>CM039678.1:369640742-370240742 GCA_022496015.1 Hordeum marinum | reverse complement strand
TTGCATGGGAAACAAAAAATTTCCTATGCACACGCAAGATCTATCCATGGTGATGAGCATCTACGAGAGGGAGAGTGGATCTACATACCCTTGTAGATCGCTAAGCGGGAAGCGTTAAGAAACGCGGTTGGTGTAGTCGAACGTCTTCACGATCCAAATCGCCGAGTGTCCCGCGATCTCATCACGATCCATCCCACGATCCAATCATGATCCATCCCGCGAACTCATCATGATCCATCCTGCGATCTCATCACGATCCGTCCCGCGATCTCAATCACGGTCCTTCCGATATAGCGCCGAACGAACGGCACCTCCATGTTCAGCACACATACAGCTCGATGACGATCTCCGCCTTCTTGATCCAGCAATAGGGAGTGGAGAGGTAGAAGAGTTCTCCGGCAGCATGACGGCACCGCGACGATGGTGGTGGAGCAATTCCGGTAGGGCTTCGCCTAAGCACTGCAGAAAACCGATCTAGGGGAGAAACTATGCACTAGAGGAACGGGTAGCACGTGGCTGAAAATCTAGTGCAAAAAACCCTAAAACCTCTAGTATATATAGGAGGAAGAGAGGAGGAGTCTTGTCTCCCAAGGATCCAGCCCTTGCGTCGGCCAAACCAAGGAGGAGAGGAGCAATCCTCCTCCAATCCTAGTAGGACTAGGACTCCTCCTTATTTTGGCCTTTTTGTCTTTTTCCACCTTTTTCTCTTTGGGATTTTCTTCCTAGCCACATGAGCCTTGTGTGGGACTTCAACCAGCCCTCTAAGGGCTGGTATTCACTCTCCCACAACCCATGTAGCCTCTTGGGTCAAAATACCCGTCCCGATGGTCTCCCGGTACACTACTGGCACTCCCGGTACACTACCGATGAGCCCGAAACTTTTTCGGTGACCAAAATAGGACTTCCTATATATCAATATTTACCTCCGGACCATTCCGCATCTCCTCATGACGTCCGGGATCTCGTTTGGGAATCCAAAAAACCTTCGGTCACCACCAAGCATAACTCTATACTACCGAAACGTCACCAAACCATAAGTGTGCAGACCTTGCGGGTTCGAGAACTATGTAGACATGACCGAGAAACCTCTATGGTCAATAACCAATAGTGGGACCTGGATGCCCATATTGGTTCCTACATATTCTACGAAGATCTTTATCGGTCGAATCTCTATGTCAAGGATTTAGTTAATCCCGTATGATGTTTCCTTTGTTCTTCGGTATGTTACTTGCCCGAGATTCGATCGTCGGTATCTCTATACCTAGTTCAACCTCGTTACCGGCATGTCTCTCTACTCATTCCGTAATACAAGATCCCGTGACTAACACTTAGTCACATTGCTTGCACGGCTTGTTGTGATGTCTTATTACCGAGTGGGCCCTGAGATACCTCTCCGTCACACGGAGTAACAAATCCCAGTCTTGATCCATGCCAACCCAACAGACACCCTCGAAGATACCTGTAGAGTACCTTTATAGTCACCCAGTTATGTTGCGATGTTTGATACACACAAGGCACTCCTCCGGTGTTAGTTAGTTGCATGATCTCATGGTCATAGGAACAGATACTTGACTTGCAGAAAACAGTAGCAATAAACTGACACGATCATATGCTACGTTTGTAGTTTGGGTCTTGTCCATTACGCCATTCTCCTAATGATGTGATCCCGTTATGGACTGACATCTCATGTCCATGGCTAGGAAACCTTAACCATCTTTGATCAATGAGCTAGTCTATTAGAGGCATACTAGGGACATGGTTTTGTCTATGTATCCCCACATGCATCTAAGTCTCCGATCAATACAATTATAGCATGGATAATAAACAATTATCATGAACAAGGAAATATGATAATAACTAATTTATTATTGCCTCTAGGGCATATTTCCAACAGTCTCCCACTTGCACTAGAGTCAATAATCTAGTTCACATCACCATGTGATTCGCATTGTTATGGATCTAACACCCAATGAGTTTTGGGGCTCGATCATGCTTTGCATGTGAGAGAGGTCTTATATTCAACGGGTCTGCGACATTCAGATCCGTGTGTACTCTGCAAATCTCTATGTCAAACCGTAAACACTGCTACCACACTCCACTTGGTACTATTCCAAATGGATGCTCCACTATACGTATCCAGATTGTTACTACGAGTCATCCGGATTGGTGTTAAAGCTTGCATCGACATAACTCTTTACGACGAACTCTTATCACCTCCATAATCGAGAAACATCTCCTTAGTCTTTTAGTTACTAAGGATAATCTTGACCACTATCCAGTGATCGACTCCTAGATCACTCTTTTACCCCTTGACCGACTCATGTGAAGGCACACACAGGTGCGGTATATAGCATGGCATACTATACAGAGCCTATGGCTAAGACACAGGGGACGACGTTCGTCCTTTCTCTTTCTTCTGCCGTTGTCGAGCTTTGAGTCTCACTCAACTTCACACCTTACAAATCAGGCGAGAACTCTTTCTCTGACTGATCCATTTTGAACTCTTTCAAAATCTTGTCAAGGTATGTACTCATTGAAAGTCTCATTAAGCATCTTGATCTATCTCTATAGATCTTGATGCTCAACAATTAGGAAGCTTTATCTAGGTCTTCCTTTGAAAAACTCTTTTCAAACAACCGTTTATGCTTTCCAGAAATTCTACATCATTTCCGATCAACAATATGTCAACCACATATGCTTACCAAAAACTCTATAGTGCTCCCACTCACTTTATTGTAAATACAAGTTTCTCATAAACTTTGTATAGACTCATAAACTTTGATCACCTCATCAAAGTGTATATTCCAACTCCGAGATGCTTGCTTCAGTTCATAGAAGGATCACTGAAGCTTGCACACCTTTTAGCATCCTTAGGACTGAAAAAACCTTTTGGTTGTATCTCATACAACCTTTCCTTAAGGAAGGAAACGATGTTTTGGCATCCATCTGCCAGATTTCATAATTGAAAAATGCAGCAACTGCTAACATAATTCCAATGGACTTTAGCATCACTACGAGTGAGAAAGTCTCAACGTAGTCAACTCCTTGAACTTGCCGGAAACTTCTTTGTGACAAGTCGAGCTATAAATGGTGACATTCACCATCAGCGTCTGTCTTTATTTTAAACATCCATTTGTACTCAACGACCCGCCGTCCAATGAGAAAGTCTACCAAAGTCTATACTTGGTTTTCATACATGGATCCTTTCTCGGATTTCATGGCCTCTAACCATTTGTCGGAATCCGGGCCCATCATCGCTTCTCCAGAGCTCGTAGGTTCATCGTTGTCCAACAACATGACCTCCAAGACAGGGTTGTCATATCGCTCAGGAGGAGTACACACCCTTGTCGACCTACGAGGTTTGATAGTAACTTGATCCGAAGCTTCATGATCATCATCATTACCTTCCTATTCAACTATGTATGCTTCACGGAAACAAATTCCTGCGCTGCGCTACTCTTTGGTCGAAAAAAGGTTCAACAACCTCATCAAGTTCTATCTTCCTCCCACTCAATTCTTTTGAGAGAAACTCTTTCTCGAGAAAGGACCCAGTTTTAGCAACAAATGCTTTATGCTTGGATCTGAGATAGAAGGTTTACCCAACTGTCTTTAGGGTATTCCATGAAGATGCATTTGTCTGCTTTGGGTTCGAGCTCATTAGGTGAAAACCTTTTTCACATAAGTGTTGCAGCCCCAAACATTAAGAAATGATATCTTAGGTTTCTATCAAACCATAATCCACATGGTGTCATCTCAGCGGATTTAGATGGTGCCCTATCTAAAGTGAATGTAGTTGTCTCTAATGCATAACCCCAAAATTATAGTAGCAAAACAATAAGAGACATCATAGCAAGCACCATTTTCAATAGAGCACGACTATGATGTTCGAACACACCATCACACTATGGTGTTCCAGGTGCCGTTAGTTGTGAAACAACTTTCACATTGTCTAAAGTTGTATGCCAAACTCGTAACTCAGATATTTACGTCCACGATCATATCGCAGACATTTTTATCTTCTTGTCACGATGATCTTAAACTTCACTCTGAATTTGCTTGAACCTTTCAAATGATTCAGACTTGTGTTTCATTAAGTAAATATACACTATATCTACTCAAATCATCAGTGAAGGTAAGAAAATAACGATATCCACCGCACGCTACAAGACTCATTGGATTGCATACATTAACATGTATCATTTCCAACAAATCACTTGCCCGCTCCATCCATCTGGAAACGGGGTCCTTAGTCATCTTGCCCAAGAGGCATGGTTCGCATGTCTCAACCGATTCGAAATCGAATGAGTCCAAAGATCCATCATCATGGAGTTTCTTCATGCTCTTTATACCAATATGACATTTAGCGGCAGTGCCACAAGTATGTGGTACTATCATTACTAACTTTGTATCTTTTGGCATCAATGTTATGAACATGTGTATTACTACGATCAAAATTCAACAAACCATTCTCACTGGGTGCATGACCATTGAAGGTATTATTCATGTAAACAGAATAACCATTATTGTCTAACTTAAATGAATAATCGTGTTGCAATAAACACGATCTAATCACGTTCATGCTCAACGCAAAACACCAAATAACATTTATTTAGGTTTGTCACTAATCCCGATGTAGAGAGAGCGTGCGATGTTGATCACATCAACCTTGTAAACATTTCCAACACACATCATCACCTCACCCTTAGCTAGTTCTCCGTTTATTCCGTAGCTTTTATTTCGAGTTACTAACATTTAGCAACCGAACCGGTATCCAATACCCAGGTGCTAATAGGAGTACTCGCAAGGTACACAACATTAACACGTATATTAAATATAATTATGTCGACGTTGCCAACCTTCTTATCTATCAAGTATCTAGGGTTGTTCTGCTTCAGCGACCACTCTCATCATAATCGAAGCACTTAGTCTCGGGTTCGGGTTCAACTTTGGGTTGCTTCACTGGAGCAGCAACTGGCTTGCTATCCATCAAGTTTCCTTCCTTGCTCTTTCCCTTCTCGAAACTAGTGGTTTGACTAACCATCAACACTTGACGCTCCTTCTTGATTTCTACCTTCGCGGTGTCAAACATCACGAATAGCTCAGGGATCATTATTTCTATCCCTGACATTTTATAGTTCATCACCAAGTTCTAGTAGCTTTAGTGACAATGACTTGGAGAACTATATCAATCACTCTCGTATCTGGAAGATCAACTCCCACTCGATTCAAGCGATTGTAGCACCCAGACAATCTGAGCACATGCTCAACGATTGAGCTATTCCCTTTCATCTTGCAGGAAAAGAATCTTGTTGGAGATCTCATATCTCGCAACACGGGCACGAGCCTGAGATCCTAATTTCAGCTCTTAGAACATCTCATATGTTCCGTGACGTTCAAAATGTTTCTAAGCCTCAATTCTAAGTCGTAATGCATGATGCACTAAACTATCAAGTAGTCATTAGAACGTGCCTGTTGGATGTTCACAACATCTACAGACAATGCTAGAGGGGTTGGCGCACCAAGCGGTGCATTAAGGACATAAGCCTTCTGTGCAGCAATGAGGACAATCCTCAGATCATAGAGCCAGTCCGCAATATTGCTACCATCATCTTTCAAATCTATTTCTCTAGGAACATATAAAAATTCAAGGGAGCTACAACGTGAGCTAGTAATCTACAACACAATTTGCAAAGACACTACTGACTATGTTCATGATAATGAGTTCAATTAATCATATTACTTAAGAAGTCACACTCAAATTGACATCCCTTCGGTCATTCGAGTGATACATGATCCAAATTCACCAACTCAAGTCCGATCATCACGTGAGTTGAGGTGGTTTCAATGGTGAACATCATCATGTTGATCATATCTGCTATATGACTCATGTTCGACCTTTCGGTCTCCTGTGTTCCGAGGCCATGTATGTACATGCTAGGCTCGTCAAGTTTAACCCGAGTGTTCTGCATGTGCAACACTGGCTTGCACCCGTTGTATGTGAACGTAGAGTCTATCACACCCGATCATCACGTGGTGTCTCAACACGATGAACTTTCACAATGGTGCACACTCGGGGAGAACACAATTCATCCTGAAATTTAAGTGAGGGATCACCTTATAATGCTACCGTCGTCCTTAGCAAAACAAGGTGCATAAAAGGATTAACATCACATGCAAATCACAAGTGACATAATATGGCAATGAACTTGTGCTTTTGATCTCCATCTTGAAAGCACCGGCATGATCTCCATCGTCACTGGCAAGACACCGTGATCTCCATCAACGTGTTGCCATCGGGGTTGTCGTGCCCATCATGCTTGTACTACTATTGCTACCGTTTAGCGATAAAGTAAAGCATTACATAGCGCTTAATGATTGACACGTAGGTCATACAATAATTAAAGACAACCCTATGGCTCCTGCCGGTTGCCGTACTCATCGACATGCAAGTCGTGATATTCTATACAACACATGATCATCTCATATATCACATCATGTAATTGGCCATATCACACCACAACATACGCTGCAAAAACAAGTTAGACGTCCTCTAATTGTTGTTGCATGTTTTATGTGGCTGCTATGGGTATCTAGCAAGAACAATTCTCATCTACGCAAAAACCACAACGATGATACACTAGTTGCTTGTCAACCTTCTCAAGGACCACCTTTGTCGAATCCAATCCAACTAAAGTAAGAGAAACTGGCACCCAGAAGCCATCTATGCAACAAGTTGCGATTGAGGGAACCGGTCTCTCGTAAGCATACGAGTAATGTTGGTCCAGGCCACTTCATCTCACAATACCGCTGAACCACAACATGACCAAGGGAGGAAGCAATCTAAACATCAATGCCAACAAACTCTTTGTGTTCTACTCGAGATCTCATCTACACATAGACCTAGCTCTGATACCACTGTTGGGGAACGTTGCATGGGAAACAAAAAAAATTGTATGCACATGCAAGATCTATCCATGGTGATGAGCATCTACGAGAGGGAGAGTGGATCTACATACCCTTGTAGATCGCTAAGCGGGAAGCGTTAAGAAACGCAGTTGGTATAGTCGAACGTCTTCGCGATCCAAATCGCCGAGTGTCCCGCGATCTCATCACGATCCATCCCGCGATCCAATCACGATAAATCCCGCGAACTCATCATGATCCATCCTGCGATCTCATCATGATCCGTCCCGCGATCTCAATCACGGTCCTTCCGATCTAGCGCCGAACGGATGACACCTCCACGTACAGCTCGATGACGATCTCCGCCTTCTTGATCCAGCAAGAGGGTGAAGAGAGGTAGAAGAGTTCTCTGGCAGCATGATGGCACTGCGGCGATGGTGGTGGAGCAATTCCGGCAGGGCTTCGCCTAAGCACTACAGAAAACCAATCTAGAGGAGAAACTATGCACTAGAGGAACGGGTAGCACGCGGCTGAAAATCTAGTGACAAAAACCCTATAAACTCTAGTATATATAGAAGCAAAAGAGGAGGAGGCTTGGCTCCCAAGGAGCCAGCCCTTGGGTCGGCTGAACCAAGGAGGAGAGGAGGAATCCTCCTCCAATCCTAGTAGGACTAGGACTCCTCCTTATTTTGGTCTTTTTGCATTATTCCACCTTTTTCTCTTTGGGATTTTGTTCCCAGACGCATGGTCCTTGTGTGGGACTTCCACCAGCCCACTAAGGGCTGGTATTCACTTTCCCATAGCCCATGTAGCCTCTTGGGTCGAAATACCCCTCCCGATGGTCTCCCGGTACACTACCGGCACTCCCGATACACTACCGATGAGCTCGAAACTTTTCCGTCAACCAAAATAGGACTTCCTATATATCAATATTTACCTCCGGACCATTCCGGAGCTCCTCATGACGTCCAGGATCTCATCCGGGACTCTGAACAACCTTCGGTCACCACCAAGCATAACTCTGTACTACCGAAACGTCACCAAACCTTAAGTGTACATACCTTACGGGTTCGAGAACTATGTAGACATGACCGAGACACCTCTACGGTCAATAACCAATAGCGGACATAGATGCCCATATTGGTTCCTACGTATTCTACGAAGATCTTTATCGGTCGAACCTCTATGTCAAGGATTCAGTTAATCCCGTATGATGTTCCCTTTGTTCTTCGGTATGTTACTTGCCCGAGATTCGATCGTCGGTATCTCTATACCTAGTTCAACCTCGTTACCGGAAAGTCTCTTTACTTGTTCCATAATACAAGATCCCATGACTAACACTTAGTCACATTGCTTGCAAGGCTCATTGTGATGTTGTATTACTGAGTGGGCCCTAAGATACCTCTCCGTCACATGGAGTAACAAATCCCAGTCATGATCCATCCCAACGCAACAAACACCGTCGGAGATACCTGTGGAGTACCTTTATAGTCACCCAGTTACGTTGCGATGTTTGATACACACAAGGCACTCCTTCATTGTCAGTTAGTTGCATGATCTCATGGTCATAGGAACAGATACTTGACATGCAGAAAACAGTAGCAATAAAGTGAAACGATCATATGCTACGTTTGTAGTTTGGGTCTTGTCCATCACACCATTCTCCTAATGATGTTTGATCGTTTGATCAATGAGCTAGTCTATTAGAGGCATACTAGGGACATGGTTTTGTCTATGTATCCACACATGGCATCTAGGGCATATTTCCAACAAAGCCGGACAGGGGCCACGAGAAGATCGAAAGAGACACATGACATGAGTGAGGAAACTGGAGGAACACTTTGATGGATTACATGAAGAACATGTGCCGCGAGTAGAAAACAATATTGCTGATCATCTATCGAAGTGCACTGCATAGAAGCTTCATGTGGAACCAGGGACTTTTGTTCTCCGCCTCACTCAACCATCTATATCCCCATCTGCAATGGCGAAGCAGACAATAAATATGAACTCCGGCAAGCATTTCCCTGCAGAGCTACTCGAAGCCACTGGTAGAAAAGTTGTCGGGGGAAATCCCACTTCGGTTGGTGAACATCCCCCTCCCGCGGAGCCCCAGGTTCATGCAGTCGAGGTATGCGCTCCCACAAGCGAGGAGACACATTTAGTCCTTGTTGTTGAGACACAGCCTCCAACTTGGGCGCAACAAATAGTCCATTTCCTTCAAACAGGAGAACTCCCCGAAGAACTAGAAGAACTGAAAAAGTAGCCCATCATTCAAGTATGTACCTATTTGTTGATGACACCTTGTACAGAAGACAACCAAAGGATGTGAAATTGAGGTGCATATGCCGGGAGGATGAACAAAAGTTGTTGGCAAAGATTCACGGAGGCATGTGTGGCTCTCACATCGAATCAAGGGCCCTTACTGGGAAAGCCTTTCGGCTAGGTTTCTATTGGCCTGCTTCCCTCCAAGATGCGACAGAGCTGGTCACCAAGTGTGAAGCCTGCTAGTTCCATTCCAAGAATGTCCATCAACCAGCGCAAGTTCTTCAAACAATCCCTTTATCCTGGCCATTCTCAGTATGGGGGCTCGAGATCTTGTGCCCTTTCCCCTGTGCTATCGGGGGCTTCAAGTTCTTGGTCGTAGCAATCGACAAGTTCACGAAGTGGCCAGAGGTGGAGCCAGTGAGGAAGGTGACTGCGTACTCAGCTATCAAGTTCATGAAAGGATTGGTGTGCCATTTTGGAGTGCCCAACAGAGTGATCACTAACAACGACACCCAATTCACGAGCCGCGCCTTCATGCAATGCATCCAAAACCTTGGAAGTAAGGTCTCCTTCGCCTCCGTTGCCCATCTAAGAAGCAACAAGAAAGCCGAGAGGATGAATGCTGAAGTGCTGCGAGGGCTCAAGACAAGGACTTTTGATAGGCTGTGGAGGATCAGCAAGCGCTGGATAGATGAGCTACTAGTTGTTCTTTGGTCCCTCAGAACAACACCGAATTGAGCCACCGACCAGACACCCTTCTCCCTAGTATATGGGTCGGAAGTAGTGCTCCCCATGGAACTCATATACGGGTCACCTTGAGTACTTTCCTACGATGAAGTAGAGCAAGAGCAGCTACGACATGACTATGCCATGCTCCTCGTGGAAGATCGTTCCGGGTTGTTGTGCGTGTTGCATGCTACCAGCAAGCCATGCGCTGCTACCATAGCCACAGGGTCCATGCCCAGATCCTTGAGGAAGGCGACCTTCTCCTTAGGCACGTTCTGCCTACCAAGGTTACCAACAAGTTGACGCCAAAGTGGGAAGGCCCTTACCGGGTAGCACGAGTCACCAGACCATGTGTTGTCCGTTTGGAGACCGAAGTTGGCACCAAGGCGCTTAACTCATGGAATATTGAGCATCTTTTTAAGTTCTCCTGTGAGGCATGGTTGTCGAGGTCAGTCTCCAACAACCACCTTTTGTACAAGCTTTGCCGAAGTTGCATGTAACCCTTTGTGCAAAGCCAAGCGCAGACCCTGTGCAACAATAATAAAGCTAGGCATTGGTCATATCATTACATGGCATGTTTATTATGCATCTTATTACTATCGCGATGTTACTACTTTTTAACTATAGATATCTGATATAGTACTTGTTCAAGTTATAATCCTTGTTTTCACATTCTCTCTTAAGGGATCGAGGCTTCTCGCCCCGCGTGTTTGTCCGTCAGGAAAAGCATAGGAGGAAGGCGAGCGGGCAAGGACGATGGCTCAACGCACTCCGGAAAAGGATGCTACTTGGAAGAGATAAGTTTAATCACGTATCTGAGGATCCATGTTGATTTTCTTCCTTAGAGGAAATCCTTAACCTCCTTCTGGATGTCAGCAATGGAGTCCTCCACGTAGTGAAATTCCTTGCCGGGATGAGCCATTCCCCAACTCTTGACACTCATTAGTTCTTGGGGACCGTGCCGATACCAACAAGGAGCCCTGCCGGGGGACCATACCATCTTGTTGCCGGGGGCTTCATCTCCCTTTGGCATTTGTGGTTATCAGTGACCCGGCAAACGGCCTGATGCGACAAGGAGAGACATACAACACAATAGAAAAAAGAGGGGGAAAGGATAGTACTTAAGGAAGAAAAAATAACATTATTTCTTTCCTTTCCGATATAAATTGGATAAAGATTACATTAGAAAGTACCCTTTTAATAGCCCTTTATTTGAGTTTCTCCCTTGAAACAAGATACTAAAGGGAAAAGGGACAAAAGAAGGCCCCCAACAGAAGCCCAGCCTGACCCCGTCCGAACCAGCATTGTGCGGACGGCATGCCCACCAGAAGAGAAGACGAAGCTGAATTCAACGAGCATGGCTGGATCCAGCTGGGGGAGAAGGCGACGCCGAAGTCAAGAACCCCCGGCAAATCGCTCTGCCATGGCAGTTTAGCTGATGGTGATGGTGAGCCCGGCTCTTAGCTTGAGTCCGAGTCGGCGTACTCCGACTTGATAGCTGGTGGCCCGCCGATGTCATCTTCACCGACACTATCCTCCTCGTCGCTATCGCTCGATGAGGATCTTTCAACATCACTCGAGCTCTATTGGCAGTAGCCAAGACGAGCACCCAAATGCCCGTAAATGTTGACGAAGAGCAGGTCGGCCTCCACCAACTTGAAGCGGAGGAGGTGCCCACCCATGAAGTTGTGGGCACGTGCGAAGGTTTTCCACCCGCGCATGAGAAACATGGCGTGACGCTCCAGGAACTCGGCGTCCGCTTGCATGGTACCATTACACCAACCATGCACCAGCAACCACATTGTATGCGGCTTATAGATGCAAGCGACTATAGGGAGGACCACGTAGCTTGACGACAAACTCCAATGTCGTACCCCCTAGTATGACCTTCCACAAGAGGAGGGTCCGATGGCGGCGGAGGAGGGGAAGCAGCACTCCGTCTTGCCCGACCATGGCCCCCTCGTCGACGTCGGCCCCTTTCGGCAGCTCTTCCATGCGCACTGGAACTGCCCTCCACCTCTATGGCTGAAGTGGCGGCATGATCCCGACGGGAAGCCTTCGTTGTCATGGCGGAGGCTAGGGGGCGTCCTTGACCCTTGGGTATGGTGGCGACTGGCTATATTGGATAAAGGAGAAGAAGGGCAAGCTTAATGAACTTAAGACCAAGGAGAAGAAGGATTTGGATGAGCATCGCCCCTCATGACCCCCTAGTTTATAGGGGAGGGTGCAGGGGTTCACTCTCCTCCGCTCCAAGGGTCGCCGTCCGCCTCCACAAATTCCACTACCCATGATCACGGGCGAACAGGTAACTGCCCCATTGCACCAACCCATGGCGCTGTAGTTTCGCCATGATCAGGCCTTTAAGTCATGAGCGCCCACCGCAACCTCCCGCAATGCATGCGATGCGCTTGGCGGAAACAGCCTGACGTAATGGGTCAGTGCTGACTACTAAATTGGCGGTTACTTCCTCACATTTTGGGCCTAGGGATGAATTTTATGCTTGACCCGACGGTGTTGAGCATGCGCGTGTGGTCCAGACCTGGGGGCTCCTGTCGGTGCACTGAGGCATGGGTACCCAGTGCCCCTGACTTATGCATAGGCAGTAGTAGCCAAACCCATGACAAGCAAGCCAACTCAAGGCCTAGCAACGCCGGAAAGATCGGTGATACAAACCAAGACAAGCTCGGAGCGCGCCAATCACGTCCTCGATGCTTGCCGGGGACCGAGGCTCGCACCCTCTGAAGACCCAGCAAGCTAGTACCTCGACAAGTGTGGGCTGATCGGCCACCGTTCCATCGCATCGCTACTCCAGTCAATTTTCGATGCGGTGTCGAGCTTCCAGGTGGCTAAGTGGATCTCGCTAAGCACGTGGCGACACGCTGGAAGACGGATTATGCCCCCTTGACACCCGTACAAAGGCATGTCAAGCTGTGGTGCAGTGGTTAGCTAGAGCTGGCCTGCCAGGAATGCACCCCCGCACGCCACCTAGACTAGCAATGATGGCATTTTGTCCTTAATGCCAGAGTTAGGTATGATAAGCTTTACTAGCCATGTAATCATCAAACAATGTCTGTTTTGTCACTGTGGTTGCCCCTTGTGCTATAAAAGGAGGCCCAAGGCAACCTAGCTTGGGATTCAATCCTTCAAACACTTGTACTCGCGTAGCAGCTCTTTCCTCGAAGGCAACCCTTGTCGGGCTAGAGCGTTGCGTGCCTCTCGTGTTCCTCTAAACAATCCACCAAAATCAGGAGTAGGGTTTTATGCTTCACAGCGGCCCAGACTTGAGTAAAACTCCCGTGTCACGAGCATGACACCATCTTGCCATCTCCGCTGCTGGTGCAAGTGACCTCGCCCCGGCTGAACCACAAAGGGTCTTGCGGCCCATAAGCTGATCAGGTGCATGCTTCCCCGACAGAGGCTTGTGCCGCTGGGAGCTAGCGTGTGTCAGCATGCCACGAGGACGAGCGAGTGGTCTTTGCCACTCACTTCGATGCAGGGTTCGACCTCCCGGCCAGCCAATTCATGCGACAGCTCGTGGATTTTTACAGCCTCCAAATCCACCATCTGGGCCCGAATTTGATCCTGTACCTCGCCTGCTTCACGATGTTGTGTGAGGAATAATTCGGGATTTTTCCTTTTTATTCTCTAGTTCGAGCCTTTTTCACTTTCGCCTCTAGAAGAACAATGAGGTGTTGTATGCCTTCGGAGGCGCGGTGGTGTACGCGTGCCGAAACAATCTTTTCCCCAACATGAAGTTGGTCGACTCCTTCAAGACGTGGAAGAGGGCATTCTTCTACGTCAGGAGTTTGTCAACGCGCCGCCAACCAGCAACAACTGGGACATGGAGCTAGGCAGCAATGAAGTCACGGCGATCCTGAGCCTACTGCAGCAGCTCAAGGCCTCGTAGGGGCTGGTGCCCGCGGATTTGGTGGCGGCATTCTTCGCTCGCTGGGTGTTGCCGCTCCATGATCGGCCGCATCACATATGTGACATGGGCTTCCGGAAGGACCCATGCCGGTTGTCGACCATTGACCTGGGGTTAGTCAAGATAACCCGTCGGGTCAACAACATCACCAACTTCAGGCTATAGACGGGCGACTAGTGGTTTGGTAAGGAGCCATGTTGTTGCAACATCCCCGTGCCGGAGGTTAGTCTTGGCGCTCTTTCTTTTTCTTAGTTTCTTCTCGTGTTGTCCTCACACGTAGATGACTGTCTTTCCAACTGTTCAGTCGACAGCTGACGCCGGACAGCCCATAGTTGCTGAATCATTCGACTGACCGCATGGTCTCCGGTCTGATCAACTACGAGATCAAGAGCAACACCTGTGATGCCTCCGGGGGCTTGGAAGCACTAGCTATGGAGGAACAGGGAGAGGAGGTGGCGCCAACCAACACCAGTGTTGGCGGGCTTACCGGAGATGGTGAGGCCCGTACCGATGTCACTTTAAGGGATTGGACGGATAATGATGATGATGTCCAAATACTGGACGCGCCGCCTATTGCAGCGGTGCCGCCCCGAAGCCACCATCGAGGAGGGAGCAAGGAGCTACTAGCTGGCCGCCAGCCGGCAGGAGGATAGCCGACCCAGCTACCGGGTGCCCGGCCGCCAGGATAGAGGGTACCGAGGCACACCGGGTGTGAGATCCCCCTCGTGTCCGGGTAAGTGGTTTTGCTGATCTGACACTCTTTTCTTGCATCTGCCTTTTGCTTTGGGGTTTACGATGTTCTTTCTATCCCTTGGCAGTGCTAGCATCGAACTTCCGCCGCCGGTCCCGTTGGGATCGGTCAGTGGAGCTTGCTGTGACGATGCGGCTCGAGAGGGAGCGGGTCGTCCAGCTTCGGGCGAATAAGGCGGCGTCAGCTGTGCAGGCTGCCCAGAGGGACACCGCGGCTAAGGGAGCGAAGGATGCCCCATGGCAGGCTGTCCTTGAGGCCGGCACTCCAGCAGCCTCGGCGGTTCCGCCAAAGCAGTGGCCGAAGCCGGCCCAATCAGAGCAGCAGCGGGAGCTGGCCCGCACGGAGCAGCAGCGGGAGCTGGCCCGCACGGAGCAGCAGCGGGAGCTGGCCCGCACGGAGTGGCAGCAGGAGCCGGAGACACTGCTGCTGGTGGTGGATGGAGTTCCAATCAGCCCAGTGACGGAGCCGCCATGTTGGTCCGAGCCCAGGGCCTTGGGCGAAGATGCCCGTGGCATGGTTGTTTCGTCGGCATAGACGGGTCATACGCCTGTCGGTCTGGATGCGTTTGGGCCGTCTGCTAGCGGGTCCGGCCGGGGTAGCCGGTCGATGTACGCCGTCTTGGCGGACTGGGAGAAGTTGAGCTGGGCCCCTTGGGCATCAGGCCTGGCTCCACCATACGTGAAGCAGGCCATTGCGTTGCCCGACGCGGCTGGGGCCATGGCGCGGTACCAGAAATGGGTGGTGGCCTTCACCCAGACCGCGGTCGGCAACTTCCAAGCAATGGACCGAGCCGTCCAGGTTTTCTTTTTTGCTTTTCTTCTTGTGTTTCAATGGGGCATACCATCACACCCACTTGGCTTTTCTTCTTGTGTAGTCCTCGTGATGCGTGACGGCCGCATGGCTGTGTGGTAGCCAGGCCAGATCTTCCTGCAGTTTCTGATCTATCTTTGTTGCTTCCTTTGCAAGCTAATATTACGCATCACGAGGTGCTTTTTAAGGAGGCCGCGGTGCTGTGTCGCTACACCAAGAACTCCTACTACAAGAACAAGAAGGAGCTCAAGGCCCGCACGGCCAAACTATAGACGGCCCGTGGGTGTCGGTCTCAAAACCGGCGTATCTCGGGTAGGGGGTCCCGAACTATGAGACTAGAACCGATGGTAATAGGTGACGAAGGGGATAAGGTTTTACCCAGGTTCGGGCCCTCCTATGGAGGTAATACCCTATGTCCTGCTTGATTGTATTGATGATGTATGGGTTACAGAGTTGATCTACGCCAAGATCGAATAGCTAACCCTAGATGAGTTGTTCACTCTACAATCTAAAACCCTCCGGCATATATAGACGTCGAGGGTGTCTAGGGTTTACATATGGTCGATTACACGCCGAAGAGATAAATATGCCTATTCGCTACATTAAACATAGAGGAAAACCCCCGATTCCCGAAGCTTCCTTCTCGGAGACAGAGCCTTCAATCGATCCAATGTATGGTAAGTGGCCCATACAGCCCACCCCATAAGAAATACGCCGGCCTCCTGAGGACCCCTTAATCCAGGACTCCCTCAGTAGCCCCAGAACTTGCCTCCAACACCAAGGGTCTTAGGTTCAATCGCTTTGTATAATCAGTCTTCGGCTTGCGAGGTGAGTTCTTCCCGCTGAGTATAGTTCGGCCCCGATGACATGTAGTTTCCCGAATAGAGGCGTGTTCGAATTATGTGAATAGGGCCCCGAAGGCCAAACGTCAAGGGGTAAAATAATTTCCCCTGATGACCTTTTTGATGAAAGGTCACGACCAACCACGTCCCCTAGGCTAGTTGCAGAAACTTGATTCGCGGTTCGAGGCCGTTTTTATCATCACGATCTATCAATGCACAGATCGTGTCCCATTTTATACGGGATATGTTTAATGATGCACGTGCAATGGCACACACGTCTCGGGAAGCGGAGGGATTCACGACATAGCAAGGGGAGGCGAAACAGCGATAAGCCTCATAAAAGGGGAAGAAAATCCCAAGGCCCAACCACGCTACCCATTCGCACCCTCTGCTTCCCCATCCCTCTGAGCTTCCACAATGCAGATCTAGGTCTTCCGCCACACCTTCTCGGAGCTAATCCATGGAGGTCTCTGGCTCCAATGCCAAGTGGGAGGCCTCCATGGTCACTGACTAGGACATCTGGGACCTTAAGGCCGCCGACTACCTGCCCATCAACATCTTCCACCGCGTGCCGGAGAAGAACCAAGTGATCCCCACCCCCAAGCTAGGCGAAAGGGTGGTCTTTATTCCCCACTTCATCCCGGGATTGAGCTTCCCACTCCACCCCTTCATCAGGGGGCTCATGTTCTTCTATGGCCTCAACTTCCACGGCCTCCCGCTGAACTCCTTCTGCACATATCGTCCTTCATCCTCGTCTGCGAGGCCTTTCTGTGGGTCGAGCCACACTTTACTCTTTGTCTCAAGGTGTTTAACATCAAGCCGAAGTGTGTCGCAGGCGAACATGCAGACTACAGCAGGGCTATCATCGGCAAGCTCGCCCGCGTCATATGACCCTCTGGCACCTTCATCGATACCATCAAAGTATGGAAGAAGGAGTGGTTTTACATCACCGAGCCGAGTGAGGAAGGCCAAGTTGCCCCAGCAGGATTCAGATCCGGTCCCCCCACCAGACTAACCTGGTGGCTCCGAAAGGGCCTCAACAGTGGGTCGAGCAAGGAGGTGAGCCACCTGCAGAAGCGCATCGGCTCCATGACCAAGAACGATATCGCGATGACCAACATGGTCTAGGTCATGCTCTGGTGTCGCATTCTCCCTTGCCAGTGCCGGGATACTCCCCTATGGGCTCGTTAGCTCGACAATGAGCCCACAATTCGGCACCTCTTCCGCACTACTCGAGAGAAGCTATGGAAGGCGCTTTTCAAGTCGCAGATGGATTGGCCATCCGAAGAGGAGGATCGAGGTCTACACGGCACCAAGCCTGCTTCCAAGGTATAGAAGTGTTTTGTTCGATCGGCACTATCTCTCATAAAGAGGTTTCTAAGACATCTTTCCGATCATTCTCTGCAAAAATGGACGAGCAAGCCACGGGCATCGACTACCCGGTGCCTTAGCCCGAAGATGTCAGGTCCGGGCTGTTTGCGGAGATGCTCGTCGAGGCGCCTTACGAGGCGCCTCTGAAGAAAGAGAAGAAGAAGAAGAAACCAGGCCAAGAAGGCCTACGCATCATGCACCAGCTAGAGGCTATGTCCGAAGAAACTCATGCTTCCTCGAATAAAGAGGAGCATGAGGACGTTGAAGGAGGGGGGCAATTCTCCCATCACAAGAAAGAGGACGGTGTCATCAGGCACCGCAGAGGTGGTACCCCTCCTACCCCAAAGAAAGCGCGTCGGTCACACACTACTAGGGAAATGCTTATACACAGGAGCTAACCAGTAGCGCTTTTAAAAAAGAAGCGCTGCTGATAAATAGCAGTAGCGCTTGGGCAAAAAGAGTGCTTCTACTATGCACATAGCAGTAGCGTTGTAGATATAAAACACGCTACTACTACAATTGCCAGACCATTGCAGGCAGACTAGGTATACTAGTAGCGCTCATAGGTTAAAAGCGCTACTGCTATTTAATTTAGCAATAGCACTTTCCTATAACCAGCGCTACTGCTAAAGTTCAGTCCCACCTCGTTCCGCGAACAGAACAGCTGTAGCGCTTCTTCACCTAAAGCGCTAGTGCTATTGTACTTAGCAGTAGCGGTGGTTGAGAACCAGCGCTACTACTACGGGGCACCTTATCCACATGCCTGCGTCCTCACTTTCCCCCTCACACTCTCACTCACTCCACCGCACGCCGTCGCCGCCGTTGCCCACCGTCGCCCCCAAGGTCCCGCCCTCCCTCCTCCACCCCCTCCTCCACCCTCCTCCCTCCGGCGGTCCCCTCCTCCTCCCTCCTCCTCCCCCTCCTCCCTTCGGCCGCCCCCTCCTCCCTCCTCCTCCTCCCTCTGGCACCCCCCTCTTCCTCCCTCCTCCTCCCCTCCCTCCTCCTCCCTCCTCCTCCCACCTCCTCCTCCCCCTCCTTTCTATAATACAAATTTTTTTAGTAATAGAATTTAGTAATAAAAATTTTAGTTAAAGAAACTAGTAATAGAAATTTTTAGGGACAGAAATGTATTATGCTATATGATATTTTTTTAGTAAATGTAGGTTTTTGAATACAATAGATTTCGTTCGATGTCGGTATCAAATAAAATATGAAAATGCCAATGTCGATGATTAGAACTAGGGTTTATGAGTATATATATATAGATGGATGGATGGATAGATGTTAGGGCTAGAACTATGGTATTTTTAGTAAATGTATAGGTCTTTTCAATTTTTAGGGTTAGAACAAGGTATTTTTAGTAAATTTTAGCGCTAGAACTCGGATGTTTTAGACATAGGGTTTCACTAAGTCCTAGGATGAGGATAATAATGTTTTTGTTTATATTTTGTTTTTGTAGAAATCAAGGAGCCCCTTCATCATCCCCGCCGTCATCCCCATCACAGACCACCTCTGACCTCGAGGTGAGGCCAGCCAAATCCCCATGTCGATGACGATGTACATGTTTTGATAGTTGTAGTAGAGTAGTAGCTACATGAGTAGTTGTGACAATTTTCATGGAATATGTGATATGTAGTGTTCTGTAGTACTAGAGCTTTCCCAAGTGGCCTATGTTTGCAGCGAACACCTATCCATACCGGATTTCTAAAACCGATGGAGTCATGACAATCAAATATTGGAAAAAATGTATGGTCAATCGTAGAGAGCTACTTGGAAGCAACATTGTACATAGGCCAAGAATGAGAGACATGATGATCTCCGTTCTCCATAATGGAGAGTTAGGGCCTATCATGTTTTATGATATTGTACCTAAGAGAGGGTAGAGTAGGTCCTATCAGAGAGGACTAGGTCCTAGGTACAATGTTTTATTATGTGCTACAATGTGTTAGAGTTGATGATGATGAGGAAGAGGAGTTGTAATTATGACTAGTGACCAACTTGTTATATGATGTCTCATTGACGAAAATTATGATGATGAGGAGTTCTTATATGACAATTATGTATTATGATGATCTGATGAAACTAGTGTATAGATTCTGTATAAATACAAATAAGCAAGAATACTAGAAGTAGCGCTAGAAATCATCTAATAGCAGCGCTGGATTAGCAGCACCGCTTCGTTCGTCCAATCGCTATCGATAGTTAGCAGTAGCGCTTTCCAGGCAAGCGCTACTGTTAACAGCACATAGTAGTAGCGCTTGCCAGGCCAGTGCTACTGCTAAAACATAGGTGTAGGCTGATAGCAGTAGCACTGGACCCAGCGCTACTACTTTGCATATTTCGAGCACTACTACTAGGTTTTACCTAGTCGTGATAGGTGATCCTATCCGACGCTGGTTCGGACTCGAATACCTAGTCCAATCACTTCGGGAGGGTTCCCCAAAGGAGCCTGGGGGTCAAGCCCCCAACTCGGAGGTAAGGATCTGAACACTCCCTCGACTATTATTAATAGGCTTTTAAGAGTTACTGGGATGCGAGCTTTTTCTCAATATACAGCCCACCACGCGTCCTCCCCACCGACCAGATTTCGGATAGGGAGACCCCGCCCGCCGATCTAGCGGAGAGCAGGAACACGTCGCATCCCACTACTCCGGGCGCCACGAAGGATACCACGAAGGTGTCGTCCCAGCATGCTCCTATGGAGTCGGGCACTAGTGGCGGGGGAGACGACATCATGGCCGAGGCTAACGCCTCGGTCACCAAAGATCGGGGGGCAGGACCCCACTCGGATACTGAGGAGACCGGACGTGCAGACATTCAGTCTCCTCCAAGGACCAGTCCGGAGCGCACCATGGCTCTGGAGGCTCCGGTTTAATCCCCGATCGGTGATCGGGTTGTCCGATCACGACCGACACCATCGACCAAAGGGTGGCCGGTCATGAGGGAGGCTCTATCGAGCGCCTCCATATCTGAGGAGCACCGCACCCTTGTGGGTGCGGTGTTGCAAAGCATTCAGTCCATTGTCAATAGACTGAAGGAGGCCTTCAAGGGTCTCCTGTCGGGCTTTCAGTAAGCCACGCGACACTCTATTTGCAAAATGTTTATTTCTTTTTATTATTGTATGGATGGCAGCTCCCGAGCCCTAGGTGAGTTTGAAAAACTTATCTAGGGGTCAATCATGGATCATTATCCGAACTAAACTATATGGTCAAAATGTTCTAAAAGCCCTTAAGAGGTCCGGACATAAGATCGGATTGAAAATAATTCAGAAGTTTTGAACTCATATAACCTAGCAAGGATTTTTGTGTTGTAGGCTTCGTCATTAGCGGTTGTTGCGAATGACGCCGAGCTGCACGAGCTGAATCACAAGCTCAAAAGGTCCGAAGACAAGCTTGATGCTCTCAACAAGAGATTAGACGAGGCGCAAGGTAAGCCTTACTCAATATCCAAAAAATTCTAGTTATCCTACTATCAATGCAGTATTCTTATTCTTGATGCTTACACATCCTCAGTGAAGGAGATGGAAAAGCTCAGTACCGAGCTACAAAATGCGAAGCAGGAGGCTTCGGTTGAGAGGGCGACGACCCAACGAGCGGCTTCCGCATTGTCAACTTTAAGGGCCTCGAAGCACGAGGATAGCAAGTTCGAGTTGCTTACTCGGGTGTGGTGTTCCTCAGGCACCTGCTCTGAACTTCAGAAAAACGCGGCTGATGCAAATCAGCTCTATGCTTTGCGGGAAGGAGATGAATCATGTTTATTCTGGGCTCGGTTCGAAGCCCCCGAGTGCTCCCCTCTTCTTGTTGAGTAGTTGAAGTAGTTGATGGAGCTACACTAGATGGTAGAGCCATCCATGAAGGATCTCTACATCCGATTATGGCCCAACGAGCCGCTATCAGGCAGCTACTTCGGCATGGTGCAGAAGCTTACTGATGACCTGCCCTGCCTCGACGCTCTCAAGCGCTCCTCCTGCATCAAGGGAGCCCGAATGGCCTTTGCAAAGGCGAAGGTGCACTGGCCGGGGATGGACCCAATGAAAATATCCACTAACCCTCCGCCTCCTAGAAAGGAACATATGCACCCCGAGCTCTATTTCTCCGAAGTGATGGAGTGTGCTCAGGCGATAGAGTCGCAATGTTCCAAAGAGAACATGTACGATTAAATGCATTGTAATATGTCCAAAGACTATTGAACGCTTGTATATTTGTTATGCATGGGTTATCATGTTTTTAATTGTTTGCATTCCTTTATCACTCCTTTGTGTCCATTTAAACTGAAAGCTGCAAGTCATCGGCTTCAGCCCCCATGTAGATACTATGTGGGGTGTCTATAGTGACGCACTATAACCCTTAGCCGAACTATCGATACCAGAAGGTGGTAGTGTGCGGAAAATTAGGCAGTCAAGACATAGTGCTTTATTGCTTTCACATAGCTGTAGGGGCGCGAAAAGGACTGTGGGAGGCTGATGACTAGTCCTGGTGAGTTTTGATAGTTGGACGATCCGCGGCTAAAGCTGATATCACATGGTTTGTATGACTAACAAACTCATCGTATGACACGATATGACCTCTGACGAGGTCGTGTGTATAACACTTAGGCTCGGATTCGCAGACCGGTTCTCGCATACTATGACAGTCAGTTCTTGGCTTTCTCCTCTAAGGTGCTTGACCAGACTAGCCGGAAACACAATTGCAGAGGTTCTCCCTTTTCCCTTTTAGCTGAACTAGCATAACGTAAAGGGGCAAGCACAGGAGCGAGGCAACCCAACTATTGACCGGAGACATAGTTCAGAACCAATGCATATAAAGCAAATTCCAAGATGCCAAATGCATAAGCAAATGTTTGTAAGGCGATTTTATTTTTAAACTCGAGCCCCCGGTCTATTAGCCAGTTGCATCAAAACATACCGAACTGTTTCACGAGAAGAGGGAGAAAGAACATACGTGCCAAAAAGGACGACAAGACAAACATGTATAATGATGCTATATTTTTCTCAACAACTCTTATTGCTCGGATTGCCGAAGCAACTGCTTATAGGTATGTGAAAAAAGTTAATTCTACAGGAGTGGTTGTACCAGGGGTCTTAGATTGGTGGCCTTAAGTCCTCGATATGCCTCGCCGCTTGTTTACTGTTGCGCTTGGTGCACCTCAATGGGTGGTACTATTCGGCGAATGGATCCTGCAAACATGTTCTTGAGAAGTCGCCGAAGTGTGGATGAGCTTTACGCCTTTAGCAGGCCCTTTGATAGTGCCTGCATTGTGTCCAAAAACAGTGTAATGGTATAGTTCGGTCCAGCCGAACACTTACCCTTTTCTCCCCACTACCGCCCATGGAATTTTAAGTGCAAAGTTATGCTTCCTTGGCGCATACTTTGCTGATCCTAGGGTTGTGCGATGGGGTGTTAATCCCTATTTAAGGGGAGGCGAAGGTTCTGAGAGTTCGAACTTAAGTTGTGCTCGCTTCCCCACCTTGTGTGCCTTTATGACAGATGTCGGAGTTTGCCGATCATCATTGTAATTAAATTTGGCCACCAGCGCCAGTGCAGGTTCCTCAGTTCGGAGGGAGCGCCCTGTGTTGCCATTGATAATAATGACCCTCTTGGGACCGGGCATCTTGAGATTGAGCTATGCGTAGTGCAGTATAGTGTTAATGCGAGCGAACGTTGTACGGTCAAGGAGGGCATGATAACTGCTGGGAAAGCGTACAATGTCAAAGATCAAGTTTTTGCTTTGAAAGTTCTCAGGAAAGCTAAACACTACATCCAGGCTAATAGAGCCCGTACATCGAGCCTCGACGCCTGAAATCACTGCTTTAAAGGTAGTGTTGCTGGGTTTGATCCTTGACAGATCTATGCCATCTTTTTCACCGTGTCTGAGTAAATCAGGTTAAGGCTACTTCCTCCGTCCATTAGGACTTCTGTGAGGTGATACCCATGTATAATGGGGTCTAGCATGAATGTGGCCAAACCCCCATGACGGATAGGTGATCACATCTATCAAAGGTGATCGGATATGACGACCATGGGTTATACTTCGGGGCTACAGGCTCTACAGCGTATACCTCTCGAAGGGTGCACTTCCTCTCCTTCTTTGGTATATGGGTGGCGTATATCATGTTTACTGTTTTGACCTCTGGAGGGAATTTCTTTTGTCCGCCATCAATCAGTCCCCGAGGCTCATCCTCATGCTCGCTGCGTGGTCTCTTGCCTTGATCCTCGGGCGTGATTTTGTTGGCCTGTTCGAACACCTAGCAATTACGGTGCGTGTGATTGGCGGGCTTCTCTTGAGTGCCATGGATTTGGCAGGGCCTTTCCATGATCTTCTCTAGTGGGGTTGGTCCATCACGATTGCCTTTAGGAGTCTTCTTCTGCTGCCCAGGTCAGGAATTGTGGAAGCCGGCGTTAACGGTCATGTCATCGGCATCACTGTTGTTGTGCCAGCGCTTATTTTTGTTGCGCTTTGGTTTCGTGTTGTCGTCCCGAACTTTGGAGGTTCCGCGGTCTTCGAAGTTGTGGTTGCGTCTCGCTAGCCAATTATCTTCCCCCGTGCAAAAGCGGGTCATGAGTGATGTGAGGGTGGACATGGTCCGAGGTTTATCCTGGCTGACCTGGCCAACCAACCATTCACCCCGAATATTATGGCGTAAGGATGCCATTGCCTCGGCGTCCAGGCAATCAACAACCTAGTTTTTCTCCGTCAAGAATCGATTCCAGAATTGCCGCATAGACTGTCCGGAGTTCTGAAAAACGTTGCATAGGTCGGAGGAATCCGGCGGCAAACATAGGTGCCCTGGAATTTAGATCGGAATGGATCCTCTAGGTCTTCCCAGCATCCAATGGGGTTTTGGGGGAGGCTTTTTAACCAGTGCCGAGCTGGCCCCTTCAGTTGTAGTGGTATATATTTGATGGCGTGGATGTCGTCTCCTCGCGCCATGTGGATGTGGAGGAGGAATTCCTCGATCTATAAAATTGGGTTAGTTGTCCCATCGTACTACTCGATGTTCACGGGTTTAAACCCCTCTAGGAACTGATGAGGCATTACCTCATCCTTGAAACATAGTGGGTGGGTGGCGCCTCTAACCCGAGCTATGTCGCACCGGTATTCGGTATCTGTTCTAGCATGGTTGCGTTCCCACCCTCTATCATTGTGGTCGAGCCAGGTCATGTGCCTGTCCCGTCTATCGGGTGAGTATCCTATTGATCCATAGATGGATCTTGTATGACCTGCTCTATAGTCTAGGTCGTCTAGCCAGTCGAACCTGTTATTGGGCTCTAAAGTCTTCTTTCCCCATCTTCGGGGCATTGCCGACCTATAACTGGTGTCGTCTGCCATCCTGTCTCATCCTCAAGGAGGGTGGTCCGGCTTGTCGTATGGAGTGTGTCTAGGGGACGGCGTATCCGTGAGCTTGTTGTCAAATTGTGGCAGCAGCCTTTGGCGTGGGCAACTCTTCGGTTGGTCCGACAGGCCGGTACCGTGTCCTTCCTCAGCTGTGAGGATGCTTGTCCATCGATCATTGAGGTTATCTTGTTCGGCTTTAAGCTGACGCTCTTTTGCTTTCAGGCTATGGGCTATTGCTATAAGTTGTTGCCTGAACAGTTCTTGATCCTCCCTATTATTAGGGATGTCAAAGTCATTGGCGTCCGGGATGTCCTCCTCCTCGACAGGGGGGAGGTAGTTGTCATCCTCGGAATCGTTGAGGGCGTCAGGGTCATGTTGGTCTTCAGGCCTCTCCTGACCCTCTAGCGGGTTTTTAGGAATATCGGGATCACTGAGGTCTTCCGGGGTAACTCCATCCCCAGTACCTACGATAGATTTCCTCCCCTTCTTGCCATTAGACCATTTATGCGGCTTACGACGCCTTGACGGCGCATCGCCCGACTTGTCGCCATCGGTATTGGGCGTGTTCTCGCCATTAGCGGCGGGAGTGTCCACCATGTAGACATAGTATGTGGAGGTGGCGGTTCATCGTCCGGTGTTAACGAGGGTGGGAGTGCAATCCTCTTCATGCATGTATTCTGCCTCCTCGAAGGCATACTCCAACATGTCGGTTAAGTCTTCGACTTTGGCTATCAAGTGGGTGGTGGGCGGGTCGAAAAATTCGTCTCGATCCGCTTGGTAGCTGATCCGAGCATAGATCGGGGTTTGGGTCGTCGGCAATCTTCATCGATGAGATCTGATCTAGGGCCTCGTTGAATGTCGAGAGCTCAATCGGGTCAAACTAATCGGAGCTTTCGTGGTTGATCTCCAATGTGTCCAGGCGAGTGGAGTGTTCAGCAAGAACAAGCATCCGGTCCTCCAGCACTAAGGCCGGATCCGGACTAGGAGCCGGGCCATCGCCGGGTTTAACCCCGTGGGCATGAATGAAAAAGGAACTCGAGGTTAAAGCCTCAGAGTCGTCAGCGCGTGGCAGGCGAAATTGCAAGCCCAGTTAGTGACAAGTCACCCCTAGGATCTATAGAGAACTCTAGGTTCCCGAATCTGACCTCTCAACCAGGGGCGAAGCTTTTGACACGGCCTAGATGGCTGGTTGGATCGGTGTGCAGCACAACACTGCCAAAGGTGAAGATCTGTCCGGGGATGAAGTGTCTGTATTGCGGACCTCTTCGTTGATGACCATGCGAGCCATCGATTCCTTGGTTGATCACAGTGGTACTCTCAATGAAACCACCAATGTCGGTGTCAAAACCGGCGGATCTCGAGTAGGTGGTTCTGAACTGTGAGACTAGAATTGATGGTAACATGAGATGAAGGGGACAAGATTTTACCCAAGTTCGGGCCCTCCTATGGAGGTAATACCCTACGTCCTGCTTGATTGTATTGATGATGTGTGGGTTACAGAGTTGATCTACCTTGATACCGAATAGCTAACCCTAGGTGAGTTGTTCCCTCTACAACCTAAAACCCTCCAGCTTATATAGATGCTGATGGTATCTAGGGTTTATACATGGCCCGGTTACTCGCCGAAGAGATAAACATGCCTATTCGCTACATTAAACATAGAGGACAAGCCACGATTCCCAAAGCTTCCTTCCTGGGGCCAGAGCCTTCGATCGATCCAACGTCCGGTAAGCGGCCCATACAGTCTGGCCCATAAGAAACAGGTCGGCCTGCCGAGGTCCCCTTAATCCAGGACTCCCTCAGTGGGTGCGTGCTAGCGCATCGACCTTGTGTAGTCCTCGAGATTCGGGTTGGCTGTGCGGTTTCGTGCAGCCAGGCCGAATCTTCTCATGCTTTTGCTTTGATAGCTTCCATCATGCCGAATGCTGACCGGATTTCTTTCCACACAGGGGGCCATCTCGATGGCCGAGGTGGGAGAGCTACATTGCGTGCTTGCGGACGTCCGGGGCGAGCACAACGAGATTGTTAGTGAGTGTGACTGGCTGGCAATGGAGCTCAAGGCCGGGCGGGTGACATAGGCGTATTTGAAGTCCGCCCATGTGGTGGAGTTGGAGCGGCTCTCCGCATCGCCCCAGAAGGAGGCGGCGAAGAAGGAGGACACATCGAAGGAGTCGGTTGTGAAGGAGCAGGAGGCAGAGACCTGCACCGTGAGGTAGCTCGGCTCGGCAAGGTACCTCGTTAGCTGGAGGCGGCCCAAGTGATGGTGTCGAAGGAAACAACCAGCACGTTTGATCTCTTCCATGAGGTTGACGAGGCATTTTACGGTAAGTATCTTTGTTTCTCCTTGGGTGTGTCCGGCCGGTACCAGCTGGCGGCCATTTTCGGCGAAGAAGTTGTTGCCGGCTAGCAGTTGTTGCCGGATGGTACTTTGTTGGGGAACGTTGCATGGGAAACAAAAAATTCCTATGAACACCCAAGATCTATATATGGAGATCAACAACTGCAAAAGGGAGAGTGGATCTACATACCCTTGTAGATCGCTAAGCGGGAAGCATTAAGAAACGCGGTTGATATAGTCGAACGTCTTCATGATCCAAATCGCAATCCTTCCCGCGATCCAATCACGATCCGTTCCGATCTAGCATCGAACGAACGGCACATCCGCGTTCACCACACGTACAGCTCGATGATGTCTCCGCCTTCCTGATCCCACAATAGGGGGGCGGATAGGTATATGAGTTCTCCGATAACGTGACAACATGGAGGTATGATGGTGCTATCCCGGCAGGGCTACGGATAGCACTATCGAAACCACGAACAGAGGAGAAAACAATCTAGGGAGAGAGAGGGGCGCCAATGTCTTCGTGTGTGCTCTTGGAGCACCCCTCCCCTCTATATATAGGTGGAGGGGCATGGAAGATCAGCCCTCCAAGCCCTAGGGCGCAGCCTAGGAGGAGGAGTTGGAATCCTAGTCCAATTCCCTCCCTTTCAAAAATAGTTGGACTTTTCACCTCTCCAAAGCCACATGGGCCTTGAAGGAGTTGTGCGCCTGGACCAATAAGGCCAGGGAGCCTCCGCTCAGCGAATGCAAACTCTTGGGACGTTGTGGAACCCTTGGTGGACTTCCGGACTCCTCTAGAAGTTTCTGGAACCTTTTAGAAGCTTCCTAGTACAATACCGGAAAAAACCTAAACTTTTCCGGTAGCCAAAACATGACTTCCCATATATAAATCTTTACCTGCTGACCATTCTACATCTCCTCGTGATGTCTGCGATCACATCCGGGACTCCAAACAACCTTCGGTCACCAACATACATATCTCAACAATACCCAATCGTCACCGAACGTTAAGTGTGCAGACCCTGTGGGTTCGAGAACTATGTAGACATTACCAAGACAACTCTACGGTCAATAACCAATAGAGGGACTTGGATGCCCATATTGGTTCCTACATATTCTATTAAGTTATTTATTGCTCGAACCATGATGTCAAGGATTCACACAATCCCGTATGTAGTTCCCTTTGTCCATCGGTATGTTACTTGCCCGAGAGTCGATCATCGTTATCTCCATACCTAGTTCAATCTTGTTACCGGAAAGTCTCTTTACTTGTTCCTTAATACAAGATCCCGTGACTAAATCCTTATTCCCATTGCTTGCAAGCTTCTGATGATGTTTTATTACCGAGTGGGCCCAGAGATACCTCTCTGTTATACGAACTGGCAAATCCCAATCTCGATCCATGCCAACCAAACATACACCCTCAGATATACATGTAGACCACCTTTATAGTCACCCAGTTACATTGTGACGTTTGATACACACAAGGCATTCCTCCAAAGTCAGGGAGTTGCATGATCTCGTGGTCGTAGGAACAGATACTTGACATGGAAAAAGCATTAGCAATAAACTGATACAATCAACTTCCATGCTTACGGTTGGGTCTTGTCCATCACATCATTCTACTAATGTTGTGATCCCATTATCAAATGACAACTCATGTCTATGGTCAGGAAACCATGACCATCTTTGATCAACGAACTGGTCTAGTAGAGGCTCACTAGGGACATGGGGTTGTCTATGTATCCACACATGTATTTGAGTTTCCGACCAATATAATTCTAACATGGATAATAGACATTTATCATGAACAAGGAAATATGATAATAACAAATTTATTATTGCCTCTAGGTCATATTTCCAACATACTTTGCTTGTCTTATTCTCACTTTCCTCGCTGGTCGATGCCATTTTCTCAAGACTCAGCAGCGGTCCGAGCAAGATGTGGCGTAGCGTCGGGCGGATCTTAACGGTGAAGTGGAAGAGATTGTCCGTTGGACGAGCAAGATGTGACCCACATGAAGGCATTCATCGAGAGGCTCTTGACGGCGGGTGAACACGTTGTGGAGGCTCTCTGGCCTAGACAGACGGCGGCGATCCCCACTGACCGAGTGGTCATGTTGCTTGAGGATGCCGTTGGGCGTTTCGATGCGTGGGGGGCTCGGTGGCCTAAGCCGACGCCTGGATGGCCTTGAGCTTTGCCCTGTCCTAGTATCCAGCGATCAATCTGGGCCACGTGACTACCATGTTGTTGGAGGCGTAGAGTGACTTGGCGCGGAGCGACAAGACTATCGTCCTTCAGGCCAACGAGGTAGCCAGCTATGCGTTGTTGTGGGTCTACTTCCCGGAACTGGGGCAGGACGACGCGCCTGTCCCGGAGGATTAGTTTGGTGTCCCGGGCAGCTACGGCAATGAGTAGGTTGGGTCCAGCTTGGGGGAGCCCATAGGTGGAGATGCGTCGGAGGGAGCCGATGTTGGTGGGGTGGCCAAGTCCTCTACGGGAGCGGTGGAACCGCTGACTTGCGACGTCAGAGCAAGCCAATAGCCTTCGCAGGTGAGCCGTACGGATATGAGCCAACAGCCTCCACTGGCTATCTGAGGCCTTCTGCTTTCCTATTAAGCTTTTAATTGCACAAGTGTCGGTGTCAAAACCGGCGGATCTCAGGTAGGGGGTCTCGAGCTGTGAGACTAGGATCTATGGTAATAGGGGATGAAGGAGGTGATGTTTACCTAGGTTTGGGATCTCCTTTGGAGGTAAAACCCTACGTCCTGCTTGATTATATTGATGATATGTAGGTTAAAGAGTTCATCTACCTCGATGAGGTGTTCTCTCCCCTACAACCTAAAACTCTCAGGCTTATATTGACGCCGAGGATACCTAGAGTTTACACATGGTTGGTTGCACATTGAAGGAAAAACATACCTATCTACTGTCAAAAACTTGGAGGACACGCCATGGCTTCTTGAAGCTTCCACCCTAGGGACAAGGGCCTTCGATCATCTAATGGTCATCCGGCGGCCCACATAGTCCGGCCCATGAGAAACAGGTTGGCTATCCAAGGACCCCTGAAACCAGGACAGCCTCAGTAGCCCTCGGACTAGCCTCCAACGCCGAGGTATGTACATACAGTCTTTTGCATCATAGTCTTCGGCTTGCAAGGCAAGTCCCTCTATCCCTTCTTGTTCAGCAACCATCCTATCATCGGCGAAATCCCAAGCGTCACGAGCTCGCCGGGTTCATTATAATAACTGTCAGCGCTTCTCGATTTTCGTGCGCCATGGGGAGACAAGTGGTTCAACGGCTTTTTACAAGACTGCCCCTCCTAAGCGGAGGCACCACCCATTTAAACAAACAAAATCGTGTTCTAAGACACATCGTCTACTTTCTCCACAAGAACCTGTAGTGAGCGATCACCACAAGAACATGGCGAGCGCCCCCTGCTCTTCCTCGCACCCTTACGGCTCACGTGCCGGCTTGTCTTCATTCAATGGCGAAGCCTTCGCACAAAATTTCCCCAATGCACAAAAGGGGGAGCGTATATATTTTGTGCCCTCACCCCACGGTCTATTCTGCATGTCTCGGGCTTCGTTGCCCTTTGCGACATGTTGCTGGGCTGCGAGGCACACTTTAAATTGTGGAGGAAGTACTTCTGGCTCGTCCCTCGTACTCAAGACAAGACGATTTTGGAGGTCGGAGGAGCCAAAATTTGTCGCATAGCGGGGACGGGGTATCCAGTAGGAACATCGAAGGAGTTCGAGGAATGGTCTTCGGAATGGTTTTATATCGCGGACGTCCCCCTATTTTATCTAGATCAGAGGGTTTGCCCGAATACTCCAACGACCCCTTGAAGAAGACGTACAAATGGTATCCGAAGAGCTCATCCCAAGCAGACGACACAGAAGTGCAACGCTTGGCAGCCCATGTGAGGGTACTAGCCCATCACAAGTTGACCATGATAGATGTCAAGGCTGCTGCCATCACCTGGTGCATTCAACCTCTTCAACAGAGAATACACCCTTTGTGGTGTTACAACAGGCAAGTGGCACTACTCACTCCTAACGACTGGGCCCTGCCGATCAAACATCATTAGCCGCCGCACTTGCTGACCTATACAAAGGGGAGGAAGAAGATTTTGTTCAACTGCCGACCAAGGAGGGCTACTCCAGTCATAATCCCATCGAATGGGTGAGCCTTTCAACTCTGTGACCACAATTCGGGTTTTCAGTTTTATCCCTTATTGATTGAAGCCTTTAAATTATGTGAACATGAATGGAGAAGCTTCATCGAGACAGTTAACTGTCCGGCTGCCCAACGCAAGGACTATTCTCGTGATGAAGATCCGGGCTTTCATGATGACCCGGATCTGACAAGTAAGCTTCAAGACGGGGTTTTCTACCAGGAGAGCCTCCATTGCTACAAGGTGGCTATTATAGTAGATTATCCCGGATCATTCCCTTCCCCTGCAATAAGAAAGAAGAAGAAAACCTCGTCCCGCAAAAGGCAGTTATCCTTCAACAATCCAAACGCACCGGCTCCTCCTCCGAAGCGTCATTAGTTTGCGTGACATGCATTGGCTACGACGGCAATGCCCAGACTGGAAAACAACAGGGATCCATCAAATGAGCTGGCCATGGGGACAAGCCCGCCCACTCACTCAGCCCAAAGGTCCTTTGGTCAGCTATTTTAATTTATTATCATGACTGATAGAGCCTCACAAGAGACCTTATGTCAAAATACTCAGGCAAAGACTTCAGCCATCTTCTGCCGAGGATGTTGCCTGGGTGCCCGGTGGCGCTCAAAATTCCAGATCTTCGGTTCATGCCAAACCCGCTGCGAAGGTCCCTACGGTCAATCGGTCCACGGAAGACTCCATGGATGCAGTGTCAGTTACCAAGTCCGAGGAAGAGAGTGCTATGAATCATCGGTAGCAAAGAGAAGCCCTGCGCCACTCAGTGCTCTCCGAAGAAGAGTTTAATGCTCTACGATCGGCGAACACGCACATCGGAGCTGCCCAAGGTGGGTTTGGGGAGGCCATGAAACTGATATCGTCCATCCTGCAGGTGATTAATCGGTTATAGAAGTCTGAACACCCATGTAAACCTAGTATCCTCCGAGCCTTAAATTGGTTGAAACAACCGAATTAAGGGTCCTCGTATTGTCTTATTGCTATTGCAGGCCTTGAGGCAGCGAAGCAAACAACTAGCCAAGGAACTAGAGGTTGGCCAAACATAGGTGGAAAACGTGAAGGCCTAATCTGATCACGTGAAGAGTTTTACCTAGGAGGCACATGGTGAGTATACCTGTTCTGCTGATCTTAGCGTATATTCACATGCTGACACAAGGGTACTTTGTAGCAGCTGTATCAATTGGGAAATTGCAAAGGGATTTAGAAGAAGCCCGAGAATCTGAGCGGTACACCGAATCCCAGCATGATGCTGGCTGCCGTATTTTGCAACGAAACATTGAGGAGAAGAACCGCCTTTAGGCGGAAAACGAACAACATGTCGAAGAAATTGAGAGCTTAAAGACTCAATTGGCCTAGGCCCAAGAAGATAATCAGAAATTACAGAGGGGCATGTTTGGTAAGTGTGATTTAACATCGGACAGTACTTCTTATATACGAAGTATAATGGGCATGCCTTGATTCATTTATAGGTCTCCTGTCCGGGCGGCCCGAACAAGAGATCGGATCCTACCGGGATAGCCTTCTAAAGGAGTTGTCCGCCCTTCATGAACGGGCTCGGGAGGCCATGAAGAGCATGGTGAAAGCGCTACAGCCTATTGAGCAACCTCTGGAGGATATGACCAAACTGGTTGATCGATTCAAGGGAGCCGGAAGTAGGTTCGAGCTATGAAAGACATCGACTTGCCGAGAGGGAGCACCAGAGGCGTGGGCGATGATCAAGACCCATTATGCCGGCCTTAAACCCGAGCGTATGGCTCGGGTTTGGCCGGTAGGGTCAGATGGGCAATAAGTGCTGCTTCACTTGGTGTACGACCAAGTGATGCTTGCCGCCCATCTCTCACAAGAAGACGGCTCCCTGGATACCTAAATAGACAATCTCGATCAGTATCCATATGTATGATTATGTGTAAATATGTACAAATAATCAAGAAAATTGATTCGTTTGTGTTGTAAACTTTTTCTTAACCGGCCATCGGCTTCGACATCCCGTACTAAGAGCTTGGGAGTGTTCCTTATAAAATATCGCTCGAGAAGGGTGAATTACGTTCGAGGAACCAGGCAATCTAGCCATTTGGTGCAAACAGACAGAAAGCACACAGGGAGATATGTTATATTACTTCTTAGCATCATAAACATCTCTCGAAGAAAATAGTACCTCTATCTATACCTTTCTTTAGGGTGCTACGTAAATCGTAGGTAGTAAGGTCGTATACTGCTAGTATGCGACTAACGGCTCTTGTGAGAAAAGAAGCCCGAGTAATGGTGTTAATGACCATAGTCTCATTTGTTGCTTCCGTCATAGCCGACCAATTGTCTGCTGAAGATAGCTAGCTTTCGGCTTCGCCCGTCTGAGGTACGTATCCCGATGACCCGGTCGTAACAATCGCAGAGGTGCTCCCTTTTTGCTCTAGCCAAACAATTAGGAACATAGAGGGTAAGCACAGGAGCAAGGCAACCTAGCTTTGGCAAAAATCGTAGTTCGAATTGATGCATATAATGGCTTAAAATCGACAAGGGAAACATGCATACACAATAAATGTGAATGGATGCGTAGAGTGTAAAAGCATTGGCTTCGGGAAGAAGCCCCCATGTGTTGTGTTTGGATTTAACAATTAAGGTTGTAAGCCAAAAATCTAAATACAAGATCGGTTGAGCCGAACATAGAGTTGGGAGGAAAATGAAAAATTCAAACCTACCCAAAAATCAAGGTGGGAGGGAAAAGAAAAAGAAATCTAGAAAAAAGAAAAGAAAAAGGAGGTAAAAGGTAGAGAGTATGACAGCACCGGTTTATCCGTAGAAGCGCTGAAGACGAGTTGTGTTCCATAGGTTTCGTTCAAGGCAGCTATCCGATGGATTTCGAAGATGGGAAGCCCCTCCCCCGAGTACTTCATCGATTATGAAGGGCCCCTCCCATTTGGGGTTGAGTTTATGATTCTACTTCTCCGGGAGTCGTAAAACGAGTTCACCCACATTATACGCTTTTTCCTTGACCTCTGTCACACCCTGTGTTTGTATCACCTTGTTATGTTAGGATTTATAAAATTTGGAGCCAGTTAAAACTTTTTCAATGCTCGTGCTTGCTTGAATTGGTGCTTGTTTGCTTGTTTGGTTGTTTGTGTGTGGCACTCTTAGGTCCCACTCCTCTTCTTATTCATCTTCCTTGACCCAAATTTCTTGCCCAATGATCATGCCATGTAAGTAGTTCCCAAAACTATTTTTATAAAAAAAATTGACCAAAAAGGATTTATTCAAATTAGGTCTTCCAAAACCCCTGAATTGAGGTTTGCACTGCAAGTCCTCAAATTGGGTGGATTCTTTCTCCCCAAAGTATTTACTTCAAACCTACTATATATATATTACTTCCCAAAACCACCAAATATTAATTTAAAATATTGTTTTTATATTTTAGTTAAAGGCTTTTTATTAAGACTAGAAATGGTTTTTCATAGGGAAATGTTATTTAAATTCTTTCAAAATATTTGAGAAAATTTAGGGAAACTCACTGGAGATATATTTTCCATATATATGAGTTTCAACACATGGTCATGTTCAAATTCATGGGCAAAACTCCTCAAAACCCTTTCTTCCAAATCAAACTTTTGGAATATTTCTGTAAGAAATATTCTCAATAAATTCCAAGAAAATTCTAGCAAGTGAACACTATCATAGGTGATGATCTTCCAAGTTTCATCTCAATCCAAGTTGATTTGATTCATCAAACTATTCCAAACCCCTCCCTGTCCAGATTCAAATTTGAACTTTACATTGTGGAGATTCTTCCTTTGACCCCAAAATTTGTGGACATGTTCGAATCACCAAATAATGATGCTACACTAAGTGGTGCATCAAGGGTATTAGCTTAGAATGACTAGATCTACAGAAACCAGATTTTGTTGATTTCTAGGGTTCCACAAAGTTACATTGTGAACTTTCATCAAACCATCTCAAACTTGGTGATCAGGCCTAATTCCAGCCACCATTTGATCCTGTCAAATATCATGGCAAGAAAAGTCCATTTGCTTACCCTAATCTCCATCAAACACCTTCTGGTCAATTCTAGAAACTACTATTTTCACCACTTCTACTCTTCCCCCTGCCTCCAAATTTTTACCACAACTACCTAGTATCCTATTTTACCTCTAGTAATCTTGGCATGGCCACGGACCAATTGTTGACATGGTAAAACCCCCATTTTCACCCCTGGGCAGCAATGGCAGCAACATTTCTACCTCTCCCCTACTCCATTTCTTCACCCTTGCCTATCCCCTAGCTCCTCCTAGCCCATGAGCATCTCCAGAGGCCCCAAGACACTAGAGGACACGCTGGTTGGCATTGTTTATGCCATGGCACGCCAAATGGGCGCTCTGGAACGTGCTATAGTGCACCAGAGCAGTGTAGCCGCCCCTTGCTAGTGCCTCCCGACCACCTCGGGCCTCCCCAGCACGCCTGCCGAGGGACCTCGATGTCTACAACACGCTACCCCTGTCTCCCCTCCTGTCTCGCCCTCCGTCGGCTCCCCTCGCACGCACCACGGCTGCCTGAGTCGGCCAACCATGGGGCTCGCACACGTGCGCGTCCCCCTGTCCCTCTCTCCTTCCCCGGCTCGTGGACCTGCTCCAGGAAGGCGATAGACACACCCAGGGCTCCTTCCGTGGCCCCCCTTGACCATTCCAGCCAGCCCCGGCGACCACGACCACGGTCCACCGACACCCAACTATAAAACGCCTCTCCCCAGCTCCACTTGCTCCCTTGTCGCTCCCTCCTCCCCTCAGTCACTCTCTCGTGCCCAGCCCCCCTTGTTTCCGTGGTTGGGAGCTCAAACCCAAGCCGAAACCCTCACCGCCGTGAGGGTTCCTCCTCGCCGGTGATTCCCTCAATGCTGGTGACCCCCTCAGCCACCCACCGATGCGCAGGACGACCCAGAGCACGCCGGTGCCCTCTACTTGATCCGCGGTAGCCTGGGCCCCCACCGGTGAGCTCCTCTCTGCTCCCAGTCGCCAGGTGACGGATGACAGGTGGGGCCCACCTGTCATAGCATCACCCTCCCCTCTCTCGCTGCCAGGTTGGGTCGCGGGCAGGTTTAAAAATAGACCTACTGCGCGCACCGCTTCGCCCTGGGCCAGTTCCCCTTTTGGGCCGGCACGACTGCGACGTTTTCGGCCCAAAAAGGCATAGTGCCATTTTTCTTTTTTCCTTTTCCTCCCTGCTTTCCTAAAATCCCACAGACCAGAAAATAAATCCAATGACAAAAAAATTTGTACCTAAAATCTTGGAATATTCCATAGAATTTAATAGTGCCTTTTGTATAAATTTTTGAAAATATTTTATGCATTGTTTTATTTTAAAACCTATTTTAGGCATCTTTTGCCTCTGTTAAATAGTTTTCAAATATATTTTTCATAGAAAAATCATAAACAAATATTTTTAGTATAGTTTTTAGTATTTAACAGAATAGGGTAGCATGTTAATAGTAGCTTTGTGTGCTCTATTTTTGTGTGATGCTTATTTTTATAGCTTTTGATCGCGACGGTAGATTGCCCTATTAATGAGGGAGTTGGAGCCGAAGACTTCGAAGACCCTGAGGACTTTGTTGAGCCAGGAAAGCAACCCTTTGACCATATTAAGAAACCATTTTCATTGCATGTCATACAACACTTTAGTTTCGTTATATTTGATCATGTGGACTAGGGACCACTTCGGTGGGTTGCTTCCGACACTTTTACCATTGACACTTGCATCATGCATGACCCTACCATCTTATGCGGGTTATGCGGGTGGGTGTAGATAGGATGCTAGTAGAAGCTATGCAAGTGGGTTCGGGATTATGCATGGTGATGGAACTAAGGAGATGATTCCAAAGACTTTTCGAAAACCCCGTCGGGTGCCACTAATGCCCGAGGGAGATGATAAGGAGTTGGGTGGCCACTTGAGAAAAAAGTGGTGTGCCGAAACAAGTTGAGGGTGTCTTTTCTAAAACGTATTGGTGTAAGTTGTGATCGTTACTCCAACCCTACATGCGCAACCACGATACCCCTTATGGCACGGGGCTCTATTGATTACTTTGGTGGGTACTGGCAAGAGGCCCGCATTACTAGTGGCGGGAGTGTCGTGGTCACTCTCGATACGGGGTCATGCCGGTATGGACGATCATGCGCTATCTTCACAGGCATCGGGCACACCGTTGGTCCCTACATGGATTCTACGAGTGATGTGGAAGAAGAGTTCTTCGGATCGGTAGTTTTCGGGTGTGCCGAACACTACGTCCAGGACAATGCGTCCTAAACAACGCGCCTCTTTCCCCAGAATGATTCCCGAGAATGTCATGTAGCTATGCTTCATGCGAGATCGGTTGAACTGCATTTTTTCCAGGGTATCTTCATAGATAAAGTTTAAACACTACCGCCATCCATTAGCACTTTGTGTAACCTGAAGCCATTAACGATGGGGTTCAGGACCAGTGCGGCCAGTGAGTGACCGAGAAGAGTGGCTGGTTGGTCAGTATCTGCGAAGGTAATTAGTATGTCTGCCCATGCACTTGTTGCTACCACATGGTAGACCTGTTCGAGTTCTCTAAGAGCTCTTTTCCTCCTATTACTTGAGGGGAATGTTTCGTAGATAATCAGGACTTCGCCGTTGTAGTCTCATAGCGATGTGCAGCGCCTATTCGGCGGTAATGCCTCCAGAATGGCTTCACCGCTTTTTGTGACCTGCCGGACGACCCAACAAGCTCTAAGGCTGTGAGTCGGGCTTGTGTTCAGCAATATGGAATGTATGGAGCATGGTTTATCCAATCATTCGTCAAGGACAGTACTGACCCCTGTAAGGGGCCTATTTCTCTTTTCGGCGGGTTCGAGTCTGGCTGGCCACTTCGAAGGTAGTCTCTTTTTTTGATCTCCTCTAGGGTATTCGGTAAAGGTTGGTTCGGAAAATAGCCGTTCGGCTTGCCAGGCGCTTTCCATGGCACAATATTTTTGTATCAAGTCTAACTATTCGGTGAAGTCACGAATGTGCCGACGAGCCAGGGCGTTGAGAATCCCTTCATCATGGCAATTGCGATTGAAGGTTGCCATTATCTCCTGGTCAGTAAGACCTCGTTATTTGTTTCTAGCGAGGATGAGTCTAGCTCAAAAATAATGAACTGACCTCTTGGTAATTGTAAAACATCCCGTAAGTCTGAAGACTTGGACTTTCTTGTGGCACTTGAGTGATCGTCTTGGGTGGTGGGTGGGAAAAGTTTTGACTCCACGCCACGATGTGAGTACGGGGTTTCGGGATCCGAATTATGTGCTACATCGGGGACCAATACCAGTCTGTCTCTGGAGTGAACTCTAGGGTTTGGGTTGCCAGCGAGGTCTCGATGATCGGAGATTGGGGTATAAACAGTTATTTATTCCGGTTGCTGGGGGGATGAGCCCCCAGCCGTACACTCAATGATGGCGACTAAGTGGGTGATTGTGGGGATGATAATCTCCCTATCGTCGGGTTTAAGCCCGAGCCGATCATAGACTGGGGTTTGGTCGTCAAATAGATCGTTTAGAAAAGAGGCGATGGTAGGATACATATTGAGAAGTGAGTGGGGTCGATATGCGGTGTCGCAGTTCCGGAGTCGTATGAAAGTGGATCCGGGTCTTGTTTTGCCTTAGTGGATCCGGTCACCATGGCTGGTTTGGGCATTCAAGACAGCCTTGGGGTGACGGCCTCCTTAGAGGCCGGGCCTTATATCTTTGGTGTCAAGGCATCGGGATCTACGGGCTCCTCAATAAGTGTTGAGGGTTCTATCAAGACAAGTTTTCCCCATGAATGAGCAACAAACTCTAGGGTTCCGACTCTGATTCCTCGATCGGGGAGAAAGCTTCTGTTCTGGACAAGGTGGTCGGTCGGGTCGGCATGTGACGCAACGTCGCCTCTTGTGAAGATCTGATCACGGATGAGGATACCCCGGCTGCAGATCTCGTTGCTTGCGACAAGGCGAGCCATCGCCTTTGGCGATCACAGCAGAACTCTCAATGAAAGCACGAATGTCGGTATCAAAACTGGCAGATCTCCGGTAGGGGGTCCTAAGCTGTGACACTAGGATCGATGGTAACAAAGGACAAAGGAGACGATGTTTACCCAGGCTCGGGACCTCCTATGGAGGTAAAACCCTATGTCCTACTTGATTATATTAATGATATGTAGGTTACAGAGTTGATCTACCTCGAGATCAAATAGCTAAAACCTAGGTGAGTTGTTCTCTCCCCTACAACATAAAACCCTACGTCTTTATATAGACATTGAGGGTACCTAGGGTTTACACATGGTCAGTTGACCATCGAAGGAAAAACATGCCTAACTACTGTCGAAAACTTGGAGAAGATGCCTTGGCTTCTTGAAGATTCCACCTTGGCGACGGGGCCTTCGATCATCTAATGCTCATCCGGCGGCCCACATAGTCTGGCCCATGAGAAACAGGTTGGCTATCCGAGGACCCCTTAAACCAGGACTCCCTCAACAAGTCCACCAACTAGGTGTTTATGTTATTGTAATGATGTTTTGGCTATATGCCGCTATCTGTCTTTCTAATGACGCATTTGTTGGTAGCCGGCTGTCGGCCTGTTCGTTATTTTTTCTTGCCTTGGTCAATTTTCTCATTGTCCCCAATCCTTCGCCTTTGTTCATGTCGGCCGCACAGCTGGATTGCAGCCTATGGCCAGGTCGAGGAGTGGGCAGTGGGAGGGCGGGGACATGGTACTTAGAAATCTTGCAAGTTTGGATTTGAACGGGCAACTTAGCTCGGTCGGACCCAGTCAAGGTTATCAGAATCGAGAGTCTGAATTAGATCAGAACTTCGTCGGTAGGATCATGAATCGTAGAATCTTAACTACCAGGATCGTAGCACTTAGATTCTATGAGGAAAATTGTAGAATCAGGGGGCTCACTTGGACCGTAAGGTCCTAAGATTCTAAGATTGGACACACAATTCTGACAACTTTGGACCCAACCCTTCCTTCGTCGTTTTTGCTATCCGTACGCCCCTTTTCTTCTGCTCCCGCCTGCCGGATAGCCAGGTTGTGGTGTATAGCCAGGCAAGGATTAGGCCGTGGGGAGGGGGTATAGTACTTTGTCGAGCCAGGGAGGATTGGGGTGGGCCAGCCATTCCTAAAGATGGCGAGGCCTGTCCAGGGGTGGGCGCGGGGAAAGAAATTGGGATAATTGCATTTTTGCCCCTAGTTGGAACCTACCCATGGGTTTTGCCCTTACTTTTCGACTGCTCAGTTTTTCCCTTAGATTTGCCTCCGAGGTCTCTCAAATGCCCTTTGCCCGTTTGACCAATACTTTGAAAATTCATAACAAATTCATATGAACTCGAAAATTTGCAAAGAAGACATCGAAATGTTCAGAAAAGCATTACCTTTATGTACATGTCGTTTTCATTCAGGAAAGAAGTACCATTTAAACTACCCATGGTTAGCAGTGTTATTAACATTATTAAAAATAAAAAGGTATAAACAATAGTGTTTTCATGAATAAAAATTACATGCAAATGTAGGTGATGTTCTCCGAACATCCTGATATCTTATTTGCAATTTTATGAGTTCATATCAACTCGATATGAAGTTTCAAAATAATGGTCAAAGTCACTTGAACTTTCATAACAAGTTGATATGAACTCAGAAAAATACAAATAAGATATCAGCATGTTCAGAAAACATCACCTACATTTGCATGTAATTTTCATTCAGGAAAAAAGTATTGTTTATACCTTTTTATTTTAAAAAATGTTAATAACATTAATAACCATGTGTAGTTTAAATGGTACTTTTTTCCTGAATGAAAACGACATGTACATAAAGGTAATGTTTTCTTAACATTCTGATACTTTGTTTGCATTTTTTTAGTTCATATGAATTTGTTGAATTTTCAAAGTATTGGTCAAACGATCAAAGGGCATTTGGGCTTACACTGTGCAGAGTGGAAAAGTAAGGGCAAAACCCGTGGGTAGGTTCCAAGTAGGGGCAAAAATGTATTTGTCCCAAAGAAATTTGTCCAAGGTGTGAACCTAAAAGGCAGTCCTTGAGACCTGTTCGGCGGCGCCGGCTGCTCATTAATCGCGCAAAAGGGGGGTAATATGTACGTCCATTTTCTCTAATTGTAAAATGGGCGAAGGAGCTTCACGTTCCATGGGAGCTCCATCTCCGTGTCGGAGGTGTCCCTCTTGTTCTTTCTCTTCTTCTGCCCGTCGATCAAGCAGTACATGTTGTTGCTCAGCGCTTTGCTTACGATGAATGGGCCCTCCCATGGGGTGTACATCTTCTGCTGGTCAGCTGTCCGCTGGATCAGTCGGAGCACCAGGTCGCCCTCTCGAAACGAGAGAGGTTTGACCCATCAGCTGTGATAACGGTGCAGGTCCTGCTGGTAGATGGCTGATCTGGATAGAGCCAGCTCGCGTGCCCCGTCAAGGAGATCGACGCCGTTTTCTCGTGCTTCCTTTGCGTCAGCCTCTATGTAGAGGGTGACACACAGTGAGTCGAACTCGATGTTGGTGGGGGTAATCACCTCCGCCCCGTATAGCAAGAAGAAGGGAGTGAACCCGATCGAGCGGGTGGGTGTGGTCCCCAGGCTCCAAAGCTTTGCTGTCAGCTCCTCGACCCTAGCACCAACCGAATCCTCCAGTGGTTTGATCAACCATGCCTATATAAGGCCATTGGCCTGCTTCGCCTGGTCGTTGGACTATGGGTGGGGCAAGGACGCGAGGTTCAGCTGGATCCCTTGTGCCACGTAGTAGCGAGCCAACGCACCTTTGAAGATGTTCGCTTGTTGGTGATGATGTTGTGCGGGACGCTGTAGCTGATGATGATATCCTTGATGAATGTGACCGCGGTCGAACTATCGAGCTTCTTCATTGGCCTGGCCTCGATCCACTTTGTGAATTTGTTGACGACCACCAGCAGATGAGTTAGGCTGTTTCGGGTCGTCTAGAATGGGCACACCATGTCTAGGCCCCAGATGGCGAAGGGCCAAGTGAGGGGGATGGTCAGAAGAGCGGTAGCCGGCTGGTGGTTGCGCACTTTGAAGCATTGGCACGCATTGCGCTTGTCGACCAGGTCTTTGGCGTCTTCCTGGGCGGTCAGCCAGTAGAACCCATGATGGAAAGCTTTGGCCACCAAGGCACGTGAAGCAGCGTGACGACCATACTCACTCTTGTGGATGTCTCGAAGGATCTCGCAGACTTTTTATGGCTCGGCGCAGTGTTGAAACACAACCGTCATGCTACACTTAACGACTTTGTTGTTGTTGATGGTTTAGGCGCTCGACCTCCGTTGGATTTTATGGGCCTCAACCTTGTTGGCGAGCAGCTTGACGGTCAGGACGTAGTTGAGGAAGGGTTCCACCCAAGAAGGGGTCATGACCTCCGTTAGAACGGCTACCGCCCCTGAGCAAGTCGGAGTTGGGTCCGCCGGCACCGGGCCAGATGGCGCAATCCTGGAGCATGTTGGGGCAGGTCCGGAGTCGGTGTAGGTAGCCCCCGGGCTACGCAGAGTAGCCCCCGGGCCAGGCGGGGCAGTCCCTTGATCGGAGTTGGTAGTCCCCGGGCCAGGCGGGGCAGTCCCCGGGCTAGCTGGTGCATTCACCGAGCCAGCTGGCGCAGCCCTTGGGTCAGACGAAGCAGTCCCCGGGTCGGAGTTGGCTGCCCCCGGCCCAGGTGGGATAGTCCCCGGGCCGGCTGGCGTAGCCCCCGAGTCAGATGGAGCAGTTGGCGGGGCCGAAACCACATGGTCATCCGGGATGAAGATGCACTCGGAGTGTCACGCCCAAGATGTGTGCCTATCCATATTAAGGCACGGGGGCCTCGACAAGGGATAGAGGCACATCTCATTGTTTGCAAGTATAGCATCATTACATCATACATTTAAGAAGAGATGAGTATATGAGTTGGCTTACACTCGTCACAAGCTAAATTACAATCCACAAAGAGTTCAATCATCAATCTGAAGACAGGGTCCGACTATGAACGAAAACAAACAATAAAAGCAGATGCAATGATACTATCTCGCTATCCTAAAGATCATGACCATGGTCCCCTACTCATCTGGATACATCACGTACATTCTGCCATGCTCCTCGTCATACTCCCACTGGAGCCGCGTCAGATCATCCTGCACGACCTCATTTGTACCTGCACCGGGATTGTTGTAGTAACCTGTGAGCCACAAGGACTCAGCAATCATGCGCCCGGATACCGAGACTATTCAAGCTTAAAGGTTGGGATGGGGTATGTGTTTAGTTTGCAACAGCACTAACCATTTATGGTGGCTAAACTTACGTAAGATGAAGTAAATATGTGGCCTACAGTAAACGATCGAATCTAGAATGCCCTCTATGAGATCCTGAACACTTACTTACGTCAATCATAACCCCACCGTGTTCTCTCTCGGAACATGTTCACGAGCAGAGACGACCACTTTTACTCACACAGTTGGTGCCTTTTATTAGAGTTTACTTCAAGTTAACTATAACTGGGTGTTAAACAAATATCCAAGTTGCCACATAACCGCGGGCCTGGCTTTCCGAAAGATTTGACCCTGTAGGGGTGCTCCAACTAGTCCATCACAAATTAACCACACTCCGCGGGAATAGTCTCGACCACGGATCTCGTGATCATCCTAGGCAACTCCAAAGGAATTCCATCACCTTGAGATTACCCGAAGAAAGTCAGAGCCCACACGCAAGACACTCGATAAAGGTTAAACAAATCAGGCAAGACCACCTGACCTGTCGACGAACCCGATAAGAGATGTGTATCTCGTTCTCAGAACACGGTCGATAAGCTACGCATACGGTGGCCTGATAGAAATCTCCCGAGTTGCCACGGTTTGGCCCCGCACAATGCTCTAGTTTGGACCAACACTCATGAGGAGCACTGGCCCGGGGGTTGATTAATTATCTACGGGGTTGCATAGCCCTATGACAATTTTATTAAGTTATTAAGCAAATGTAGTACCAAAGTTGGGTCTTTCCAGACAAGTTTTAATCTTAACCGAGTAAACAAGGGGGTCCCCATAACAACCCCGAGCATGTTAGGAGCGCAAAGTATGGAAACATAACACCGGTAACAAGAAACTATGGCGGTAACAGCGGAACAAAACACCTAGCAAAAGGCCAAGCCTTCCACCAATACCAAGATATATATGTGCATTAAATTAAATAATATATAATATTGTGATATGCCAAATCCATGATATCACATGGACCAACCTGTACGTACAACTAGGACGCTATAAGAGGGGCTGAGCAGCGGTAACTTAGCCAATCAAAGGTTTGCTAGGATGTGGAGGGTTAGAGGCTATCATGGCAAATAGGAGGCTGACATTCAAGTGGTAGGTTGCGCAATTGTAACGATAAGAGCAAGTCAACTAGCAAGCAAAAATAGTATCGGGATCCGGGTATGATCATCTTGCATGTTGGTTCTTTAGTGGAACAAGTAGCGAGATCCTCGTAGTTGCACTCGCCTCGCTCTTCGTACTCAGGTTCAACATTCGCGTCTACCCAAAATAAACCACAAGAATAAACAAACAATCATGGTGCAATGCACAATAAAGAATGATGCATGCTTATGTGAAGAGTTTTAGCAAATGCAATCCTAACTAGTCATATTTCCCATGCAAGGATTGGTTATTAATGAATCTGGACAGAACCTTATGTTAAGTTATTTAGATATGCATGAACATGGAAACTATGTATGCATCGTGCAAAAGCGATACAAATGCATATGTAGAACGTAAGAAACGGAGTTACGGTTCTTACGATACGCTCACGACAAGATACAAAGGAAAAACACAAGACCAGAAGGACCTGGGCTATTCCTTGGCATTCCAAGGTAGCCACTAGTTAGGCAATGAAAAAGCTAACCACAATAGAGCCAAACATCAAGCAATTCCATGGAGTATAGCTCCCACAAGACACAAAACAATAAAACAAACAATCTACCACAAAACAGCATCATAGCAATTTTCACAGCCAATAACTTGAGCTACAGGAATCCTACAACCACAACAAAGGCATTGACAGAAACTACATAACATGCTTATTAACTTATCCAACTACACAATCTGGAATGGAGGCACACATCAATAAGCATGAAGCTCACAAGTTGGCATGATGAAACAAAAATCTGGGACTTAGTGAAAATAACAGTTTTCTGGACTCTGAGTTAATCTGGTAGCAAGTTGACAGCATAAACTAATGGTGTTAGAGACCACCTCATGGCATGAAGATTACCAGGATGCTAGAAGACAACATATACTTCAAATCACTAGGACTGAGCTTGAGCTAATTCACAACATATCACAAGATAGCAACCACTCTTCATGGCATAAAAATAACAGCAGATTCTCAGGCTTGGAAATATTTAGCATGGTTGAAAACAGTAACATTTTAGTGGCTACTTTAGAGCATGGTTCCCACTTATTTGCAAGTTGATCATGACAAAGATAAATACCATGGCATTATACACATCAAAGACTACTATTTTCATGTTGGCACAAACATCATGGCATGCATGGATTAAACATGGCAAAAATGACAAATTGACATTATGAGATAAAAATGACATTTTGTCAAACTTGCTCAAAGACCAAACCAATACCTACAATGGATTCCTGAGTTTTTTCTACCCCAAATTCATGTATCATACTCATATATTCACATGGAGCATCATGACAAAACTACTTAGCAAATTCATCACCCACTCCTATAAGTGAAAACTTACCCAAAATTCTCATGTGCAAAAATGAACATGTCTAGATTTGAATTATAGCTATAATTGGAAAAGACCTAATTATCATCATATATCAACAAAACACACATTAAAATAGATAGGGTATGACAAGTGGGGCATGGACCCACTTGTCACACACATACACACACTCAACACACACACACTACACAAGCATGCACACACATAGCTACATATGCACAAGTGCATATGGGCACACCCACACTCATGTACACACACCACTATGTGTGTGGGTGCTCATCACACACACATATGTGCACACACATATGCACATACACATGTATTTAAGCACCACACACACACATACACTCACATACACATATTTCTACTAAACAGAAAATGGAAGAAAGTAAAAAAAACACATCTATACATGTATTTATACACATACACATACATACCACATCAGAAAAGAAGAAAATAAAACAAAGGAAAGAAAATAACAAAAAGGGGGAGTTTGGGGATCGAACCCCAGACCTATTGGTCTGCACCCCGAGCACACACCACTGCGCTACTGCATTGGATCTTAACAGGAGAGGGTATCAAGCCCACTAGTACTACACTTCGTGCGACCAACTGACAAAACTGAAGAAGACGTGCACACTACGGTGACAACAAGGGCGGCGACGATTCCGGTGACCACACGAGTGCTCTGGCGACGCCATCGGGCACAAACGAAGAGGGGATCTACAGGGTCCCATTCCTCTGCTCATCTCGCGATGAGGAGGATGGAGGCGAGCACAAGCCCTCACCTTTCCGATAGGCGGCGCTAGCACTACGGCGACGACACGGCGGACCTATGCGGGGAAGAAGGGGAAGCGGGACGCGGCAGCTCACCAAGGGGTCTCAAAGGCGCGGGGGGATACGAACAACGGCGAGACGAAGGGGAGAAAGACACCGGCGACGACCTTGCTCCTTGCGGATGACGGCGACTCAAAGCGGCACCACGGGTAGGTGCTCCTCACCACCCTAGCAGCAGGAATGGAACGCGGGCGATGACCCCGTGCTCCATGCCATCTCCACCGATGATGAGGTCCACCAGAGACGTAGCGACCACGACGAAGACGACCAGCGTGACCTTCTCTAAACTTGCCTATGCTCTTTGAACCTCACCGAGGGGAAAGAAGAAGAGGAGGAGGAGAAGGCTAGAGAGGGAGATGGGAGCAGCGGCGGCTGGGAGGAGGAGCGGAACCCTAGGGCGAATGGGCATGCACGTCAAGGGGGGTTAAGTACCCCGAAGCTGATGGCGTCGGACGGCGAAAAGGGACGGCAAGCGCACTCTCTCTACACTCTGAAGCTGACGGCGAGCAATGGGAGTAGGTAGCCGCTAGGCCACCTGGGTTGGGCCGCGCGGGGAGGAACTGGCCCAGTTCCCTCTCTCCCTCCCAGAGAACAAAACCAACAGGTTTTTCTATTTTTACTTACAAAGATATAAGACTCTTTTAATAAAATTATCATGTTGATCTTTAGAGCAACTATTTTAAATAGTTTTAAAACACATCGGCCCCTTGTTATTAAAAGCCACCAAATCCATATAGCTCAAAACAACAAAAGAACCACACACACTTTTTTAAAACATTGCAGACTACCTCCTGAACATTTTTAAACAATTTTATTAGCAAGTTAATTCTGTTGATAAAATGACAATGGAATAAAAGGTTATTAGGTTGGGTTTGTTTGAACAGAATAAGAGAGGGGGAAGGAGATGAAGCCAACTCAAACCACACATCCACAACAACACTCACATTACTACAAGGTCAAGAAGCACATCACAAAACAAAGTGCATGGCATGATGATGAATGATATGATGCATGATGCATGAATGCATGAGACAAGGAATGAGAAGGAGCAAACTCATTTCATTAATCATGACAACAAGGTTCACATAAGATACATGCCATAAAAGGTAGGGGCAGCACTTGGGATGTCACAACTCTTCCACACTACATGAGGATCTCGACCCAAGATCTAGGAACGAAAGAACTCTGGAAATTCGGAATGGAGAAGGTCCTCATGTTCCCAAGTAGCTTCTTTGACAGAATGATGAGACCACTCCACCTTGAGGAACTTGATAGACTTGTCGTGAGTATTACGCTCAGTTCCTTCAAGAATAGCCACTGGATGCTCACGATAAGAGAGGTCTTCTTGTAGATCATTGTCTTGGAGATCAATGGTATGCTCGGGAGTCTTGAAGCACCTACGGAGCTGAGAAACATGGAAGACATCGTGCACATTTGCGAAATTTGGAGGAAGCTCTAGTTGATATGCAAGTCCGCCTCTCTTGCCAACAACTTTGAAAGGACCAACAAAGCGAGGAGCTAACTTCCCTTTAATTCCAAACCGCTGAGTGCCCTTCATGGGAGAGACTCTGAGATAGACTAGATCATCCACTTGAATGGAAACGTCCCGATGTTTGTTATCGTAATAACTCTTTTGTCGAGACTGAGCTGCTTTGAGGTTCTAACGAATGACACGTCACATCTCTTCTGCTTCGGTGATCATGTCATTGCCCAAAATTTGACACTCACCGGTTTCAGACCAGTGAAGCGGGGTACGACACTTCCTGCCATAGAGAATCTCGAAAGGGGCCTTGCCTAAGCTAGCCTGAAAGCTATTGTTGTATGAGAATTCAGCATATGGAAGGTAGTCTTCCCATTTCATGCCGAACGAAATCACACAGGCTCTGAGCATATCTTCAAGGATCTGATTGACTCTCTCAACTTGACCACTTGTCTACGGATGGAATTTAGTGCTCAAACGGATCTTGGTACCCATAGCAGTCTGGAAGGACTCCCAAAACGTGGAAGTAAAGAGGCTTCCATAGTCAGATGAGATGAGCTGAGGACTACCATGCAAAGATACTATCCTTGACGTATACAACTCTGCAAAGCTGAGCTGCCAAGATAGATTCTTTGACTGGCAGGAAATGACCAACTTTGGTCATCTTGTCGATAACCACAAAGATGGCATCGTTGCCTCTCTTGGACTTGGGAAACCTAGTGACAAAATCCATCTCCACATGATCGAATTTCCACTCTCGGATAGGCAAAGGCTGAAGGAGACCTATTGGACGTTGATGCTCTGCCTTCACTCTGTGACAAACATCACACTCGTTCACAAACTTAGCAATTTCACGTTTCATGCGAGTCCACCAGAAGGTTTGCTTGAGATCCTGATACATCTTGGAACTGCCTGGATAATGGATAGAAGAGAATTGTGTGCTTCGTTCATGATAACCTTTCTGACATCACCTTTTGGAACCACCATACGGTCCTCAAAGAACAAGGTATCTTTGTCATCAACGCGAAAGAACTTATACTTCGGAATGCCCTTGGCCACACCTTTTTTCACTTTCTTCACCATAGCGTCAAGAAGCTGCGCTTGGTGAACGTGATCTTCCAGAGTCGGAGAAACTTGAAGATTGGCAAGAAATCCTTGCGGAATCATTTGAAGGTTGAGCTTGCGGAAGGCTTCACAAATCTCGGGTAGAAGAGGTTTCAGGATGAGACTGTTGCAGTATGCCTTACGGCTGGTCGCGTCTGCAATGACATTTGCTTTTCCAGGAGTATACTCAATGTTTGGATTGAAGTCCTCAAGAATTTCCACCCAACAAGACTACCGAAGATTAAGATTGGGTTGAGTGAAAATGTTCTTCAAGCTCTTGTGATCGGTGTATACCTCAACTGGTCTACCCAACAACAAATGCATCCAAGTCATTAGAGCATGCACAACTGCCGCCAACTCTAGATCATCAGTGGGGTAGTTCTTCTCGGTAGGCTTCAACTGACGTGAGGTATAAGCAACAATCTTCTCATCTTACATGAGAACACCACCAAGACCTTGGAGAGAAGCATCACAGAATACTTGGAAAGGCTTTGACTGCTCTGGAGCAACAAGAACTGGAGTTGAAGGCAGTCTCTTCTTGATCATATTAAATGCCACATCACACTCAGGAGACCAAACATACTTGACACTCTTCTGGAGGAGATTGGACAGAGGCTTAGCAATTTGAGAGAAGTTCTCCATGAATCTTCTGCGATAACTAGCAAGCCCGAGGAAACTCTGAAGCTGCTTAACATTCTGAGGAGGCTTCCACTTCAATATTGCCTCAACTTTCTTAGGGTGCACTTTAATTCCCTCGACAGAGATCACATGCCCAAGGTAAACCACTTGATTGAGCCAAAACTCATACTTGGAAAACTTGGCATAGAATCGATGCTCTCTTAACTTGTTAAGCACAAGGCGGAGATGCTCTGCATGCCCTTCTTCTGTCTCCGAGAACACAAGGATATCATCCAAATAGACCAAGACGAACTCATTCTTGAAAGGAGAGAATATGAAGTTCATCATCCTTGAGAAGGTTGGAGGAGCATTTGCAAGACCAAATGACATGACGGTGTACTCATAAGAGCCAAAACTCGTCCTGAAAGCGGTCTTAGGAATATCTTCTTTGCGAATGCGAATCTGATGATAGCCCATGCGAACATCAAGCTTCGAGAAAACCTTGGCACCTTTCAGTTGTTCAAGCAACTCATTGATGTTGGGAAGTGGGTACTTGTTTCTGATTGTCTTCTTGTTCAATGGACGGTAATCGACACAAAGCCGGTCCGTGTCGTCCTTCTTCTTGACGAACATAACACCACAACCCCATGGAGAAGAACTTGGTCTGATGAGACCCAGATGTTGTTGTTCATCTAGCTACTTCTTCAACTCTTTCAGCTCTTCGGGGCCAAGTTTATAAGGGCGCCTGCAAACCGGTTCAGTTCCGGGCTCGAGATCAATCACGAACTCGACTGGCCGGTACGGAGGCATTCCTGGCAATTCTTCTAGAAAGACATCTTCATACTCATTAACCACCGAAATTTGAGAAATCGCCAAGATTTCACCCTTCTCATTAAGAGCAAAGAGACGGATTGTGTCATCGCGAGCCACGAAAATAATCACATCTTCTGAAGGATGAGTCAGCTTGACTTCTTTTGCTTGACAATCAACATATGCCTTATTCATAGCCAGGAAGTCCATGCCCAAAATGAGATCAATGTCAGAATTTCCGAGAACAATTGGAGAAGGTAGAAAAGAATAAGTGCCCATCTTAATGGAAACATCCGGAACCACCACATTCGAACGCATCAATTTGCCTGGGGACACAACCCGAAAAGGACTAGGAAGGACTACCGAATTCAAGTCATGCTTCCATGCAAAAGGTCTAGAAATGAATGAATGCGATGCACCAGTATCAAATAACACTTTTGCAGGAAAATCATTAACTGAGAGATTACCCATGATCACTTGAGAAGAATCCTCTACCTCTGCTGCATTCACCATATTCACTCTTGCGGTCTTGGGATTATGCTTCACCATAGCATTTCCTGGAGGCCTGACTGGAGGAGGAGGCAGAAGACGCCGCTGGTTGCACTTGTTTGCATAGTGACCCTTCTGGCCACACTTGTGACAAGTAACCTCAGAAAGCTGACGAAAATTTCCTGGAGGAGGAACAAAAGCTGCCTTGGACGGCTGGGGTCTCTGCTCAAATCCTGGGTTGGGTGGGTGGGAAGAACCACGGCCACAGAACTGCTTCTACTGCTGAGGAGGACCAAACAGAGGAGGATTTGGCACCCAATACTTCTGCTTCTTAGGAACCATCTGAGAGCTGGAAGAAGATGAATATGGATCCCTTGAACGCTTCCTTGAGTTCTCCAACTTCAGTTGAGTTGAATCGACCTTCAAAGCCATGGTGGAGAACTGATCAAACTCACGAGGCTCTTGAAGAACTAGACCTAGCAGAAGCTCATCCTTGAGACCACCTCTGAACTGATAGATCATCTCCTTGTCATCTAGAACATCTTGCTTAGCATAGCGGGCTAGATTCTGGAACTCGATGTTGTACTGATAGATAGACTTGCTTCCCTGCTTTAGGTGCCTGAACTTCTCACGCATCTCCTCAAAAAAGTTTGTCGGAATGTAAAGGGCCCTGAAGTCATGACGGAAATCGTCCCAAGTAACAATACGATCGCCCCTGGAATCCTTGTACTGCTGCCACCAATCAGCTGCCTGACCCTTGAGATGGAACAATGCAAATCTAACAAAGTCCTCTGCCTGACATTACTACACTCAAAATGCTTACTCATATAACGGAGCCAATCATCAGCATCAAAAGGCTGCTCACAACAGGTGAAAGACATGGGCTGATTGGCAAGGAACTGATTGAGCATCGCAAACTGAGGTTGATTCTGAAAATTCCCTTGAAAGCCTTGCTGACCCTGATCTCTTTTTTGTAATAGCCTGAGCAACATCTGAGTGTTCACATTGGTTGCGTCCATCACAGCTTGCCAAGCTTCTGGAGGAGGAGGCGGTGGCGGGGGTGGTGGAACATCAGCCTGCTCCTCACCACGACCCGGATTGTCGCGAGTTGGAGGAGCCATCCTGGAGATGGACAAAAACATCAGCACCTCATTGATAATATGAAATCAATAGCTGAATCAAATGCTTGAAAGAATTGCACAAATAACATCACAGCCTTCCTACTGAAAAATTAGTAAGAATGCTTTCTTTGGTTTCGCGATAACATCGTCAGATATTAGAAGCCACTTGCAATAACACAAAAGTATTGAGCTAAAGTTGCTTGGAACAAATGTATATCCCACATACATCTGAAGAAGATGATCCTAGATAACTACAAGAGTTCACACCTAAGAACTTCTATAATCTTTCTGGTTATGCAATCCGGTGTGGGGGATACAAGGAGGAAATATCTCACACAACTATCAATCCTACACCCCAACTGTATCCATCCTTCAACACATAACCAGAGGCTTTCACAAATTCATCTAACTCGAATGCTCGAACTCACAACAATACTAAACCATGGTGGTACCCCAAACGCCTCCCCAGTATTGGGTGACTCCGACCTTATCTCACCATGACAAGTATTGAAGTAATTCCGAACACTCTCCATCCTGAGATATCAAGGAAGTTGAATGAAAACTATGTGCCAACATTCCCTAGAGCTCGACACCCCAGAAGAAATCAAGTCAGACAGGAGGCACCAAGACAAAACCCTGTCACATTGGTATCATATAGACTCCAAAATACCCACGTGCTCCTAAAAAAAAATTTCAGCGAGAAGAGGAGTAGAATCAAAATTCCAAATTCAAATACCTCACTAGAGCATAGAAGAGGAGTAAAAAGTATCCTACTCTTCAATATAACTAGACTCAAAAAAGTTTTTACTAGACTCGACTCGGCCAAGTTCGATCAAGCACTGGCTCCTATGGTCGTATGGCTCTGAATACCAACTTGTCACGCCCAAGATACGGGCCTATCCATATTAAGGCACGGGGGCCTCGACAAGGGATAGAAGCACATCTCGTCGTTCACAATTATAGCATCATTACATCATACATTTAAGAAGAGATGAATATATGAGTTGGCTTACACTCGCCACAAGCTAAATTACAATCCACAAAGAGTTCAATCATGAATCTGAAGACAGGGTCTGAATACGGACGAAATCAAACGATAAAAGCAGACGCAATGATACTATCTTGCTATCCCGAAGATCACAACCATGGTCCCCTACTCATTTGGATACGTCACGTACATTCTGCCGCGCTCCTCGTCATACTCCCACTGGAGCTGCGTTAGATCATCATGTACGAACTCATCTGTACCTGCACCTAGATTGTTCTAGTAATCTGTGAGCCACAAGGACTCAGCAATCGTGCGCCCGGGTACCGAGACTATTCAAGATTAAAGGTTGGGATGGGGTATGTGTTTAGTTTGCAGCAGCACTAAGCATTTATGGTGGCTAAACTTACGTAACATGAAGTAAATATGTGGCCTACGGTAAACGATTGAATCTAGAATGACGTCTATGAGATCCTGAACACTTACTTACGTCAATCATAACCCCACCGTGTTCTCTCTCGGATCATGTTCACGAGCAGAGACGATCACGGTTACTCACACAGTTGGTGCCTTTCATTAGAGTTTAATTCAAGTTAACTATAACCGGGTGTTAAACAAATATCCAAGTTGCTCATACCCGTGGGCACGGCTTTCCGAAAGATTTGACCCTGTAGGGGTGCTCCAACTAGTCCATCACAAATTAACCACACTCCGCGGGAATAGCCTCGACCACGGATCTTGTGATCATCCTAGGCAACTCCAAAGGAATTCCAACCCCGCGAGATAACCCGAAGAAAGTCAGATCCCACACGCAAGACACTCGATAAAGGTAAAACAAATCCAGCAAGACCACCCGACGTGTCGATGGACTCGATAAGAGCCGCGTATCTCGTTCTCAAGACACGACGGATAAGCTACGTGTACCGAGGCCTGATAGAAATCTCCTAGGTTACCTCGGGTTGGCCCCGCACAGTGCTCTAGTTTGGACCAACACTCATGAGGAGCATTGGCCCGGGGATTGATTAATTATCCACGGGGTTGCAAAGCCCTATGCAAATTTTATTAAGTTATTAAGCATATTTAGTACCAAAGTTGGGTCTTTCCAGACAAGTTCTAATCTTAAACGAATAAACAAGGGGGTCCCCATAACAACCCCGAGCATGTTAGGAGCGCAAAGTATGGAAACATAGCATCGGTAACAAGAAACTATGGCGGTAAGAGCGGAACAAAACACCTAGAAAAAGGACAAGCCTTCCACCAATACGAAGATATATATGTGCATTAAATTAAATAACAGATAATATTGTGATATGACAAATCCATGTTATCACATGGAACAACCTGCACCTGCAACTAGAACTCTATAAGAGGGGCTGAGCAGCGGTAACTTAGCCAATCAAAGGTTTGCTAGGATGTGGAGGGTTAAAGGTTATCATGGCAAATAGGAGGCTGACATTCAAGTGGTAGGTAGCACAATTGTAACGATAAGAGCGAGTCAACTAGCAAGCGAAAATAGTATCAGGATCCGGGTACGATCATCTTGCCTGTTGGTTCTTCAGTGGAACAAGTAGTGGGATCATCGTAGTTGTACTCGCTTGGCTCTTCATACTCAGGTTCAACGTTTTCGTCTACCCAAAATAAACAGCAAGAATAAACAAAAAACCATGGTGCAATGCACAAGCAAGAATGATTCATGCTTCTGGGAAGAGTTCTAGCATGGCAATCCTAACTTAGTCATGTTTCCAACGCGAGGATTGGTTATTAATGAATCTGTACAGAACCTTATGTTAACTTATTTAGACATGCATGGACATGGAAAATATGTATGCATCATGCAAAAATGATACAAATGCATATGTAGAACGTAAGAAATGGAGTTACGGTTCTCATGATACGCTCACGACAAGATATAGAGGCAAAACACAAGACAAGAAGGACCTGGGCTATTCCTTGGCATTCCAAGATAGCCACTGGTTAGGCAATCAAAAACAAACCACAATAGAGCCAAATATTAAGAAACTCCATGGAGTATAGCTCCCACAAGACACAAAACAATAAAACAAACAATCTGCCACAAAATAGCATCATAGCAACTTTCACAGCCAATAACTTGAGCTACAGGATCATACAACCGCAACCAAGGCATTGACAGAAACTACATAACATGCTTATCAACTTATCCAACTACACAATCTGGAAAGGTGGCACACATCAATAAGCATGAAGCTCACAAGGTGGCATGATAAAACAGAAATCTGGGACTTCATGAAAATAACAGTTTCTGGACTATGAGTTAATCTGGTAGCAAGTTGACTGGAGAAACTAATGGTGTTAGAGACCACCTCATGGCATGAAAATTAACAGGATGCTAGAAGACAACATATAATTCAAATCACTAGCACCGAGCTTGAGATAATTCACAACATATCACAAGATAGCAACCACTCTTCATGGCATAAAAATAACAGCAGATTCTTAGACTTAGAATTATTTAGCATGGTTGAAAACAGCAACATTTTAGTGGCTACTTTAGAGCACGGTTCCCACTTATTTGCAAGTTGATCGTGACAAAGATAAATACCATGGCATTCTACACATCAAAGACTACCATTTTCATGTTGGCACAAACATCATGGCATGCATGGATGAAACATGGAAAAATGACAAAATGGCATTATGAGATAAAATGACATTTTGTCAAACTTTCTCAAAGACCAAACCAATACCACCAATGGATTCCTGAGATTTTCCTACCCCAAATTCATGTATCATACTCGTATATTCACATGGAGAATCATGACAAACTAATCAGCAAAATCATCACCCACTCCTATAAGTGGAAACTTACCCAAAATGCTCATGTGCAAAAATGAACATGTCCAGATTTGGAATTATAGCTATAATTGGAAAAGATCTAATTATCACCATATATCAACAAAACACATAGTTAAATAGATGGGGTATGACAAGTGGGGCATGGACCCACTTGTCACACACACACAGTCAACACACTCACACACACTACACAAGCATGCACACACACATAGCTACATATGCACAAGTGCATATGGGCACACCCTCACTCATGTACACACACCACACGTGCTCATCACACACACATATGTGCACACACATATGCACAAGTGCATATATGCACATACACATGTATTTAAGCACCCCACACACATACACTCACATACACATATTTCTACTAAACATAAAAGGGAAGAAAGTAAAAAAAACACATCTATACATGTACTTATACACATACACATACATACCACATCAGAAAAGAAGAAAATAAAACAAAGGAAAGAAAATAACAAAAAGGGGGTTTGGGGATCGAACCCTAGACCTACTCATCCGCACCCCCGAGCGCACACCACTACGCGACTGCATCGGATCTTAACAGGAGAGGGCATCGAGCCCACTAGTACTACACTTCGCGCGACTAACTGACGAAACTGAAGAAGACCTACACGCTATGGCGACAGCAATGGCGGCGACGATTTTGGCGACCACACGGGCCCTTCGGCAACGCCAACGGGCACAAACGAAGAGGGGATCTATGGGGTACCATTCCTCTACTCATCTCGCGACGAGGAGTACGGAGGCGAGCATAAGCCCTCACCTTTCCGACCAGTGGCGATGGCACTACGACGACGACACGACGAACCTATGCGGGGAAGAAGGGGCAGCAGGGACGTGGAAGCTCACTGAGGGGTCTCGGAGGCGCGGGGGGATACGGACGACGGCGAGACGGAGGGGAAGAAGACACCGGCGATGACCTTGCTCCTTGCGGACGACAGTGACGCGAAGCGGCGCTGCAGGGAGGTTCTCCTCACATCCCTAGCAATAGGAATGGAACGCGGGCGGCGACCCTGTGCTCCACGCCATTTCCACCGCCGACGAGGGCCACCGGAGACGCGGCGACCACGACGAAGACGACCGACACGACCTTCTCTAAACTTGCCTGCGCTCTCTAAACCTCACCGAGGGGAAAGAAGAAGGGGAGGTGGAGAAGGCTAGATAGGTAGATGGGAACGGCAGCGGCTGGGAGGAGGAGCGGAACCCTAGGGAGAACAGGCATGCGCGTCGAGGGGGGTTAAGTACCCCAGAGCTGACGGTGTCATACGGCAAAAAGGGATGGCGAGTGCACTCTCTGTGCACTCTTAAGCTGACGGCGAGCAACGGGAGCAGGTAGCCGCTAGGCTACGTGGGCTGGGCCGTGCGGGGAGGAACCGTCCCAGTTCCCTCTCTCTCTCTCAGAGAACAAAACCAACAGGTTTTTCTATTTTAAAAAAAAATCACTTACAAAAGCCCCACAGAAATGAATAAAAGGGTTTTTGATGAAACAAAAGCACTTTTACTTACGATGATATAAGACTCTTTTAATAAAATTATCATATTGATTTTTAGAGCAACTATTTTAAATAGTTTTAAAACACATCAACCCCTTGTTATTAAAAGCCCCCAAATCCATATAGCTCAAAACAACAAAATAACCACACACACATTTTTAAAACATTGCCGACTACCTCTTGAACATTTTTAAACAATTTTATTAGCAAGTTAATTCTGTTGATAAAATGCCAATGGAATAAAAGGTTATTAGGTTGGGTTTGTTTGAAAAGAATAAGAGAGGGGGAAGGAGATGAAGCCAACTCAAACCACACATCCACAACAACACTCACATTACTACAAGGTCAAGAAGCACATCAAAAAACAAAGTGCATGGCATGATGATGAATGATATGATGCATGATGCATGAATGCATGAGACAAGGAATGACAAGGAGCAAACTCATTTCATTAACTCATGACAACAAGGTTCACATAAGATACATGCCATAAAATTTAGGGGCAGCACTTGGGCTGTCACACGGAGTCCGGCAATGGCGTGATGGAAGGCTTGCACAGGTGCTCGAGGGACACGTCGGCGTGGATGGGTTTCTGGGTGGAGCCGATCTTGGTGAGCGTGTCGGTGGTCTTGTTGCTGGCTTGTAGGATGTGGTGGAATTTGCAGCCTTCAAACACACCAGACAGTTGCTAGAGCAAGAAGTGGTAGCTGGCCATGTTCACGTCCCTGGCATCCTACTCACTAGAGCCTTGCTCCACCACCAGGTCGGAGTCTTCAAAGCACAGGATGCATAAGACTCCAATCTCCCTGGCTAGCCAGAGGCTGTGGGTGAGTGCTTTGTAGTCCGCCACATTGTTCGAGGCGGTGAACTGGATCTGCTGGATGTACTGCAGCTGGTCACCCTTCATAGAGGTGAGGACGATGCTGACTAAGAGTCCGATGCTCATCTTTGATCCGGCAAAGTGCATGAGCCAATGGGTGGATTCGGGAGGCGGCGGTACGTACTCCGTCTCTGCCCAGTCAACAAGGAAATCCATCAATGTTTGGGACTTGATGTGGGGACCCCGACTCATAAGTCGTGATCACCGAATGCACGTGTACAGTGATCCCAGAGATCAATGCTCACTGAACGCACAAAAGCTGAATAACAAGAGTCTTACATCCACACTTAATGTCTTACACAAATAAAGATCATAAAGGTCTAGTCTTACATAGATAGGGCCATGAGGGCCAAACACTTAAATTGAACAAGCAACGGAAATCTTGATCGAAAGCGTGAACCTATGCCATCTGCCTTAACCTACAGGCATCCAGACTGGGAAGCGTCCTAGTGCTCATGTTCATCACACACGAACTCTTCAACATACTCCTGTTCTTCCATGCCTAGCCAATTAAATAACCAGTGGCAAGCCAATGAGTACTTTGAATGTACTTGCAAGCAACCCAAGTTGGGGAACAAGGTAATAATGATGCATGATATAGCACTAAGTAGGTAATTTGCGGAAAGCCAACTTTTGATGCAATGACATGATCAAGTAACTAAGTAAGCATGCATCAACAGTTTGGCGGATATCCGTATGAACAAGTTATAGATATCATCATAAGCAGGGGTCGAACATCTCATGTTCTTTCATCATGCTAAGTCATCGGACTTAGTTCAATTGCCAAGCTAAGTCATCGGACTTACCTCAAGTACCATCTCTGTGTTAAACACACACACACGAAGTTTTGTGAAAACATCTGGACATAGTTCAAGCAGCACCACCCAACTGTCCTTGACCATGGATGTGGCTATTCGAATAGTTTTACACTCTGCAGAGGTTGCACACTTTACCCATAAGACTCGGGGAACTTCCGTGTCATACACGACTCATACATCACATACCCGAGGTAAGCACCCGAACAATGCCTTTCCCATGGTGATACTAAACAAAGAGTCCACTCGTTGGTGCGATCCCTCATGATGTACATCACACATATCATCCATGAGGGCACGCAAAGGTGTGACCGGTGCCTATTAAGACAGTACATGGCCTTCCACTCCCGGGACGACCCCGTCTCAAGAGTGACCACTTCAATCTTGCCACTAGTAATGCAGGATCCTTGCTAGCAACAACCATAGTACTCAACAAAGCCTTGTCCCATAAGGGGTAACGTGGTTGCGCATGTAAGGTTGGGACGATCGAAAAATCTTAAATATAATCCATTTTTGAAAACACACCCTCAATTTGCTCTGGCACACCACTTCTTTCTCAAGTGGTCACCCATCTGATCATCATATCCCTTGGGCATTAGTGGCACCCTACGGGGTTTTCGAAAAAGCCTTTGAAATCATTTGTGTTCCCATCACCATGCATAACCCCGAACCATTTGCGTAGCATCTACTAACATCCTATCTACACCCACCTGCATAACCCTCATAAGGTGGTAGGGTCATGCTCGATGCAAGTGTTAGTGGTAAAAGTATCGGAGGCAACCCACCGAAGGGGGTACACCACATCATGATCAATTATGGAAACAACAAGTGCTATATGTGATGCATGAAATTTTTTCTTAACATGGTCAAAGGGCTGCTTGCCTGGCACAACAAAGTCTCCAGGGTCTTCGAAGTCTTCGGGTCCAACTTCTTCGTCAACAGCGCAATCTATCGTCGCAAATAAAAGCGATGAAAATAAGCATCACACAAAAATAGAGCACTCAAGCCACTAATAAAAATGTTACCCTAGTCTGATAAATACTAAAGACTATATTACAAATGTTTATTTAACAATTTTTTATGGAAAACATTTTTGAAAACAATTAAACAGAGTTAGATAATGCCAAATAGGGTTTTTTTAAATAAAACAGTACATAAAATGTTTTCAAACATTTTTACAAATGGTACTAATAAATTCTATGGAAGACTTCAAGATTTTAGGTGAAGGAATTTTGGGCATTGGATAAATATTTTGCCTTGTGGAATTTTTGGAAGAAAAACTGAAAAAGAAAAGGAAACAGGGCACTGTGCCCTCTCAGGCCAGAAGCACCGAGGCCGAGCCGGCCCAGGCTGAGACGCCTCGCATGGTAGGCTTATTTTTAAACCTGCCCGCAGGCCCTACCGGACAGAGAGGGGGGAGGGTGAGGGGATTACAGGTGGGACGCACCTATCATCCCTCTACTTGCGATAGGAATGGAGGGAGGGGCTCACCAACGGTTCCAGGCCGCGGCGGCTCCAATGAAGGGTACCGGCGCGCTTAGGGGGCTCCCGCGCGTCGGTGGGTGGCTGAGGCAAGCGCTGGGGTGGAGGCAATCACTAGCGAGGGAGGAAGCCCGACGGCGGCGAGGGTTTGGTTCGGGCATGGGCTCCTGACCATGGGGGCGAGCGGGCAAAGCACAGGGGAGTAGCAACGGGGAGGAGAGAGCGAGGGGAGAGGAGCGGGAGCTCAGGGGGGCCTTTATATAGGTGGCCGCTGGCTCACCGTGGATGTGGTGCGCCGGTGAGGACCAGGGCGTCGCCATGGGCCACGGGGTACGGCAGACCGTGTCTAGGGAGTTTGTGGACGCGGTCCTCATCTAGGGGAAGGGGGAGAGAAAGACAGAGCGGGGGAGAGCGTGCGTGCGAGCTCCCCGGTTGGCCGAGCTGCACGGCGCCGGGCATGCGTGCGGGAGAGAGGAGGAGAGAGGAGGGAGAGGGGGCCAACCACCTGCCGTGCTGCGGACGTCGAGGCCGACTAGGGGGGACAAGCTCACTCATCCCAAGGCGATCGGGAGGTCTCGGGATGCCCCTGCTATAGTGTGGCGGCGCACTGTAGTGTGCTCCAGAGCGCCCAAATGGCTAGCATAGCCGTTGCCGTGCGCTCTGGGGGGTCCTAGCTTGTCCAGTAGTGCCTGGGGGTCTGGGGATGCCCCTTGGATGCCATAGAGCTAGGTGGATCTAGGGAGAAAAGAATTGGGAGGGAGGAAGCTTCTGGCATGGTGAGACAGAGGTAAAAATGGGTTTTTTACCCCACTTACCTGTTGAGTCTTCGCCAGGGAGAGTTACTGGAGGTGGCTGGTAACCCTGAGGGGTCGTGGTAAAAGTTATATGGCAAACAAAATAGAAGAGATGGTGAAAATAAAGATTTCTAGAATGGACCAGAATGTGTTTGCTGGGGTTTAGGAGAAGCAAATGGCCCTGGATGGCCCTGTGATTTGATAGGATCAAAAGGTGGTTAGAAATAGGCTAGATCACCAAGTTTGAGCTCAAGTGGGAAAAGTTGACAATGGAAACTTGGTAAACTCTAGAAACCAACAGAATCATGTTTCTGTAGATCTAACTGTGCTATGCTTTTACCCTTGATGCACCACTTAGTGTAGCATCACATTTGGTGATTAGAGCACGTCCACAAAGTTTGAGGTCAAGGGGAGAAAGTTCACAATGTAAAGTTGTTCAAATTAGAAACTGAGGAAGGGTTTTGGGATGGTTTGATGAACCAAATCAACTTGGATTGAGGTGAATCATTGTAAGACTATCACCTATGATAGTGTTGACTTGCTGGAATTTTCCTGGAATTTATTGAGAATATTTCTTAGAGAAATATTTCAAAAGCTTGATTTGAATAGAAAGGGTTTTGAGAGGTTTTGCCCATTATTTGAACATGCCCTTGTGTTGAAACTCATATATATGGAGAATATATGTTCATTGAATTTCCCTAAATTTTCCCAAATATTTTGAAAGTATTTAAATATTTTTTCCCTAAGAAAAACCATTTCTGGTCATAAGAAAAAGCCTTTAAATAAAATATCAATATAACCTTTAAAATTGATATTTGGTGGTTTTGGGAAGTCATAAATATAGTAGGTTTGAAATAAATCCTTTGGGGAAGAAGGATCCACCCAATTTGAGGACTTGCAATGCAAACCTCATCTTAGGGATTTTGGAAAACCTGATTTGAATAAATTCTTTTTGGGCAAAATAAAATTTGATAAAAATAGTTTTGGCCTCTATTCACATGGCATGTTCATTAGGCAAGAGGTTTGGTCAAGGAAGATGAATAGGAAGAGGGATAGAATCTAAGAGTGCCATATACCACAATCGGCAAGCAACAAGCAACAAGCAATAATTCAAACAAGCACAAGCACTGATAAAAAGTTTTAATTGGTTCCAAATTTTATAAATCCAAACATGACAAGGTGATACAAACACAGGGTGTGACAGGCCTACCCCCCTTACAAGAATCTCGTCCCCGAGATTCCGAGGCTAAGCGCTAAAAATATAAGGGAACACAGATCTAAGATAGTCTTCACGCTCCAAGGTTGCTTCAGCTTCAGTGTGATTGCTCCATTGAAATTTCAAGTGCTTGATGGTGCGACTTTGGGTGCAGCGCTCGACTTCAACCAAAATGCGAACTGGCCTCTCACGATAAGTGAGGTTTGGCTGAAGATCGATGGCTTGATGGTCGATGTCCTTGTAAAGGTCGAGGCGGTTGGGAACTTGCAGACACTTCCGAATTTGTGACACATGAAAGACGTTGTGCACATCCGATAGCTCGGAAGGTAACTCTAGCTAGTAGGCAACTTCTCCTCGTCTTGCGTGACCTTGAAGGGGCCGGTGTACCTTGGTTCAAGCTTTCCTTTGACGTGGAAACAATTGGTTCCTTTAAGAGGTGTGACTAGAAGATAGACATGATCTCCGTTGCTAAAGGTCAGTTCTCAAAGGTGAGAGTCAGCGCAACTCTTTTGTCTTGATTTGGTAGTCTCCAGACATTCTCGGATGAGTTGTACTTGTTCTTCTGCCTCGTAGAGGATATCTGGTCCGAAAACTAATCCTTATCCTGTTTCTGCCCAGTTGAGGGGAGTACGGCACTTGCGTCCATACAACACCTCAAATGGTGCCATCTAAAGACTCGACTGATAGTTCTTGTTGTAGGAGAACTCGGGGAATGGTAGGCAATATTACCACTTTGCTCCATATGCCAAGACACAAGCGCGGAGCATATCTTCGAGTATCTGATTTACTCGTTCTATTTGCCCAACGGTCTGGGGGTGAAAGGCAGTGTTGAAGGAGAGCTTAGTTCCCATGGCTTCTTGAAACTTCTTCCAGGATCTTGAGGTGAATTTGGATCCTCGGTCCGACACAATCTCCTTTGGAACTCCGTGAAGACTCATGATGCGGTTGATGTAGAGGTTAGCGAGCTGGCTTCCATCATAGGTGGTTCTGACGGGAATGAAGTGGGCTACCTTGGTCAGTGGTCGACAATGACCCAAATGGAATCATGTCCTCTACTCGACCTTGGTAATCCGGTGATGAAATCCATCCCGACTTTATCCCACTTCCATCCAGGCACTTTGAGAGGTTCCAATAGCCCAGCGGGTCGCTGATGCTTAGCCTTGACCCTCTGGCATATGTCACACTTAGAAATTAATGTGCCTATCTCCCGTTTCATGCCATGCCACCAGAATCTTGCCTTCAGGTCTTGATCATCTTGGTTCCTCTAGGATTGATGGAGTATGGAGTGTCATGAGCTTCTTGCAAGATCAGGTTCTTGAGCTCCTCTTTGTTGGGTATAGAAATGTGATTCCCGAACCATACAACTCCTTGTTCATCCATCGAGGATCTTGGGGCCTTGCCTGTCTTGATCTTCCTCTTGATGCCTTCAATGCTCTCGTGTCCCTTCTGAGCTTCTTTGATATCATCCATCAAGGTAGGCTTTGCTTCGAGGTTGGCGAGGAATCCGGGTGCAACTAGTTCCAAGCGGAAGCTTTCAAGTTCTTCATACAGGGCGGGTAGCCTTTCCTTAATCATAGCATTCAGGGAACAAGCCTTTCTGCTTAAGGCGTTTGCTACCACGTTGGCCTTTCCGGGGTGGTATTGAACACTGAGGTCATAATCCTTGATCAATTCCAACCATCTTCGCTGCCTCATGTTCAATTCCCTTTCAGTGAAGATATACTTCAAACCCTTGTGGTCTATGAATATCTCACATCACTTCCCAGAAGGTAATGTCGCCATGTTTTCAAGGCAGGAACCATGGCTGCCAACTCGAGATCATGTGTTGTGTAGTTCTCTTCAAGCGGTTGTAGCTGTCTGGATAGATATGCTACAACCCTGCCCTCTTGCATCAAAACACCTCCACGCCCGGTTCTTGATGCATCACAATAAATCACAAACTCCTTGTGAATATCGGGGGTGGCCAAAACTGGAGCTGTGGTCAATCTCTTCTTGAGCTCCTGGAAGCTTTCCTCGTACTTAGCTGTTCATTCGAACTTCGTGTCCTTAAAAAGATGGGTCATGGGTCGGGCAATGCTCGAGAACCCTTCGACGAACTTGCGGTAATATCTCGTGAGTCCAAGGAAGCTCCTGACTTCCTTCACGGTGGTTGGGGTTTGCCATTCCGTCACGGCTTCAATCTTGGCAAGATCCAGTGATAATCCTTCTGAAGTCAACACATGACCCAAGAATCCAACTTCATGCAGCTAGAATTCACACTTGCTGAACTTGGCATAAAGTTGGTGCTCTCGAAGCTTCTCTCGGACCAATCTCAAGTGTTCCTCATGTTCTGCTTCAGACTTGGAGAAGACGAGTATGTCATCAATGAAGACGACAACGAACTTGTCCAAGTACTCCATGAAGACCTTATTCATGAGGTACATGAAGTAGGCAGGGGCATTAGTTAACCTGAATGACATGACCGTGTATTCATACAGGCCATACCGGGTTACAAATGCTGTCTTCAGAATGTCTTGGGGTTTGATCTTCAGCTGTTAGTACCCAGACCTGAGGTCGATCTTGGAGAACACCTTGGCTCCATTCAACTGATCAAACATGTCTTCAATCTCTGGGAGCGGGTACTTGTTCTGTATTGTGACCTCATTGAGAGAATGGTAATCGACGCAGAGTCTGATAGTTCCATCGCTCTTTGACACAAATAGAATAGGCGATCCCCAATGAGAGGCACTAGGGCGAATAAATCCTTTTTTGAGCTACTCTGCCAGTTGCTTCTTCAATTCAGCCAACTCTTCAGATCCCATCCTATAAGCCTTCTTATAGATGGGCCTTGATCTGGGTATAAGCTCAATGATGAACTCAATGTTGCGGTTAGGAGGCATTCCGGGAAGCTCATCAGGAAACACATCCGGGTACTCACATACCACTAGCACTTGACCAACTCAACTTCCGATAGACAGTTAGCCTGAGGGGCTTGAGTGGAGACAGGGTTGGGAACATACTTGACTTCCACCCCTTGGCTATTGGTCATGGTGACAATCCTTTTGGCATAGTCTAGCATGCCTTGGTGCTTGGTTAACCAATTCATGCCAAGGATGACATCCAGGCCGGGTGAGTCCAGAACTATAAGGTCTGCTAGGAAGTCTACCCCGTTGATGTTAATCTCCACTCCTTTATAGCCTATCCCAGACTTCATAACTGATCCCGGGGTTTGTATCAACATACGACTACCTAGGGGTGTAGGTTTCATGCCACTCTCTAAAGCAAACTTTTGGGCGACAAAAGAATGCGAAGCTCCACAATCAAACAATATTGTTGTTGTGGTTGAGTTGACGAGGAACATACCCAGTATGACGTCCGGGTCTTCCTAGGCTTCCTCTGCGGTGACGTGATTCACACGACCCTTGCCATTGTTGGGCTGGTTGCAAGGAGCTAGGTTCCTTGGTGGTGCTCCATGGGCTTGACCTTGGTTTCGCGCATTGGGGCGTGGTGCATCTGGCTTCCTGTTGGGTCAAAGCTTAGAGATGTGTCCATACTGATCACATCCAAAGCAAGTGACTTGCCTAGGGTTGTTGTTGAAGTTTCTGCCGTCATTGTTATTATTGGGGTTGTTGTTGTAAGCTGGCCTGGAATTGGCATACTGCTAAGGCTGGTAGCTCAAACGAGGTGCGGGAGGTCTAGCCTGCTATGGCTGATAGGTCGGCTTGGTTGGGGCTGGATGCTAGGGGCAAGGCTTTTGGTTGCTTGAGCTACCCTTGCTGATCATCTTGCGCTTGCGAGTGTCGTCTATGGCATGACGCTTGTCTTCTAGCATGAGGGCCTTGTTCACCAAGTCAAAGAAGGTACGACAGTCGTAGACGATGAGCTGATACTGCAAGGTCTGTTGAAGTCCTTCCATGAAGTGTTCTGTCTTGGCAGTCTCCGTATTGACATCTTCAGGTGCAGACCTTGACAAAGGTTGAACTTCTGCATGTAGTCCTTGACAGAGCCACTTCCTTGCTTGAGTGCTCGGAATTCTCTCTTCATGATAGCCGTGATCCTAGAAGGAATGTGGGCGGTGCAGAATCTTTCCTTGAAGTCGTTCCAAGTGATCACACACTCACCTTGCATGACCTTGAATCCATCCCACCAAGCTCGGGCGGTACCTCCGAGGCAGTGAGAGGCATAAAGCACCTTCTCACGATCCTCATTGCAATTGACCAGAGCAAGGAGATCCTCGATGGTGCGGATCCAGTCATCAGCATCCAATGGTTCATCAGTCTTGGTGAAGGTTGGGGGCGAATTCCTCATGAACTCAGACAGAGTGGAGCGGCCATTATCATTCCTGCCTTGCTGCTGGTTGTTCACAAGGGCCTGAGCCATCTGCTGGATAGCAGCATTGTTGGCTTGACGCTCCTCTCAGAGAACTTGGAGAAACTGAGTTGTGGTCATGTTCTCCAGTGGAGGTGGTGGCGGGGGAATGTCCCCTTGTGGCTTCGCGTGGTGTTCTCCAGCGTGAGCAGCCCCACCAGCTCCCTGTTGTTGGCTCGAGTTGCCGGCTTCAGGGTTGGTGAAAGAGCTGTTGCGGGTAGCAGTCACCATCCTGTTTGGAGCAGCCAAGTCAAACAACTGGGATGGATGAGAGGATAAGCAACAACGGAAAAGCGCGCCTAAGGGGGGTGGTCGAGTGCAAGTGTGATAAAAACAAAGGTCGAAAGACCAATATATATTAAGATAGACGATGGAGTTGCTTACATGTTGCTTAAGGCAAAAGCATGACTTGCATCGGAACACAAACAACAAAACAAACAACAAGCACACATGGTTTCATATGAACCATTACACAGACTCGACTTCGCATGAGGGGTACATGACTGATCCTACCCTAGGGGTTCTCGGACTTAGGTGGTGGAGTGCTCGGTCTCGTAGTCACGCTCCTCTAGGTCTTCCTCCTGTTCGTCATTCGAATGAGCATCATTCCCGGTCGAAGGGGTCAGGGAACAAGGAGGTCCATCCTGACGATGCTTCGCTGGCGGGTCGGTGAAGAGATCAGGATACTCCTTCGCACTCATGCAATGACGACTTGTGGGTGCATCATTAGCTGGGGGTACTCCTCCTCGATAAGCAATAGCTGGCCGTCCCTTGGGGGCTCCATCCTTCTTGAGGCTTGCCTAAGTAGCTCTAGATGTGGTCCTGGCTTCTAGATGTGGTCTTGGCTTGCCAAAGTAGCCCTCGGGTGTGGTGAAGTTCCTCACGGAGCTTCACAGACTCCTTCATCAGGTTATGAACTAGGCTATCAGTGGAGAGGCTGAAGTAGGTCTGGAACCTGAGTGGTGTGCCATCCTCCTTGGTTGGAATCAGCGTCCAACTCTCGCCAAGATCATCCTTCCTGAAGGGAAGGTAGTGAGTAGCCGGCTCGTCAGCCATCTCTGGAATCATGTCTCGAAGGTGTAGGTGTGCCTTGCGTGTAGTTGTCTCGACTACAAGTATCAAGGTCTCCATCCGTGGTCCTTCAAAGAAACAACTGGTCGGGGAGTCGTTTGCCATCACGACCAAATCTACGTGGTACTCCTTCGTGACGGCATCGACCCAGTGCTCGTGGTAGAGAAAAATGGGTGGTTTGCGAAACTGGCACTTCACCAGGCTATCGCCAAGGAGTAAGGGAAAGCCGGATGTCAGGAAGGCTTCGGTTACAACGGCCATCTACAAAGGTTTCAAAGGAGGATAGTCAGTAGAGTGTTGTGTGAAGAATAGAAGACGTAAATAGTGCAGAATTCCTAAGTACAAATGCTTGGTGTAGTTTTGAAAACGGTTTTATCCTGACTAACGTCCATGCTAACTCAGGGCTTCCTACAGTCAGGATGGCTCTAATACCAGCTCTATGGGGACCCCGACTCATAAGTCGTGATCACCGAATGCACATGTATAGTGATCCTAGAGATCAATGCTCACTGAACACACAGAAGCTGAATAACAAGAGTGTTACATCCACACTTAACGTCTTACACAAACAAAGACCATAAAGGTCTAGTCTTACATAGATAGGGCCACGAGGGCCAAACACTTAAATAGAACAAGCAGAGGAAATCTTGATCGAAAGCGTGAACCCATGCCATCTCCCTTAACCTACATGCATTCTGACTGGGAAGCATCCTAGTTCGCATGTTCGTCACCAACGAACTTTTCAACATACTCGTGTTCTTCCATGCCTGGCGAATTAAATAACCAGTGGCAAGCTAATGAGTAATTTGAATGTACTCGCAAGCAACCCAAGTTGTGGAACAAGGTAATAATGATGCATTATATAGCACTAAATAGGTAATTTGCGGAAAGCCAACTTTTAATGCAATGACATGATCAAGTAACTAAGTAAGCATGCATCAACAGTTTGGTGGATATCCATATGAACAAGTTATAGATATCATCGTAAGCAGGGGTCGAACATCTCAAGTTCTTTCATCATGCTAAGTCATCGGACGTAGTTCAATTGCCAAGCTAAGTCATCGGACTTACCTCAAGTACCATCTCTGTGTTAACCACACATACACCAAGTTATGTGAAAACATCTGGACATAGTTTAAGCAGCAGCACCCAACTGTCCTTGACCGTGGAGGCGGCTATTCGAATAGTTCTAAACTCTGCAGAGGTTGCACACTTTACCCACAAGACATAGGGAACTTCCGTGTCATCCATGACTCGCGATACATCACATACCCAAGGTAAGCACCTGAACAATGCCTTTCTCATGGTGATACTAAACAAAGAGTCCAATCGTTGGTGCCATCCCTCATGATGTACATCACACGTATCATCCATGAGGGCACGCAATGATGTGCCCAGTGCCTATAAAGACAGTGCATGGCCTTCCACTTCCGGGACGACCCCGTCTAAAGAGTGACCACTTCACTCTTGCCACTAGTAATGCGGGCTCCTTGCTAGCACCAACCATAGTACTCAACAAAGCCTCGTCCCATAAGGGGTAACGTGGTTGGGCATGTAAGGTTGGGACGGTCAAAAATATTAAATTTAATCTGTTTTTGAAAACACACCCTCAACTTGCTCCAGAACACCACTTCTTTCTCAAGTGGTCACCCATCTCATCATCATCTCCCTGGGCATTAGTGGCACCCGACAGGTTTCTTGAACAAGTCTTTGAAATCATTTGTGTTCCCATCACCCTGCATAAACCCGAACCATTTGCGTAGTATCTACTAGCATCCTATCTACACCCACCCGCATAACCCTCATAAGGTGGTAGGGTCATGCTCGATGCAAGTGTCAATGGTAAAAGTATCGGAGGCAACCCACCGAAGGGGGTACACCACATCATGATCAAATATCGAAACGACAAGTGTTATATGTCATGCATGAAAAAGTTTCTTAACATGGTCAAAGGGCTGCTTGTCGGGCTCAACAAAGTCTCCGGGGTCTTCGAAGTCTTCGGGTCCAACTTCTTCATCCATAGCGCAATCTATCGTCGCGAATAAACGCGATGAAAATAAGCATCACACAAAAACAGAGCACTCAAGCCACTAAAAAAAATGTTACCCTACTCTGATAAATACTAAAGACTATATTAAAAATGTTTGTTTAACAATTTGTTATGGAAAACAGTTTTGAAAACTATTAAACAGAGGGAAATAATGCCAAATAGGGGGTTTTAAAATAAAAAAGTACATAAAATGTTTTCAAACATTTTTACAAAGGGAACTTATAAATTCTATGGAATATTTCAAGATTTTAGGTGAAGGAATTTTGGGCATTGGATAAATATTTTGCCTTGTGGAATTTTTGGAAGAAAAACAGAAGAAGAAAAGGAAACAAGGTGTTGTGCCCTCTCGAGCCAGAAGTACCGAGGACGAGCTGGCCCAGGGAGGAACTGGCCCAGGTTGAGACGCCGCGTGCAGCAGGTTTATTTTTAAACCTGCCAACGGGCCCTACCGGACAAAGAGAGAGGGGGAGGGTGAGGGGATGATAGGTGGGGCCCACCTGTCATCCCTCTCCTCTCGACAGGAATGGAGGGAGGGGCTCACCAACGGTTCCAGGCCGCGGCGGCTCGAAGGGAGAGTATCGGCACGCTCAGGGGGCTCCCGCGCATCAGTGGGTGGTCGAGGGAAGCGCCGGGGTGGAGGGAATCACCGGCGAGGGAGGAAGCCCGATGGCGGCGACGGTTAGGTTTGAGCGTGGGCTCTCGACCACGAGGGCGAGCGGGTTGAGCATGGGGGAGTAGCAGAGGGGAGGTGAGAGCGAGGGGATAGGAGCGGGAGCTCGGGGGGGCTTTATATAGGCGGCCGCCAGCTCATCGTGGACGCGGTGCGCCAGTGAGGACCAGGGCGTCACAACGGGCCACGGCGGCACGTCGGGCCATGTCTGGGGAGTTTGTGGACGCGGTCCTCGTCCAGGGGAAGGGAGAGAGAGCGGGGGAGGGCGAGCATGTGAGCTCCCCGGTTGGCCGAGCTGTGTGGCGTCGGGCACGCGTGCGGGGAGGAGGAAAGAGGAGGGAGCGGGGGCCGACCACCTGTCATGGTGCGGACGTTGAGTCCGACCAGGGGGACAAGCTCCCTCATCCCAAGGTGGTTGGGAGGCCTCGCGATGCCCCAGCTATAGTGCGGCAACACCCTGTAGCATGCTTTAGAGCACCCAAATGGCTGGAATAGCCGTTGCTATGCGCTCAGGGGGGTCCTAGCTTGTCCAGTAGTTGTTGGGGGGTCTGGGGATGCCCCTTGGATGCCATAGAGCTACGGGGATCTAGGGAGAAAAGAATTGGGAGGGAGGAAGCTTCTTCCATGGTGAGACAGAGGTAAAAATGGGATTTTTTACCCCACTTACCTATTAAGTCTTGTCCAGGGAGAGTTACTGGAGGTTGCTCGTAACCCTGAGGGGTTGTGATAAAAGTTATATGGCAAGGGGAATAGAAGAGAGGGTGAAAATAAAGATTTCTAGAATGGAGCAGAAGGTGTTTGATGGGGTTTAGGGGAAGCAAATGGCCCTGGCTTGCCCTGAGATTTGATAGGATCAAAAGGCGGTTAGAAATAGGCTAGATCACCAAGTTTGATCTGAAGTGGGAAAAGTTGACAATGGAAACTTGGTAAACCCTAGAAACCAACAGAATCATGTTTCTGTAGATCTGGCTGTGCTAAGCTTTTACCCTTGATGCACCACCTAGTGTAGCATCATTATTTGGTGATTAGAGCAGGTCCACAAAGTTTGAGGTCAAGGGGAGTAACTTCACAATGTAAAGTTGCTCAAATTTGAAGCTGCACAGGAAGGGTTTTGGGATGGTTTGATGAACCAAATCAACTTGGATTAAGGTGAAACCTTGCAAGGTCATCACCTATGATAGTGTTGACTTGCTGAAATTTCCCTGGAATTTATTGAGAATATTTCTTATAGAAATATTTCAAAATCTTGATTTGAACACAAAGGGTTTTAAGAGGTTTCGCCCACAATTTGAACATGCCCTTGTGCTGAAACTCATATATATGGAGAATATATGTCCACTAAGTTTCCCTAAATTTTCCCAAATATTTTGAAAGTATTTAAATAATTTTTCCCTAAGAAAAACCATTTCTGGTAGCCTTTAAATAAAATATCAATATAAACTTTAAAATTAATATTTGGTGGTTTTGGTAAGTCACAAATATAGTAGGTTTGAAATAAAGCCTTTGGGGAAGAAGGATCCACCCAATTTGGGGACTTGCAGTGAAAACCTCATCTCATGGATTTTGAAAACCTGATTTGAATAAATGCTTTTTGGCCAAAATAAAATTTGATAAATATAGTTTTGGGCTCTATTCACATGGCATGTTCATTGGGCAAGAGGTTTGGGTCAAGGAAAATGAATAGGAAGAGGGATAGAATCTAAGAGTGCCATATACCACAAGCAACAAGCAATAATTCAAGCAAGCACAAGCACCGATAAAAGTTTTAATTGGTTCCAAATTTTATCAATCCAAACATGACAAGGTGATACAAACACAGGGTGTGACACTTGACGATGGTGCAGGACGCATATGTGATGTGATGTTCAGCTAGTTGGATGGCCCACTTGGTGATCCCGCCAACCGCGTCTCGGTTGCCCTAAATTTCTCCGAGGGGAGCGGTGCTCACCACCGTGACCGGGTTTGACCTTCCTAGCCGTCGGGAACACGTCGTAGCACATCTTCTGGTAGTGGGGTTAGTTCTGCTTTGAGGTGGACACGACATCGCTCAAGTAGTAGACCTGGTTTGGCTCCGGCCACTCGACGGCCATGACGACGTTGACCACCCAACTGGTTGACGCAATGTAGAGCAAAACCAGCTCCTTGTCAGCGGGAGTGACCAGCATGGGATCGGTGGAGAGCGCCTGTTTGAAGCTGTAGGGCGCCTCATCCGCCTTGTCAAACTAGGCAAAGCTATTTGTCTTCTTCAGCAGGCGATAGAGGGGGAGCGCCTTTTCCCCTTGCCGGCTTATGAAGCAATTGAGCAAGGCCAGGAAGTTGGTGATCTTATGGACACCGGCCAGGGTGGCCAGGCGGGCCATACGCTCGATGGCCTAGATCTTCTCTGGGTAGGCCTCGATCCCCCACATGGAAAACAACGAAACCAAGGAGCTAGCCGGCTGGGACGCCAAACACGCATTTCTACGGGTTCAGACAGATCTCGAACTCATGCAGGCTCACGAACGTCTCTCTAAGATCGTCCAGGAGGGTGCAACTCCGTTTGGTCTTGACCACAGCGTCGTCCACGTAGACGTGTACGTTGCGGCCGAGCTGCTTGTAGAGGCATCGCTGCATGCAGTGCTGGAAGGTGGCTGCTCCATTTTAAAGTCTGAATGCCATGGTGATGTAGCATAATGCCCCGAAGGGTGCGATGCAACCAGATATAGCTTGATCTGGTGGTAACTCGAGTAGGCGTCTAGGAACGACATCAGCTCGCAGATGGCCATAGAGTCGAACACTTTATCGATAATGGAGAGTGAATGGGTCCTCGGGGCATGTGTTGTTCAGGCTTGTGTAGTCGATACACATGCGCCAAGTTTTGTTCTTCTTTAACACCAGGACTGGGTTTGCCAACCAGTCTGGGTAGAAGACCTCCATGATGAAGTCGGCTGGTAGCAGCCCGGTGATCTATTCACCGATGGTTTTTCGCTTCTCCTCGGAGAAGCGGCGCAATAGTTGCTTGACCAGTTTTGCGTTTGGACGGGCGTGCAGGAAGTGCTTGGTGAACTTCATCGGAACCCGAGGCGTGTCCTTTGGTGACCACGTGAAGATGTCTCCATTCTCACGGAGGAAGTTGATGAGCTCGCTTTCCTAGTTGTCGTTGAGGTCGGCCCCGATCACGACGTACTTGGTGGGATCACATGGGTCCAACGCGATCCTCTTGGTGTCCTTTCTGGTGGTCGCCTGGAACTGGGACTCACTAGTCGACTACTTCAGCTTGGCTCGGGCATGGCCGGCTACTCGAGAGCGAATGACACGAGCCGGCCGATCTGGCACCGCTCCTCGTCGATGACGAAGGATTCAGCCAGCTTGGAGCAGGCCAGAGCACACTCGATCGACTTATTGTATTTGCCGGTGATGGTGATGATGTCATTGGGACCCGACAGCTTCATCTTCAGGTAGGTGTAGTGGGGGACCACCATGAATTTGCCAGGGCAGGCCGGCTCGGCAGCGCTTGGTAGATGCTGGACAGGTCCACCACCTCGAACCAAATTGGCTCGCGGCAGAAGTTATCCGCAGTGCCGAACAACATGTCCAGCTGGACCTTGCCAATTGGAGAGCATGAGAGCCCAGGTACGATGTCATGGAACACCAAACGCACCATACAAAGGGATTACATCGGATAGATCAAGCCAAAGATGCGATGAACATTGTGTTGAAGATCAAGAGAGTGAAAGATTGCCATCTAGGTACTACCAACGAATCCTTAGGTATATGCTGAACTACTCACACATCATCATGAGGGCATCAAGGTTGATGAAGAGGCCCTCCGTGATCGACACCCCCTCCTGCTAGGTGCCGGAATGAAGCTCTGGATGGGTTCCCATTGGAATAGAGACTTGTGGCGGCATCAAAGGTGTTTCGGGAGCTCCCTTAGGGTTTTTGGATTATTAGGGAATTTATAGGCCAGATATGGACGTCGAGAAACGCACGAGGGGCCACCACATATTAGGGCGCACCCGCACCCTAATGTGTGGTGGGGCCCTAGTGTGCCTCTTGGCCTCCTCCCGAAGCTTCGAGGTCTTCTTTTGGTCCAGGAAAATCATCAAGAAGTTTTGGGGCAATTGGACTTCGTTTTGTTTTGTAAACCATAAAAGTGAAAACATGTAGAAAACAACAACTGGCCATGGGAACTGGGTCAATAGGTTAGTGCACAAAAATATTATAAATTGGTAAACATATGCCCAAAAAGTATCTAGAATGATAATATATCAGCTTGGAACAATCAAAAATTGTAGATACGTTGGAGACGCATCGGCATCCCCAAGCTTAATAACTGGCTCGTCCTCAAGTAGGTAAGATAAAAACAGAATTTTTGATTTGAGATGCTACCCATTATGTAATGTTTTGTATGTATGCTCATTGAGAAATGATGAATTAACCAACATCAACATAGCAATATTTATAAGTCTAAGAAACAAAATCATTGATTTACAAAGTATACGATCCTAAAAGAATGTTTACCTTTATTCATCTTATTATAATAGCAAGGCATGACTCCGTCTTCACCACATCAATACAAATTTTAAGCACCACGGTGTCCAAGTCAAGCAATGTCGGCATTCTTGGAACGAGGGTACCCAGTCCTGCCTGCCTGCAGCCCAGGGCATGGCCCACTTTGTCAGCCAGGCGAGGCCCGGCGCGACATCACTCAAGACAAGGACCTCGAGAGAACCCTGGGCTCACGAGGAAGAAAAGCATCAAGACCTACGAGGATGAGCCTCCCCAGGCCCCCCTCCCAAGGGGCGGAGATCTCTATGCAAGGCCTGGCCTCAGGAGTCAAGGATGACGTAGGTAAGGATAGGCCGGCACCAACATACCAGGCAACACAGTTTCCCCTTTGGTGCAAAGGGAGCAAGGACATACGTGGGTTCCGAAAGCGTTGCCCAAAGTTTTCCATTCCGGTGCAACAAGACTGCGACCATCGGCCCCGCAGGGCGGATGTCATCGCCGAGGCCATCATTGCATCACCATTAGCTACTTTGCAGGCGAAGACTGCCTTTGGACACGATGCGGATGTACTCGTGTCCCCCTTCAAAATTGGCTGTTGTGGGATTCCTTCCTGCCATTGGGATAAGGGAAGAGGACCCAGGTCGTCGCTATATATAGAAGCTAGGTCACACCGTAGAAGGGACCCCAGATCCGATCGGACACTTAGCCACTCCACTCTCCACCACCAGACAGAGAGCCAAGAACACACCTTGAGCGCCCTCGCGAGGCTCAAGCCATCGTACTAGTTCATCACCAAAGCCTCCACGAGAGGCAATCCACCAAAGCAGGAGTAGGGTATTACGCTTTGCAGCGGCCTGAACCTGGGTAAACTATCGTGTTCATCGTCTTCCTCTTCTTCGAACGAGTTCTCCGTTTTGTCCATCGAGTAGCGAGCTAGGTTGGGTGAAGCCGTGGGGAAGCCTTCACATACGCCCCTGTGTTCGAACCTTAAGGGTCTTGTGCAGCCCAAAATCTGACATTTGGCGTGCCAGGTAGGGGGCGTGTCGGAGTCCTCCTCAAGCCAGGCTCTCCATCCTCCTTGTCATTCCAATGGAGGAGGCCCCACGAGCATCTGCCGGTCATGATGGACCAGCCACCATTGACCTCAATGCTGTCGTCGGGAACCCGCGCCCCGACGGCCTGGTGCTGGGCGGGCAGTATCAAGTCGCCAATGTCGCCTCTTTCGTCACCACCCCTCGCACCACCCAAGCGCATGATGGTCGGGCGGCGCCTTCGGCATCCGCGTTGTGTCACTCCCACATGGGGGACCTGGACGCACATGACGTGCTTCTGCTGGCAAGCGAGGTGCTCCGCCAGCATCCAAAGCTAGGGGGCTTAGACGTGTGGGGCGACCACATCATGGAGCTGATCACCATTGCACGTGGTGCCATGGTCCCTCGTCCTTCCTCAAGCGCCGAGGGCTCGTTCACCGCACCTGCCCCCCCACCCGCCAATGGCACGCCTCCTTCAACCCCGGACGAACCTGAGTAGGGCCCACTGAACGTCGTGCTTCTCCTCCTGTGGATCCCGGTAAACGATTTCGGGGCATAGCCCGGCCACGGTGATAGAGCTCGCAGAGAAGACAACAGAGCACCCCACGCGCGCGCCAACGCGCACCCCTGTGACCCGATGGATCACCAACAACCCAGGCTAACCAGACTTGAGCGCACCACCTTGCGCAGGGAGCAAATGGAATAGGTATCCAGGCAGGCAAGCAACCACGGCGAAGTCGCGGAGGACCATCTAGGAATTGACTCACATTAGGAGACATGCGGCCTACCAGGCGGCGGCAACAGAGGTAGGCAACTACGCTCTGAGGCCCGACGCAGGAGAGTCTGTGGGCTGTGTGCACAGGGTGCCGCCCCGCCACATCCCAGGGGGGCCATTCCAGGCACCGCGTGGGATGGCTCAGGAGAAGGCACAAGCCCTCATGTGGAGCCCTATGTACTGTGCTATGTCGTGCCTAGGGAAGACGACCAGGATCCAACGCCTGCCAGATGGGGTTATTACCCCTAGGTAGGCCAAAGAAACGGGGTTGTCTCCCCCGCTTCAAGAAAAATCACATTGCCGGCTGCCTCACAACCTACTGGCGCACGGCCGGCATGCTCATTGTCGGTTGGCTCGCGGCCGGCTGTTCAAGGAGCCGGCTCAGCCCTGGCTGGCTGGGCACGGCCATCTGCCTCCGGACTGGCTCTTCCGTTGACCCTCGGGCAAACAGGCCCCCGTACGATCTCTTTGCGCGCAGGTACAACGACAAGACAAGACTCCCATGACAGGTCCCAACGTGGCCACGGTGATCGCTGATGCGTGGGTGCGCATGGCTACAGTCCAGCCGGTCGTACCGCTGACCTTGGCTGATCGCGACCGGGCGAGGCAACACTGCTGACATGCCTCCGCCCACTCCAGTACCTTTGCCCGCGTGGCTACAGTGTTGTCTGCCGTACCAAAGACTTCGGCCGGCTGGCGCAAGGCGACACAACTCGGGCGGCCCGTGCTGTAGCAGGTGGCCACGGGCCAATCACGGAGCCGGCTGGCGGGCCCCAGCGGGTGATGGGACCGTGCAGCCGATGGACCCTACAGACGACGAGACGGATCAATAGGTTCCCCCCTGGCCAGCCAGACAGGCTGCCAGCTGGGTCCCCCCACTTAGTACCTTAAGGATATTGTAAGCCGGGGGGTTGTCCTATAAAAAATCCCGAGCCCCCCATGCATAAGGGACGGACGGATTCATGCACACAAACCCACGGGACACTTCCCATATATTCACCCACGTAGCAAAGGAAGGGGAGGCGGCTGCTCCCTCTTCCACCTCTAGACAACAGCTCCAGGAGCACCCTTGTGACCATACCCATTTGTCAACTAGACCAAGCAGGACTAGGGGTATTACCTCCCACGGAGGACCCTGAACCTGGGTACATCGTGTGTCCAACACCTCTTGTGCTTAATCCCGCTCCCAGAGCCTATCGGTGTCCTCCATCCCAAACCTCCTTCGATAAGCCTACCCATGGTATCTGTCGTGAGAAAACGACGACAATTGGCGCCCATCGTGCGGCTATAAGCAGCGCCATCCAGATTCACGCTCCGGGCGGGACCCTTCACCACCTCCCTCGTTCGCTGAATGTCCACGTGGAACCGCAGGCTCGTGGGGCCTGCTCCGGCAGGCCCTGCGGGCAGCGCTGTCGACCCCAGGATCGACATCGGCACGCTCATCGAGCGCTTCAGCAAGCTGAGCCTCGCCGACGCACTAGCGGCCAACGAGTACCCTGGCCAGGTGCTCGACTACACCGACCCACCCACGGCCGTGGGTGCACTCATGGCTACCAAGTCCGATGGCCCCCATGTCAGGGTGATGGTCATTATCTCCGCCTTCTCTTTTGGCCGGGCGCGGTCCAAGGCCGACGCCGCCACGGCCCGCATCGGCACCTCTGACCCACTCGATGCGGCCCTCCGAGGCCTGAGCACCCCATTGCTCCGACGGCGAACCCCAAAATCGCCACGGCCGAGCTGTAGGAAGCTTGCCGCCTGCTGTTCAAGGACGCCAGCTCCCTCGTGCCGCATGGCACCACACCGAGGACGCTCAGAGGGAGTAAGCCTGTGCCTATGGTCTCGCCCCAGCAGGCACCGAGCCCAGTCGGGGTGGGGCTGTGCGCGACCGCGGCCGCATGGTCACAGAAATCCTCGGCAGCAACATGCCCATCTATGACAACCCCGCAGCCAACATGCAGGTCGCCAAGGTAGCCTACGAGGATCTGGCTACCTTGGAGGGCGAAGAGCATGCCACCCGTGAGCATCACATCAAGGACCTCATCGACGCCGCCGACGCATAGCAACACCTGCTCGCCACTGATGGAGCCGCCCCCGAAGGTCCCAGACCTGAGGGCGAGGGCGCTGGGACTGCTGGTTATCAGCCGGCTTAGTACTCCAGCTCCCCTCGTGCCTCCGGCTGGCAGCCTGAGCCAAGCAACCCCCGGCGCTCCTAGCTGCCAGGGAACGAGCAGCCGGCTGTGAACAGCCGGCACAGCAACAACCCGGCTCATAGCAACAGCCACAACGAGGCACCGGCTGGTGGTAGCCGGTGCAGCCGCGAGCACACGCCGCCTCCGCGGCACGAGCCAATGCGGTCAGTCCCGCCAGCCATCCGTTCTAATCTCACGGTCCTGCTCGGGCCGCGGGTCCCTCATAGCAAAACCGATGCCCGTCTCCACATCGATCGACTCGCACAGACGGCCCTCCTCGAGGAGGAGGGCTCGATTGGCCCGTCTTGTTTTTGCTCTCGGATCCGTAATGAGCCATTCCCGCCCGGCTTCACGCTCTCGCGGGACACCCTGAAGTACCACAGGGCCACCAAGCCCCAGGACTGGCCGATTGACTACACCATCGCGGTAGGCATCGCCAAGGGGAATAAGCACGTAGCCGTCCGCTACGCCCCCCTCATGCTAATTGGATTGGCCATCACCTGGCTGAATAGCCTCGCAGCAGGTAGCATCAACACCTGGACAGACTTCGAAGAAGCGTTCATCCGCAACTTTACGGGCACCTACAAGCGACCCGGCCATCCCCGTGAACTAGCCATGTGCGTTCAGGGGCCAGACGAAGCCCTCCACGACTACCTCACCCGGTGGACCGAGCTCCCCAACTCCTGCGAAGGAGTGTACGATGTGCAGGCCATACAATACTTCATCGAAGGTTGTCGCGATGGCACCCACCTCAAGCACAAGCTCCTGTGCTCTGAGCCGATCACGCTGGCTGAGCTCATAACCAAGGTGGACAAGTACGCCACGGCCGTCTCCATGATTTGGGCCAAGATGGCCCCGCCCGCCAAGGCGACGCCAACGCTGGCTACGATGCGGCCGGCTGTCGATAACCGGCAGCTGCAGAACAACCAGCCAGACTCCTGCTATGGGAGCCGGCAGGTCGCCACCATCGAGGAGCAGGAGCCAGTTGCACAGCCTTTCAGTCAGCGTCAGCGCATCAACAAAGCTGCCTGGCAGCCCAAGCTCACGTTCGAGTAGATGCTTCACCTCCCCTAAAGGAACCACTCTAGAGCCAACCTCTCCACACACACTCTCTGGCAGTGCATCTTTTCACAGCAACTGGCCCAGAGGGACGGCCTCCTGGATCCTCCCACGCTACCTACTCACGCGCCGGCCCCAGCCCCAGCTGTCGCCCCGGTGCCAGCTCCGGCTTTGGACCAGAACGACAGTCACTTGGTTGACCAGTTCCCCAACCAAGACGGTTGCTACGTCGTCTTCACTAGTGAAGAGACGAACAAGCACGCTTAGCGTCATCTCCACCGTGAGGTGAATGCCACCATGCTGGCAACTCCCCAGTTCATGCACTGGTCAGAGAAGCCGGTTACTTGGAGCCGGGCCGACCACCCAGTCGTGATGTCAAATCCCGGTAGCTACGCCCTAGTCCTCGACCCCGCCATCGCCTCCGAGAGGCGCACCTGCCGCTTCTCACGGGTGTTAATCGATGGTGGCAGCAGCATCAACATCCTCTACCTCGACACGATGTGCAAGCTAGGGCTCAAAGTAGAAGATCTGCAGGCGAGCCAGACGGTTTTCCATGGCATCGTGCAAGGAAAATCCTGATCCCTCATCGGCAAGATCAAGCTCGACGTCCTCTTAGGCGGTCCTGGCCACTTCCGCCGCGAGCTGGTTTGGTTCGAGGTGGTGGACCTCGACAGTCCCTACCATGCGCTGTTGGGCCGGCCGGCTCTCGTCAAGTTCATGGCGGTCCCTCACTATGCCTACCACAAGCTCAAGGTGCTGGGTCCCAAGGGGATCATCACTATCGCCAGAGACTACAAGATGTTGATCGAGTGCGCCCGATACGGTTGCCGGCTAGCCGAGGCCTTGGAGATAGCCGAGGAGAAATGACATCTCGACCGGCTCATGGTCCTTGCCGCTAGCCAGTCACCTGTGTCGGCTCCTCCCTCGCACTCGGTTGGCGAGGCCTCGTTCCAGCCGTCCAAGGACACCAGGCAGGTCCCACTCGACCTGGCCAACCCCGAGCAGTGCATCACCATCGGCTCTTGCCTCTACAAAAAATAGGAAAGCGAGCTCGTCGACTTCCTCCATGAGAATCGGGACATATTTGCATGGTCCCCCATGGACATGCCGAGTGTTCCGAGGAAGTTTGCCAAGCACAAGCTTCATGTCCGATCGCACGCTAAACCAGTCAAGCAACCCCTACGCTATTTCTCCGAGGAGAAGCAGCATACTATAGGAGAAGAGATCACCCGGCTGCTCACAGCTGGATTCATCATGGAGGTTTTCCACCCGGATTGGCTATGTCACATCCCTAGCTAGATGTCATAGGACAACACGTGTGTGTGCATCATATATCATTTTTGCATCAACATGAAATGGGGACTAAAGGAAACCCCAAACCCTCATTTGAATCAAACCAATTCAAAGTTTGTGAAAATTCAACAAATCCAAAATGCCCATCTAAAATGTCCCCTATGTCTGATAAATATGGACATGATTATACAAGGGGTCATTTAAAATATTTGAACACCTATAGTAATTTAAAAATAAATGATAAAGCTTCTGAAAATATCAAATAAAGCATTATCATTGTTCTAGTTTTCAAAATATCATGAAACTTTTTAGATAAGTTTGAAATATTCAAACTACAATATATAAAATATTTGGGATATTCTAAAATAGCATATGTGCCTGAAAATAAAATAAAACAAATTTCAGAAATTAGAAAGAATGCAAATAAAGAAAAAGGTGGGAGAAAAACCCACCTGGGCTTACCTGAAGAAGAGGCCCATCCCACGGGGGGCAGCAGCGTCTTCTTTCTCCTACCAGGAGGAGAAGCAGCTGCGTGCCTCCATCGCAGCCGGTTGTGGCCGCGCGCTGGCCACCTCCTTCCTGCCTGCCTGGCCGCCTCCTCATCGCGCTGGCGAGAGGATAGACTCCGCCGCCGCCTGGACTAGTTCCCCCTCGCCATTCCTCTCTTGCCCTCTCCCCAGCTTCCCCCATGTCGGACTGAAGCCGCCGGCGATTCGCCGCCCTCTGTGCGTCCCCAACCATGCCATGGCGTCAGAAGCCCCTCCGGTGATGCCCCGGTCCGTTTCCCCCTGGTTCCATCACTGTTCCCCTCCTCTAGCCCCGTCGGTAGCCAGAGCCAAGCAGAGCTCGTCGCCAGCCATGGTGTAGCCATGGCCACAGCAGCCAAAGCTTGCTCCCGACCACGGGCTCGTGCTTGTAGCGTCCCGAGGAGCCCATAGCCGCCCGTAGCTCCACCTCCCGCAAACTGTAGCATCGTAGCTGGTTCTGCCCAAGCCGTTGCCGCTACTCGGCTTGATGTGGTCGTCGTCTCCGGCGACCCCGAGCCCCCTCTGCTGCCCTGCTGGATGCGCGCGTGCACGGGCTACCTCTCGGGTGCCCTCCACGTGCCAAATGGTCGCCGGAGGTGCAACTCTGGGGGGTCGCCGCCATGCTGTTGGTCGCCGTAGGCCCCGCTCCGGTGGGCGCCGACGTGGACGACCATTAGGGGCTAATCCCCCTCTTAATTAGGCCCCGAACCACTGACCAGTGGGCCCCAGCTGCGGGTCAAACCCTGGTCAGCGTGGGATTTAGGCCCATGTCACCGACGTGCGGGTCCCGCACGTCAGGTTTGACCTGGCCTGGTCAGCCGACCAGCTGACGTCGTAGTGACGTCAGGCTGACGTCATATTTCATTTTCCAGTTTTAAAATAAGTCCAGAAATTGTTTAAAAGTTTCAAAATTCATATAAATTAATCTGTAAATCAGATGAAAATAATTTATATATGAAAATTTATCAGAAAAATCCAATGAATCCATTGGTGCTATTATCATGCATGTTAGAGCAACCTATGTAGATGAACCTTGACATTTATTAATAGGTTAGCATATGGAATTTGAAATGAAGAACGATTTTGAACCTATATTCAAACTCACTTCAAATTAACTTGGACACTAGTTGCATTAGCTCATCCATACATGCTACCATGTCATGATCATGCATCATATTGTTGCACTTGCGTGTATTGAATGCTATTTATCTGCATTGCGGTAGGCCCTGCTTCTGAGGATACCCCCAAGTATTCCATCGAGGAGAGAACCTTCCCGCTACCCAGCAAGGCAAGCAACCCCCCTTGATCATTCTGATAACATCCCACTCTCTCTCTCCTGCTCTTGTTTATTGCACTAGGACAACCGTTCAGATGTCTGTCATACACGGTAGATGAACCTATTCTTCTGCATGACCTTTCATTGTCACAGTAAATAGCTAAACCTTGCAACCTAGCATACCAGGTAGATGCTTGTGCCATGATGTGCTTAGCTTACTTTGGCTGCTATGCTTGCTATGCTTAGAGTTATGTCAGGTCTGTTTCATCTGGGTGATGAACTGGAGTGAAACCATGTTGTTCTGATGTGATAAGCTTATGATGAACTCGATTTGGTAAAGGTAGCGTTGGGAGGCTATGTAGGAGTACATAGCGGGTTGTCTCATTGGGACCATTCTTAGGAACTGAGTTCCGTGTTTGTGATCCAAGACTAGATACTACCACATGCTGGGCCCTGAAATATGACCCCGCTCGACTTATCAGTCGCCTAGTCCTTAGTCCAGCAGTTGCAAGTAGTTTCTGGTGTTTATAACATGCTGGAGGCCGTGCGTAGCGTTGACCCTAGGGGTAGGATACGACGCAGTAGGCAGTGGCACGGTGTACCAAGGGTCACCCGAATGGTGGGCTTGGGAACCCTGCGCACATCGTTTGGGGCCGTAGCGGAAACTTCGGCTGGACTTCCATGCGGGTTCAGTCTCAAATAGGCGATAGCTTGGACTAGAGGTCTTATGTGATTGACGGTCGTGGCCGACTCCCTCGCTGGGCTTCCACTTGAAGGTTGCCGAGGTGCATGGTTTTATGAGCACACAACGATAGGTGGCGAGAGCGTGTGTGAAGAAGTACACCCCTGCAGGGTATGAAACTATTTGAATAGCCGCGTCCTCGGATATGGACTACTTGGATAACTTATGCTGTTCATAGATAATCAAATGTATACTCGTAAAAATATCAAGACAAGTCTTGGTATCATGGATGGCACTCTCCCAGGAGAGGAAAGTGAATCCATGGTGGTGTATTGTCATGGAGTTAGTGGACTCATGTGCGATATCTAAAAAGTAAACATGGAGTTAAAACTGTGTAGTGTATGATAGCCATGAGTCAGAGCTGGCATTGCTGCATAAACTCCACCACCCCGCTTGTTGATACATGAGCATGAATAGACTAGTTCTGTTTTAAAGACTTGCTGAGTACATTTATACTCATGTTTGATTAATCAATATTGCATATGAGACCCAGGACCCATCAGGTGGGTTCTTTCTAGATGTTGATGATGCCGAATAGGTGGTGTCCCAGCTACGACCCTATGCCCTGTGGCAGGCTGTAGATAGTCAGGCCATGTGCCTTTTTACCCGTTCATCTATCCGTACTCAGACAGTGTATGCTTCCACTTGGTTTGTATGAACTTGTTTGTATGTCTTGAGTGTCGGGTCATGTGACCCCTATCTGTAAGAACATGTTATGCAAGGCTCATCTGAGCCCCTTAAATAAAAGTTGTTGTGTGGTTATGTTGTGATGCCATGGTTGTATCTATGCATATTGGGCATGTCGTGCGTACGTATGTCGTGCAATGGTATGTATGAGATCCGACACCTAGTCGTGTGACCTTAGTAGTACTTTTTACGGGAAACTGCCTCTTTATGCTTCCACCGAGCCATGGTAGCTTGCTACTTCTCCGGACACATTGATCGACCGGCATGTATCCTTCTTTGCTGCTGTGTCTACTCCTTCGGGGAAATATCTCGCTGTGTAATGGAGTCCCTGTAGCCTGCTACGACTCGTCTACGTGCAGAGATGGCATTTATGTCTCACGATGTAATGGAGTCCTTGTAGCTTGCTATGACTCGTCTACACACGCTTGAGGCTGACACCTACATTGCTGGGTTACATATGCCTGTTTCCGTACGGATGTGCCACCTTGTTCTATGACTAGTCATGTTGGCCCGGGTTCTCTATCGTTTGATTGCCAGCGACATGTTCACATACGTGAGCCAAAAGGCGCAAACGGTCCCGGCTAAGATCCGTGGAGCTTATCGTGCATGAGGCCACAAAGTGATGTGATATGTTACAGTCTGGATTCATACGACTTAGGATCAGGGTCCCGACAGCGTCTGTATCAGAGCTTGACTGACTATAGGACTACCAAGCCAAGCCGGTCGAAGTTGAGTCTAGAAACACTATAGAAAAGTAGGGGAATTGATTATGGAAAGGAAACATAAGGCTCTTTTTACTCCTCTTCCCAAGTTATTCTATGATGAGTCTTTCTCATCTTTTTTATGGGGATAAGAACCATGCTTCTCATCTATTGCTTAGGATGACGAGTTACTAACCATGGACCACTAGCTAGCTTGTTTGCAAGTGAACGTCGGTACTAGAGTATTGTTGGTGTGACAAGCAGATGGAGAAGAGATTTGAGTCTAGAAAGTCGAGTGGTTATGCTTTTCCAATCTTTTGCAATTGTCTCAAAATCCTTGTTGAGCAATTACAGTTCTTATGCTGTCCAATTTCTGCTAGAGTCTCTAATGTCTTTGCATCATTCTCTATTTCAGATGCCCCCTCGTCCTTCCCGTCAGGTGGTCCGTTTGACCAGGTGCATCGATGTACCGGGTCACACGACCATGTTGGGTAGAGTTATGATGGAGGCTGGCTACCGTTGGTACCCAGAGTACACAGTGGAGGAACATCATCGAGATTTCAACCAAAGTTAGTATATGTGTACTTTTAAGATATACCCTTCATATCCTGGAGCTGCAGAGCCGCTTCATTAGACTTATGGACTAGGTGTCACCATAGACATGTCAGTTCAGGAGGCCGCCTACACCATGCTGACTACCATGAGGTTTCACCATGATCTGCTTCAGAACACGGAGTTCTGTTATGTTCCTACTTCCATGGGAGGAGAGGATGGTTATCTTTGCGCAGCCTACTGTGATCATTCCCATGAGGATCCCACGTTGCAGGTGACCGCTCAGATGTTGGAGAACAGGGATCGTGATGCACGTGCCCTTCGCATGGAGCTTTATGCCACCCGTGCACGTCTTTGGACAGCCCTGAAATGTTGGCACCTATCGTGCAGACATGCTATGGAGATTTGGAGATGTTGACCCCATCACAGACTCATCTGCCAGCACACGTAGACTGGCCCGATGTTGGAGGCATCACCCCTCTTTGAGGACCGCTGTTGCCGCCAACAAGGGGACCAAGGCCACATCCGTGTCCTTACGGTTTCCAGGAATCACAGGCTAGAGTGTTTCCAGATCCTCAGGTTCAGCTCCCGGGTCACGGGGGTAACCTATATGAGGCATTCTATGGCGATGCTTGAGTACGTGGATGTTAGTACTAGTATGGTAGTAGTCGTATCGCCACAGTCCTCCTTGTCTTGTGGGATATGCCCGAGGTTGTGAGTTGAGTTCCGGAGGTGTAGATAGATAATGTATAGGAAGCTTGTAATGCCTCCGATGAGTTGTGTCATCTCTCCGTAGTTTGTATTTCAGCTTGGTCTTGTACTAAACTATGTCACGGTGTGCATGAATCATGTTGTTCATATGGCAGTTGTTATTTCCATGATGTTGGGTGTTTACCCTGCATGCCATGTTGTCCAGTACATTCCTTATCTCATGTCTTAGAGTTGATGTCCTCTATGTCTAAGTTGTGGGTTTGTTTTCCCAGGATGGTGGAAACTAGGAATAACCCTGTGCCTGCCCCCGAGCAGGGCGAGGGAAGCCAGCCAAGGCAAGAGAACCTGCCACATGCGCCTTCTTTGGCAAAAGTGATTCTTGAAGCTGAAAGGAACAAGAGAGAGACCAACAGGTTGCTGGAACAAATTGAGCAAAACACAGCGCGTGCTCCCCGCAATGATCACAATGATGGCATGTCACTAGGTGATTTCATCAAGCTGTGCCCACCTAAGTATCATCATTCGGTCGACCCACTTGATGCGGATGACTGGCTAACCAGCATGTTCCGCAAGATCCGGGCTGCCAATGTGTCCGAGGACAACAAGGTGACCTTTGCTACCTACTTTCTGGAAGGACCCACCAATCTGTGGTGGGAAAGCTATGAAGCCATGCATCCTGAAGGCCCTGCACCAACTTGGGAAGAATTCAGTGCAGCATTTCGTACCCATCACATCCCAGAAGGGCTGATGGATCGCAAGAGAGAGGAATTTTGTGCTTTCACCCAGGGCAGACTGTCAGTGGATGCCTATAGCCGTGAGTTCGACAATCTTGCTCGCTATGCTTCGGAGGAAGTTTCAATTGATGCCAAGAAACAGGCTAGGTTCTACAAGGGACTAAACCCTGAGCTCCGTCGAGATTTGCGCCTGCATGAGTGTACAACCTTCCAAGCTCTCGTTAACAAGGCTATCAATGCCGAGACTAGACAGACCGACTATGAGGCTACGAGGAAGCACAATCATGACTTCAGCCCCGCATCTGGCTCAGGCTCCACAAACACAGGGTGTGGGTGCCCAACGCAGCTCTGCCGCCAAGATACACCGCAAGGCCATCCTTCCAGGTGCCTCGCCCAGCTCAGCCCAACCCTCTAGCCAGGCTATTTGGAGGACCGCCTGTCAATGTTGCTCCCCGTGCCACCGTTGTCTGTTACAAATGTGGGGAACCAGGACACTACTCCTGTGAGTGTCCTCAGAACAATGCTAAGCCCGCTGGATGTGGGAAGCCGGGAAAAGCCTTCTATGTGAAGCCAGCTCCTGCTCGTGGACGAGTGAATTATGTCTCTGCTGAGGAAGCCTCTGAGGATCCTCATGTTATCCTAGGTACGCTCGTTGTCAATAGTCATCCAGCATCTATTCTATTTGGTACTGGGGCATCTCATTCTTTCATCTCAGAAAGTTACGCATAGTTGCAGAATATGTCTTTTTGTGATATGACTACTCCTTTAGTAGTTCAGACTCCTGGTTCAAAGTGGCAAACTTCTAGGGTGAGCCATGATAATGAGATTCTGGTGGATAGGCTAGTCTTCCTAGCATCTTTGATATCCCTCAAGTCTTCGGACATCAATATCATTCTATGCATGGATTGGATGAAAGCCCACTATGCTAAGATTGATACTCATTCTAGAAATGTTCAACTTATACATCCGTCGGGTGAGATAGTTAATGTCTCCACTTGAGCAGCCAAGCACCAACTCCATTCCCTCAATGCTAGCCCTCTTGTAGAGTTAGAAGATATTTCGGTAATCCGTGACTTTCCGGATGTCTTTCTAGAAGAACTGCCAGGAATTCCACCTGTTAGAGATGTTGAGTTTGTGATAGAGCTCATTCCAGGGACTGTCCCAATAGCCAGAAGACCCTATAAGATGGCATCGTTAGAACTAGCTAAACTTAAGATCCAACTCGATGAAGCTTTGAAGAAAGGTTTCATCCGTCTGAGTTCTTCTCCCTAGGATTGTCCCGTGCTCTTCGTCAAGAACAATCCTAGGATGGTTGTGGATTATCGGCCGGTGAATCTAGTCACCATGAAGAACAAGTATCCGCTCCCCAGGATAACCGATTTGTATGATCAACTCGCTGGATCCTCTATCTTTTCAGAAATGGATTTGTGAGGGATACCATCAAATCAGAATTAGAAACGGGGACATTCCAAAAATGGCTTTTGTTACTCGTTATGGCCAATACGAGTACACTATTATGTCCTTCGGTTTAACCACTACCCCAGCCACCTTCTCTCGCTTGATGAATTTGATCTTCATGGAGTATTTGGATAAATTTGTCGTAGTTTACCTCGACGACATACTCATCTACTCGAAGAACGAACAGGAACATGCCGAGCATCTAAGATTGGTATTGATGAAACTTCGAGAGCACCGTCTGTATGCCAAATTCTCCAAGTGTGAATTTTGGTTGCCAGAAGTGACCTATCTAGGCCACGTGATCTCTGGTAAAGGTATTGCTATCAATCCCGAGAGAGTTCAGGCCATCCTTGATTGGACTCAACCTGAATCGGTTAAGCAAGTTCGGAGTTTCCTTGGCTTAGCGAGCTGTTTTCGCCGCTTTGTCGAGAATTTCTCCAAGGTTGCGAAACCTCTGACTGAACTCCTCAAGAAAGATAAAAGGTTCGAATGGACTCCACAATGCGACAACAGTTTTCAGGAGTTGAAAAGACGACCGACCTCTGCTCCCGTTCTGGTGCCACCGGACTTCTCTAAGGACATTGTTATCTATTGCGACGCCTCACGACAAGCATTAGGTTGCATTCTCATGCAAGATCGTCATGTGATTGCATATGCATCCCGACAATTGCGTCCACATGAGGATAATTATCCAACACATGATCTTGAGATTGCAGTTGTGGTCCATGCACTGAAAACCTGGCGACATTACCTTCTGGGTAATCGTTGCAAAATTTACACTGATCACCAAAGTCTAAAATATGTTTTCACCCAGCCGGATTTGAATCTCAGGCACAGACGGTGGGTTGAGTTGATTACAGTCTACGACTTAGGGATAACTTACACCTCGGGGAAAGCCAATGTTATGGCTGATGCACTAAGTCATAAGTCTTCTTGTAACAACCTGACATTACAACAAGGTCAACCACTTCTCCATGAGGAATTTTGGAAGTTAAACCTTCACATTGTTCGTCAAGGATTCCTATCCAACTTGGTGGCGAAACCTACTCTTAAGGATCAAATTATAGCTGGCCAGAAGCGTGATAAGGGTATTTCCTGGATCAAAGAAAACCTCGTTAACGGTATCGCTAAGGATTTCTCTATTGATGATCAAGGTGTGGTGTTCTTTCAGAACCGTTTGGTGGTTCCCAAGAACCAACATCTTCGGCAGCTGATTCTTAAGGAGGCTCATGATTCTCCTCTCACAATTCATCCGGGTAGTACCAACATGTATCAGGACCTACGCCAGAGGTTCTGGTGGACTAGGATGAAGAGAGGAATTGCCCAGTTCGTTGCTAATTGTGACGTTTAATGTCGTGTGAAAGCAGAACATTGAAGGCCTGCTGGCACCCTTCAACCTTTAGCTATTCCTGAATGGAAATGGGATATGGTCGGTATGGATTTCATTATCGGATTTCCCAGGACCAAGAGAGGGAATAATGCTATCTTTCTGGTCATTGACCGCCTTTCCAAAGTGGCTCATTTTCTTCCTGTTCGCGAGAGTATAACTGCTAGCCAGCTAGCGGAGTTATATGTTTCTCGAATAGTTTCTCTTCATGGTGTTCCTTTGGAAATTAACTCAGACTGCGGAAGTATATTTACTTCCCGATTTTGGGAAAGTTTCCAAACCGCTATGGGGACTCATCTATCCTTTAGCACTACTTTCCACCCGCAATCAAGTGGTCAAGTTGAGCGAGTCAATAAAATTCTCGAAGACATGCTCCAAGCTTGTGTTATATCCTTCGGTATGAATTGGGAGAAATGTCTTCCATTTGCCAAATTTGCATATAACAATAGTTATCAATCAAGCTTAGGGAAAGCCCATTTTGAAGTTCTCTATGGACGAAGGTGTTGAACACCTCTTAACTGGTCAGAAACCAGGGAGAGGCAACTCTTGGCCCGGATATGATCCATGATGCAGAGGAGCAAGTTTGCATTATTCGTGAAAAGTTGAAAACAGCCAATCTTGTCAAAAGAGCCAATATGATCGCCATCATAAGGCTGTGACCTATGAAGTTGACGAGAAGGCTTACCTTCGGGTTACGCCTCTGAAGGGTACCCATCGAGTCAGTATCAAGGGCAAGTTGGCTCCTCGTTACATTGGACCTTTTCACATTCATGCTAAACGAGGAGAGGTTACCTACAAATTGGAACTTTCGCCGCATCTTTCCAATGTTCATGATGTCTTCCACGTCTCGCAACCTAGGCGTTGCTTCTCGAATCCTGTCCGTGAGGTAGACCACGAAGCGCTTGATCTCCAAGATAACCTTACATATCGAGAATACCCTATTCATATTCTTGATCAAGCTGAGCGTACCACTCGGCGACGGAACATCAAGTTTCTCAAGGTTCAGTGGTCACACCATTCTGAAAAGGAGGCCACATGGGAAAGAGAAGATCGTCTTCGACTAGAGTACCTCGCGCTCTTCCAGAGGACTTCAAAATCTCGGGACAAGATTCTTTTGAGTGGGGGTGAGTTGTCACATCCCTAGCTAGATGTCATAGGACAACATGTGTGTGTGCATCATATATCATTTTGACATCAACATGAAATAGGGACTAAAGGAAACCTCAAACCCTCATTTGAATCAAACCAATTCAAAGTTTGTGAAAATTCAACAAATCCAAAATGCCCATCTAAAATGTCCCCTATGTCTGATAAATATGGACATGATTATACAAGGGGTCATTTAAAATATTTGAAAAACTATAGCTATTTAAAAATAAATGATAAACCTTCTGAAAATATCAAATAAAGCATTATCATTATTCTAGTTTTCAAAATATCCTGAAATTTTTTAGATAAGATTGAAATATTCAAACTACAATATATAAAATATTTGGGATATTCTAAAATAAAATAAAACAAATATTAGAAATTAGAAAAGAATGCAAATAAAGAAAAGGGGGGGAGAAAAACCCACCTGGGCTTACCTGAAGAAGAGGCCTAGCCCATGGGGGGCAGCAGCGTCTTTTTCCTCCTGCCAGGAGGAGATGCAGCTGCGTGCCTCCACCACAGCCGGCCGTGGCCGCGCACTGGGCACCTCCTCCCTGCCTGCCTGGCCGCCTGGACCCGTTCCCCCTCGCCATTCCTCTCTTCCCCTCTCCCCTGCTTCCCCCTCTTCGGACTGAAGCCGTCGGCGATTCGCCGCCCTCCGTGCGTCCCTGACCACGCCAAGGCACCAGAAGCCCCTCCGGTGAGGCCCCGGTCCGTTTCCCCCTGGTTCCATCGCCGTTCCCCTCCTCTAGCCCTGTCGGTAGCTAGAGCCGAGCGGAGCTCGCCACCGTCCATGGCGTAGCCGTGGCCACAGCGGCCAAAGCTCAATCCCGACCATAGGCTCGTGCTCGTAGCGTCACTGGGAGCCCATAGCCGCCCGTAGCTCCACCTCCCGCAGATTGTAGCGTCGTAGCCGGTTTTGCCCGAGCCATTGCCGTCGCTCGGCTCGACGTGGTCGTCGTCTCCGGCGACTCCGATCCCCCTCTGCTACCCTGCTAGACGCGGGCGTGCACAGGCTACCTCCCGGTGCCCTCCGTGCACTAATTGGTTGCCGGAGGCGCAACTCCAGCGGGTCACCGCCGTGCTGTTGGTCACCGTCGGCCCCGCTCCGGTGGGCGCCGACGTGGCCGGCCATTAGGGGCTAATTCCCCTCTTAATTAGGCCCCCAGCCACTGACCAGTGGGCCCCAGCTACGGGTCAAACCCTGGTCAACGTGGGATTTAGGCCCGTGTCACTGACGTGCGGGTCCCGCACGTCAAGTTTGACCTGGCCTGGTCAGCCGACCAGCTGACGTCGTAGTGACGTCACGCAGACGTCATATTTCATTTTCCAGTTTTAAAATGATTCTAGAAATTGTTTAAAACTTTAAAAATTCATATAAATCAATCTGTAAATCACATGAAAATAATTTATATATGAAAATTTATCAGAAAAATCCAATGAATCCAATGGTGCTATTATCATGCATGTCAGAGCAACCTTTGTAGATGAACCTTGACATTTATTAATAGGTTAGCATATGGAATTTGAAATGCAGAACGATTTTGAACATATATTCAAACTCACTTCAAATTAACTTGTACACTAGTTGCATTAGCTCATCCATACATGCTACCATGTCATGATCATGCATCATATTGTTGCACTTGCGTGTATTGCATGCTATTTATCTGCATTGCGGTAGGCCTTGCTTTTGAGGATACCCCCAAGTATTCCATCGATGGAGAGAACCTTCCTGATACCCAGCAAGGCAAGCAACCCCCCTTGATCATTCCGATAACATCCCACTCTCTCGCTCCTGCTCTTGTTTATTGCACTAGGACAACCGTTCACATGTCTCTCATACACGGTAGATGAACCTATTCTTCTGCGTGACCTGTCATTGCCACAGTAAATAGCTAAACCTTGCAACCTAGCACCTGGTAGATGCTTGTGCCATGATGTGCTTAGCTTAGTTTGCCTACTATGCTTTCTATGCTTAGAGTTGTGTCAGGTCTGTTTCATCTGGGTGATGAACTGGAGTGAAACCATGTTGTTCTGATGTGATAAGCCTATGATGAACTCGATTTGGTAAAGCTAGCAATGAGAGGCTATGTAGGAGTACATAGCGGGTTGTCTCATTGGGACCATTCTTAGGAAGTGAGTTCCGTGTTTGTGATCCAAAACTAGATACTACCACATGCTAGGCCCTGAAATATGACCCCACTCGACTTATCGGTCGCTTAGTCCTTAGTCCGGGAGTTGCAAGTAGTTCTGGAGTTTATAGCATGCTGGAGGCCGTGCGTAGCGCTGACCCTAGGGGTGGGCTACGACGTGGCATGGTGTACCAAGGGTCACCCGAATGGTGGGCTTGGGAACCCTACACACATCATTTGGGGCCGTAGCGGAAACTTCGGCCAGACTTCCGTGCGGGTTCAGTCTCAAATAGGCGATAGCCTGGACTAGAGGTCTTATGTGATTGATGATCGTGGCCGACTCCCTCGCTGGGCTTCCTCTTGAAGGTTGTCGAGGTGCATGGTTTTATGAGCACACGGCGATAAGTGGCCAGAGCGTGTGTGAAGAAGTATACCCCTACAGGGTATGAAACTATTCGAATAGCCGTGTCCTCGGATATGGACTACTTGGATAACTTATGTTGTTCATAGATAATCAAATGGATACTCATAAAAATATCAAGACAAGTGTAGGTATCGTGGATGGCACTCTCCTAGGAGAGGGAACTGAATCCATGGTGGTGTATTGCCATGGAGTTAGTGGACTCGTGTGCGATATCTAAAAAGTAAACAAAGAGTTAAAACTATGTAGTGTAGGATAACCATGAGTCAAAGCTAGCATTGCTGCGTAAACTCCACCCTACCCCCTTGTTGATACATGAGCATGAATAGACTAGGTCTGTTTTAAAGACTTGCTGAGTACGTTTGTACTCATGTTTGCTTAATAAATGTTGCAGATGAGACCCAGGACCCATCAGGTGGGTTCTTTCTAGATGTTGACAATGTTGAATAGGTGGTGTCCCAGCTACGACCCTATGCCCTGTGGCGGGCTGTAGATAGTCAGGCCATGTGCCTTTTTACCCTTCTATCTGTCCGTACTCAGAAAGCGTATGCTTCTGCTTGGTTTGTTTGAACTTGTTTGTATGAACTTGTTTGTATGACTTGAGTGTCTGGTCATGTGACCCCTATCTGTAAGAACATGTTATGCAAGGCTCGTCTGAGCCCCTTAAATAAAAGTTGTTATGTGGTTATGTTGTGATGCCATGGTTGTATCTATGCATATCGGGCATGTCGTGCGTACGTGTGACGCGCAATGGTATGTATGGGATCCAACACCTAGTCGTGTGCCTTTAGTAGTACTCTTTACGGGAAACTACCTCTTTGTGCTTCCATCGAGCCATGGTAGCTTGCTACTGCTCTGGACACATTGATCGACCGACATGTATCCTTCTTTGCTGTTGTGTCTGTTCCTTCGGGGAAATGTCTCGCTGTGTAATGGAGTCCCTCTAGCCTGCTACGACTCGTCTACATGCAGTGATGGCATTTATGTCTCACGACATAATGGAGTCCTTGTAGCTTGCTATGACTCGTCTACACACGCTTGAGGGTGACACCTGCATTGCTGCTTACGTATGCCTGTTTCCGTACGGATGTGCCACTTGGGTTCTATGACTAGTCATGCCGGCCCGTGTTCTCTGTCGTTTGATTGCCAGCGACATGTTCACGTACGTGAGCCAAAAGGCGCAAACGATCTTGGCTAAGGTAAGGCTGTAGCCGTGGAGCTTACCGTGCATGAGGCCGCAAAGTGATGTGATATGTTACAGTGTGGATTCATATGACTTAGGATAGGGGTCCCGGCAGGCTGGCTAACCCAGTCCTGGTGCTGAAGAAGAACAAGACCTGGCGCATGTGCATCGACTACACCAGCCTAAGCAAGGCGTGCCCCAAAGACCCGTTCGCTCTACTGCGGATCCATCAAGTCATCGACCCCACGGCCGGCTGCAACCTGTTGTCTTTCCTGGAATGCAGGCACTACCTTTCAGCGATTTATGCAGAATTGTCTCCTACCTTAGATAGGTAGGAACGTCCATGTCTACGTTGATGACATCGTCGTCAAGACCGAGAAGCACTTAAGCCTCCTCGACGATCTCCAAGAAATGTCCGCGAACTTGCGGGAATACAAGATCAAGCTCAACCGAAGAAGTGCACCTTCGGCATCCTAGCCGGCCAGCTTCTGGGTTTGTTCATGTCCGCTCGCAGCATCGAAGCTCATCCGAGAAGATCCGTCCGATCGAGCACATACCCAACCCAACCCGGCTCCGCGATAGCCAAAACTTCACCGGCTGCCTTGCCTCGCTCAGTCGGTTCATCAGCTGGCTATGAGAAAAGGCCCTGCCCCTCTACGGCCTCCTGTGGAAGACGGCTCTCGCTGAGTCGGGCCACGACTCCTCGAAGAAGCCAGCCAGGTTTGATTGGCCCGACGAGGTAGGCAAGGCCTTCCGCGGCCTCAAATGAGCACTCACTAGCATGCCCATCCTGAAGCTCATCCAAGAAGATCCGTCCGATCGAGCGCATGCCCAACCCAACCTGGCTCCGCGATAGCCAAAAGTTCACTGGCTGCCTTGCCTCGCTCTGTCGGTTCATTAGCTGGCTAGGAGAGAAGGCCCTGCCCCTCTACGGCCTCCTGTGGAAGACGGCTCTCGCCTAGTTGGGCCACGACTCCTTAAAGAAGCCAGCCAGGTTCGATTGGCCGGACGAGGCAGGCGAGGCCTTCCGCGGCCTCATATGAGCGCTCACTAGCATGCCCTTCCTGGCCGTGCCAGCTGAGAAGGAGCCCTTCCTGGCCTACATCATGGCAACCACACGCGTCATCAGCGTCGTCCTGGTGGTCGAACGTCCAGAGGAGGGCAAGTCCCTGCCAGTCGAGCGCCCCGTCTACTACCTCAGCGAGGTCCTTTCCGCCTCCAAGCAAAATTACCCCCACTACCAGAAGATGTGCTACGGCATTTTCTTCGCCGCCTAGAAGGTCAAGCAATACTTCTAGGAGCACACCATCAACGTGGTGAGCATAGCCCCGCTCGTCGAGATCATGAGCTGCTGGGACTCTGCCGACCGGATCGCCAAATGGGTAATCACCCTCGCCGACCATGAAATCTGGTACGAGCCATGTATCTCCATCAAGTCGCAGGCGATGGCTGACTTCCTTGTTGACTGGGCGGAGACCGAGTTCGTGCTGCCTCCCCCAGACTCTACGCATTGGCATATGCTTTTCGATCGCTCCAAGATGAGGACCGGCCTGGGTGCCGGCATAGTCCTCTCCTCTCCGAAGGGTGACCAACTCAAGTACGCTCTCCAGATCCAGTTTGCCGCCTCCAACAACATGGCCGAATATGAGGCCATCGTCCACGACCTCCAGCTCGTCAAGGAGATTAGCATCAGGCGCATCCTATGGTTCGGCGACTCTGACCTCGTGGTGTAGTAGGTCTCTAGAGAATGTGATGCCAGAGACACCAACATGGCCAACTATCGCTTCCTCGTGCAGCAACTCAACGGCCCTTTGCCGTCTGGGGGCTGGATATGGCGGGTCGCTTTAAGATCGCACGAGGCGGCATGATGCATCTGCTGGTGGCCATCGAGATGTTCACCAAATGGATCGAGGCTAGACCGATCAAGAAGCTGGATGGCCCCACGGCCGTCTGGTTCATCAAAGACATCATGGTCCGCTACGGCATTCCCCACAACATCATCACCGACAACGACACAAACTTCGCCAAGGGTGTGCTAGCAAGTTTCTGCGGCAAGCAAGACATCCGGCTCGACTTGGCGTCCGTCGCTCATCCACAATCGAACGGCCAGGTTGAGAGGGCAAACGGACTAATCTTGGCCGGCATCAAGCCCTGGCTCGTAGCGCCACTAGTCAGGTCAACCGGCTACTGGATCGAAGAGTTGTTGGCTGTCCTTTGGAGCCTCAGGACCACGCCTAACCGGTCGACCGGGTACACTCCTTTCTTTCTCGTGTACGGGTCCGAGGCGATCATCCCCACCGACATTGAGTTCAACTCGCCTCGGGTCACCTTGTACACGGAGAAGGACGTGAGGGAGGCAAGAGAAGACGACATCAACCTACTCGAAGAAGCATGCGAGCTGGCCTTGAGCCGGAAGGCCATCTACCACCAGAAGCTCCGGCACTACCATAGCAAGCGGATCCAGCCACTCTCTTTCCACAAAGGAGATTTGGTGCTCAGGCGGATCCAGCGAACAACCGTCCAGTACAAGCTATCTTCCCCATGGGAGGGCCCGTTCATCGTCAGCAAGGCACTGCACAACGATGCGCACTACTTGATAGAAGCCCAGAAGCCGTAGAAGCACAAGAGAGACGCCTCTAGCGAGGAGACGGAGCGCCCGTGGAACGCGGCGCTCCTCCACCCATTTTACTGCTGAAAAACCAGTGTATGTATGTATCCTTCCCTTTTGGGGGCTTATGAATGCAATGGGTGCCCCAATACTACTCTTGTGGCACGCCCTTTTCATTTCCTTCCAAGGTTTTCTCACTCACCGGCTCCCGGTCCCGGGGGCTCGCTGGCTGGTCCTAGGCCTCCTCCCCCGAAACCGACCAAGTAATGTGAGCTAAACGAGCCCTCCCACCCCTCCCAGCTACAGACCAACTCCCGGCTATCCGGCTGACGGGTCCTCAGAACGACGAAACTTAGCGCACACAAAAAATCAATCGCAAGGGGGTCGCCGGCTAGGTCTAGCCAGACAACTTTCTCGCCTCTGCCACTCACCTTACTCAAAAGACTCTCGAGGCTTCCAAACTAAGAATCGGCTCCCTCGAGGTGGACGCCCCGTCCCAACTACAGACCGGCTCCCGGCTGTTGGGCCGTCGGGGCTGAAACCAAAGGGGAAAAGGGTCTGAGCTGACGGAACCAAGAGGGAAAAAAGGGGTAAGGACGAGCTGGCACGCATAATAGGAACACTTCAACAACCAAAAGTACAAATTAAAATGATAAAGGCCACAGGCCATATGTTCATTACAATACACCCCTAGTGAGTGGAAATGGGTCTTAAAGCAACATTGCAGCGAAGGCAGAAACAAGCAAAACGCACGGGGGCTCAGGCTGCGAGCGCGTCAGTAGCCGACGCGTCACCAATCGGCTCGACGTGTTGCCTGGAAGAGGCTGCGGCCTTTGGGTCCGCCTCTGTGGTTCCCGCAGTCTCGCCGCCACTGTCGGTGCTGGAGGCGGTGCTCTTGTCGGTGACCTCCTCATTCTCCGGACCTTGGGGGTTGCTGAAGGAGTCCTCGGCGACCAGCTCGCCATCCTCTCCGAGAGCCGGCAGAAGCTCGTCCGGGTCGACGTATGAGGCAAGCTCATTGGCCCGGCAGACAAGGGCTTTCTCGCGAGCCAGTCGCTCCTCCTTCGACACATCCTGCATGGTGGCTAGACGGTCCAGGTCGCCGCCGCGGTACCATGACGCGACGAACCGAAGCGCCATCTGCGCACCGACTAGTGCTGCCGACGCCTTCTAGACCTCGAGTCGGGCCACGACGTTCTCCAGCCACAGCGCCACGCGGCTCTCCAGAGCCCCACGACCCAGACACAAGGTGGCGATCACGTCCTTACCGTCCGTCTTCACCCACTCCATGCTGCGCTCAAGATGGATCAGCCTGTTCTCCATGGCTAGCCCAAGCTCCGCCATGTCCCAGCCGGCGTTCTCATCAAACTCACGCCCGCGCTCTCGGAGATACTCCCGATGTTCCACCATGGCGCCCTCAGCGCGGTGCTGGGTTTCTGGGAAGCAGTTTGGAAAAGAAGGGAGAATCAGAAAAACAACTCAAAGGCAAGAAGAACATGGCCAGCTGAAAAAGAAAACCAAGACTTACGTTGGAAGGAATCGTCCAACTCGAGGGCAAAGTGTAGGGACGTCCCGCTCCCCTGGCAGCGCTGCCTCCGCCTCAGCGAGGGAAGCCTTGCGGTCCTCAAGCGTTTATCAAGGAGGATCACCTTGCCTTGGAGTGCGGCAGTCCGTTGGGCAGCGTCAGTGGCCTCCTTGGTGGCCTTTTCCTTCGCCGCCCCCTCCCGCACCACGTCCGCCTTCAAGCGGTCTTGAGCCACCTACCCGTCCACCAACAGGGCGCCCAGCCGGTCCCTCTCCAAGGTGATCGCCTAGATGCTCTGCGTCAGCCGGTCCCGCTCGGAGACCAACCCGTCCTTCTCCTCCCGGAGGGCGTTCAACTCCCTTGCAAAACAAAACCAGCAACAGTTAATAAAAACACATAAGACTCGGCCCGGCTACCAAGCAGCCGGCCCGACTCGCGGGCTCTACATGCCCCCACTAGGCCAAGCGTACCTTGGACCCTCTTCAGCTCCTCCTACAACCGGTAGAAGCCGTGCTTTCCCCGGTTGTGGATGGTGACCGCTTCGTCAAAGAGCTCCTACCGTCGGACGTTCGCCGCCTGCCTCAGGAAATCGGGGTTAAAGGAATGCAAGCAAAGGAAGATCCGGCCAGGCTGCCCCACATCCAGTCAGCCGTCTTGTATCTCGGGGGCTACACCCAGTGGGTGTGCTCGCGCGCCCCCACTGAAGAGCAAAAGCAAGCAAAATGCGAACGAAAGAAGATCCGTCCCAGCTGCCCCGTAGCCGGTCAGCCAGTCTGCATCTCAAGGGCTACATCTAGTGGGTGCGCTTGCGCGCCCCCACTGAAAAAATTCAAAAAAGATAAAGCTTACCTCGGCACGCTGCAGGGCGCTGTCGGCCGCCTCCGCGAACCTCACCAGCTCCTCACGGCACCGCGCCAGGATGCTGCCCAGCTCCCCAAGTGTCGGGACCGAGCCGGCGGCCGGCGGAGGCAGGACGGCGGGGACACGCGCCAGCGCCACCCAGTCCCGGATCACGTACAGCGTGGACCTCCGGGACCGGCTCTCCTCGCCACCCGTTCTGGCATTTGTCATGGCACCGGCTGCCGAGGGGCGGTTGAGAACGACAAGGGTGCGGGAACCGGCTCCCGGTTGCCCCTAGTTTGGTGCCATCGCGGCCTCCTCCCCCAGCTTGCTTGGCGTGATAATCGCGGCGGCCGACACCTCCGTCTCCATGGCCGGTGCCTTCGGCGCCACCTCCGGAGCCACCAGGGCCTCCGGCACGTCGGCCTGGGCCGGTTCGGCAACGGGCGGCGCCACCGTCAGCTCCACAGGTCGTGTCTCCTCATGGGCCAGCTCTGAAGCCGCCGCCCCTGGTCGGGCCGTTTCCTCTGCGGGCGGAGGTGCGGCTGCCTACGTAGCCGGCCTTCATGGCTCACTCAAAGGAGGTCTCTAGGGCAGGCAAACACTCAAATGCCTGACGGCACACGACTCACCAGGAGAAACCCACAGAACAAATGACATACTCACCCGGCGATGATGGGCAGGGCCCGCTTGGCAAGCGCCGGCAGCTTCGACGCAACCTCCTTCGCTCGCTTACGAGTCGACGGCTGGGCCACCAGCTCCTCCTGAGCCGACCTCTTCCCTCGGCTAGAGGTACTGGCTGACGAGGCGTGTGCCGGCTGCTCCTCGTCCCGCCCACACAGGCCCTGCTGAACTGTCGGGGGAGGCGCATTCAGGATCCGTATGCCTTCATCATTGTCACCGTCGTCATCGGTCCAATCTTTGATAGAGGGGTCTAGAGGTGAACTCACCAGCTGCTCTGGACCCGCTCGCTCCCAGGTCGCCTGCCGCCTCGACCACCCCTGAGGAGTCTACCCCCTCTTCGGATCCTCCTCCTAGCTCGTAGTCCTCGGAGTCAGACTGGGCGAGCTCTGCCTCGAAGATCTGGGGGTGCGGACCGTCTGGCGTGTTCTGGCGAATGAATAGCTGCAGTCAGCACAACAAGTAAGATCGGGGGCCGGCCAGAATGATTCAGAGAAGAAAGACAAGTCACCTCGATAGGGCGTACCAGGGGTGCCGGGTTATGCCGGTCGTATGGCTCCTTGCCAAAGGTCCAAGTCCCCGGCGCCATCCGGAAGGTTGTGATGGCGTTCACCCGCGCCGCCACTCAAGTTGGCATCAGATCAACAGCCGACAGCTGGCAGGGGTCTTGGCGGCTGGACATATCACAGATCCGGTGCGACCTTAGCTAGAGAGGCAGCACCCGGCATGTGATGAAGGCGGCCACCAGGTCGGAGCTGACTAGCCCTTCCCCGCTCCTCATCACCACGAGCCGGCCCAACTCTTCAAGCCCGACCCCACGCGGAGCGGTCCCTGCCTAGTTCACTCCGATGGACGGGGCATTGACGAACGCCGGTAGCCGGATATAGTCTTGTTGCGGATTGGCGTTCTTCACGTAGAAGAATTTCAGGTTCCAACCCTTGACCGACTCAATGAGATTGAAGTGCGGGAAATGCGCACCGCGGCAGCACACCACCGCGCCCCCGCAGGCATACGGCTCCTCGGTGTTCTTCAATGCCTTGAGGTAGAAGAGATTCTTGAAGAACTCCACGTAGGGGAGCATCCCCAGATAACCCTCGCATAGGGTCACGAATCCTGCGATGTAGAGGATGGCGTTGGGGCTGAGGTGGAGTGGCTGGAGATCGAAGGTATCCAGCATAAGGCGGAAGAAGAGACCGACCGGCAGCCCGAAGCCACACGAGAAGTGGTAGGAGAAGACAACGTGCTCCCCCACCTACGGGTCGGGCACCACTTCATCGCCTGGCACGCGAGCGACCACGTGCTCCTCCGATGGCAGCAGGTGAGCGTGGCTGAGCTCCGCGATGGTAGCCTCCGTAACCATGGAGCCAGCCTAGCTCACCGAGGGACCTTCTGTAACACAATGTGTTTCGCCTCTCGTGACTAAGTTATCATGACTCAAAAATTAGGACCAATTAAACTTTTGGAGTGCTCTTGAATGTTTGAATTCTGTGATATATGCTTGCTTGTTTGATTTGCTTGCTAGTGCACTATAATTCATAAAACTCTCTCCTACTCTCAAAACCCTTTTTCTTGATCCCTACTCTTGTCCAATGATCATTCCATGTGAATAGGACTTAATTATATTTTTAGAAAATATTATTTTGTCCAAAAAGGTTTTATTTAAATTAGATTTGCAAAAACCCCTGATTTGGGATTTGCACTGCAAGTCCCTAAATTGGGTGGATCCTTTTCCCCAAATGCTTTATTTGGAACCTACTATATATATAACTTCCCAAAACAACAAAATATCATTTTCAGAATTTATTTAAAACCTTTTTCTTAAGGCTAGAAATGGTTTTTCATAGGGAAAAAATATTTAAATGATTTATAAATATTTGAGAAAAATAAGGGAAACTCAGTGGACATATATTATCCATATATAAGAGTTTCAACACATGGTCATGTTCAAAATACTGGACAAAACCCTTCAAAACCATATCTGTCTATTTCAAGGTTTTGAAATATTTCTATAAGAAATCTTCTCAATTAAATCCTAGAAAATTCTATCATGTCACATATCATATATGTGGTCATATTGCCAAGTTTCATATCAATCCCAATTGTTTTGGTTCACAAAAATATCCCAAAACCCTCTTTGTCCAGATTCAAATCTGAGCAACTCTACATTACCAACTGTCTCCCCTTATGCTCAAACTTTGTGGACATGTTATAATCCTCCAAAAATGCATCCAAACCAAGTGGTGCATCAAGGAGAATAGGGTAACTTGTCCAAATCCCCTCAAAACCATTTCTGTTGATTTCAAGAATTTGGTAGTATTACATTGTCAGGTTTCCCCATTGGGACCCAAACTTTTTGTGCATGTTATATTCCCTGAAATGTGTCACCACATCAAGTGGTGCATCAAGGGGAATGGATTTGCATAGCTAGATCTAAGAAAATCCATTTCCGTCCATTTCTAGGGTTTACAACATTTGTATTGCCAACTTTTCTCAAAAGAGCTCAACACTTGTAATCACTCCTATTTTTACCCATAATTTTATCATGTTAAATCCCATAGAAAGTGGAGGTCTTTTGCTTGTCCAAAACTCTATCAAACACCATCTAGCAGAAAACCAAAATTGGTGTTTTCACCTCTTCCATTGATCTCCTTAGCCTCAAATTTTTACCAGGGCCCTTAGTAGTTCCCTTTTACCTCCAGTAAGAAACCCAGTCCCCAGCTCAATGATTTGTGTGGTAACAGCCCCATTTTTACCCCATGGACAGCAAGTTTTCCCTCTCTCTCTCTCATATTATATCAGCCACCTAGGGCATCCAAGGCCAGTGAGACTTATTTTAGACCATCCTAGATACCCTAGACACTAGTGGCCGCGCCCTACATGCCAAAGACCTGCCTTGGCATGCAAGGCTCTTGCTCTGGAGCACACTACAATGCACCCGCACACTTTAGCTTGCCCAATCAGAGGCACCCGACAGCCTTGGGCGCCAGGTTCGTGTCTCCCAAGGTCGCCTCGATGTCCTCGTCACGCCACACAGTCAGGCCCCTCCTCTCCTGCCCTCCTTTCTCCCCTGCCGGGCGTGCCCAAGCACCTCCCATGGACATGGTCCATGGTATGACCTGTGCCGGCTATAAGACACCCCGTGGGGCATCCCTCTCACTCTCTTTGCTCTCTCCCTTCCCCCATGAACCGCCCGGACATCCCCGTGTGCCCTGCATCCGCCCCATGGCCGCCGTGTCCCTGTCGCATCCACCGCTCAAATCCGAGCTCCCCGGTGCTCCCTCTCTTTCCCTGGACGGCTTGGAGCCTTCCCCTTGACTCCTTGAAGCCCTCCCCCTGTTGTTTCTCTATGAGGTCAACCGGGCGTCCGGAGCCACGGCGGCCCGACGGCCTCCTTGCGGCCATCCCGAGCCGCCAACGCCTTGGCTCTCCCCCATGAGCGTGCCACACCAAGGCAGACACGGCTCACCGCCCCGAGCGCGCCTGAGCCGGAGGCCGCTAGGGACGGCTGGCGCCGTAGGGGTCGGGCATCGGAGCTGCCCGGCTCTGCCTCCCGTCCTCCCCCTCTGCTCGAGTGGGAGGAGGAAGGAGGTCCTGACGGGCGGAGTCCACGCATTGGCAACCCAGATGGTCGGGCCTGCCGGTTTAAGTGGAGGCTGGTCACTAGTGGCCGCCTCCCCATCGGGAAGACGTACTCCCTAGGAGTACGCTTCCGTCATGGCGTGTGCGTGTTGAGCCGGATGGCTGGGCCGGCCCATTTGTTGTCCTGCCACCTGTGCGCAGGATAGCCATTTAGGTATAACTATTTTTTCTCTTTTTCTTTTTCTAGAGAGACTCATAAATCCATAGAAAAATCATTTCAAGCCCAAATTTAGTGATTCAAATTTCTATAGGTTCCTAAAATCTTGAAGTATCAAAATATGTGCATTGCACATTTTTCCTACAAAGTTTTGTGTAGGATCCAAATTCAAATTTGAATTTGAACTTTGAATGCCCCACATGTAAAAATCCCTAGAGCATTCATTATGGCTCCAATTGGAGTGATTCAAAATCCTAGGTGTATCTAAATTCATGCACTAAGTGGTAAGCATTTTTCCTTACACTTTTTCTGCCATGTCAATTATTGGACCATTTATTCATATGTGACCCACTTTGAAAATCCCTAGGATATTCTTACCAACTCCAAAACAAGAAAAAACACTTCCTAAATGTTTCTAAAATCATGCCCTATTGAATGGGTGCCTTCACCCATATTTGTAAACATCTTTTCTTTAGACATCTTATCGGGACATCAATTCCTCCATTCCTCCATTCCTAAATCATCATTGATCCAACTCTAGTTCAACCATTTTATATATTTTTCTCATGACCAGAGAGGTTTAAGAAAAATATATTTCCTATTTATAGAGCACTTTTATTTTCTACTTGTTGTATTGCTTATTGCGGTTGCTTTTGGCGACAGTTGACGAAGTAGTTGAAATGCTCGGAGTGGACAAGAAGTAGGTGAAGACCTCGAAGGCTTTGATAAGCAGGCAAGGAGCCCTTTGACCATGATCAGAAACCATTTTATTGCATGTCATATAGCACTTTACTTTCAACGTATTTGATCATGTGTAGTGGTGTTCCCCTTTTTGGTGGGATACCTCCGTTACTTTTCCGTTGAAACTTGCATCGTGCATGACCCAACCCCTTATGAGGGTTGTGTGGGTGGGAGTAGTTACAATGCTAATAGACGCTACACAATCGGATGGGACTTATGCATCATGATGGCAAGGAAGGATATGATTTCAAATACTTTTCAAAAAAACCATTGGGTGCCACTAATGCCCGAGGGAGATGATGATGAAATGGGTGACCACTTGAGAAATAAGTGGTGTACCGGAGCAAGTGAGTATGTGTGTTTTCAAAAATAGATTAGATTTAAGATTTGTCGACAGTCCCAACCTTACATGCACAACCACGATACCCCTTATGGGACGGGGCTTTGTTGATTACCTTGGTGGGTACTGGCAAGGAGCCCGCATTACTAGTGTCTGGAGTGGCGTGGTCACTCTCGATATGGGGTCATACCAATATGTACGATCATGCACTGTCTTAATAGGCACCGGGCACACCCTTGGTCCCCTCATGGATGGTATGATTAGAGCAAGGCTCGTGTGATGTAAATCATGAGGACTGGGTACGAATCGAGTGGACTCTTTGTTTAGTATCGTCGGGGGAAAGGCATTGTTCGGGTGCTTACCTCGGGTATGTTATATACCGCGAGTCGTGGATGACACGGAAGTTCCCCGAGTCTTGTGGGTAAAGAGTGCAACCTTTGCAAAGTGTAAAACTATTCGAATAGTCGTGTCCATGGTCATGGACAATTGGGTGGTTCTGCTTAAACTATGTCCAGATGTTTTCACAAACTTGGTGTGTGTGTGTGTGTGGTGACAAGGATGATACTTGAGTCGAGTCGGTTGACTTGGCACGATAACTGAACATGAGATGTTCAGACGGTACATGAGACAAGTCGGAGAACTTGGTATGATGGGCGAACATGGGACGTCCCACCCCCTACTTATGATGATGACTGTGACGTGTTCTTATGAACACGTGTCTATGGTTGATGCATGCTTACTTAAGTTACTTGATCATGTCATTGCACTCAAAACTTACCTATTAGTGCTATATCATGCATTGTTATTGCCTTATTCCAAACATGGGTTGCTTGCGAGTACATTTAGAGTACTCATTGGCTTGCCAGTAGTTAATTTTTTGGCCGGGCACGAAAGATCAAGTTATGATGAAGATTACCATGGTAATGGACATGCGAGCTAGGACGCTTCCCAGTCAGAATGCCTGTAGGGTTAAGGCAAGTGGCATGGGGTCATGCTATCATTGAAGATTTCCGCTGCAATCATGTGAATCCTTGGCCATAAAGGCCATAATTGAGTAAACCAGTATGTAACGGATGTAAGACTCTTTTTATTCAGTTTCTGTGTGTTTAGTGAGCATTGATCTATGGGATCACTATGCACGTACATTCGGTGATCACGACTTTTGAGTCGGGGTCCCCACAGAGCTGGTATTAGAGCCATTCTGACTGTAGAAGCCCTTAGTTAGCATGGACGTTAGTTAGAACAAAATTGTTTTCCCAGACCCTTCAAAACACTTGCAAGGGCTACAATATTCCTCAACTCTTCTAAGCTTTCAAGTAAACTAAAGGATTGTGCCTAGCACTTCCACCATTTTTCTTTTGGCTCTCCACGTCTACTTTCCAAAACTTTGCAAATGGCCGCTACTACCCTTGTGCCCCTGACCACGGGATTCATTGAAGTCCTTGTGGGTAACCTGGAAGGAAGCCACCTTGCCAGACGATTGCCAACATATCTTGGACCCAAGTTGGAGACACCAGACCAGGAGCTACCAACAGAAGATACATTCCCGAAGGATGAGGATGTCAAGACTTCGATGATGGTGACACCCTCGATATAGCCCCAGGATGATGCCGCCCTAGCCTTCGATGACCAGGGCACAAGACATGCAATGTCATGCTAATACATCGCTAATAGAGCAACCTTGTCCTTTTCATTGTTGTGTCGGCAACCACCGGTGGATGAGAACCTCGCCATTTGGTCCGCCTCACTATAGTGAGCAGGAAAAACGGTTCTCTTGATCCCCCGCTCTCGGTGATGATATTATCAACATGACCAACAAGATACAAATCTACCATGCCTTGTTAATGACATTGCATAGAAGGATGTCTACCTGGAAAGCTCAACGTCTCAAGAGACAATAAGGCATTGTCACGATCACGAGGACACGAGAAGACCCTGTCAACAACTACCGTGAAGATTCGCCTTCGTCGTCAACTCAACAGACCCGAAGTCGTCAAGGACTCTTCAGGCGCAACCAGGATCGTTTTGATGAACAACAACCAAAGACATAGCAACACCCGAGGAAGACCCAGAAGGCTAAGCGGACTCCTCTCCAAGACACGAAGCAAGCACGACTACTGAGTCTGAGGACCCCTAGGGTAGGATAGGTCGTGTGTCTCCTATGCAAAGTCTAGTCCGTATGATGGTTCGAATGGAACCATGATGTGTGTTGCTTGTTTTTCTTGTTTGTGCTTTGTTGTAAGTCACACTTTTTGCCTAGGCAACAAGTGCGCAGCTATATCACCTACCTTACCTTGATGTTTGTGTTTAGCCTTTTCGGCACTTGCTTGATTACACTTGCACTATACCACCCCCTTAGGCACTCCTCTCTATGCTACTTTCCCTCTTCCCCCTCTCGTCAACTGAAGATCAGCAAGACAAGATGCACCAAGGATCCACCTCGATGGACAGCTAGTGATGTAGACTATGACTACAATGGACTGAACAAGATGCAACCCCGTAGAGTCATGCTTTTCCCTCAAGATTGGAAAAACCCTCCTTTGCCCAACCTATACCTCACAAGCTCCCCAGCACAAGTCTCTGGTTACGTGTCTAATACACTGATTTGCCAGAGCACTTATTGAGCTTCAATAACCCCTGCTTTGCGTTGGGTTCATTATGGAGCTAGTGATCATAGTGAACAAACATCCTTCATTCTTACACCAGCACTAAAACCTTGATGTCACAGGAAGGATCATTCTGAGGATATACTATTTGTTGACAGTGATTTGATTTAGCCATAATTGATGTCTTGAGGAGATAGTTGAGACCCTTGGGTGGATTACGAGGCTTAATGTTCGTAGATGAGCTTGGTGGATCAAGATTGATAAAGTAGCATAACTTACTTGTACCTTGAGCAAAATTGGATTAGTAGGACAAATATGGTCACAAGAGGGAATTCTTGGTGGTTTTATGACTTGATTTTGGCAAGTGACGCTTGATGGTGGGTTGATGGTGATATGATAGTAACTAGAGTAACCAGTAGGGAATTCTTACTAGATGTAAGCCATGGATTTAAATAGGTGATTCTAATAGGTGCTCAAGATCAATTAAACCACATGGTTCAGAGTAATCTGGATTTGGTTTGGTGATCTTTATCATGATACCATGTCTCTCGGTGGATGATAAGTAGAATCGGATGACAATAGCGAAAATTTAAGGATCTACGTAAGCTTGACCTTGGAGTGTAGTTGGCCATGAGATTGTAAGTTCATGATAATACTCCTTGCAATGTTATGTGGATTATATGAACTTGAGGACATTATGTTGGACATCATCGATGCTAGATTTGTAGCAGTAATGAATCATGTAATAGTAGATGATATTCGAGGATCGGTTAATTGGATTCGTAGGAAGGAAATGAGATCTTGGATTGGTAATGTCTTCATCAATCTTAGCGGCTTGTAAATTATCCCGAGGATTTTTATATAGGGATATATGTGAGTTAGCTATAATATGCATATGAGATTTTCAGCATAGTCCTTCCCTCAAGCCCTACAAATATGAGTAGCATGTATAGTATTGGAGTTGATTTATATGAGATGATACCTTCGAGGATATAGGGTGATATTTTTGTTTGAAGTATTAGGCAATACTATTGGCATCTAATAGTTGTGCTCAGAATAAGATGTTAGACGTTCCCTCACATCCTAAGCTCCTTGAAACCCCAAAGCTTTACTGGACCATGACGCGGTTAGATAATGACGATAGGACTTGGACTATAAGTCCTTAGACCATGGTCGATACCCCATCGTGACCACCACCCACCCTTTCCATAAGGAAGGTGGCCACGAAGACCTCTATTAGGATGGACCGCAAACCCTTGATACTAGTGACCACCCGAGACGAGTGCCCGATCCTCTCACATATCCCATGAGCAATGTGTTTATGTGATACTTCGGGAAATAGGGTGTTGTCCTCAGGGATGACATACTTATTTACCCAATGAGAGGGGGAACAACTTCGTCTAGTTTGGATCACCCCCAGGAACCCTAACTGCCATGCCTCTAGTATAAGGTCTCACCTTGGAGGAGTTGGACTCCGCAAAGCACCCTCCCTACAGAAGAAGAGTTTCTTGCCCAAGCAAGTTGAAGGACAACTAGACTAAATCAAGAAGCACCAACGTCCAAGCATGATGAAGCCCTTGCACAACAAGAGGATTTAAGAACCCCTTGTCATGATCGGTCATCCATCAGTTCCTGACTAAGGGAGGAACCGAGGAGCTGATAGCACCCCATACTCCACCATCTTGATGGTGTACGTTGAGCATGACGTCCCTGCTCCCTCCAGATACCTGGAACGGAGTAGACCAACTATCATGACCTCATTGCTAGCCCCTTTTTGATTTAATCAGGGACATGAACCTCGATCATGGTAACCCCCTGGCCAAGGTAGTTCACCCCTCTTGCCAAGCGTCGGACCTTGGGGATTAGATGGCTGATCTATACTCTGAATAGTCAGCTTATCTAGAACCCCACTAAAACCTTCCCAGATGGTAGAACCCGTTTTTGACACCAAGTCTCTAAGCTCAGCCTTAGGGGCGAGACCCAGCACAGACCTTGCGACGAAGTGACGAATAGACCAAACACTCGAAGACCCTCCAGAAACGTGCGTCCATGACAATAAAGACAAACGACCAAGAAGAATGAAGAATCTACCAGGGCAGTTACTCAAGAAGAAGATATTGACGAGAAGCCCACGACAACACACCTCAGCACTCTCAAGGATGGAGACCACCTACGGCTAAAGACCCCTGCATTAAGGAAGCTAAGGACTTCCCTGCCAACAAGAAGCTACACTAAGACTCGACCCTTCTATTCTAACGCGAGACATCTAGATGTCACTAACCAATGTGAGCAGTCCCACGACCAGCACACAGACACACTACTTGGCCACGTATTTCGACCTTGGAATACACACGCAAGTCAGGCCCTTGCCAAAACCCCGCTCACCCTAAGAAGAAGTTAACACTTCACTCGAATACATATCATCAGGCACTTCAAGGCCTAGAAGGACAACCATGCCGGAGCGGAAACAACATGGAACGTGAAGACTACCTTGCCTTTGAATTTCCGCATCTCTTCTACGCCTAGCCTAGGAATCTCGGGGATGAGATTCTTGTAAGGGGGTAGGTCTGCCACACCCCGTGTTTTGCCTCCCATGACTAAGTTATCATGACTCAAAAATTAGGACCAATTAAAACTTTTTGAGTGCACTTGAATGTTTGAATTGTGTGATATATCCTTGCTTGTTTGATTTGCTTGCTAGTGCTCTATAATTCAAAAAACTCTCTCCTACTCTCAAAACCCTTTTTCTTGATCCCCACTCTTGTCCAATGATCATGCCATGTGAATAGGACTTAATAATATTTTTACAAAATATTATCTTGGCCAAAAAGGTTTTATTCAAATTAGGTTTGCAACACCCCCTGATTTGTGATTTGCACTACAAGTCCCCAAATTGGGTGGATCCTTTTTCCCCAAATGCTTTATTTGGATCCTAATATATATATAACATCCCAAAATCACAAAATATTATTTTAAAAGATTATTTTCGGAACTTATTTAAAAGCTTTTTCTTAAGGCCAGAAATGGTTTTTCATAGGGAAAAATTATTTAAATGATTTATAAATATTTGAGAAAATTTAGGGAACCTCAGTGGACATATATTATCCAGATATAAGAGTTTAAACACATGGTCATGTTCAAAATACTGGACAAAACCCTTCAAAATCATATCTGTCTGTTTCAAGGTTTTGAAATATTTCTATAAGAAATCTTCTCAATTAAATCCTAGAAAATTCTATCATGTCACATATGATATATGTGGTCATATTGCCAAGTTTCATATCAATCCCAATTGTTTTGATTCACCAAAATATCCCAAAACCCTCTCTATCCAGATTCAAATCTGAGCAACTCCACATTACCAAATGTCTCCCCTTAAGCTCAAACTTTGTGGACATGTTATAATCCTCCAATAATGCATCCAAACCAAGTAGTGCATCAAGGAGAAGAGGGTAACTTGTCCAAATCCCCTCAAAACCATTTCTGTTGATTTCAAGAATTTGGTAATATTACATTGCCAAGTATCCACATTGGGCCCCAAACTTTTCTGCATGTTATATTCCCTAAAATGTGTCACCACATCAGGTGGTCCATCAAGGGGAATGGATTTGCATGGCTAGATCTAAGAAAATCCATCTCTGCCCATTTCTAGGGTTTACAACATTTGTACTGCCAACTTTTCTCAAAAGAGCTCAAAACTTGTGATCACTCCTATTTTTACCGATAATTGTATCCAGTTAAATCCCACAGCAAGTGGAGGTCTTTTGCTTGTCCAAAACTCTATCAAACGCCATCTGGCAGAAAACCAAAACTTGTGTTTTCACCTCTTCCATTGATCTCCTTAGCCTCAAATTTTTACCAGAGCCCTTAGTAGTTCCCCTTTACCTCCAGTAAGAAACCCAGCCCCCCAGCTCAATGATTTTTGTGGTAACAGCCCCATTTTTACCCCATGGATGGCAAGTTTTCCCTCTCTCTTATATTATATCAGGCACCCAGGGCATCCAAGGCCAGTGAGACTTATTTTAGACCATCCTAGAGACCCTAGACACCTGTGGCCGCGCCCTACATACCAAAGACATGCCTTGGCATGCAAGGCTCGCACTCTGGATCACACTACAGTGCACCCGCGCACTGTAGCTTGCCCAATCAGAGGCACCCGACAGCCTTGGGTGTCGGGCTCTTGTCTCCCGAGGTCGCCTGAACATCCTCATCACGCCACACGATCGGCCCCCTCCTCTCCTGCCCTCCTCTCTCCCCTGCCGGGCGTGCCCGAGCACCTCCCATGGACATGGTCCATGGTATGACCTGTGCCGGCTATAAGAGACCTCGTGGGGCGTCCCTCTCCCTCCCTTCGCTCTCTCCCTTCCCCCAGGAATCGCTCGGACATCCCTGTTTGCCTTGTCGTGCCCTGCATCCGTCCCATGGCTGCCATGTCCCCGTCGCGTCCACCACTCGAATCCGAGCTCCCCGGTACTCCCTCTCTTCCTCTGGCCGGCTTGGAGCCTTCCCCTTGACTCCTTGAATCCCTCCCCCTGCTATTTCTCCGTGAGGTCGACCGTGCGCCCGGAGCCATGGCGGCCTAACGGCCTCCCTGCAGCCATCCCGAGCCACCGCCGCCTCGGCTCTCCCCCATGAGCATGCCGCACCCAGGCAGACGCGGCTCACCGCCTCGAGCGCGCCTGAGCCGGAGCACCACTAGGGACGGCTGGTGCCGCCGGGGGCAGGCACCGGAGCTGGCCGGCTTTGCCTCCCCAGCTCCCACTCTGCTCGCGCGGGAGGAGGTAGGAGGGCCTGACGAGCGGGGCCCACACATCAGCAACCTAGATGGACGGGCCCACCGGTATAAGTGGAGGCGGGTCACTGGTGGCCGCCTCCCCACCGGGAAGGCGTACTCCCCAGGAGTACACTTCCGACGTGGCGTGCGCGCGCCGAGCCAGACGGCTGGGCCGGCCCATTTGTTGTCATGCCACCTCTGCGCAGGATAGCCATTTAGGTATAACTATTTTTGCTCTTTTTCTTTTTCTAGAGAGACTCATAAATCCATAGAAAAATCATTTCAAGCCCAAATTTAGTGAGTCAAATTTCTATAGGTTCCTAAAATCTTTAACTATCCAAATATGTGCATTGCACATTTTTCCTGCAAACTTTTGTGTAGGATCCGAATTCATATTTGAATTTGAACTTTGAATGCCCCACTTGTAAAAATCCCTAGAGCATTCATTATGGCTCCAATTGGAGTGATTCAAAATCCTAGGTGTATCTAAATTCATGCACTAAGTGGTAAGCATTTTTCCTTACACTTTTTCTGTCATGTCAATTATTGGACCATTTATTCATATGTGAACCACTTTGAAAATCCCTAGGATATTCTTACCAACTCCAAAACCAGAAAACCACTTCCTAAATGTTTCTAAAATCATGCCCTATTAAATGGGTGCCTTCACCCATATTTGTAAACATCTTTTCTTTAGACATCTTATCGGGACATCAATTCCTCCATTCCTCCATTCCAAAATCATCGTTGATTCAACTCTAGTTCATTCATTTTATATATTTTTCTCATGACCAGAGAGGTCTAAGAAAAATATAGTTCCTATTTATCGAGCACTTTCATTATCTGCTTGTTGTGTTGCTTATTGCGGTTGTTTCCGGCCATAGTTGACGAAGTAGATGAAATGATCGGAGTGGACAAGAAGCGGGTGAAGACCTCGAAGAATTTGATAAGCCAGGCAAGCAACCCTTTGACCATTATAAGAAACCATTTTATTGCATGTCATATAGCACTTTACTTTCAACGTATTTGATCATGTGTAGTGGTGTTCCCCTTTTTGGTGGGATACCTCTGTTACTTTTCCGTTGTCACTTGCATCGTGCATGACCCTGCCACTTATGAGGGTTGTACGGGTGGGAGTAGTTAGATTACTAATAGATGCTACGCAATGGGATGGTACTTATGCATCGTGATGGCAAGGAAGGATATGATTTCAAATACTTTTCAAAAAACCTGTCGGGTGCCACTAATGTCCGAGGGAGATGATGATGAAATGGGTGGCTACTTGAGAAAGAAGTGGTGCACCAAAGCAAGTGAGTATGTGTGTTTTCGAAAATGGATTAGATTTAAGATTTGTCGACCGCCCCAACCTTACATGTGCAACCGCGATACCCCTTATGGGACGGGGCTTTGTTGATTACCATGGTGGGTACCGGCAAGGAGCCCGCATTACTAGTGGCGGGAGTGGCATGGTCACTCTCGATACGGGTTTGTACTGGTATGTACGATCATGTGCTGTCTTCATAGGCACCGGGCACACCGTTGGTCCCCTCATGGATGGTACGATTAGAGCGAGGCTCGTGTGATGTACATCATGGGGGCTAGGTACAAATCGAGTGGACTCTTTGTTTAGTATCGCCAGGGGAAAGGCATTGTTAGGGTGCTTACCTAGGGTGTGTTATATACCGCGAGTCGTGGATGACACGAAAGTTCCCCGAGTTTTGTGGGTAAAGTGTGCAACCTTTGCAGAGTGTAAAAGTATTCGAATAGCCGTGTCCACGGTCAAGGACAGTTGGGTGGATCCTTCCGGCAATTCCAACTGGTATGCAACTTCGCCTCTACGTTCAAGAATTTTGTAGGGGCCTATGAATCTGGGTGCTAATTTTCCTTTAACACTAAACCTCTTGATTCCTCGAAGCGGGGACACACGAAGATAAGCTCGGTCTCCCACTTCATACGTCACTTCTTTACGTTTGCTGTCAGCATAACTCTTCTGTCGAGATTGAGCTATCTTGAGTCTATCGCGAATCAACCTGACTTTCTCTTCAGAATCTCGGATAAGGTCGGGACCAAAAAGTTGTCGGTCTCCAACACCATCCCATGTCAACGGTGTTCTACATCTCCTTCCGTATAATGCTTCGAAAGGGGCCATCTTTAGACTGGTCTGATAACTGTTGTTGTACGAGAATTCTGCGTAAGGTAAGTTGTCATCCCAACTAGATCCATAATCTAGTGCACAAGCTCTCAACATGTCTTCCAGAATCTGGTTGACTCTCTCAGTCTGTCCATCGGTCTCCGGATGAAAAAGCTGTACTAAACTCCAGCCTTGTACCCAAATTTTCATGTAACTGATGCCAAAACTTTGAGGTAAATTGTGTTCCTCTATCTGACACGATACTCCTCGGAACTCCATGCAGACATACGATCCTGGTCATATATATCTTGGCTAGCTTAGCACTGGTATAGGTGGTTTTCACTGGAATGAAATGAGCTACCTTGGTCAAGCGATCAACCACTACCCAGATGGAATCATAACCTGAACGGGTCCTAGGTAGTCCTGTGATGAAGTCCATACCAAGCTTTTCCCATTTCCACTCGGTGACGGCTTCAACCTTAGCGGGGTCTATGGCTATTCCTTCTCCGGAAATAACATGTCCAAGGAATCCGACTTCCGTCAGCCAAAATTCACATTTGCTGAACTTGGCATATAACTGATGCTCTCTTAGCTTCTCCAGAACTAAACGCAGATGTTCCTTGTGTTCTTCCTCTTTCTTGGAGAATATCAAAATGTCATCGATGAACACCATGACAAACTTGTCCAAATATTCCATGAACACTTTGTTCATCAAATTCATGAAGTAGGCAGGAGCATTAGTCAAACCAAAGGACATGACTGTATACTCGTACAAGCCATACCTTGTGGTGAAAGCTGTTTTGGGTATATCCTGTTCACGAATCTTCAGTTGATGATACCCTGATCGAAGATCGATCTTAGAGAATACTTTGGCGCCTACTATCTGATCAAACAAGTCATTAATCATCGGCAGAGGGGACTTGTTCTTGATAGTGACCTCGTTCAAGGCACGATAATCGACTACCATTCTCAAGGTTTTATCCTTCTTCTCCACCAAAAGAACTGGGGCTCCCCAAGGTGATGACCTTGGGCGAATATAACCTTTGTCCAATAACTCCTTAATTTGCTTCTTGATTTCCAACAGATCATTTGCGGGCATCCGATAGGGTCTCTTGGAAATTGGTGCTGTCCCTGGCTGTAGCTCTATTAGGAACTCAATCTCCCTATCTGGTGGCATGCCTGGTAATTCTTCCGGAAATACATCCGGAGAGTCTTTTACCACGGGTACTTCTTCCTGAACAACTCCTGTGAGGGAATTTAATCGAGCACTCATCTGGGTGCGTCGAGATACATACTTAATCCTCTTGTTTTCCGGGGTGGTGAGTGAAACAGACTTGCTGGGACAATCAAGATTTCCTTCATACTTGGTCATCCAATCCATGCCTAGGATTACATCCAATCCCTGGGATTCTAAGACGATGAGGTCGGTGGGAAAAACATGGTTTCCTATATTGAGTTTCAAGGCATGGCATCCTATCCCTGCCATCATCATACCTCCTGGGGAACTGACCTTAATGGGATGTATAAGGGTTTTAGTGGGCAAACCATACTTATCCACAACTACCCTTGATATGAATGAATGAGTTGCACCGGAATCAAAAAGTACTATAACTGGATGTGAATGCAATAAAAACTTACCAACCACAGTCTCGGGTTGATCATAAACTTCTTCCACGTCAAGGTGGTTCACCTGGGCACGAGGAAACGGATTTGGCTTCTTGGCCGTGGAGTTGCCGTTTCCATTTCCCTGCTTGCTCTGGGGACACTCAGTAGCATAGTGCCCTGTCTTCTGGCACTTGAAACAGGTGATGTGGCTCAGATCCTTCTGAGTAGGAATGTGACGGTGCTGGTTGTTGTTCCCATTCCCATTGTCAGTCTTGAAATTGCCATGGTTGGGACGGGCATTCCCATTTCCTCCATGGTTGTGGCCTCCATGGTTGTGCACGGCATGAGTGTGCCTTCCAAACTTACCGGTCCCTGATCCGGTATTCCCTGAGTACGGGGAGTAGCGGGGCTTTTGATGAGCTCCAGAGTTAAACTTCCCCTGAGTGTACTTCCGCTTGTGATTCTCAATTTGCTATTGTTTACCCTCCAAGATGAGGGCCTTGTCCACCAGCTCTTGGTAGTTGTTGAAAGTAGCCACTACCAGCTGTATGCTCAACTCGTCATTGAGTCCTTCCAAAAACTTTTCTTGCTTGGCCGCATCATCGGCCACATCTCCTGGGGCATAACGGGCCAACATGCTGAGCTCTTCCACATATTGGGCCATGGAACGATTACCCTGGCGCAAGTTGCGAAACTCGCGCTTCTTCAGACTCATGGCTCCAGCTGACACATGTGCGGTGCGGAAAGCTTGCTGGAACTGCTCCCAAGTTACATCAGCAATAGGATATGTGGTGGTGTAGTTCTCCCACCATGAAGCTGCTGGTCCATCTAGTTGATGTGCGGCAAAGCGCACCTTCTCAGCGTCAGTACATCCAACGGTGACGAGTTCTCTCTCCATCTTACGGAGCCAGTCATCTGCCACAATGGGCTCAGTGCTGCTGGAGAAAGTTGGAGGGTTCAACCTCAGAAAACGGGTGAGATTGTCAGCCTAGGGTGGATGGTGGTGGTTGTTGTTCTGGTTGTTGGTCTGATTCTGGATCAATAGCTACATCAGTGCATTCTGCTGCTGAAGGAGTTGCGTGAGTTCTGGCGGGAAGGTGAAGTCGGACTCACGTCGTGGAGGCATCTTGCTGTTTCTAGAGGGGTGAGAATTAGAATAGAACAAGGGCCTAAAAGGAGAAATTCACTACCCGTATGCAATGCAGCAAACATATCACACCAAACACTCATTCATTTATTCAATCAATGTCAAACATCGGGAATACAAGTCTCAATCAAACTAAGCATCGACCTACGCTCTTAACGTTGAAAAAAAATAAAAGATACATGGAGGGCATAACTAATGTTTTCCTCAGAAGTACATGGTGACTGAGTCTCCTCCAGTGGTGCTCTCCTCATAGTCATCATCGTTGCTGATGAAAGGAGTCAAGTCTCCCTCAGGATGAAGATTTTCATCCATGTCCATCTGTTCCTCCAAAGTGGCGATACGAATGTTCATCTTGTTAATCGTCTCTAAGAAATCCTTCACCTCATACACATGCTCGTACTCGGCTTCTCGCAAATCAGCTTCGAGGTCAATCTCACGGTTCATCAGATTCTTGATTGTCTTCGTATCAGCACGAACTCGAAGCTCCAGAGTCCTAATGTGAGTCTCCAAGGTCTGGATATAGGAAATGGTGGTGTCTGTAGTGGGAGGGGTTATGATGTTTCCATGGACATCCCTGCGACAAACCACGCTGAGTCCTGGTGAAATGGTTCCACCTCTGTATTCCTCCTGAATACGTCCAAGGGCACGATGAATGGCCATGTCTATCCCAAGTATCCAACTGGGTGCCACAAACTTGAAGTCGATGGGTTCCTTCCGATTCCCAAAGGTCTTCCCTAGGATGTGCACCTCGATCCTGTAGCGTCCATCTTGGGGAAATGACATGATAGGAATCCCGGTGATGCTCGGCAATGCAATCCTTACGTCCTTGACGATCCTCATCAGCTCCTTACCAAAGGGCATCGTTGCGTCAGGCTGGCAAAACTCCGTGATCAACACTGGGATGAAGGTGGCCATCTATAAATTTTGAAATAATCGGAGAGGAGTCAGAAACAAATAGATGAGAGTATAAGAATTTTAAAGACAAAGAGAAACAATCCTAAGGCTTTCCAGTCCTAGAGGTTACATCCTACGGTCAGCGTGTGCTCTGATACCATTTCTGTAGCGACCCGACCTGAAAGGTCGAATCTCCGGTGTTTCTGTACCATCCCAAGATCATGCTGGTACACACACGGTACATCAATGTATATATCAAAGGGAAATCACAAAGCATTATATTAATTGAAATCTCATATCGAGTCCTTTATTACAATAAAATTTCAATAAAGTGGCTGAAGGCCAACTCATGAGAATATCTAAATCTTGCGGAAGCGTCGAAGGTAGATGAGTCCATCTGACTCCAAGGGCATCTCATTGAGCATAGAACGTTTCCTCACTCCTGGTCGGAAAAGTACTCTGCAACATGATACGTTGCAGCCGTGTAGGTCAGCATATGGAATATGCCGGCAAAGTCACAAAAGAGGGGTGAAAAGATAATCATCTAGTCTACATGCATATATGGCAGGTGGGGTGGTAAGTTTTTGCGTAAAGCCAAGTTTTTCCTACATCAAGGGAGGGGCTAAGCAAAATATTACTAAGTTGGTTGATTAAAGAGATGGTTCCACCAACCAATTCTCATTCCCAAATTATTAATACCCACATCATCATATTAATTGCGTTGAGAGTTTCGAATGTTTCAGTTCCTTTGGCTCAAGTCGTCCATGACCGTGGACACGACTAATCGATTAGGTTTGAGTACTCTGCCGAGTTTTGCACACGTTCCCCACAAGATTTGGTCGCCTCTGTTTGATTTCTCGCACTTCAAAGTGTTTGAGAAACGGATGACCAAAACATGGTCTTCCAAAGGGTTTCCCTGCGACTCTGTCGGTGCCCATCCTTTCCTACTGTTCTTCTACATCTCGTAGCACCGCCTGTCAAGGGTCACCACGATATCCAACCAAGCCACAGCCCATAATGACTTGTGGCTGTGCAGGTAAGCCTTGGGTATTGAAGCACCCATCCATCTCTTTGTGCCTGGGTGGATCTTTCCGCGTGAATACTGGCCATCTCCAGCATCACCTAGGCAATTCCACTGGTTTCTCCAGGGTGCCGTTCAACCATCATCCACCCAGAGGTATGTTGAAAACTCGGAGTCTTAAATCTTGATCATTATGTAGGTCTTGAAATTATTAACTCTCTCAACTCTCATGAATCACACAACCAACCCCGTCTACTAATAGCATAGCAAAAGTAAAACAACGTTTCCCGGGGCCAATGTTGTCAAAGGGGTTGAGGGGGTACCTACCACATGATACTACTACAAAGTAACCAAGTTTCCAACTAACCTATCTTGCATGCAACTGGGGAAGATGGTAGAACTAATGCATATAAAACATGGGTAAACATGGTCAAAGTGACTTGCCTGATTGATGATCTTCGTACGCGAGTGACTCTAAGTAACAAGCTTCGCACTCCGGATAATCTAACGAAACAAACAAACACTCAATAAGCATACAACAGAATATTGTAGCCCACAAACATCAATCAAGAACTAGTAAACAGTCAAGACAAAACAATGCACAAATCACAAGTAAGGAAAACACACAAAGTTTTGTTTTCTAAAAGATGATTGATAAAACACTACTAACATAATGAATCTATTGGTATTAACCAAAACAATAGTTGACAGCAAGAAAACAATAAAATATTTTATTAATAAACAGAATAAAACCACATTAAGTTTGTTGGGAAAACTTTAGTAAATTTTATAAAAGTTTTGATTAACACTATATGAATCAACTATAGTTTTACTAACAAAAGAACAAAACAAAACTTATTACTTATTAACAAAACATGTTCTTAACAGGGAAGATTTTACAAATAAACTTGTCTTAGAAAACAAAATTAAATTATATAAAACTTTGTTTGAAAGCAAAACTATTACTAACTAGTTGTTTTAGTCAAAATAAACCTATTTGAAAAGAAATTGTGATTCCTATATTAACAAAGAAATAAACTAAACAATTTTATATTTTTATTAACAATAAGTAAAACACTAGGTGTATAATCAACAGAACCTACTAAACAAATTAAAACTAAATCTAAGTTAAACTAACTAAAACAATAAAACTATACTATAATACTAGGCAGATTCTGTTTATAGCTAAAACACTAACAATGATCATCCTAAAAATCCTCAAACTAAACATGATGATAGTCCTAACTAATACCAAACAGTAGCAAAAATATTCATGTCAAAATCTATTTTCAAACTCTAGTTATTCAGATTTGAATGATTTGAGCAAATTTGATTCAATTCAAATATTATAGTTCAAATTTGAAATTTAAAAGTACAGTGTGAAACTACATGAAAAATGTGAGCTATTTCAAAAAGAATCAACTCAAAACATTTAATAGATTAAAAGTTATAAGCAAAAAAAAATTTGGATTCACTCTGTTAACTAAAACAAAAACAGAAAAGAGTGAAATCTACCGGACGGCCAGGGGGCTACGTGGCACTGTCCTATTGGCTAAGGGGGTGTGCGTGAGAGTGTTTGTGGGCGGGCGACCGGTCGGTAGGGGATACCGGTTCGGAATTATTTCCGATCTAATCTCAGGCGTTGATTATAGATCCGACGGTCTAGGGAGCTTACGGAGGAAAGGTCGCCGGCGTTGGAAGTCTCCGGTGGATCCGAAAGCGGCGAAGACGACGGCGAGGAGCTCCGTTGGTCGAGGGAGGTAGCGAAGGGGTTCAGACGATGGCGGGCGAGGTCCGGCGTCGAACGGAGGGGTCGGAGAGGCGAGGGGACGTCCGAGGCGACGGGCACGTGGGGAGGGAGCTTCGGTGGTCGGAGTTACTCCGGCGAGGAATTGCGGCAACAATTTGGCGAGGGACAGAGGGGGCTCGGGGAAAAATGGATGCGGGGAGTGTCCGGCTTATATAGGGGCGCTGGGGAGTGCGGGGGAGTAATGGGAGGCGAGATCCGCGGGGAAGAAGAAACTGCCGGCGAGGTCTGGCGTCGCGTGCGGGAGGAAGAAGGCGTCCGCGCGGAGCAACGGTCGGTCGACGTGGGGCCCGGTGTCAGTGAGAGAGGAGGCGTCCGTTGAGCGTCGGTCGGCCGACCGGTAACGGTCTCGGCTTTTAAAGCCGTTTGGCCGGCCCGTTTAATACAGGAAACCGTTACCGTTTCTTTCAATGATTTTCCAGCGATATTCAAAAGCTTTTAAAACATTCAAACCTTTGATAAATATAGGGGTATTATATATCAAAATTAACAGAATAATAAATGCTATTTAATGAACATTTTTATTCTGTCATTTGAACACTTTGGAAAAAATAATATTTTCGGAAATTGCCTAATTGTTTTTAAATCCTTTTTGCAAATATTTTCAAAACAACCCCTGGTTTTTATTGTTCAAATATATCACCAAGATGACCCTGGTGTGGAGTGTCATGTTACTCCCCTCTTATTTTGAACATTTTACCAAGATTTCAAATAGGTGAAAGCAACTTAGGGAAAATAGAAAAGGCTTTCAGAAATTTAGAAAGAACATTTCAACAATACATGTATTCAAGCAATGATGATGATGGATGCATAGCTATATTTCATAACATTCCAAAATGGAATTTTGGGATGTTACATGCTGCTTAAACTACGTCCGGATGTTTTCACAAACTTGGTGTGTGTGTGTGTGGTGACAAGGATGATACTTGAGTCGAGTCGGTTGACTTGGCATGATGACTGAACATGAGATGTCAGACGATACATGAGACAAGTCGGAGGACTTGGTGTGATGGGGAAACATGGTACGTCCTACCCCCTACTTATGATGATGACTGTGACATGTTCTTAGGAACACCTGTCTATGGTTGATGCATGCTTACTTAAGTTACTTGATCATGTCATTGAACTCAAAACTAGCTTTCTGCAAAACTTACCTATTAGTGCTATATCATGCATTGTTATTGCCTTGTTCCAAACATGGGTTGCTTGCGAGTAAATTCAAAGTACTCATTGGCTTTCCACTGGTTATTTTATTGGCAAGGCATGAAAGATCAGGTTATGATGAAGATTACCTTGGTGAGGGACATGCGAGCTAGCACACTTCCCTGTCAGAATGCCTGTAGGGTTAAGGCAGATGGCATGGGGTCACGCTATCGTTGAAGATTTCCACTGCAATCATGTGAGGCCTTGGCCATAAAGTCCATAATTGAGTAAACCGGTATGTAACGGATGTAAGACTCTTTTTATTCAGTTTCTGTGTCTTCAGTGAGCATTGATCTATGGGATCACTATGCACGTACATTCGGTGATCACGACTTATGAGTCGGGGTCCCCACACCTTCGGCCATCGCGACGACGGGGCAGCACGAGGAGGCGACAAGGTGAAGCGGCAAGCGAAACAAGCTGCAGCGCGAGGAGTGGAGAAGGCAAGGAAAAGAAAGACGAAGGGGTCAAAGGGAGCACGGTTAGCCTCGGCCTTCCTCCCTTCCCCTTTAAATAAGGGGACGGCACCCAAGGGATGTGGGGATTAACTGCGCCCACTCCCCCAGAATTCCCGCGCGTGCGTGGGTACCTTGGGCTGCAACTGCCGCGCCTGAGCACACAAGATCTCGGCTTGCGGCCCTAGGCCTACTAGGCTACGCCTGAGGCCTAGAGGGCTAGGCCCAGGTCGACGGCTCTTCTACCTGCGAGCGCAGGCCCCACGGCATCATTAGACTCCGTGTGGCACACTGTGGACAGGCCCAGGACCCAGAGCGGTGCAACAGAACTCAATGCAACAGGAGCGGACGCTGACTTCACCGGCCGTTCGGCTTCAAGCCGGAGGCGGGCGTCGCATGAGGGAAGATGCTGGCTCCCCCTCGTCCGGCAGACACAGGCCCCTGCCGGCTTCAGAGAGTACTGACAGGGTTATTACCCCTGGGTAGGCCAAAGCAATGGGGTTCTCTCCCCCGCTTCAAGAAAAATTACATTGCCGGTTTCCTCACAGCCGGCTGGCGCAAGGCCGATAGGCTCATTGTCGGCTAGCTCGCGGACGGCTGTCCAAGGAGCCAACTAGGCCCTGGCTGGCTGGGCATGGTCGGCTGCCTCCGAACCGGCTATTTTGTTGACCCTCGGGCGAATAGGCCCCCGTTCCATATCTCTGCGCACAGGTATGGCAACAAGACAAGACCCTCACAACGGGACCCAATGTGGCCACAATGACCGCTGACGAGCGGGTGCGCATGGCTACAATCCAGCCGGTCGTACCGCTTACCTCGGTCCATCGCGACTGGGCGAGGCAATAGTGTCGGCATGCCTCCGCCCACTCCATTACCTTCCCCCGCGTGGCTACAGTGTTGCCGGCTGTACTGGAGACTTCGGTCGGCTGGCACAAGGCGACACCACTCGGGCGGCCCGTGCCGTAGCAGGTGGGCACGGGCGAATCACGGAGCCGGCTGGTAGGCCCCAGCGGTCGATGGGACCGCACAGCTGGTGGACCTTACGGACGACGAGAGGGATCAATAGGCAGGCCCCCTTGCCAGCCGGAGAGGCTGCCAGCTGGGTCCCCCACTCAGTACCTTAAGGATATTGTAAGTCGGGGGTTGGCCTATAAAACCCCCCGATCCCCCCATGCATAAGGGACGGACGGATTCATGCACCCACACCCACGGGACACTTCCCACATATTCATCCACATAGCAAAGGAAGGAGAGTCGGCTACTCCCTCTTCCACCTCTAGACAACAGCTCCAGGACCACCCTTGTGACCATACCCATCTATCAACTAGATCAAGCAAGACTAGGGTACTACCTCCCTCGGAGGGCCCTAAACCTGGGTACATCGTGTGTCCAACACCGCTTGTGCCTAATCCCGCTCCCGAAGCCTGTCAACATCCTCCGGCCCCAACCACCTTTGATAAGCCTACCCATGGCATCTGCCACCGCCCAAATGTGGATGCCCTACGCTTAGTGCGGGGGGAAGACGAAGACTAGCCTAGGTGTCAGACACGGCATTTGCTTGCCTTGTTTTTGTGTTCAAGTTGCCAACTTTTGAAACGAAGTTTGAAGGTCTAAGAGCTCTAAATTTAAAAGAAAAGGGGCAGGGACTTTTATCCTATTGCTTTTGCTTTTTATCAATCTTGAGTTCTCCTTCTTTTGTATCGGCATTTTTTGAAAGAGGCCCCACATTGAGGCCCTACCCGGGATATCCCAGGCCCAGATAGTGGGACCTAGCCACCTCAGGGACTCGCAACTTTCACGGCCGACCCCCACTTGGGGGCCCCAACCATCGCAACATGGAGTCTCAGGGGGCCCCAGAGCTTGGGCCTCCTGAGGCAAATCCCGTCAAAATGAAATGGGGGTCGCTCGAGCGTCAAGGGGGGCTCCTGAGCACCACGCCTCAGGAGCCTTACCGGTCACAAAGCCACTTGGCAGCCTCGATGCCATCCTTGGTGATTTGGCCGGCATCGAGGGTGCTAGGCCCTCACCTCGTGGTTGCATCCTCGGTGATCTGGCCGTATACCACGGCGGTAGGGAAATGTGCGGGACTGAGACCCATCGATGTAGAGTTGCTTGAGTGTCAAAGGGGAATCCTGAGCAATGCGCCTCAGGAGCCTCGCCAGTCATATAGCCACTCAGCACCCTCGATGCCATCCTTCGTTATCCAGACGACATCGAGGGTGTCGGGGTCTCACCTCGTGGTCACGACCTTGGCCAGTCATGTACTGCAGCGATAGAGAATTCCGCGACGCTAGGACCTATAGACACAAAGTGCGGAAAAGGCCCCCCAATTCGCTCGTACGCAAGGAGGAAGCGCCCCAGGCAGAGCAACAGAGTATCTAGACAACCTGACCGCATAGCAAAATCGTCCGCGACCCGTGAGCTAAGTACACTATCAAATCAAACATGAATTCCCTAATTTAATAGCGTTTCTAGGGTGAGCCGAGGCTTGTGCACATTGATGTGAGTATGCAGATACTACGGGACAAATGCGTGCAATTACTAACACAACAGGGATCTAGAGCATCAGGGGAGGCGACCTGGGAACAGAAGCCCGACGGCGACGGGCTCCTGATCCGCGAGCTTGGGCTGGCAACCACAGGATTCCCCTCTGGAGGGCGGGGGGACTCCACGAGGATTCAACTAGTTGCTGCCATCAGTCCGCACTGATGGAGGCCCCAAACAAGCATGGAGAAATCAAATTGCACAACTATGAGCGGCCGATGGCAAATCAAAGACGAGAAACGAAACGTTAGTAAGGCACAAAAGATTAACGCCCATGAGGGCCAAGTTTTCTTTAAGGTGTTACGGGTACCAAGAGGAAGAAGCAGGGGGATCTAAGCGGAGGAGTCATTGTCGCTGCCCGAGCCGACGGCCGCCATGGCGCCGGGCCACCTTCTCCGCCAGGAGGGAGCGCCCGGATGAACTGCACGACCAGGGCGTCCACATGTAGACGCACCTCCTCTCGGAGAGGCCTCGGGAGTCCCTCGGGCGCATGCTCCACCACACGCCGGAGGTCGAGCTGCGGGTAAAGGCGGTGCAAGTTGGAGAAGCCGTGCATTGACGCGAGCTCTAGGAGGTCCGAGGCGTCAGCCTCGCTGTCCTCGTTCAAGCGGGGAATGCCGATCTCTAGCGCCTCCATCGCCCGGCGGAATAAGTTAAGGTAACCCCCATCGCCCTACAGGTTGGGGAGGGAGGGGCCATCCTCGACGAATAGTTCACCACTCCGGCCGCACGACGGGCGACGTCGGAGTACAGCTTGGCCAGTTGGGACTCCAGCATTCTGGCGTAGGCCACCTCGTCCCGTGCGACCTGCACGGCGTCGGCCGCTTCTTGGACCTAGGTTTGCAGAAACGCCAGCTCCGCCCTCGCCTCTGCCTCGCCCCTGAGAGCGGCCTGGAAGGTGGCGTCGGTGGTCGCCAGCTGGGCGCGCAGCACGCCCTCCTCCTCCTCGATCTCGACGAGCTTGCATTTCTTGGCCGGTGGCACCCTGGAAGAAGGAGATAGTCAAGCTCGGCGCGTTGGATGTGACGAGCAAAGAAAGACGAAGACGACGGGACACTTACTCCCCCAGCATGGTTCAGCACTAGCGGACCCGTGATGGCTCCGATGGCCCCCCGTCGGTGCCTCCAGAGGGAGGCAAGGGGGATGACGGCCCTACGCGCTCTCTAGCACCGGCGGACCCTCCGCCAGACGCCATGAAGAAAGGAAGAAGCAGGGAAAGGAAGAGGATTTTCTCTAGAGGTGCGGAAACATGCGGACGCTTCGAGGCAGCTGGGTTATGTCGCGAGGAGGAGGATTTATAGGTAAGACTAAGGCCACGAAGCACCGTGGGAGAGCAGGTGCCGTGGCCCCTTGGGCTCCAAAAGGGCCGACTCGATCGATGCACGGTTCTGCCACACGTCGCCTTTGTAAAAGCCCGGGACCGACGCTCCAGAAGATTCCCCTTTTATTCCATTCTCGTCGTGTGATTCGTTTGGTTGTCGCATTCATCATTGCATCATTCGCATCATTGGCATGGTATCATCTCTCATTTTCAAAAACTTGCATCCGTCCGTGGTCGCCGGTTCTCTCCGTTCTTGCCGTTGCCCGTTTCGAGACCAACCAAACACGCACGCGCCCGCGGCATCGTTAAAAAAACCATTTTTAAAGTGCGCGAAAACTATTCTTGGATTGAGTCAAAATTTGGCGTGCGGTCTTGTTTTATTGTGGGTAGGCCGCCTGCCAAATTTTGCCGCGTTCCGAGTTCGTGTGATACCTGAACGGACAACCGTAGCAGTGCGGTCATCGGCTTTTTATCGCGAACGTTTTCAATATTTCAAAACATATCACAGGCCTCTCTCTCCCTCTCTCCTTAGACCACAACCCCACTACACAGCCCAACCAGCCCATCCTAGCACCTACACGCGTCTGGATCCGTCCGCTCGAGATCGAACGGCTCGAATCGGGTTAGAACACCTAACCCTAGTCCCCCGTGCTATAAAAGAAAACCCTTCCCTACTTAAAATGACCTCCCTAGCCTCTCCCGCATAGATTTCCATGCACAGCCACCTCCCCGCCGCCACTTGGCAGCCCCAGATTAGGCTCCGCCACCCCAACCGTCGTGCCGCCGCGCTCAGCCAATCGACGCGTGCCTTGTCGTTCCCCCCCCCCCCCCCCCCCCCGCAGCCTCCCACTAGCCGCAGGCCTGCTCGAGCCCATCTAAGCCCAAACGAGCCCATCCCTCGCCACTGCAGCCCGCGTCGCCCGGATCAGGCCCACCCAGGCCCAGAACTCCGCTGACGTAGCTCCCTCCCTCGATCCCGACCTAGTTCGGAAGAGGAGCTCTACCTCCTCGCACCGGCCGGCCAACAGAGGGCCGCCGGACTTCGCCGGACTACCGCAGGCCAGCGTTGCCCGCCTCTCCTCCTTCCTCGCCCCATCTCCCTCTCCCTTACCTCACGAGCTCCCTCTCTCTCCCAAGAAGCCATGGGCGCCGCCTTGGAGCTCATTGCTGTCGCGCCCTGAGCACCCCCCGCTCCCTGCCGTGGCCGGATCAGGCCAGATCCGGACCATGGGACCCTGTTCCCGGCCTCGCTGTGGCCTCCAGACCCTCCGTCATCGTTGGTGAACCTGAGCGCCGCCACCTCCAACCCTAGCTCCATGTGGAGCAGGAGGAGAACGACGGGTGCCAGCCAACGCCCACATGGGCCGCCCCAGCGTCGCATCCGGCCCAGCGTTGCCTCTACCTCCCCTACCGATGGGCCTCAGGCCTATGAGGTGAGACCCGAGCCCAGCCCCGCTCCTGTTGCCCTATGCTCCGCCCCATGCACGATTTTACTAACCTGCACCCACTGTCTGGTTCCAGCCCGTTAGCAGATGTGGCCCATCATATTTTTTTTGTTATGCGAATTTATCAATTATATAACGAACAACAGATTTACAGAATAAACCCTAAACTTCATGCATATAATAACTCACAAACCGTTCATCGGATTAAAATGGTCTATATATGTAAAATGACTAGAATTTCATGTAGATTCACAATTTCCAACTCTCACATGTGTTTAAAATGTGTAACTTTCTGATTTCAAGAAATTTGCGTAAATGCCATGCTAAAATGATTTATTTCATAACTACAAAACTGTAGCTCCGATAAAAATGTTCCACATATGTAACTTGACTAGAAAAACGAGTAGAAACATATGCCACAATTTATTTTTCATGGTCAATAAATATAAAGGTGTGTAGGGACAAATCTGCACCAAATTCATATTATGCTTATGAGGACGTTTCGGAAATGCTATATGTTGCTTTCGGCCTCATTTAAAATGCCTAGATGTTGTAGCTTGTTATTGCTTCACCTCTTGCCATGTTTAACAACATTTAATATTGATGAGTACCTAAATGAAAGTGAACTAAATAATCAATCGTGGATTTTTGTCAATATGCACTCGTTGCATATTGAGCTTCACTTTAATGTGTAGTAGTTGTTTGATGTGATTTGCCATGCCTTGCATATTTAAATGGACATGCATCATATTGGTTTGTGAATCATGTCATGCATAAGATGTGGTGTGCAATCTGTTGATTGTTGTTTTGGATTGTTCCTTCTCGATAGAGTTCTGAAAGCATGATGGACTAGTTGGAGCACCCCTGCAGGGTTAAATCTTTTCGAGAAGCCATGCCCGCGGTTATGTGGCAAACTTGGATATTTTGTTTAACACCCGGTGATAGCAAACTTGAAGTAAACTCTAATAAAATACACCAACTATCTATGTAACCATGACTGTCTGAGTCCTTATCCGAGAGAGAACACGGTGGGGTTATGTTTGAAGTAAGCAGGTGTTCAGGATCATTTAGTTATCATTACTAGTTCACGTTCGTTATGCGTAGTCCACCATACTTTACTTTCTGTATTCGTAAGTTAGCCACTCAAATAACTGCTTAGTCGCTTGCTACAGCCTCACCACTTAACCATACCTCACCCATTAAGCTTTAATAGTGTTGATACCCTTGCAAATGAGATTGCTGAGTCCCTGTGGCTCACAGATTACTACAACAACAGCTGCAGGTACATGTAATGCGATGATTTGACATGAGCGTGTTGCTTGTTTGATTTGGAGTTCTTCTTCTTCTTCATCAATCTAGGATGGGTTTCAGGCGATAGCTTGGGATAGCAAGGATGTATGTCATTTTATCGTTTGATTTCGTCTGTAGTCGGACCCTGCTCTTCTGTATGATGTTTGAATATGTTGTTGTATTGATGTGATATTTATGTAGCTTGTGGCGAGTGTAAGCCAATTCCATATAATCATCTCTTCTGTACATGTACTTGTAATGATATACATTCTTGCAACACGATGAGATGCGCTTCTATCCCTGTTGAGGCCCTCATGGCAAAATAAGGATAGGATCGCATCTTGGGCGTGACAGCCTCGCCCGTCGCTGTCAGGACACATTCACATGGCCCGACAGCAGGAAGTTCAAGGAATCGAGGACATTGAAGGAAGGTTAATGATAGCCGGCGCTGGCACGGGCGTCACGTCGGTTTGACTTGGGCGGCCCTTGACACTTTCAACGAGGAGAGGCACCACCGCACGGGTGGCTGATGTATGTAAAGCCTGGACCGTAGGCGTTCGGGGCCCGTGGTGATCCGGGCCATACCCAAAGCTTCGCTTCGAAGGCGGCACGAGTGCGCCTTGGGCCCAGGGGCTACCGTCAGTGTTCTAGGAATGGGGGTACCTAGTCCTGCATGCGGCCCAGGGCATGGCCCACTTCGTCAGCCAGGCAAGGCCCGGCGCGGCATCGCTCAAGACAAGGCCCTCATGAGAACCCTAGGCTCACGAGCAAGAACGACATCAAGACATACAAGGATGAGCCTCCCCAGGCCCCCCTCCCGAGGGGCGGAGATCTCTATGCAAGGCCCGGCCTCAGGAGTCAAGGATGATGCAGGTAAGGACAGGCCAGCGCCAGCATGCCAGGCGACATAGTTTCCCCTTTGGTGCAAAGGAAGCAAGGACATACATGGGTTCCCAAACATCCGCCCAAAGGTTTCCATTACGGCACAACAAGACCGTGACTACCAGCCCCGAAGGGCGGATGTCATCGCCGAGCCCACAACTACATCACCATCAACTACTTTGCAGGCGAAGACCACCTTTGGATAGGGTGCGGATGTACTCCTGTCGCCCTTCAAAATTGGCCGTTGTGGGATTCTTTCCCGTGATTGAGATAGAAGAAGAGGATCCCGGTCGTCGCTATATATAGAAGTTGGGTCAAACTATAGAAGGGATCCCAGATCTGATCGGACACTTAGCCACTCCCCTCTCCACCGCCAGACAGAGAGCCAAGAACACACCTTGAGCGCCCTTGCGAGGCTCAAGCCATTTTACTATTTCATCACCAAAACCTCCACGAGAGGCAATCCGCCAAAGCAAGAGTAGGGTATTATGCTTCATAGCGGCCCGAACCTAGGTAAACTGTCATGTTCATCTTCTTCCTCATCATCGAACGAGTTTGCCGTTGTGTCCATCGAGTAGTGAGCTAGCTTGGGTGAAGCCGTGGGGAAGCCTTCGCACATGCCCCTATGTTGGAACCTTAAGGGTTTTGCGGAGCCCGAAATCCGACAGGCAATTGGATCGTACATTTTTGTATGCATCAACTTTTTATTCTTCGCGCCATACATGAGCGTGAACCATTGTACACATCATCTAGGTGGAATAGAATATGATGGTAGTTATCAAAGGGGTAAAAAGTGGAGAAGATAGTCTCACATCAACTAGACGTACCAAAGAGCTATGGAGATGCTCATCCATAGATGTCAATGCAAGGAGCATGGATTGCCATGCAAATGATGCACAAGAGCTATAAGTGTATGAAAGCTAACTGAAGCTAAGTGGGTGTGCATCCAACTTGCTTCCTCATGAAGACCTCGAGCATTTGAAGAAGCCCGTCAGAATATACAAGAAAATTTTATAATAAAAAGGTAATTCCCACTAGCATATGGAAGTGACAAAGTAGGAGACTCTCTATATGAAGAACATGGTGCCACATTGAGGCACAAGTGTGGTAAAGGATAGTAGCAAAGTCCCTTTTGTCTTTTTCTCTCATTTATTTTTCATGGTGGGCTTTTCTTTATTTTTTGCCTCCCCCATTTATATTTTTATATGGTGGGCTCATTTGCCCCCCCCCCCCATTTTTTATTTTATTTTTCATCCAGAGTCTCATCCTGAATTGTGGGGAATCATAGTATCCATCATCCTTTCCTCACTGGGACAATGCTCTAATAAGGATGATCATCACACTTTTATTTACTTACAACCTAATATGAAGAAAACTGATAGGACGATATGACTCTATATGAATGCCTCTGGCAGTGTACTGGGATGTGCAAGATCTAGCATGACATGTATCAAAAATATGATGAACGGTGGCTTTGCCACAAATACTATGTCAGCTCTATATGATCATGCAAAGCAATATGCTGATGAACGAACTGGTCATGTGAAGTGATGATGGAATTTGCATGGGAATATATCCCGGAGTGACTATGGAGATGCCATAATAGGTAGGTATGGTGTCTATTTTGAGGAAGATATAATGAATTTTATGTGCAGCAGAGCGTATCATGTCATGGGGATTGGATGCACCGGGGAAAGTTGCACCAATCCTCGAGGTGAGAATGGGCTATGCACGGTACTGAAGAGGCTACCAAATATGTGAAGGTAAAGATGCATATGTCCATGATATCATATTAGTCATAAGGAACTCATATATGTATTGCAAATTTATTGTTTTGATCATAAATCAAAGTACTACTCGGATGCCCCGAGGGAGGAGGTTGGGAGGAGTTAACCATTGCACGCCTCTGACTCGAAACAACTCTAGGATTTCAACGAGGAATAGAAATGCTCAAACATCATCACCATGCCTCTTTAATTTTTATATGAATAACAGGTTAACACATTTTAATATAGACACGTGTACGAATTAATATTTGTGAACTCGCACCTTTTTCATATTACCACATTAATGTCATTAACACGAAATTTCTCTATATGAGCTACTTGATTGTTTTGATTATCACTCATTGAATACCTATTATTTTTGGACTAGTCTTATGACCCATGCAAATTGCCGTCACTATTTCTATAATATCTACATGCCACCGTGCCGGAAGATCTACAATTAGAATATCTTGTATTAGCAATTTATCCACTTCCCCATGAGGATTTCATATGACTTATTCTAGAAGTTTATCCTTATGGACCCTTTGAGCCCCCGAAGTTCGGCCTTTTACTTGATGTGCTAGATATCAAGCATTATCTATAATCAAGATATGCTAGTACACCAAGGAGAACATTGGAAGCGGAGAGCTAAATGTCTCTCGGTCGATCATCCAGATTTCATTCCTTGGCATAGCTAAGGTGAAAACTGAGAAAGTGTTCTCTTCCTTTGCAGCTACGTCCTCCATTGTTATTCATCATGGTAGTATGTTGTGTTGCCACGATCCTTGGCATGGATGTTGGTAGACCTGTGATGGATATGGAAATGCTCTAGTTCTTGAGAGCACACTCAAACACTGGGTTATACTCTCGGTATTAATTGGAATGTGTCTTCCATTGTAGAGTTGTTTTATAACTCTAATTTCCCTCCCATCTAAGTATGCCATTCTTTGAATTACTTCCAACGATCGCTTTTAATTGCCTTAGGCTGGTATAAAGAGTTTCAATGATCTTTGTATCAAAAGTAATTATTTTTGCGGCTTAAGGGATAATCCTACGAGTCACCTTCCCTAAGGTGCTCATTATGGTATGAAGGGCAACAAACTCCTTGCTACCTTGAAACCCTGTCACCATCCGTTCTAGTGCGTAATTGTTGCCTACCAATTGGACTTCCGTTATCTCTTTCATTCCATCGCTCTCCATGTGTGTTTTGTGTCTCAGCTCAACAGATGTTATCACATCTTATTCCACAAGTTGATCATGAGTTGCTCGGTCTCCGAGAAGATCAAATCTTGTAGAGCTTTCTTGTTCCTTCTATCGTGTTTGATGGAGATATTGAAAGCAAGGACGTAAAAATCAAGATGATGTAATGAAGCAACATTTTCAAGAAGAAAATTTGGATCATCAAGATTGTGCTAGTGGTGTCCCCTGTGTCCTCTTACCCTATGCTTGAATCTCAAGAGAGATTATTGTTTAGTTGGGGTAAGTTGTCACATCCCTAGCTAGCCTTGCTTGTCATTGCATTAATCATCATGGCATCATGTTTAAATTCAACTGAATTCGAAATGGGGATGACAAACGCTAGCACCTCATTGATTAAACAAAACTCCAACAATTGAATTTTCAATGAATCCAAAATGCTCTTCAAAAATGTTCCCCTATTTGATAAATGATGGCAACAACATATAACAGGTGAATTATATTATCAAAACTATTTTTTGCAAATTTAATAAATCAGCAAATTTCTGAAAATCACTAATAAAGCACTATAAATATTTTAGTTGCGTCAAATTTTCTGAAACTTTTTGTGGAGTTTGGAAATATTCCAAATATACCCCACAAATATTTTCAGGAATTTTGGCTTTATAGTTTTACCCAATCAAAATTACATAGAAAGCAGGAAATATAAAACAGAAACAATAAAAAAAGGAGAAACCATACCTCGGCCTCTTACCTAAGCAAGTGGTGGCCCAGCCCACCACTACCGCTCCCCTGTCGTCTTCCTCCTCACGCTAGTAGGCAGAGGAGAGATCTGGAGAGCGCGCTGATCTCCTGGCCACCTCCTGCTTCCCTCCGGTCATGCTGGCGGGCTGGAAAGGACCCCCCAAAGCCGTTTGGATCGGTTCCCTCCTCATTTCGTCCCCTCTCGCCTCTACTCTCCTTCCCTCGCAATGGCTGAGCTTTGCTCGAGTTCACCGTCGCCACCCGTGTAGCTAGCGTCTCCCCCCAACCTGCTGATGTGGCCCTAAGCTCCCTTGCAACCCCCATGACCTCCCTGTGGAGCCAAGCTTCGACGGAAGCACCGCAATGCTCTCGATGTCGTCATCTTCAACCTCGCGAGAAGGAGATCGTCGATGTTGATTCGGCCACTCCAGCGCCTCCCCGAGCCTGTTGAGTCTCTCTGGGAGTTCCCTCTGAGATTCCCTTCCTCTTCCCTCTCTTCCTACTGTCATATGCGCCCCCTAGCAAGCCTCCCCGTTGAAGCCGAGCCCCGTCCGCCATAGACGCCGTCGTCCCCGTCATTGAAGTGCACCGCAGTTGCTGCCGCTTGCTGCGTTGGATACATGCGAGCATGCGCTTCGCTTAGAGCCCCTCTGTCGTTCATTTGGTCACCGGAGGGCAATTCCCAAGCCCTCCACCATCTCGGGCCTCGCCAGCATTGAGCCGCCGGTGGGTTTGACCCCCCTGACAAGATTTGACTCCCCCAGAGTCAATGACAGGTGGGGCCAACCGCTGGCTTAATTAGGTCAACAGATTAATTAAGCTAATTAACCAATGTTAGTTTAATGTGTCACTGACTGTGGGCCCAGACCTGCTAACTGTTTTAGTTAGGATTAACTTAATGCTAATTAACCATGTTAATTAGCTGAGACATTGACCAGTGGGTTCCACTCGTCAGGTTTGACCCTGGTTGGCCCAGTTGACCTGCTGACGTCACTATGATGCAATGCTGACGCAATATATGTTCTGGAATTAAAATAAATCCTAAATGATTTATAATATTTCAGAAAATGTTTAAAACTTCCAAAAATCATAGAAATTCAACCGTAGCTCAGATGAAAATAATATATATATGAGAAATGATCAGAAAAATCCAATGAATCTGTTTATGGCACGATCACGCATGTTTGAGCAAGTTAACATCACCAACTAGGACATTTTATAATGAGGATAAAGTAATAAATAGTATTGTAGCTAGAATTTAGCATCTATTTGAATTACACTTCACTTAATATGACTATCTACCGCACTAGGTCAATTCAATGCTTTAACATGTCGTAGAATACATCGTGTTTGTTACATTACATTGAATGTGTTCATTTCTTTGTTTGTCAGTGTTGTTCCTTCTCGGTAGACGATGGTTGCGACGTTGTGATCGTTGACTCTATCAAGAGAAGTAATATCTTCAGAACTATTAGGCAAACAAACCCCCCTTGATCATGCTGATATGAACCCACTCTCTCGCTCCTGCTCTCTTTTACTACATTAGGACAACAACAATTCAACAGTTACCTGTTCTCGATAGTTGAACCCATTCCTTTGCATGACTTGTCCTTGTCACAGTAAAATGTTGAAATCACTTAGCATGAGTAGCAACTGTTTGAGCCTTGTTGTGCTTACTCATCCATGCTTGCTTACTTACTGTGCCTGCTATGCTTAGAGTCGTGTCGTGTAGGGTCTAATCCATCTAGGCGATGAATTGGAATGGCAGCGTTCATGTCCTACTGTGTGAGAGCTAAGCGAGTGAACACGATTTGGTAAAGGTAGCGATGAGAGGCCATGTAGGAGTACGTGGCTGGTTGTCTCATTGAGACCGTCCTTAAGAACTGAGTTCTGTGTATGTGATCCAAGACAGTTACTACCACATGTTGGGCCCTGAAATATGACCCCGCTCAACTTATTAATCGTCTAAATCTCTATCCAGGAGTTGCAACTAGCTTCTGGTGTTTATAGGAAAAGTGTTGGTTGCCATGCTTAGCGCTACCCGACAGGGTGGGCTTCGATGCGGTAGATGCATAGTGGCATGGTGTACCAAGTGGTACCCGAACGGTGGGCTTGGGAACCCTGCGCACATCGTTTGAGGCCGTAGTGGAAACTTTGGCCGGACCTCCGTGCGGGTTCAGTTTCTAATAGGCGATAAATCTAGACTAGGGTCTTGTGTGGTTGACGGTCATGGCCGACTCCCTTACTAGGCTTCCGCTTGATGGTTGCCGAGGTGCCTTTTACATGCACATGGCAATAAGTGGCAGGAGCATGTGTGAAGAAGTACAACCCTGCGGGGTTATGAATCTGTTCAAATAGCCGCGTCCTCGGATACAGACTACTTGAAGTGGATACTCTAAAATACGCAAGATAAGTGAGAGTGCTATGGATGGCCTTCTCGTAGGGAAACGTGACTGGATCCATAGTGTTGTATTGGTTGGTGAATATGTGGACTCATGTGCGCTATCCCACCTAAATGAAAGTACTTGTAGTCGTAGTATAGGTTAGCCAAGAGTCAAAGCTGGCTTGCTGCAATAAACTCCACAACCCCCTTTGTTGACAAGATGCATATGTAGATAGTTTTGATATAAGTCTTGCTGAGTGCCTTTGTACTCACGGTTACTTAATTTATGTTTTTGCAGAAGAGACATCAGTCTCATTAGTGAATCTTATGACGTGAAGTTCGATGTTGATCGGCTTAGCTTGGGAATCCTAGAAAGAGGTCTGGTTCCTTTCGTAGGGTCGTTGTAGCTTTTCAGGTTCCTCCAGCCACTTTTATAGATGTCTATACCTAGGCATGTTTAACTTCTGGTTGTTTGTATGAATGCTCTAAATGTTGGTTCTTGTGACCCCTTCTTGTAACATCTTACTATGTTGGCTCTTTCGAGCCTTCAAAATAAATGGGTAATGTGGTATGGTTATGTTGTGATGCCATAGTTGTATCTATGCATATCGGGCATGTCATGCGTACGTGTGACGTGCAACGTTATGCATGGGATTCTACAACTAGTTGTGTGGCTTTAGTAGTACTCTTTACGGGGAAATGCCTCTTTGTACTTCCACCGAGCCTTGGTAGCTTGCTACTGCTCTGGACATATTGATTGACCGGCATGTATCCTTCTTTGCTCCCGTGTCTGTCCCTTCGGTGAAATGTCTCAAAGTGTAATGGAGTCCCTGTAGCCTGCTACGACTCGTCTATGTGCAGTGATGACATTTATGTCCCATGGCGTAATGGAGTCCTTGTAGCTTGCTATGACTCTCTACACACGCTAGATATCGACACTTGCATTGATGGGTTAGCCTATCCCTATATGGATGTGCCACTTGGGTTCCATGACTAGTCATGTCGACCTGGGTTCTCTATCATTTGAATGCTAGAGACACATTCACATACGTGAGCCAAAATACACAAATGGTCCTGACCTAGGTAAGGTGGCAGCCGTGGAGATAACCGTGCGTGAGGCTGCAAAGTGATGTGATGTGTTACAAGCTGGGTTCTTATGGCTTAGGATCAGGGTCCCGACACAGGTTCATAACCATTCCAGTTTTTCGTATATCAAATTTATCATTATGTTTAGAAATTTTATTAACTAGGACATTAGGTGGAAGCTTCTTTCTAAGGTTTTCATCATAAGCAATATAATCAGTGGATCTCAATTTCCTTAGTCCTTCCAACTCATAAAGGATTCCTTCTATTGGTGGGCACTCACACTTAATCCTATAATGATCAAATATATCTCTAGCTTCTTGTATTATATTGTTAAATTATTGAATAAGAAAATAGTGGCTAGATGTTTAGTATAAGCTTCCTGAATATTAGAGAATTCTTGAAATAACCATTGTATGAAAGGATGCATATGTACAAATTGTCTTTCCAACTGTGTTATAAGCAAAGATATAGAATCAGCATAACTTATAGTTCTAGCAACAATGGAACCTCCTATCAATGGTAATAATCCCACACAAGTGAAAAAATCTTGAATCACACTTCTACCAATAATATTCCCACTACCTATGCGGAGTTTCTTTATTTGCATAATAGGTTCACTTTTAGAAGGATCATCATCTGCAAGATTATCAAATTTTTCCTTAGAAACTTCACCAAAATTCCTTTTGGCATTCTTAGCACAAGGTGAAGTTGGAAGCTCAAGGGATTCAACAATAGTGGTGGAGACACTACTAATTTCAAAATCAGACATGATAGCAACTTTCAAGCAAGCAAAACAAGCAAAGGAGTTAACAGGTAACTAGCAAAGATAGATATTTTTTATGAGATAAACTAAATATAACATCAAATAAAAATAAGAACAAGTGAATGAAAATTTGTTCAAAGTTACTTGATAATTGTTGATGGTATTCCCCGGCAACGGCGCCAGAAATCCTTCCTGATACTTGTGATCTGTGTTGAGTTTTCTGTGAAGAGGAACGGGTTATCGTAGCATAATGTCAGTAAGTATTTGCCCCGGTTATGAAACCAAGGTTTATCAAACAAATAGGAATACCAATTCTCATGCGTCTTAAGCGGTTGCACGCAAAAAAAAAACTTGCACCCAACTCCAGCAAGAGGGTTGTCAATCCCCTTGATCTCGTTATTTGCAAGCAAGTGAGTTGTGTAGATTATTGTAGGTAACTGTAAATTGGAAATAAAAATAAAATAAATAACAGCAAGCTAGTAGTAGAATTTGTAAATATATAAGTGAAAAGACCCGAGCCGTAGTGTTGTCTGGTGTCATCTCTCATAGAAATAGCATAAAGTGGGTAAACAAATTATAGTTGGCCAATTGATAGAAAAGTGAATAGTTATGCGATTTTCATGGAAATGATCATGCGTATATAGGCATCACATCCATAAGCAAATAGGTCGACTCCTTTCTGCACGTATTACTATTACTCCCCTCATCGACCGCTATCCAGCATGCACCTACAGTATTAAGTAAAACAGAGTAATGCTTGGAGAACAATGAAATGATGTAGACAAAGTAAACTCAATCAATATGAATCAACTCCATTGTTTTATCCTTAGTGGCAGCAACATAAAGACGTATCTTGTCCCTACTTTGTCACTGGGATATAGAAACTTGTCAGGTTGAACCTACCACAATGCACCACTTGCACCAAAGAAATATCAATATAGTTGGCCAAACTATCTCAATAGATCGGTGTCTGCACATGAACACGTCACCATGTACCCTCGACGGTGAGGGTGATGCACCACACCTTACGTCGAAGGAGACCCATCCAGAAGTGCGCTACGCAAGCAGTCCGGCGGGCGCTTTTGAGGACCCGAAACCCCACACGCCCGGGAGGGACCCCGTCAGGGCGCGTGGCGGCTCTGGGCTGCCCTAGGTCGGTCTGACTGCACCTAGATCCTCGTGGATTGCTGCCCTCCAAGCGAAGAATGAACGAAAACCGAGAAGAAAGATACAAGGGTATGAGATTGATGAACATGAAAAAGTAGTAGATGTGTTTGTTCGATTGTGTGTTGTTCAATCGACCGTCACCTCTCATCTATTTATGAGGCGGCGGGACTTTTCATACAAGAAAAAGACTCCAAATTCCGTCCAAATCTTTGCAAAATTAACAGAACTCGGATTTAGGTAAGTCCAAGACAGGAGTTCGGTTTTTAGGTTTCATAGGTCACAAACGACCTCGGATGAAGACGAGACCAAAAGCATATTTAACTGTTTCGATGAGGCGAACAACTTGTGTGTTGAACATTTTCCGGTTCGAGGTGGTCTTGTGGGCCGAAACGCTCGTGCAAAACAAGCAAACGGGGCGCTACCTACCAGACATGTGTCTGATTTGGCGTGCCACCTTTTGGCTTGTGATAGGGCCACTCTCTGATAGCTCTAACTTTTGCATATGGTCTTGGATTGGGATGGTTTTTATGTCAAAATCAACCATTTCGACGAGATGAAGACAATTCGTGTGGAATGTTGTCTCATATAAGGTCATCTTGGGGGCTTAATCGGCCAAACAGTACTTTGAATATGAAATCTCAATACTTTGAGCATAGTTTCGGCCCTTTAGATGAGGTCGGATAGTGATGACCCAAACATCATAGTTTCTCATTTTGACTATATGAAACTTTCTCATATTGAGTAGTTTTCCATTTGAGATCATCTTAAATAAGATATTGACCATGCCAAAATCTGGTGTCAACACATGCCCCCCTCTTCTTCGGTCAAGCTTGCGTGCCGAAAAATAACTTGCACAAAGTTTGTTCTAACGACGATGTCAACACTTCATCGGCCATTTTGCATATTCTTTGGACAATAAGTATATATCATCCATCTATACTCTTAGGACTATAATTGTGTATCGGCCATTAGCAGCAAAAGTGCAGCTAATCGAACTAATGATGATGTGGTAAAACCCTGGCATGATGAAAGAAACTATATTGCATCCATGGGTCGAAATAAGTCCATGGAGGATAACGAATCATACCCAAGGATGAAATCCATGTCACTGACATTGGTGGCATAGCTGAAGAATATGGATAATGTCTAGACTGAAGATTTTGTTGGGGTGATAGAAATCTTCGTCTGAATTGTTTACTACATTCATTATTCTCCTTCTTTGCTTTTGCTGTACTTCTTGCAATGGAACTTTGCACATCATTCTTGTTTTGAGTACTTACTTTGGGAACCCATGCCATGTTTCTTTTTTCGAGCTCTTGTGCACCAAATTTTTGTAATTTCTTCTTTTGCCAATACGATAAGCTGAGTGGGTGCCCCGAGTGTGAAATTTTTTTTGAACTAATGACAATTCTTGTTTTACCATGTGCACTTTAAACTTCTCCCCTTCAGATTGGGCACTTGATTGACTTGCCTCAATGCCTTTTGTAGCCAATGTCAACACTTTAATTGGCTTGTTTTTATTTGAGATCTCGTCTGAAATGGCACTCTTACGACCATCTCTTTTGACGCGGTAGACTTGCTCAACCACCTCCTTATTATTCCTTGTGCTCGGGACCAACTCTTTTTTATTCAAATAGTCTTGAACATATGACTGCTCCTTGAACATTGTTCTTGTTGGAGCTGCATAATACTGGTGAGATGGTTTATAATAATATGGAGAATGTGCCCTTGTACGATACCTGCCATATGATGGATATGAATTTACGAGAGCATAGGGAGGCATCCACGACATTGGTATTGGTGGCCGAAAATAAGGATATGAAAATGTTACATTCAAATTCTCTTCTTGAAAATACCAATCCTTGGATTTGCGCCTAGGGGGTGATCTTGATGCTTTAGCATTAGTTGGACAATAAGTACTTTTGTCTTCACTCGTCTTCTGGTCTTTTTCTAGTAGCTACGTGAAAGTGACTTTCGGCTTTTTACCTTTGTGCTTACCTCGGCCTTTGCTTTCTTTGGTTGTGCTCGCATCGATCTTTGGATTTTTTTTGTTGCCCCCAATACTTAGTGTCTTTGTTTGAACTTCAATTGAACTCATGCCTTCAATAATATTTTCATTGCATTCTTGAACAACTTCTTTACTTTAAATCTTGATTCCATTATCCGTTTCTTTTACCTTCTCATGTTTGAATGGATCGGCTTGAAGTAGCCGATGCAAAAAATGTTTGTCATCAGGACCAATCAGAATAGACTAGTCATCTCTTGGTGTTTCAAAAAATTTCAATCGTCCTTTGTCTATGGACGATTTAACTATTTGACAAAACATATTGCAATCCTCAAAATTATGCTTTAAACAATCATGCAACTTACAATACATTCGTCCTTGAATTGAAGGCTTGACATGGTCATCTAGAATTCTAATATAATTATTTCTCAACACTAAATCAAAAATTTGATCACACATATTCAAATTGAAGCTAAAATTCTTGTTTTCTAGCCGATCTTGATGTGGGAACGACTTTGAAACTAAGCATGTGAATGGTTCAGATTTGGCATCTTTCCATTCGGCTATGAATTTTCTCTCGTATTCTTTTTCCGATGACATTAGGTAAGATATTATATTAGCATCATCTTTCTCAAAAGAATTTGATTGTTTCCATGCTATTATATTAACTGTTTTGGATGTTTTATATGCATTAATATGTTGTTTTATATTATTTTTGGGACTAACCTATTAATCTAGAGCCTAGTGCAAGTTTCTGTTTTTTCCTTGTTTTTGAGTTTCGCAGATAAGGAATATTAAACGGAGTCCAAACGGAATAAAACCTCCAGAATTATTTTTTCTGGAATAAAAGGAAGCCAGGAGCCTTGAGAACCAAGGCAGAGGAGCTGCCACGGGGCCACAAGCCCGCTTGCCATGACCAGGGGGTACCCCTTGTCAGGCAGGCTTGTGGGCCCATGGCAACTCCCCTAACCCTAATCTTTGGCCTATAAATACCCAAATATTCCATCATTATCATAACGAGCCACGAAAATACTTTTCCGCCGCTAGAAGCCTATGTTCCAGAAAGTTCCAATCTTGGAGTCTTTTTCGGTAATCTGCCGGAGGGGGATTCGATCACGGAGGGCATCTACATCAACTCCATTGCCCCTCCGATGATGCGTGAGTAGTTCACCACAGACCTACGGGTCCATAGCTAGTAGCTAGATGGATTCTTCTCTCTCTTTGCTTCTCAATACCATGTTCTTCATGATCTTCATGGAGATCTATGCGATGTAATACTCTTTTGCGGTGTGTTTGTCGAGATCCGATGAATTGTGGGTTTATGTTTAGATTATCCATGCATATTATTTGAGTCTTTCCTAAATTCTTTTATGCACGATTTCATATCTTCGCAAGTCTCTTCGAGTTATTGGTTTGGTTTGGCCGACTAGATTGGTAATTCTTGCAATAGGAGAAGTTCTTACTTTTGGGTTCAATCCTGCGGTGTCCTCACCCAGTGACAAAGTAGGGGTAGCGAGGCACGTATTGTATTGTTGCCATCAAGGGTAAAAAGATGGGGTTTTCATCATATTGCTTGAGTTTATCCCTCTATGTCATGTCATCTTACCTAATGCGTTACTCTGTTCTTCATGAACTTAATACTCTAGATGCAGGCAGGAGTCGGTCGATGTGTGGAGTAATAGTAGTAGATGCAGAATCATTTCTATGTACTTGTCACAGACGTGATGCCTATATGCATAATCATTGCCTTGTATATATTCATAATTATCCGCTTTTCTATCAATTGCTTGATAGTAATTTGGTCACCCACCGTAATAATTGCCATACTGAGAGAAGCCATCTAGTGAATGAGTTCACAACAGTAGGTATTACACAACAGATCTCATGAGTTTTCTGTTGAGTTTTGTGTTGTGAAGTTTCAAGTTTTGGGTGAAGATTTGATGGACTATGGAATAAATAGTGGAAAGAGCCTAATCTTGGGGATGCCCAAGGCACCCCAAGTCATATTCAAGGATACCGAAAAGCCTAAGCTTGGGAATGCCCCAGAAGACATCCCCTCTTTCGTCTTCAATCCAACGGTAAATTTACTTGAGGCTATATTTTTATTCACCACATAGTATGTGTTTTGCTTGGAGAGTCTTGTATGATATGAGTATTTTCTTGTTAGTTTGCCACAATCATCCTTGCTACACACATCTTTAGAGAGAGACACGTCGAATCGTGAATTTTTAGAATACTCTATGTGCTTCACTTATATCTTTTGAGCGAGGCAATGTTGCTCTAGTGCTTCACTTATATCTTTTTAGAGCATGGTGGTGTTATATTTTATATAAATTATTGAACTCTTGTTCCTAACTTATATTATTTTGAGAGTTTCTTAAAACAGCATGGTAATTTGTTTAGGTTATGAATTTAGTCCTAATATAATGGCATCCAAGAGGGATATAATGAAAACTTTCATATTAAGTGCATTAACAACTATGAGAAGTTGGATTGCTTGCATATAGTTTTGAGATAATAGGGATGGTAATATGAGAGTCATGCTAGTGAGTAGTTGTGAATTGAAGAGATACATGTGTTAAAGCTTGTGATTCGCGTAGCATGCACGTATGGTGAACTGTTATGTAACAAAGTCGGAGCATGACTTATCTAATGATTGTCGACCTTTGTGTGAGGATCAGGAGCATGCGATGGTTAACTCCTACCAACCTCTCCCCTAGGAGCATGCATATAATGCTTTTTTTGATAACTAATAGAATTTTGCAATAAGTATGTGAGTTCTTTATGACTAATATTGAGTCCATGGAGGATACACACTCTCACCCTTCCACCTTTAATAGCCTCTCTACTACCGCGCAACTTATAGATCTAAGTGCATTTGTTGCATGGCAATCCCTACTCACTCACATTGATATTTATTGATGGGCATCTCCATAACCCGTTGATACGCCTAGTTGATGTGAGACTATCTTCTCCTTTTTCTTTTGCACCTCCTCCATATTCTATTCCACCTATAATGTTGTATTCATGGCTCGCGCTCATGTATTGCGTGAGAGTTGAAAAGGATTGAGAACACCAAAAGTGTGAAACAATTGTTTGACTTGTTCATTGGGGTTGTGCATGATTTAGATACTTTGTGTAGGGAAGATGGAGCATAGCCAGACCATATGATTTTGTAGGGATGACTTTCTAAGGCCATGTTATTTCGAAAGGACACGAGTACCTTGCTGATGTGCTCGAAGTATTACTATTTTTATGTCAATATTAGACTATTGTTTTGAATCTAACGGATCTAAATATTCGTGCCACAAAAAAGAATATTGCATGGATAAATATGTTGGGTAGCATTCCGCACCAAAAGTTCTGTTTTTATCATTTACCTACTTGAGGACGAGCAGGAATTAAGCTTGGGGATGCTGATACGTCTCCAACATATCTATAATTTTGGATTGTTCCATGCTATTATATTATTGGAATAATTGTATTTGTGCCCTTAGTTTTGTCACCGTTGACAGGAATACCCCTAGTTTCTGAAAATACACGGTCGTGCCCACATCACTTTGCTCATCTTCTGCTTTTGCCCTTTGACCGTTTGACTGCCATTTTGAAAACTTCATAACAATTTCATACTAACTCGGAAAAATGCAAATGAGATATCAAAATGTTCTAAAACACATCACCTATACGTGCATGTCATTTGAAGTCATGACAAAAGTGTTGGAAAGTCCCCATCACCTATATGAGCTAAAACTAATATGGAGACTTCCCAACAATTTTCTCATGAATACAAATGCCATACACATATAGGTGATGTCATTCCGAACATTTTGATATCTTATTTGCATTTTTCCGAGTTAGTATGAAATAGTTATGAAGTTTTGAACATGACAGTCAAACGGTCAAAGGGCAAAAGCACAAGATGAGCAAAGTGGTGTGGGCATGAACGCATGTTTTCCAAAATTAGGGGTATTCCTATCGATGGTGGCACAACTAAGGGCTCAAATACAATTATCCCTATATTATTTGTTTTGGATGTTTTATATGCATTAATATGCTATTTTTTATTATTTTTGGGACTAACCTATTAATCTAGAGCCTAGTGCCAGTTTCTGTTTTTTCCTTGTTTTTGAGTTTCGTAGATAAGGAATATTAAACAGAGTCCAAATGGAATAAAACCTACGGAATGATTTTTTCTGGAATTAAAGGAAGCCACGCGACTTGAGAACCAAGGCAAAGGAGCTGTCACGGGGCCACACGCATGCTTGTCGCGGCCAGGGGGTACCCCACGTCGGGCAGGCTTGTGGGCCCCTGGCAACTCCCCTAACCCTAATCTTTGGCCTATAAATACCCAAATATTCCATCATTATCAGAACGAGCCATGAAAACACATTTCCGCCGCTAGAAGCCTCCGTTCACGAGGAATCCAATCTTGGAGCCTTTTCCGATAAACTATCATAGGGGGATTCGATCATGGAGGGCCTCTATATCAACTCCATTGCCCCTCCGATGATGCATGAGTAGTTCACCACAGACCTACGGGTCCGTAGCTAGAAACGAGATGGCTACTTCTCTCTCTTTGCTTCTCAATACCATGTTCTTCATGATCTTCATGGAGATCTATCTGATGTAATACTCTTTTTCGGTGTGTTTGTCGAGATTGTAGCGACCCGACCTGAAAGGTCAAGTCTTCGGTGTTTCCGTACCATCCCAAGATCATGCTGGTACACACACGGTACATCAATGTATATATCAAAGGGAAATCACACAGCATTATATTAATCGAAATCTCATATCGAGTCCTTTATTACAATAAATATTACAATAAAGTGGCCAAAGGCCAACTCATGAGAATATCTAAATCTTGCGGAAGCGTCGACGGTAGATGAGTCCATCCGACTCCAAGGGCATCTCACTGAGCATAGAACGCGTCCTCACTCCTGGTCGGAAAAATACTCTGCAACATGATACGTTGCAGCCGTGTAGGTCAGCATATGGAATATGTCGGCAAAGTCACAAGAGAGGGGTGAAAATAATCAGCTAGTCTATATGCTTATATGGCAGGTGGTGGTGTAAGTTTTTGCGTAAAGCCAAGTTTTTCCTACATCAAGAGAGGGGCTAAGCAAAATATTACTAAGTTGGTTGATTAATGAGATGGTTCCACCAACCAATTCTCATACCCAAAATTGTTAATACCCACATCATCATATTAATTGTGTTGAGAGTTCCGGAAGTTTCAATTCCTTTGGCTCAAGTCGTCCATGACCGTGGACACGGCTAATCGATTAGGTTTGGAATACTTTGCAGAGTTTTGCACACGTTCCCCACAAGATTTGGTCGCCTCCATTTGATTTCTCGCACTTCAGAGTGTTTGAGAAACGGATGACCAAAACATGGTCTTCCAAAGGGTTTCCCTACGACTCTGTCGGTGCCCATCCTTTCCTACCGTTCTTCTACCTCTCGTAGCACCGCCTGTCCAGGGTCACCACGATATCCAACCAAGCCAGAGCCCATAATGACTTGTGGCTGTGGAGGTAAGCCTTGGGTTTTGAAGCACCCATCCTTCTCTTTGTGCCTTGGTGGATCTTTCCGCGTGAATACTGCCCATCTCCAGCATCACCTAGGCAAATCCACTGGTTTCTCCAGGGTGCCGTTCAACCATCATCCACCCAGAGGTATGTTGAAAACTCGGAGTCTTGAATCTTGATCATTATGTAGGTCTTGGAATTGTTAACTCTCTCAACTCTCATGAATCACACATCCACCCCCGTCTACTATTGGCATAGCAAAAGTAAAACAAGGTTTCCCGGGGCCAAAGTTGTAAAAGAGGGTTGAGAGGGGTACCTACCACATGATACTACTACAATGTAACCAAGTTTCCAACTAACCTATCTTGCATGCAACTGGGGAGATGGTAGAACTAATGCATATAAAACATGGGTAAAAAAATGATCAAGGTGACTTGCCTGATTGATGATCTTCGTACGTGAGTGACTCTAAGTAACAAGCTTCGCACTCCGGATAATCTAACGAAACAAACAAGCACTCAATAAGCATACAACAAAATAACAACTCATAACATTCAGCAAAGAAGTATTAAACAATCAAGGCAAACAATGCACAAAATCACTAGCAAGAAAAACACACAAGATTTTGTTTTCAAAAAGGTGAGAGGTGAAAACACTACTGACATAATGAAACCATTAGTATTATCTAAACATTAGTTGACAGAAAGAAAAACAATAAAATATTTTATTTATGAACAGAATAAAATCAATTTAAGTTTTGTTGGGAAAACTTTAGTAAAGTTTATACAAGTTTGTGATAAACACTATATGAATCAACTATAGTTATATTAACAAAAGAATGAAAAACTAAACTTGTTATTTATTAGAAAAACATGTTCTTAACAGAAACTAATTTAAAATTAAACCTGTCTTAGAAAGCAGAATTAAATTATATAAAACTTTGTTTGAAAGCAAAACTATTACTAGTTAGTTGTTTTAATCAAATTATGCCTATTTGAAAAGAAGTTGTGATTCCTATGTTAAATAAAATTAAACTAAGCAAATTTATATTTTTATTAACAGTGAGTAAAACACTAAATGTTTATTAACAGAACCTAATAAACAAATAAGACCAAATCTAATTTAAACTAATTAAAATTAAGTATATAAAATTATATTATAATACTAGACAGATTCTGTTTTTAACTGAAACACAAATCAAATATATCCTAAAAATCCTCAAACTAAACATGAAGGTAGTCCTAACTAATACCAAACAGTAGCAAAAATATTCATATCAAAATCTATTTTCAAACTCTAGTTATTCAGATTTGAAGATTTTGAGCAAATTTGATTAAATTCAAATTTTATAGTGCAAATTTGAAATTTAAAAGTACAGGGTGAAACTACATGAAAATTGTGAGCTATTGCAAAAGGAATCAACTCAAAACACTAAATAGATTAAAAGTTATAAGCAAAACAAAATTTGAAAACATTTTGTTAATTAAAACAAAACTGAAAAAGAAACCTGACTTTGCGACGGCCAGGGAGGCTACGTGGCAGCACGTGAGTGGCTAAGGGGGTGTACGCGCGAGTGCTTTCGGGCGGGCGACCGATCGGTAGTGGGTACCGGTTCGGACTTAAGTCCGTTCTAATCTGGGTCGTTGGTTTTGGATCGGAGGGAGGGAAATGCTCACGAGGTAAAGTCGCCGGCATCGGGGTTCTCCGGCGAGTCCGGTAGCGGCGAATGCGACGGCGAGGTGCTCCGATGGTCGGGGAAGACGGGGAAGTGGTCCGGGCGACGGCGACGGGCCTCCGGAGTCGACTGGTGGCAACGGTGGGGCGAACGGTGGTCGGACTCGGTGGCTACGGTCGATGGGAGGTCCGGTGAGGGTGGGAGCTCCGGCGAGGAATTGCGTAGCCTTCCGGCGAGAGGGAAGAGGGGTTTGGGAGGGAAATGAAAGGCGGGGCTGTGGGGCTCTTATATAGGTGCTCGGGGGTGCGGGGAGTCAAGAGAGGAGAGAGATCCGGCGAGGGGAGAAGCGACCGGCGTCGGGTCCGGTGCGCGCGGGGGGGGGGGGAGAAGATGACCGTTCGGTCATTACGAGCGAACGAGGTGGGGTCCAGTGTCAGCGAATGGAGGTGTGTCCATTACGCACGGTCGGTCGGCTTCTAATCAATTCGCGAGTAACTGTCGTGGGCCGGCCCGTTTAATACCGGAAACGGTTACCGTTTCCTTTTAATAATATTCTAGAGACATTCAAAAGCTTTTAAAGCATTCAAATCATCTCTAAATATAGGGGTATTATATATCAAAATTAACAGAATAATAAATTCTATTTAATGAACATTTCTATTCTGTCATTTGAACACTTTGAAAAAAATAATATTTTCAGAAATTGCCTAATTGTTTTTAAACCCTTTTTGCAAATATTTCCAAAATAACCCCTGGTTATTTTTGTTCAAATAAACCACCAATTAGTCCCTGGTGTGGAGTGTCATGTTCCTCCTCTCTTATTTGAACTTTTAACCAAAATTTCAAATAGGTGAAAGCAACTTAGGGAAAAGTAGAAAGAGCTTTCTGAAATCCAGAAGAGACATTTCAACTAACACATAAAATCAAGCAATGATGCTACTAGATGCATAGCTATAATCATAACATTCCAAAATGGAATTTTGGGATGTTACAAACCTACACACCTTAAGATGAATCTCCCCCTCGAGATTCGGGTTGGCTAGAAAATAGGTGCGGATGGTCTCTACGAAGATCTTCTTCGCGTTCCCAGGTGGCTTCTTCCTCGGTATGGTGACTCCACAAAACTTTACAGAACTTGATAATCTTGCTGCGGGTAACTCGGTTGGATGTCTCGAGGATCTTGACAGGCTTCTCCTCATAAGTCAGATCACTTTCAAGCTGTATGGCCTCTAGGGGCACGGTGTCTCACAAAGGGATGTCAGCCATCTCAGCATGGCATTTCTTCAGCTGGGACACATGGAACACATCATGAACCTCGGATAATCCTTCCGGCAATTCCAGTTTGTATGCGACTTCACCTCTACGTTCAAGAATTTTGTAGGGGCCTATGAATCTGGGTGCTAATTTTCCTTTAACACCAAATCTCTTGATTCCTCGAAGCGGGGATACACGAAGATATGCTCTGTCTCCCACTTCATATGTCACTTCTTTACATTTGCTGTCAGCATAACTCTTCTGTCGAGATTGAGCTATCTTGAGTCTGTCACGAATCAACTTGACTTTCTCTTTAGAATCTCGGATAAGGTCGGGACCAAAAAGTTGTCGGTCTCCAACACCATCCCATGTCAATGGTGTTCTGCATCTCCTTCCGTATAAAGCTTCGAAAGGGGCCATCTTTAGACTGGTCTGATAACTGTTGTTGTATGAGAATTCTGCGTAAGGCAAGTTATCGTCCCAACTACAACCATAGTCTAGTGCACAAGCTCTCAACATGTCCTCCAAAATCTGATTGACTCTCTCAGTCTGTCCATCTGTCTGCGGATGAAAGGCTGTACTGAACTCTAGCCTTGTACCCAAAGTTTCATGTAACTGATGCCAAAACTTTGAAGTAAATTGTGATCCTCTATCTGACACGATACTCCTCGGAACTCCATGCAGACATACGATCCTGGTCATATATAACTTGGCTAGCTTAGCACTGGTATAGGTGGTCTTTACCGGGATGAAGTGAGCTACCTTGGTCAAGCGATCAACCACTACCCAGATGGAATCATAACCTGAACGGGTCCTGGGTAATCCTGTGATGAAATCGATACCAAGCTTTTCCCATTTCCACTCGGGTATCCGCAAAGGTTGGAGTAACCCTGCTGGTTTCTGATGTTCTGCCTTCACTCGCTGACAAACATCACATATTGCAACATGTTCCGCAATATCTTTCTTCATACCTGTCCACCATTAACTTTCCTTTAAATCCAGATACATCTTGGTGTTGCCTGGGTGTATCGAGTAAGGTGAATCGTGGGCTTCCTGAAGTATCAACTTCCTGAGCTCTGGTTCATTGGGCACATAGATTCGGTTCTCAAACCACAAAGTTCCGTGTTCATCCTCACGAAAACCTTTAGCTTTACCCACTTCCATTCTCTGCTTTATCTCAGCTATCTCCTTGTCCGATGTCTGGGCTTCACGAATTCTTTCGGTCAAGGTGGACTGAATTTCCAGTGTGGCAATATATCCTCTTGGGACTATCTCTAGCTTGAGCTCTCTGAGATCATCGACTAACTCTTGGGGTAATCCTCCAGCTGTGAGTGTGTTCACATAAGTTTTACGACTCAAGGCATCGGCTACAACATTAGCCTTACCTGGATGGTAGTGTAATCTCATGTCATAGTCCTTGATTAACTCTAACCATCGTCTTTGTCTGAGGTTCAACTCTTTCTGCGTGAAGATATACTTCAAGCTCTTATGGTCGGTGTAAACATCACAACTATTTCCGATAAGGAAATGTCTCCAAGTCTTGAGTGCGTGCACTACGGCTGCTAGTTCCAAATCATGCGTGGCATAATTCAACTCATGAGGTCGTAGTTGTCTGGATGCATAGGCTACAACTTTTCCATCCTGCATAAGTACTCCTCCAAGTCCTTGACGTGAGGCATCACAGTAAACTTGGAAATCCTTCCGAATATCGGGCAAGATCAATACTGGGGCTGTGACCAAACGTTCCTTTAACTCCTGGAAACTGGCTTCACATTCCACAGTCCAAACATACTTGGATTCTTTTTTCAACAACTCTGCCATGGGCTTAGCAATATTTGAGAAATTCTCAATGAATCTCCGGTAATATCCTGCAAGTCCGAGGAAACTGCGGATCTCCTTAACTGAGGTAGGGGACTTCCACTCGGTGACGGCTTCAACCTTAGCAGGGTCCACTACTATTCCATCTCCGGAAATAACATGTCCAAGGAATCCGACTTCCGTCAGCCAAAATTCACATTTGCTGAACTTGGCATATAACTGATGCTCTCTTAGCTTCTCCAGAACTAAACGCAGATGTTCCTTGTGCTCTTCCTTGTTCTTGGAGAATATCAGAATGTCATCGATGAACACCACAACAAACTTGTCCAAATATTCCATAAACACTTTGTTCATCAAATTCATGAAGTAGGCAGGAGCATTAGTCAATCCAAAGGACATGACCGTATACTCATACAAGCCATACCTCGTGGTGAAAGCTGTTTTGGGTATATCCTGTTCACGAATTTTCAACTGGTGATACCCTGATCGAAGATCGATCTTGGAAAATACATTGGCTCCTACGAGCTGATCAAACAAATCATTAATCATCGGCAGAGGATACTTGTTCTTGATAGTCACCTCGTTCAAGGCACGATAGTCCACTACCATTCTCAAAGATTTATCCTTCTTCTCCACCAAAAGTACTGGGGCTCCCCAAGGTGATGAACTTGGGCGAATATACCCCTTGTCCAATAAATCCTTGATTTGCTTCTTGATTTCCAACAGATCATTTGCGGGCATCCGATAGGGTCTCTTGGAAATTGGAGCTGTCCCTGGCTGTAGCTCTATTAAGAACTCAATCTCCCTATCTGGTGGCATTCCTGGTAATTCTTGCAGAAATACATCTGGAAAGTCTTTTACCACAGGTACTTCCTCCTGAACAACTCCCGTGAGGGCATTTAACCTAGCACTCATACGTGTGCGTCGGGATACATACTTAATCCTCTTGTTCTCCGGGGTGGTGAGTGAAACAGACTTGCTGGGGCAATCAAGATTACCTTCATACTTGGTCATCCAATCCATGCCTAGGATTACATCCAATCCTTGTGACTCTAAGACGATGAGGTCGGTGGGAAAAACATGATTTCCTATATTGAGTTTCAAGGCATGGCATCCTATCCCTGCCATCATCATACCTCCTGGGGAACTGACCTTAATGGGCTGACTAAGGGTTTTGGTGGGCAAACCATACTTATCCACAACTACCCTTGATATGAATGAATGAGTTGCACCGGAATCAAAAAGTACTGTAACCAAACGTGAATGCAATAAAAACTTACCAACCACAATCTCGGGTTGATCATAGACTTCTTCCACGTCGAGGTGGTTCACCTGGGCACGAGGAAAAGGGTTTGGCTTCTTGGCTGCGGAGTTGCCGTTGTTGTTGCCGTTTCCACTGCCTTGCTTGCTCTGGGGACACTCAGTAGCATAGTGCCCTGTCTTCTGGCACTTGAAACAGGTGATGTGACTCAGATCCTTCTGAGAAGGAACTTGACGGTGCTGGTTATGGTTCCCATTCCCATTGTCACTCTTGAAGTTACCATGGTTGGGACGGTTGTTCCCATTTCCTTCATGATGGTGGCCTCCATGGTTGTGCACAACATGAGTGTGCCTTCCAAACTTACCGGTACCTGATCCGGTATTTCCTGAGTACGGGGAGTAGCGAGCCTTCTGATGAGCTCCAGAGTTGAACTTCCCCTGAGTGTACTTCCGCTTGCGGTTCTCAATCTGCTGTTGTTTACCCTCCAGAATAAGGGCCTTGTCCACCAACTCTTGGTAGTTGTTGAAAGTAGCCACTACCAGCTGTATGCTCAACTCGTCGTTGAGTCCTTCCAGAAACTTTTCTTGCTTGGCCACATCATCGGCCACATCTCCTGGGGCATAACGGGCCAACATGCTGAACTCTTCCACATATTGGGCCCCAGAGCGATTACCCTGGCGCAAGTTGCGAAACTCGCGCTTCTTTAGACTCATGGCTCCAGCTGAAACATGAGCGGTGCGGAAAGCAAGCTTGAACTGCTCCCAAGTCACATCTGCAATAGGATAAGTGGTGGTGTAGTTGTCCCACCATGAAGCTGCTGGTCCTTCCAGTTGATGTGCGGCAAATCGCACCTTCTCAGCGTCAGTGCATCCAGCGGTGATCAGCTCTCTCTCCATCTTGCGGAGCCAGTCATCTGCCACAATGGGCTCAGTACTGCTGGAGAAAATTGGAGGGTTCAACCTCAGAAAACGGGTGAGATTGTCAGACTGGGGTGGATGGTGGTTGTGGTTATTGTTGTTCTGATTGTTGGTCTGATTCTGAATCAATAGTTGCATCAGTGCATTCTGTTGCTGAAGGAGTTGAGTGAGTTCCGGCGGAAAAGTGAAGTCGGTTTCACGTCGTGGAGGCATCTTGCTGTTTTTAGAGGGATGAGAATTAGAATAGAACAAGGGTCTGGAAGAAATAATCACTACCCATATGCAATGCAACAAACATATCACACCAAACACTCATTCATTTATTCAATCAATGTCAAACATTGGGAATACAAACCTCAAACAACTAAGCATCGACCTACGCTTTAACGACTAAAATAAAAGATACATTGGAGGGCATAACTAAGGTTCTCCTCAAAAGTGCATAGTCGTAGGTCCTCCGGTGGTGCTTTCCTCATAGTCTTCATCGTCGCTGATGAAGGGTGCCATGTCTCCTTCGGGATGAAGGTTTTCCCCCATGTCTAGCTGCTCCTCCAAAGTTGCGATGCGTGCATTCTGCTCATCAATCCTCTCTAGGAAGTCCTTCACTTCATGCTCGTGTTCATAGTTGGCCTCTCGCAGATCAGCTTCAAGGTCCAGCTCGCGGTTCATCAGATTCTTGATTGTCTTCGTATCAGCACGAACTCGAAGCTCCAGAGTCCTGATGTGAGTCTCCAGGGTCTGGATATAGGAAATAGTGGTGTCTACAGTGGGAGGAGTTATGATGTTTCCATTGGCATCTCTGCGACAAACCACGCTGAGTCCTGGTGAAATGGTTCCACCTCTGTATTCCTCCTGAATACGTCCAAGGGCACGATGAATGGCCATGTCTCTTCCAAGTATCCAACTGGGTGCCACGAACTTGAGATCTATGGGTTCCTTCCGATTCCCAAAAGTCTTCCCTGGGATATGCACCTCGATCCTGTAGCGTCCATCTTGGGGAAATGACATGATAGGAATCCCGGTGATGCTCGGCAAAGCAATCCTTACGTCCTTGGCGATCCTCATCAGCTCCTTACCAAAGGGCATCGTTGCGTCAGGTTGGCAAAACTCCGTGATCAACACTGGGATGAAGGTGGCCATCTATAAATTTTGAAATAATCGGAGAGGAGTCAGAAACGAATAGATGAGAGTATAAGAATTTTAAAGACAAAGAGAAACAACCCTAAGGCTTTCCAATCCTAGAGGTTACGTCCTACGGTCAGCGTGTGCCTCTGATACCATTTCTGTAGCGACCCGACCTGAAAGGCCAAGTCTCCGGTGTTTCTGTACCATCCCAAGATCATGCTGGTACACACACGGTACATCAATGTATATATCAAAGGGAAGTCACACAGCATTATATTAATCGAAATCTCATATCGAGTCCTTTATTACAATAAATATTACAATAAAGTGGCCAAAGGCCAACTCATGAGAATATCTAAAACTTGCGGAAGCGTCGACGGTAGATGAGTCCATCCGACTCCAAGGGAATCTCACTGAGCATAGAACGCGTCCTCACTCCTGGTCGGAAAAATACTCTGCAACATGATACGTTGCAGCCGTGTAGGTCAGCATATAGAATATGCCGGCAAAGTCACAAGAGAGGGGTGAAAATAATCAGCTAGTCTATATGCTTATATGGCAGGTGGTGGTGTAAGTTTTTGCGTAAAGCCAAGTTTTTCCTACATCAAGAGAGGGGCTAAGCAAAATATTACTAAGTTGGTTGATTAATGAGATGGTTCCACCAACCAATTCTCATACCCAAAATTGTTAATACCCACATCATCATATTAATTGTGTTGAGAGTTCCGGAAGTTTCAATTCCTTTGGCTCAAGTCGTCCATGACCATGGACACGGCTAATCGATTAGGTTTGGAATACTCTGCAGAGTTTTGCACACGTTCCCCACAAGATTTGGTCGCCTCCATTTGATTTCTCGCACTTCAAAGTGTTTGAGAAACGGATGACCAAAACATGGTCTTCCAAAGGGTTTCCCTGCGACTCTGTCGGTGCCCATCCTTTCCTACCGTTCTTCTACCTCTCGTAGCACCGCCTGTCCAGGGTCACCACGATATCCAACCAAGCCAGAGCCCATAATGACTTGTGGCTGTGCAGGTAAGCCTTGGGTTTTGAAGCACCCATCCTTCTCTTTGTGCCTGGGTGGATCTTTCCGCGTGAATACTGGCCATCTCCAGCATCACCTAGGCAAATCCACTGGTTTCTCCAGGGTGCCGTTCAACCATCATCCACCCAGAGGTATGTTGAAAACTCGGAGTCTTGAATCTTGATCATTATGTAGGTCTTGGAATTGTTAACTCTCTCAACTCTCATGAATCACACATCCACCCCCGTCTACTATTGGCATAGCAAAAGTAAAACAAGGTTTCCCGGGGCCAAAGTTGTAAAAGAGGGTTGAGAGGGGTACCTACCACATGATACTACTACAATGTAACCAAGTTTCCAACTAACCTATCTTGCATGCAACTGGGGAGATGGTAGAACTAATGCATATAAAACATGGGTAAAAAAAATGATCAAGGTGACTTGCCTGATTGATGATCTTCGTACGTGAGTGACTCTGAGTAACAAGCTTCGCACTCCGGATAATCTAACAAAACAAACAAGCACTCAATAAGCATACAACAAAATAACAACTCATAACATTCAGCAAAGAAGTATTAAACAATCAAGGCAAACAATGCACAAAATCACTAGCAAGAAAAACACACAAGATTTTGTTTTCAAAAAGGTGAGAGGTGAAAACACTACTGACATAATGAAACCATTAGTATTATCTAAACATTAGTTGACAGAAAGAAAAACAATAAAATATTTTATTTATGAACAGAATAAAATCAATTTAAGTTTTGTTGGGAAAACTTTAGTAAAGTTTATACAAGTTTGTGATAAACACTATATGAATCAACTATAGTTATATTAACAAAAGAATGAAAAACTAAACTTGTTATTTATTAGAAAAACATGTTCTTAACAGAAAATAATTTAAAATTAAACCTGTCTTAGAAAGCAGAATTAAATTATATAAAACTTTGTTTGAAAGCAAAACTATTACTAGTTAGTTGTTTTAATCAAATTATGCCTATTTGAAAAGAAGTTGTGATTCCTATGTTAAATAAAATTAAACTAAGCAAATTTATATTTTTATTAACAGTGAGTAAAACACTAAATGTTTATTAACAGAACCTAATAAACAAATAAGACCAAATCTAATTTAAACTAATTAAAATTAAGTATATAAAATTATATTATAATACTAGACAGATTCTGTTTTTAACTGAAACACAAATCAAATATATCCTAAAAATCCTCAAACTAAACATGAAGGTAGTCCTAACTAATACCAAACAGTAGCAAAAATATTCATATCAAAATCTATTTTCAAACTCTAGTTATTCAGATTTGAAGATTTTGAGCAAATTTGATTAAATTCAAATTTATAGTTCAAATTTGAAATTTAAAAGTACAGGGTGAAACTACATGAAAATTGTGAGCTATTGAAAAAAGAATCAACTCCAAACACTAAATAGATTAAAAGTTATAAGCAAAACAAAATTTGAAAACATTCTGTTAATTAAAACAAAACTGAAAAAGAAACCTGACTTTGCGACGGCCAGGGAGGCTACGTGGCAGCACGTGAGTGGCTAAAGGGGTGTACGCGCGAGTGCTTTCGGGCGGGCGACCGATCGGTAGTGGGTACCGGTTCGGACTTAAGTCCGTTCTAATCTGGGTCGTTGGTTTTGGATCGGAGGGAGGGAAATGCTCACGAGGTAAAGTCGCCGGCGTCGGGGTTCTCCGGCGAGTCCGGTAGCGGCGAATGCGACGGCGAGGTGCTCCGATGGTCGGGGAAGACGGGGAAGTGGTCCGGGCGACGGCGACGGGCCTCCGGAGTCGACTGGTGGCAACGGTGGGGCGAACGGTGGTCGGACTCGGTGGCTACGGTCGATGGGAGGTCCGGTGAGGGTGGGAGCTCCGGCGAGGAATTGCGTAGCCTTCCGGCGAGAGGGAAGAGGGGTTTGGGAGGGAAATGAAAGGCGGGGCTGTGGGGCTCTTATATAGGTGCTCGGAGGTGCGGGGAGTTAAGAGAGAAGAGAGATCCGGCGAGGGGAGAAGCGACCGGCGTCGGGTCCGGCGCGCGCGGGGGGGAAGAAGATGACCGTTCGGTCATTACGAGCGAATGAGGTGGGGTCCAGTGTCAGCGAATGGAGGCGTGTCCGTTACGCGCGGTCGGTCGGCTTCTAATCAATTCGCGAGTAACTGTCGTGGGCCGGCCCGTTTAATACCGGAAACGGTTACCGTTTCCTTTTAATAATATTCCAGAGACATTCAAAAGCTTTTAAAGCGTTCAAATCATCTCTAAATATAGGGGTATTATATATCAAAATTAACATAATAATAAATGCTATTTAATGAACATTTCTATTCTGTCATTTGAACACTTTGAAAAAAATAATATTTTCAGAAATTGCCTAATTGTTTTTAAACCCTTTTTGCAAATATTTTCAAAATAACCCCTGGTTATTTTTGTTCAAATAAACCACCAATTAGTCCCTGGTGTGGAGTGTCATGTTCCTCCTCTCTTATTTGAACTTTTAACCAAAATTTCAAATAGGTGAAAGCAACTTAGGGAAAAGTAGAAAGAGCTTTCTGAAATCCAGAAGAGACATTTCAACTAACACATAAAATCAAGCAATGATGCTGCTAGATGCATAGCTATAATCATAACATTCCAAAATGGAATTTTGGGATGTTACAAACCTACCCACCTTAAGATGAATCTCGCCCTCGAGATTCGGGTTGGCTAGAAAATAGGTGCGGATGGTCTCTACGAAGATCTTCTTCGCGTTCCCAGGTGGCTTCTTCCTCGGTATGGTGACTCCACAAAACTTTACAGAACTTGATAATCTTGCTACGGGTAACTCGGTTGGATGTCTCGAGGATCTTGACAGGCTTCTCCTCGTAAGTCAGATCACTTTCAAGCTGTATGGCCTCTAGGGGCACGGTGTCTCGCAAAGGGATGTCAGCCATCTCAGCATGGCATTTCTTCAGCTGGGACACATGGAACACATCATGAACCTCGGATAATCCTTCCGGAAATTCCAGTTTGTATGCGACTTCACCTCTACGTTCAAGAATTTTGTAGGGGCCTATGAATCTGGGTGCTAATTTTCCTTTAACACCAAATCTCTTGATTCCTCGAAGCGGGGATACACGAAGATATGCTCTGTCTCCCACTTCATATGTCACTTCTTTACGTTTGCTGTCAGCATAACTCTTCTGTCGAGATTGAACTATCTTGAGTCTGTCACGAATCAACTTGACTTTCTCTTCAGAATCTCGGATAAGGTCGGGACCAAAAAGTTGTCGGTCTCCAACACCATCCCATGTCAATGGTGTTCTGCATCTCCTTCCGTATAAAGCTTCGAAAGGGGCCATCTTTAGACTGGTCTGATAACTGTTGTTGTATGAGAATTCTGCGTAAGGCAAGTTATCGTCCCAACTAGAACCATAGTCTAGTGCACAAGCTCTCAACATGTCCTCCAAAATCTGATTGACTCTCTCAGTCTGTCCATCTGTCTGCGGATGAAAGGCTGTACTGAACTCTAGCCTTGTACCCAAAGTTTCATGTAACTGATGCCAAAACTTTGAAGTAAATTGTGCTCCTCTATCTGACACGATACTCCTCGGAACTCCATGCAGACATACGATCCTGGTCATATATAACTTGGCTAGCTTAGCACTGGTATAGGTGGTCTTTACCGGGATGAAGTGAGCTACCTTGGTCAAGCGATCAACCACTACCCAGATGGAATCATAACCTGAACGGGTCCTGGGTAATCCTGTGATGAAATCGATACCAAGCTTTTCCCATTTCCACTCGGGTATCGGCAAAGGTTGGAGTAACCCTGCTGGTTTCTGATGTTCTGCCTTCACTCGCTGACAAACATCACATATTGCAACATGTTCCGCAATATCTTTCTTCATACTTGTCCACCATTAACTTTCCTTTAAATCCAGATACATCTTGGTGTTGCCTGGGTGTATCGAGTAAGGTGAATCGTGGGCTTCCTGAAGTATCAACTTCCTGAGCTCTGGTTCATTGGGCACATAGATTCTGTTCTCAAACCACAAAGTTCCGTGTTCATCCTCACGAAAACCTTTAGCTTTACCCACTTCCATTCTCTGCTTTATCTCAGCTATCTCCTTGTCCGATGTCTGGGCTTCACGAATTCTTTCGGTCAAGGTGGACTGAATTTCCAGTGTGGCAATATATCCTCTTGGGACTATCTCTAGCTTGAGCTCTCTGAGATCATCGACTAACTCTTGGGGTAATCCTCCAGCTGTGAGTGTGTTCACATAAGTTTTACGACTCAAGGCATCGGCTACAACATTAGCCTTACCTGGATGGTAGTGTAATCTCATGTCATAGTCCTTGATTAACTCTAACCATCGTCTTTGTCTGAGGTTCAACTCTTTCTGCGTGAAGATATACTTCAAGCTCTTATGGTCGGTGTAAACATCACAACTATTTCCGATAAGGAAATGTCTCCAAGTCTTGAGTGCGTGCACTACGGCTGCTAGTTCCAAATCATGCGTGGCATAATTCAACTCATGAGGTCGTAGTTGTCTGGATGCATAGGCTACAACTTTTCCATCCTGCATAAGTACTCCTCCAAGTCCTTGACGTGAGGCATCACAGTAAACTTGGAAATCCTTCCGAATATCGGGCAAGATCAATACTGGGGCTGTGACCAAACGTTCCTTTAACTCCTGGAAACTGGCTTCACATTCCACAGTCCAAACATACTTGGATTCTTTTTTCAACAACTCTGCCATGGGCTTAGCAATCTTTGAGAAATTCTCAATGAATCTCCGGTAATATCCTGCAAGTCCGAGGAAACTGCGGATCTCCTTAACTGAGGTAGGGGACTTCCACTCGGTGACGGCTTCAACCTTAGCAGGGTCCACTACTATTCCATCTCCGGAAATAACATGTCCAAGGAATCCGACTTCCGTCAGCCAAAATTCACATTTGCTGAACTTGGCATATAACTGATGCTCTCTTAGCTTCTCCAGAACAAAACGCAGATGTTCCTTGTGCTCTTCCTTGTTCTTGGAGAATATCAGAATGTCATCGATGAACACCACAACAAACTTGTCCAAATATTCCATAAACACTTTGTTCATCAAATTCATGAAGTAGGCAGGAGCATTAGTCAATCCAAAGGACATGACCGTATACTCATACAAGCCATACCTCATGGTGAAAGCTGTTTTGGGTATATCCTGTTCACGAATTTTCAACTGGTGATACCCTGATCGAAGATCGATCTTGGAAAATACATTGGCTCCTACGAGCTGATCAAACAAATCATTAATCATCGGCAGAGGATACTTGTTCTTGATAGTCACCTCGTTCAAGGCACGATAGTCCACTACCATTCTCAAAGATTTATCCTTCTTCTCCACCAAAAGTACTGGGGCTCCCCAAGGTGATGAACTTGGGCGAATATACCCCTTGTCCAATAACTCCTTGATTTGCTTCTTGATTTCCAACAGATCATTTGCGGGCATCCGATAGGGTCTCTTGGAAATTGGAGCTGTCCCTGGCTGTAGCTCTATTAAGAACTCAATCTCCCTATCTGGTGGCATTCCTGGTAATTCTTCCGGAAATACATCTGGAAAGTCTTTTACCACAGGTACTTCCTCCTGAACAACTCCCGTGAGGGCATTTAACCTAGCACTCATACGTGTGCGTCGGGATACATACTTAATCCTCTTGTTCTCCGGGGTGGTGAGTGAAACAGACTTGCTGGGGCAATCAAGATTACCTTCATACTTGGTCATCCAATACATGCCTAGGATTACATCCAATCCTTGTGACTCTAAGACGATGAGGTCGGTGGGAAAAACATGATTTCCTATATTGAGTATCAAGGCATGGCATCCTATCCCTGCCATCATCGTACCTCCTGGGGAACTGACCTTAATGGGCTGACTAAGGGTTTTGGTGGGCAAACCATACTTATCCACAACTACCCTTGATATGAATGAATGAGTTGCACCGGAATCAAAAAGTACTGTAACCGAACGTGAATGCAATAAAAACTTACCAACCACAGTCTCGGGTTGATCATAGACTTCTTCCACGTCGAGGTGGTTCACCTGGGCACGAGGAAAAGGGTTTGGCTTCTTGGCTGCGGAGTTGCCGTTGTTGTTGCCGTTTCCACTGCCTTGCTTGCTCTGGGGACACTCAGTAGCATAGTGCCCTGTCTTCTGGCACTTGAAACAGGTGATGTGACTCAGATCCTTCTGAGAAGGAACTTGACGGTGCTGGTTGTGGTTCCCATTACCATTGTCACTCTTGAAGTTACCATGGTTGGGACGGTTGTTCCCATTTCCTTCATGATGGTGGCCTCCATGGTTGTGCACAACATGAGTGTGCCTTCCAAACTTACCGGTACCTGATCCGGTATTTCCTGAGTACGGGGAGTAGCGAGCCTTCTGATGAGCTCCAGAGTTGAACTTCCCCTGAGTGTACTTCCGCTTGCGGTTATCAATTTGCTGTTGTTTACCCTCTAGAATAAGGGCCTTGTCCACCAACTCTTGGTAGTTGTTGAAAGTAGCCACTACCAGCTGTATGCTCAACTCGTCATTGAGTCCTTCCAGAAACTTTTCTTGCTTGGCCGCATCATCGGCCACATCTCCTGGGGCATAATGGGCCAACATGCTGAACTCTTCCACATATTGGGCCACAGAGCGATTACCCTGGCGCAAGTTGCGAAACTCGCGCTTCTTTAGACTCATGGCTCCAGCTGAAACATGAGCGGTGCGGAAAGCAAGCTTGAACTGCTCCCAAGTCACATCTGCAATAGGATAAGTGGTGGTGTAGTTCTCCCACCATGAAGCTGCTGGTCCTTCCAGTTGATGTGCAGCAAATTTCCTAATTGTTTTTAAACCCTTTTTGCAAATATTTTCAAAATAACCCCTGGTTATTTTTGTTCAAATAAACCACCAATTAGTCCCTGGTGTGGAGTGTCATGTTCCTCCTCTCTTATTTGAACTTTTAACCAAAATTTCAAATAGGTGAAAGCAACTTAGGGAAAAGTAGAAAGAGCTTTCTGAAATCCAGAAGAGACATTTCAACTAACACATAAAATCAAGCAATGATACTGCTAGATGCATAGCTATAATCATAACATTCCAAAATGGAATTTTGGGATGTTACAGAGATCCAATGAATTATTGGTTTATGTTCAGATTATCCATGCATATTATTTGAGTCTTTCCTAAATTCTTTTATGCGCGATTTCATATCTTTGCAAGCCTCTTTGAGTTATTGGTTTGGTTTGGCCAACTAGATTCGTAATTCTTGCAATAGGAGAAGTTCATAGTTTTGGGTTCAATCTTGCGGTGTCCTCACCCAGTGACAAAGTAGGGGTAGCGAGGCACGTATTGTATTGTTTCCATCAAGGATAAAAAGATGGGGTTTTCATCATATTGCTTGAGTTTATCCCTCTACATCATGTCATCTTACCTAATGTGTTACTCTGTTCTTCATGGACTTAATACTCTAGATGCAGGAAGGAGTGAGTCGATGTGTGGAGTAATAGTAGTAGACGCAGAGTCGTTTCGGTCTACTTGTCACGGACGTGATGCCTATATGCATAATGATTGCCATGGATATCTTCATAATTATTCGCTTTTCTATCAATTGCTTGATAGTAATTTGTTCACCCATCGTAATACTTGCCATCGTGAGAGAAGCCATCTAATGAAACCTATGGCCTCGGGGTCTATTTTCCATATTATACTTTCAGATCTAAAACCAAAAACACCAAAAATGCTTGCTGCCCTATTTTCACTTTTAGTATTACTTTCCGTTCAAGCATCCTATTATATCTATCTCTACTATATCTCATCCTTGCAAATAACCGTGAAGGGATTGACAACCCCTTTATAGCGTTGGGTGCAAGAGTTTGATTCCTTGTGCAGGTACATCTATTGGTGGCTCGCTTGTATCTCCTACTAGATTGATACCTTGGTTCTCAAAAACTGAGGGAAATACTTATCTACTTCGCTGCGTCAAACCGTTCCTCTTCACGGGAAACCAACGCATGCTCGAGAAGTAGCAAGACCAAGTGCAAGCCAAGTATGAAACAAGAAAAGCTACCCAATTATATATGAAATTTTGATAAAGCAATGGGGAAAAAATTGGCTGCAATAATAAGTCACTATCGGTCTTTATAAATGGCACAATAGGTTGACCGATATGTTCTATAACAATTTTATTGCTAACAAGTAAATTACCCTTCTTCATTGGTCTTTCAAAATTACTTATGAGAATTTTTCTAATAGATGTATCAACAATAAAGCTGCGACCAAATCGGAAAATAGGTAAATCACTGGCTACACATACCTCTTCAAATATGTTGGGAGAGCATGATGGTTGTGTGATATGAACAATAGCTCGCTCCACTTTTGGATAACTCTCCAACGCCTTATCGTCTGCTTTTAACATAATAAATTTGGCACATGTATTGTTTGATTCGGCCTTTCCAATAACTGAATTAACATTGTTATCCGAATCACCATTCTTTCTTTCTTTTATTTGTAAGGCTGCTTGTTCTTGTCTAAACTCAGCAAACATTGCAGCTAGACTATCTTTAGGCTTTTTTCGCCCAATGTTAGCCTAGTCTTCGTTAGATTGCCCCCCAATACTTTTAGAAGCTTCGGCAATGATATGTTGCCGAAATTCTAAAATTGGGGATAAGCAACATTATATGCTAGTAGGTGAAGGCGTGTGTGCTGCTGCAGAAGTTTCACTTATTCGGCCTTGACCGTTAAGGTGAGGAGCCGAATTCTGGAAATCAGCAGTTGTGTATGGTGCCAAAAAAATAGTAGCATGAGGTGTAGCATATGACTTTTGATAGAAATTGGCCACATAACTAGTAGTAGCATGACCAATTCCCCTACCCACCGGCATGTTTGGATTAACATACTACAAGTTATGTCCCGATGAATAAAAAGTTGAAACACTTTGTTGCATACTATTGGAAGTTCCTACATGAGGTGTTCCAGCTTGGTTGACCAAACTCATCATGTTGTTCATAGCATATAGATTTGTGGGGTTACCGATGCATGGGAGTTGGGATACATATGTTGCATGTGGCTAAAATTATATGGCATTGAAGTATGAAGATTATTTTGAATCGGCTGTTACACATAATTAGATGCATGATTGAAAAAACTAGGGCTAGATGATACATTATGCTCATTGAATGATCTAGCAACAACATATTCATTATTTGCATCCACATAAGTGAATTGGGTATTTATATTACCTTTGTAGATTGCAAACCCTAGATGACGATCTCTTCGTACCAAGAATGGGCTGGAGACCGTTCAAAGCTTAGTCCCCAATGGAGTCGCCAAAAAGTGTGTTCGCACACGAACACGTCACCATGTACCCTCGACGCCGGGGGTGATGCACCGCAGCTCTCGTCAAAGGAGACCCGTCCAAAAGCACGGTATGCAAGCAGTCCAGTGGGCGCTTTTTTGGACCCGAAATCCCACATGCCCGGGAGGGACCCTGTTAGGGCGCGCGACGGCTATGAGCTGCCCTAGGTCGGCATGACCGCCACTAGGGCCTCGTGGATGGCTGCCAGAACGAACAAAGAACGAGAAGAAAGATACAAGGGTAGGAGATAGATGAAGACGAAAAAGTAGTAGATGTGTTTGTTCGATTGTGTGTTGTTCAATCGGCCATCACCTCTCACCTATTTATGAGGTGGGTGGACTTTCCGTACAAGAAAAGGACTCCAAATTCCGTCCAAATCTTTCGAAAGTTAACCGAACTCGGATTTAGGTAAGTCCAAGATAGCAGTTCGGTTTTTAGGTTTCACAAGTCACAAATGACCTTGGATGAAGATGAGGCCAAAAGCATATTTAAGCGTTTCGACGAGGAAAACAACTTTCCTATTGAACGTTGTTCGGTTGGAGGCCATCTTATGGGCCGAAACACTCGTTTAAAACAAGCAAACGGGGCGCTACCTACCAGACACGTGTCTGATTGGGCGTGCCACTTTTTGGCTTGTGGTAGGGCCACACTCCGATAGCTCTAACTTTTGCATATGGTCTCGGATTTGGGTGGTTTTTATATCAAAATCGACCGTTTCGACAAGACGAAGACAAATCGTGTAGAATATTGTATCATATGATTTCATCTTGGGGGCTTAATCGGCCAAAAAGTATTTTGAATATGAAATCTCAATACTTTGAGCATAGTTTCGGCCCTTTAGATGAGGTCATGACCCAAACAACAAAGTTTCTTATTTTAACTATAAGAAATTTTCTCATATTGAGTACATTTCCGTTGAGATCATCTTAAATACGATATTGACCATGCCAAAATATGATGTCAACAATCGGAGAGCATTACAAAGCTATAATGATCATGCAAATAAGAATCATAGTATTCAGGTTTGACTCAAATACTTTTCATGAATAATCTTACCATAAACTCACAATTCATCGGATCCCAACAAGCACACCATACAAAGGGGTCACATCGCATAGACCAAGGCAAAGATGCGATGAACATTGTATTGAAGATCAAGATCAAGAGAAAGATTGCCATCTAAGTACTACGTACGGACCCGTAGTTCTGTGATGAACTACTCACACATCATCACAAGGGCGGCAAGGTTAATGAAGAGGCCCTCCGTGATCGAGCCCCCCTCCGGCAGGGTGCCAGAACGGAGCTCTATATGTGTTCCCATCGGAACAAAGACTTGCGGTGGCGTAAAAAGTGTTTTGGGAGCACCCTTAGGTTTTTGTTGGATTATTAGAGAATTTATAGTCCAGAGAGGGATGTCGGGAGACCCACGATGGGGCCAGCACATATTAGGGCATGGCCTCCTCCAGGGCACGCCCTGATGTGTGGTGGAGCCCTCGTGTGCCTCCCGGCCTCCTCCCGAAGCTTCCAACTCTTCTTTTGGTTCACAAAAAATCATCAAAAAGTTTCATGGCAATTGGACTTCGTTTGGTACTTCAAACATAAAAAAGTGAAAAACATGAAGAAAATAGCTACTGGCACTGGGCACTGGGTCAATAGATTAGTGCTCAAAATACTATAATTTGATAAGCAAATGCCCCAAAAGTATCCTAGAATGATAATATATCAGCATGGAACAATCAAAAAATATAGATATGTTGGAGACGTATCACATATCCATTTTTCTGAGAGAGAGTCACCTAGTCATGTGTTGAGATCAAGATCATCCACTCCAACCATATGGATCTTTATTTCTAGCCTCCCCAAGTTTCTTTCCATCTAATCAATCTCTTCTACCCATGCCAAATATGTGAGAGAGTTATTGAGTGTTGAGGAGACTATCTTTTGAAGCACAAGAGCGAGGAGTTCATCATACTTACCACATCTATTACCTTTTGGTGGGTGGTCCCTCCTAGATTGGTTAGGTGTTGCTTGGGAGCCTCCTACTTCGTGTTGTGGAGTTGAACCGAGAAGTTTATAAGGGAAAGGAGATCACCTACTTTGTGAAGATCTACCTCGAGTAAGGCTAGTCCTCCGTGGACGTAGGGCATGATGTAATAGACAAGGTTGCTACTTCGTGTACCCTTCGTTGGTGGATCCCTCCATGGACTCTCGCTACTGTTACCCTCCATGGGTTGATGTCGCCATAAACATGGATGTACCATAGCATGACCTATCAGAACCACAGGAAAAATCTTCATGTCTCCAATTGTGTTTGATCTTGCTATCCCGGTCCTCTATTACATGTGCTTGTCTTTACTTTCTGCTGCTATACTTGTAGAGATGCTTGTGTAGGGTTTACTTGATTTGCAACACTTGCTAAAACTTGTAGAGAACTAAAATTGGGAAAAGGTTAGGTTTTTATTTGTGAAGTAGTCTAATAACCCCTCTCTAGTCCTACTTTCGATCCTACAAGTGGTATTAGAGCCTTGGTCTCCATTGCGTTAGTCTCACAACCTAGTAGAGGATGGCACCTAGTGAGGGAAATTATCACCATATAGGTCCATATTTTGATGGTACAAACTTTGCTAGTTGGAAGCATAAGGTGAAAATACATATTCTTTGACATAACCCCGCTGTATGGGCTGTTGTTCGAGTTGTCTTTCAAGGTGAATTCCTTAGTGATGGAAAGGAACCGGATCATGAAGCGACCGTGGAAGAATTGAAGATGTTACAATAGAATGCTCAAGCATGTGGCATTCTATTCAACTGCCTTTGCCCCAAAGAATTCAACAAGATTAGCCATCTTGAGAATGCAATGGAAATTTGGGATACTATAGTTGATATGCAAAAACGTACCAAATCCACCAGGGAATCTACGTTGGACATGACACAAGGTCAACTTGACATGTTCAAGATGAAGGATGGTGAAGGAGTCGCAGAAATGTACTCTGGGCTTGCTCTCATAACCAATGAGATTGCCACCTTAAGGAGCGAAGAGATGACCGACAAATTCATCATCAAGAACACATGTAGAGCCTTGGATGGGAAATACAACACTTCTCCCTCTTGACCGTGCGTTGGTTTTACCTTGAAGAGGAAAGTTTGATGCAGCGAAGTAGATAAGTATTTCCCTTAGTTGATGAGAACCAAGGTATCAATTCATTAGGAGGAACAAGCAAGTCACCAATGGATGCACCTACACAAACAATCAAGCTCTTGCACCCAACGCTATAAAGGGGTTGTCAATCCCTTCACGGTTATTTGCAAGGATTAGATCTGATAGAGATGGATGTAAAATATTGCTGAATGTAAAAAGTTGAATAAATTGTAGCAAGGTATTTTTGGTATTTTTGGTTTATAGATCTGAAAATATAATATGGAAAGTAGACCCGGGGGCCATAGGTTTCACTAGAGGCTTCTCTCTTGAAGGAAAATATCACGGTGGGCGAACAAATTATTGTCGAGCAATTGATAGAAAAGCGAATAATTATGAAGATATCCAAGGCAATGATTATGCATATAGGCATCACGTACGTGTCAAGTAGAGTGAAATGATTCTGCATCTACTACTATTACTCCAAACATTGATCGACTCGTGCCTGCATCTAGAGTATTATGTTCAGGAAGAACAAAGTAACACATAAGGTGTTGGGAACGTCGCATGGGAAACAAAAAAATTCCTATGCACACGCAGATCTATCCACGGTGATGAGCATCTAAGAGAGGGAGACTGGATCTAGCTACCCTTGTAGATCCCTAAGCGGGAAGCGTTAAGAAATGCGATTGGTGTAGTCGAACGTCTTTGCGATCCAAATCACCGAGCGTCTCGCGATCTCATCACGATCTGTACCACGATCCAATCACGATCCGTCCCGCAAACTCATCATGATCCGTCCCGCAATCTTGTCACGATCCATCCCGCGAACTCATCACGATCCGTGCTGCGAACTCATCACGATCCGTCCCACAATCTTGATCACGGTCCTTCCGATCTAGCGCCAAACGGACGGCACCTCCGCGTTTAGCACACGTACAGCTCGATGACGATCTCCGCCTTCTTGATCCAGCAAGAGGGAGCGGAGAAGTAGAAGAGTTCTCCGGCAGCGTGACGGTGCTCCGGAGATGGTGGTGGAGCTATTCCGGCAGGGCTTCGCCTAAGCACAGCAGAAATCCGATCTAGAGGAGAAACTATGCACTAGAAGAACGGGCAGCACGTGGCTAAAAATTCTGTGCCAAAACCCTAAAATCCTCTAGTATATATAGGAGAAGAGGAGGAGGAGGCTTGGCTGCCAAAGAGGCAGCCCTTGGGTCGGCCGAACCTAGTGGGATTGGAGGATTCCTCCTCCAATCCTAGTAGGACTAGGTCTCCTCCTTATTTTCCCCCTTTTTTGCCTTTTTCCACCTTTTTCTCTTTGGGCTTTTCTTCCCAGCCGCATGGGCCTTGTGTGGGACTTCCACCAGCCCACTAAGGGCTGGTATTTACTCTCCCACAGCCCATTTAGCCTATTGGGTAGAAATACCCCTCCCGATGGTCTCCCGGTACACTATCGGCACTCCCGGTACACAACCGATGAGCCCGAAACTTTTTCGGCGACCAAAATCTAGTTCACATCACCATGTGATTCACATTGTTATGAATCTAACACCCAATGAGTTCTGGGGCTCGATCATGCTTTGCATGTGAGATAGGTCTTATAGTCAACGGGTCTGCCACATTCCGATCCGTGTGTACTTTGCAAATCTCTATGTTAAACCGTAAACACTGCTACCATACGCCACTTGGTACTATTCCAAATGGCTGATCTACTATATGTATCCAGATTGCTACTATGGTTCATCTGGATTGGTGTTAAAGCTTGCATCAACGTAACTCTTTACGACGAACTCTTTATCACCTCCATAATCAAGAAACATCTCCTTAGTCTTTTAGTTACTAAGGATAATCTTGACCTCTATCCAGTGATCCACTCCTGGATCAGTCTTGTACCCCTTGACGGACTCATGGCAAGGCACACACAGGTGCAGTACACAGCATGGCATACTATACAGAGCCTATGGTTAAGGCATAGGGGACGACATTCGTCCTTTCTCTTTCTTCTGTCGTGGTCGACCTTTGAGTCTCACTCAACTTCACACCTTACAAAGCAGGCCAAAACACTTCTCTCTGACTAATCCATTTTGAACTCTTTCAAAATCTTGTCAAGGCATGTACTCATTGAAAGTCTTATCAAACATCTTGATCTATGTTTATAGATCTTGATGCTCAACAATTAGGTAGCTTTATTCAGGTCTTCCTTTCAAAATCACTTTTCAAACAACCGTTTATGCTTTCCAGAAATTCCACATTATTTCTGAATAGCAATATGCCATCCACATATACTTATCAGAAACTCTATGGTGCTCCCACTCACTTTATTGCAAATACAAGTTTCTCATAAACTTTATAGACTCAAAAACTTTGATCACCTCATCAAAGTGTTCATTCCAACTCCGAGATGCTTGCTTCAGTCTATAAAAGGATCACTAAAGCTTGCACACCTTTTAGCATCCTTAGGACTGACAAAACCTTCTGGTTGTATCACATACAACCTTTCCTCAAGTAAATCGTTAAGGAAATGATGTTTTGACATCCATCTACCAGATTTCATAATTGAAAGTGCGGCAACTGCTAACATAATTTCAACAGACTTTAGCATTTCTATGAGTGAGAAAGTCTCATCACAGTCAACTCCTTGAACTTGTCGTAAACTTCTTTAAAACAAGTCAAGATTTACAAATGGTGACTTTTACCATGAGCGTTTGTCTTCATTTTAAACATCCATTTGTACTCAACGACCTGCCGTCCAGCAAGCAAGTCTACCAAAGTCTATACTTGGTTTTCATACATGGATCCTTTCTCGGATTTCATGGCCTCTAACCATTTGTCAGAATCCAGGCCCATCATCGCTTCTCCATAGCTCGTAGGTTCATCGTTGTCCAACAACATGACCTCCAAGACAGGATTGTCGTACCGCTTAGGAGCAGTACACATCCTTGTTGACCTACGAGGTTTGATAGTAACTTGATCTGAAGCTTCATGATGATCATCATTAACTTCCTCTTCAACTAACGTAGGCTTCACAAAAACAAATTCATGTGCTGCGCTACTCCCTTGTTGAACAAACGTTCAACAACCTCATCAAGTTCTATCTTCCTCCCACTCAATCCTTTCGAGAGAAACTCTTTCTCGAGAAAGGACCCAGTTTTAGCAACAAACACTTTATGCTTGGATCTGAGATAGAAGGTTTACCCTAACTGTCTTGAGGGTATTCTATGAAGATGCATTTGTCCGCTTTCAGTTCGAGCTCATTAGGTGAAAACCTTTTTCACATAAGTGTTGCAGCCCCAAACATTAAGAAATGACATCTTAGGTTTCTATCAAACCATAATTCGCGTGGTGTCATCTCAACGAATTTAGATGGTGCCTTATTTAAAGTGAATGTAGTTGTCTCTAATTCATAACCCCAAAATTATAGTAACAAAACGATAATAGACATCATAGCACACACCATATCCAATAGAGCACGACTATGACGTTCGGACACACCATCACACTATGGTGTTCCAGGTGGCGTGAGTTGTGAAACAACTTTCACATTGTCTAAAGTTGTATGCCAAACTCGTAACACAGATATTCACCTCCATGATCATATCGCAAACATTTTTATCTTCTTGTCACGATGATCATAAACTTCACTCTGAATTTTCTTGAACCTTTCAAACAATTCAGACTTGTGTTTCATTAAGCAAATATACACTATATCTACTCAAATCATCAGTGAAGGTAAGAAAATAAAGATATCCACCGCACGCTATAAGACTCATTGGATTGCATACATCAACATGTATCATTTCCAATAAGTCACTTGCCCGATCCATCAAACCAGAAAAACGGGGTCCTTAGTCATCTTGACCAAGAGGCATGGTTCGCATGTCTTAACCGATTCGAAATCGAATGAGTCCAAAGATCCAACAGCATGAAGTTTCTTCATGCGTTTTATACCAATATGACATTTAGCGGCAGTGCCACAAGTATGTGGTACTATTATTATTAACTTTGTATCTTTTGGCATCAATGTTATGAACATGTGTATTACTACGATGAAGATTCAACAAACCATTCTCACTGGGTGCTTGACCATTGAAGGTATTATTCATGTAAACAGAATAACCATTATTCTCTAACTTAAATGAATAACCGTGTTGCAATAAACACGATCCAATCACGTTCATGCTCAACACAAAACACCAAATAACAGTTATTTAGGTTTCTCACTAATCCCGAAAGTAGAGAGAGCGTGCGATGTTGATCACATCAACCTTGGAAACATTTCCAACACATATCGTCACCTCACCCTTAGCTAGTTCTCCGTTTATTCCGTAGCTTTTATTTTGAGTTACTAACATTTAGCAACCGAACCGGTATCCAATACCTAGGTGCTACTAGGAGTACTAGCAAGGTACACATCAATAACACGTATATCAAATATACTTCTATCGACGTTGCCAGCCTTCTTATTTACCAAGTATCTAGGGTTGTTCCGCTTCACCGACCGCTTCTCCTCATAATCGAAGCACTTAGTCTCGGGTTTGGGTTCAACTTTGGGTTGCTTCACCGGAGCATCATCTCACTTGCTATCCATGAAGTTTCCCACCTTGCCCTTGCCCTTCTGGAAACTAGTGATTTTACTAACCATCAACACTTGATGCTCCTTCTTGATTTCTACCTTCGCGGTGTCAAACATCGCGAACAGCTCAGGGATCATTATTTCTATCCCTGGCGTTTATAGTTCATCACCAAGTTCTAGTAGCTTAGTGACAGTGACTTGGAGAAAAATATCAATCACTATCTTATACGGAAGATAAACTCCCACTCGATTCAAGCGATTGTAGCACCCACACAATCTAAGCACATGCTCAACGATTGAGCTATTCTCCTTCATCTTACAGACAAAGAATCTTGTTGGAGATCTCATATCTCGCAACACGGGCACGAGCCTGAGATCCTAATTTCAGCTCTTAGAACATCTCATATGTTCCATGACGTTCAAAACGTTTTAGAGCCTCAATTCTAAGCTATAATGCATGACGCACTTAACTATCAAGTAGTTATCAGAACGTGTCTGTCAGATGTTCACAACATCTACAAACAACGCTAGAGGGGTTGGCACACCGAGCGGTGCATTAAGGACATAAGCCTTCTATGCAGCAATGAGGACAATCCTCAGATCATGGAGCTAGTCCGCAATATTGCTACCATCAACTTTCAACTCTATTTCTCTAGGAACATATAAAAATTCAAGGGAGCTACAGCGTGAGCAAGTAATCTACAACATAGTTTGCAGATACACTACTAACTATGTTCATGATAATGAGTTCAATTAATCATATTACTTAAGAACTCCCACTCAAATTGACATCCCTCGAGTCATTCGAGTGATACATGATCCAAATTCACCAACTCAAGTCCGATCATCACGTGAGTTGAGGTGGTTACAATGGTGAACATCATCATGTTGATCATATCTACTATATGACTCATATTCGACCATTCGGTCTCTTGTGTTCCGAGGCCATGTCTGTACATGCTAGGCTCGTCATGTTTAACCCGAGTGTTCTGCAGGTGCAACACTGGCTTGCACCCATTGTATTTGAACATAGAGTCTATCACACCCGATCATCACGTGGTGTCTCAACACAACGAACTTTCGCAACGGTGCACACTCAGGGAGAACACAATTCATCTTGACATTTAAGTGAGGGATCACCTTATAATGCTACCGTCGTCCTAAGCAAAACAAGGTGCATAAAAGGATTAACATCACATGCAAATCATAAGTGACATGATATGGCCATGAACTTGTGCTTTTGATCTCCATCTTGAAAGCACCGGCATGATCTCCATCGTCACCGGCAAGACACATGATCTCCATCATCTTGATCTCCATCAACATGTCGCCATCGGGGTTGTCGCGCCCAACATGCTTATACTACTATTGCTACCGTTTAGCAATAAAGTAAAGCATTACATAGCGCTTAATGATTGACATGCAGGTCATACAATAATTAAAGACAACCCTATGGCTCCTACCGGTTGCCGTACTCATCGACATGCAAGTCATGATAATCTATACATCACATGATCATCTCATACATCACATATATCACATCATGTAATTGGCCATATCACATCACAACATACCCTGTAAAAACAAGTTAGACGTCCTCTAATTGTTGTTGCATGTTTTACATGGCTGCTACTGGTATCTAGCAAGAACAATTCTCATCTATGCCAAAAACCACAATGGTGATACACTAGTTGCTTTTCAACCTTCTAAAGGACAGCCTTTGTTGAATCCGATCCAACTAAAGTGAGAGAAACTGGCACCCGCAAGCCATCTATGCAACAAGTTGCGGTCGAGGGAACCGGTCTCTCGTAAGCGTACGAGTAATCTTGGTCCAGGCTGCTTCAACTCACAATACCGCTGAACCAAAATCCGACCAAGGTAGGAAGCAATCTAAGCATCAACGCCCACAAACCTTTTGTGTTCTACTCGATATCTCATCTACACATAGACCTAGCTCATGATGCCACTGTTGGGAACGTCGCATGGGAAACAAAAAAATTCCTATGCACATGCAAATCTATCCATGGTGATGAGCATCTACGAGAGGGAGAGTGGATCTGCGTACCCTTGTAGATTGCTAAGCGGGAAGCGTTAAGAAACGCGGTTGGTGTAGTCGAACGGTTTTGCGATCCAAATCGCCGAGCGTCCCGCGATCTCATCACAATCCGTCCCAGGATCCAATCACAATCCGTCCCGCGAACTCATCATGATCTGTCCCGCGATATCATCATGATCCGTCCCGTGAACTCATCACGATCCGTGCCGCGAACTCATCACGATCCGTCCCGCGATCTTGATCACAGTCCTTCCGATCTAGCGTCGAACGGATGGCACCTCCGCGTTCAGCACACATACAGCTCGATGACGATCTCCGCCTTCTTGATCCAGAAAGAGGGAGAGGAGAGGTAGAAGAGTTTTTCGGTAGCGTGACGACGCTCCGGAGATGGTGGTGGAGCTATTCTGGCAGGGCTTCCCCTAAGCACTGTAGAAATCCGATCTAGAGGAGAAACTACGCACTAGAGGAACGGGCAACACGTGGCTAAAAATTCTGTGCCAAACCCTAAAATCCTCTAGTATATATAGGAGAAGAGGAGGAGGAGGCTTGGATGCCAAAGAGGCAGCCCTTGGGTCGGCCGAACCTAGTGGGACTCCTCCAATCCTAGTAGGACTAGGACTCCTCCTTATTTTTGCCTTTTTTCCTTTTTCCACCTTTTTCTCTTTGGGCTTTTCTTCCCAGATGCATGGGCCTTGTGTGGGACTTCCACCAGCCCACTAAGGGCTTGTATTTACTCTCCCACAGCCCATTTAGCCTCTTGGGTAGAAATACCCCTCCCGATGGTCTCCCGGTACAGTACGGGCACTCCCGATACACTACCGATGAGCCCGAAACTTTTCTAGCGACCAAAATAGGACTTCCTATATATCAATCTTTACCTCCGGACAATTCCGGAGCTCCTCGTGACATCCAAGATCTCATCTGGGACTCCGAACAACCTTCGGTCACCACCATGCATAACTCTATACTACCGAAACGTCACCGAACCTTAAGTGTGCAGACCCTGCGGGTTCGAGAACTATGTAGACATGACCGATACACCTCTACGGTCAATAACCAATAGTGGGACCTGGATGCCTGTATTGGTTCCTACATATTCTACGAAGATCTTTATCGGTCGAACCTCTATGTCAAGGATTCAGTTAATCCCGTATGATGTTCCCTTTGTTCTTCGGTATGTTACTTGCCCGAGATTCGATCGTCGGTATCTCCATACCTAGTTCAACCTCGTTACCGGCAAGTCTCTTTACTCGTTCCGTAATACAATATCCCGTGACTAACACTTAGTCACATTGCTTGCAAGGCTTGTTGTGATGTTGTATTATCGAGTGGGCCCTGAGATACCTCTCCGTCACATGGAGTAACAAATCCCAGTCTTGATCCATGCTAACTCAATAGACACCATCGGAGATACCTGTAGAGCACCTTTATAGTCACCCAGTTACGTTGCGACGTTTGATACACACAAGGCACTCCTCCAGTATCCGTGAGTTGCATGATCTCATGGTCATAGGAACATATACTTGACATGCAGAAAACAGTAGCAATAAACTGACACGATCATATGCTACGTTTGTAGTTTGGGTCTTGTCCATCACACCATTCTCCTAATGATGTGATCCCGTTTATCAAATGACATCTCATGTCCATGGCTAGGAAAGCTTAACCATCTTTGATCAACAAACTAGTCTATTAGAGGCATACTAGGGACATGGTTTTGTCTATGTATCCACACATGCATCTAAGTCTCCGATCAATACAATTATAGCATGGATAATAAATGATTCTCATGAACAAGGAAATATGATAATAACTAATTTATTATTGCCTCTAGGGCATATTTCCAACATAAGGTAAGATGACATGATTTAGAGGGATAAACTCAAGCAATATGATGAAAAACCCATCTTTTTACCCTTGATGGCAACAATACAATACGTGCCTCGCTACTCCTATTATGTCATTGGGTGAGGATACCACAACATTGAACCCAAAACGAAGCACTTATCCCATTGCAAGATTTACCAATCTAGTTGGCCAAACAAGACCAATAACTCGAAGAGACTTGCAAAGATATGAAATCATGCATATAAGAATTCAAGAAAGACTCAAATAATATTCATGGATAATCTGAACATAAACCCACATCATCGGATCTCGACAAACACACCGCAAAAGAGTATTACAACAGATAGATCTCCATGAAGATCATGAAGAACATGGTATTGAAGCACAAAGACAGAGAAGAAGCCATATAGCTACTAGCTATGGACCTGTAGGTCTGCGGTGGACTACTCACGCATCATCAGAGAGGCAATGGAGTTGATGTAGATGCCCTCTGTGATCGAACCCCCCCCCCTCCGACAAATTACCGAGAAAGGCTCCAAGATTGGATCTCTCTGGAACGAAGGCTTCTCGCAGCGGAAAAGTATTTGTGTGGATCTTTTTGGTATTGGGGGAATAATTGGGTATTTATAGGATGAAGATTAGGCCCAGGACTCCTGCCAAGGAGTCACAAGCTTGCCAAGGAGTCACAAGCCTGCCAGGCGTGGCCAGGGGGTGGATGTGCCCCCTGGCTTGTGACTTCCTGGCAAGTTCCTTGCCTTGCACTTCAATCCTGGTAGATCTCTTTTGTTCCAGATTTTATTCCGATTGGACTCTGTTTAATATTCCATATCTGCAATACTCAAAAACAAGGAAAAAAACAGAAACTGGCACTAGGCTCTAGATTAATAGGTTAGTCCCAAAAATAATATATAATAGTATATTAATGCATATAAAACATCCAAAACAGATAATATAATAGCATGGAACAATTTGATAGATACACTAGAGACGTATCAGACACCGTGTGCATATTGATGCAAATGACGCCAATCTACAAAGATCTCAATCCCATAGAAGTCATTGGAAGGATTGTTGCTCATGTGATGTCACTCAAAGATAAGGAAGAGCTTCACAATAAGTCAAGCGGTGCTTACAAAGCTACAAGTGACACTCCCGCTACATCAAGTGACTACCTTGTAACCAAAGAAGATATGAGCCTCATGGTCAAGAAATTCAATAAGTTCTCCAAGAGTAGAGGAAAAGAGAGAAGCTCCAACTCAAGATACAAAGAGAAGCGTTCATATAGTCATGACCAGAATTGTTACAATTGTGGAAGGCCCGGACACTACTCTATTGACTGCACCCCCCACACAAAAGAAGAGAAGAGTCACCTAGAATAAAGAGATCAAGAGATGAGTCACCTTGAAGAGAGAGAAGGAGTAGAGATGGTCGCTATGAATGAAGACCCTCCCGGAGAAGTAAAGACTAGGAGAAGAAGGACAAGTACACCAAGCGCTTCACAAGATGAAGAAGACATCAAGCTAATGTTGGTGAATGGGTTTTTGGCTCCGAATCCGACAATCACTCTAATAGAAACTATCACTCCAACTCCAACTATAGTCAAGATGAAGGTGTTGCTGGACTTGCATTTGTTTCCTCCAACTCATATGACATATTTGATCCACCAAATGAAGGAAGTGGAAGTTACTTCATGGATAAAGGCCCCAAGGTATCACACCCCGAATACATTGACTTTAATATTGATGAGGATGACTTACTTGGAGATGATGACTTGTTATTTGACAAAACTAGTGATATTAGTCAAAATGAACATGATAATAATCACACTAGTCAAGATATCTCCTATGATGATGAAAATAAGGAAATAGAGTGACTAACTGAAGAATTAAACACTCTTAAGTTAGCCCATGAATCTACTCTAGAAGATCGTAGAGAGCATGTAAGAACTGTTGAGAAGCTACACTTCAAGAAGCTCAATTTGGAGGAAGAACATGAATTTCTGAAAGCTATCAATGAAGATCTTCGAAAGAAGACTTCCTCTTATCTAGACAAATGAATACTCTTGTCTACTTTTGTTCCTCACGTTAAACCTAAGCAAACTAGTAACAAAGGCAAGAAAGGTTCTTCAACTAGTAGCAATAAAGATGATAAATCCAACGATATTTGCTCTAGTAGTTCTATTGATTCCACTTATGATTCTCTTATCCAAGTTACACTTGAGGAAGAAAATAATCCATTGAAAGGTATTATAGAAAAAAGGTGTCCACAAAAGTCTTGCCGTGTGTAAGTAATTCGAGGAAATTGTACGCAAGTATGGAGGATACCAGAAGAACCATGGAATTGGCTACTTCAACGCAAATGGATTTGAATGAGAATAAGGTGAATACCCCAAGCCGAAGTTTGTTCCTTAAAGGGAGAAGTGCTGAAGTTTTTTCCTTAAAGGGAGAAGTATGAACATACTCTCCACAAGGGAACAAAAGCTCAAGATGAGCTTCCATGACAAGACCAAAAGCTAAAGGGCAAGGACAAGCTTCAAGGAGAGATTCACACATATGAAGATGAGTCCCATGCCATGGTAGAGTGGGTTCCCAATGCTACTTATAGCTCTACATCATAAAATACTAGCTCAACTCCAAGGATCCCCATCAACTTGATGTGGGTCCCCAAGAAGAAAAACAAGACAAGTTCTTTGAGGGGTGACTCTGCCAACAAAATTCACTCACATTCATTTTTGGAAAGTACTATTTGAAATCAACATCAACTTCATTCAATAGTTCAAGGAGTCACACATTCCCTCATATGTAAGAAAGGGACAAGGTAATTAATGAATCCATGGACATCATCATCTAAGAAACTTCACTCTATGTCCATAGATATCCTTGTATTTGTCTCTTGTGTGTGGAACTAACCCGTGTAGGTGACAAGAGTAAGAAACAACAAGGATTGCTCCCAATTCAAGATAATCTTCATCAACTATGATCATCCACTACTACAACACCTACATGAAGTCTTCTACCACAAAACCCAAGGTTAGTTTATCCCTCTTAGGGGGATGTCACATCAAGGGGGAGATTTACTCTAGGACTTGAGTAGCATCTCTTAAAGATGTGAACACATTAAATGCTTTATGTAAAAGTGGTAACAAACTTGTGCTTAAATGATGAGTAAGACCTATGATCAAGTATTCTTACTTGCATCCTAATTCAATATACTCATACATAGTCCCTCCGTCCTAAAATAAGTGTCGTTGTTCTAGTACAAAATGTGTACTAACTTAATACTAATTTTTCTACACTTATTTTGGGATGGAGGGACTAGATGACTCCGTTGTCGCCAAAATGCTTGGTAGATACTAGAGTGGTTTTGCATGTTTGCCATATTTCATTTGACATTTTATTGTGTGAGCATGTTGGTATGCATATCCTTACTCATTCGAAGATATCCAATTGTTGTTATTTGGCCTTTATTTTTTCTTTGTCCAATTGGATATAAAAGAATGCCTAGGTAACCTCCTCAGCTATTTATGCTTTCTCGTCCCAAATTATATTCATGCTTCATTACAAAATTTGAGGAACCACTTTTCGAACCCTCTATGTCAAGAGAACTCAGAGTTCCATTTCGAGAAGAGCTGAGTTCCAAAACCTCCCAATTGCAACTCATTGTAACCAACTTCAAAAAATCGGGTCCACCGAGGCCCAGGGTTGATCTGGTTTTAGTATCTTGGTACCACTGATCTAAAAAAATTGGAATCACCGAGTTTCACTGTCACCTGACAGCTAAGAAACTTGGTGGCACGAAAAAGTTCAACTCGCTGTCATCGACAGCGAGGGGATATATATACTCTGTGGACCCTAAGAGGAAGAAATCTCCATTGGATTAGAGAACAAAAAGGTTTTAGGTTTAATCGTCCCCCAAATGAATCTCGGTGTCACCTAGTCGGACAAATTGGTCTTACCAATTTTTATGTTTTAGGACTACAGAGAACAATCTCAACGAAACCGAGTTGCTCTGCCAAGTTTCTATTAACGAGTTTGTTTGTCTTGATGCCTCCGAAATTATTGACTCTGTGGAACTGAAATCCTCTTTGCAAAAAGTTAAACTTAAGACTTCGATTTCAAATTTGCAAAAACTTTCTGAATTTTTGTGATGTTTATCCCCTCTGCTCCTCCATATCCTATTCATAGGGTCAACATGTCAGGATCAGATGACTGTCGGAACGGTTTCAGAGAAAGGGATGTTGACATGAGTACAGGGACTAGTCTAGAAGCTAGTTCCTCATCTTCAGAGGATTCAGACACCCCAAGCCCTCATGGGTTGCACAAGGGTGCCACCAGGCCAAGAACGAAATTAAATTCTGATGAAGAGGACTCATATTTTGTGCCTGAGGAAGTTCTTGCCAAGAAGCAGCAGGACAAAAAGGAGAATGCTACTAAGAAATCTGCTAGTGAGGCCACTTCTGCTAGGAGACCAGTGAGGAAAGAGTGTGCCAATCCTAAGGCTATGAGAGCATCTGAGAGTTCCAAAGCAAACATGTCTCTCTTAGACGAGGGTGATGAAGAGGAAGAGGAAAAGGAGGAAGAGACGGTTGTGAAAGCTCCTTCTTCCAAGAAGAACAAGTTGCTTGCAGATGCTATGCCTAGACAAGCTCCATCCAAGAGCAAGGAAGCAGTTCCAAATAAGCTAGCAGCACCCAAGCCCAAGAGAACCACTAGAGACATCCTAGCAGCTGCAAGGAACAAGGGTTCTACTTCCAGAGATGATGAGGAAGGAAACTTGACAGTTTTGAGGAAGTTGAGACCTCACATTCCTCAACACATGACGCTCATCCAGTTGCTGAGGACATGAAGAAGTGGAGAGATACAAAGCTGATAAGATGGAGAGACAATGACCCTTATGCCTCCAAGACAAAGACTTTTGTTGATGACATATTCTACACTAAGGAACAACATGACTTCTATGAGACTGTCCTATTGAACAAGAGCCCAACAGTCAGTGACATGAGATATGTTGACTAGGCCTACATCAAGGAACATGAGGACTACTTTCCTAGTGTGCAGGACAACTTCAGATGCATTTATAATGAGAACTTTGTTGGAAGACAGTTCACTACGTGGAATGACGAGATGATCATGCAGTTCTACTCCACAACTCATTTCCATCCAGATGGCCCTATCATATGGATGACTGAGGGAGTTGGATATCAGTCTACAGTGGACGAGTGGGCTACCATCTTAGGAGCCCCACGGGTAGAAGAAATGAGATCTTGACATTTACACTGAGGCCAATATGAGTCACAACTCAATGACCAACATGTATAAGGAAATCCCTGGCACTCATGTGCATTCACATAAGCTTGGATTTGTCTATCATTTGCAAGAAGGACTACCCACCATCAACACTATCTTGAGGTATACCTTTATGCCCAAGTCTGCAGATGATAAGATGATGGGGGGTACTTCATTAACATGATACACTACATAAACACCCACACCAGATTCAGGGTGGTGGATTTGATGGTTGAGACAATCAGGAGGTGAGCTACTGATCAGAAATGAACATGTGGATATGCACCATACATTCAGATGCTCATAAATCCCAAGACGGATAAGAATGTACATGCACTTGATCGTCCTCACATGCCACTTTAGCCAGATTTTGAAGACCATGTTGTGGCGATGGTCCCCAGTCAGCCCACTTCATGTACTGCACAAGCAGAGGCAGAAGCAGCTAGAGCCACTAGTTCTCAGATGCCCAAGACAAAGAGTGATTAATGGCCCATAAGTGTAGAGGATCAATCGTAGTCCTTTCAATAAGTAAGAGTGTCGAACCCAACGAGGAGCAGAAGAAATTGATAAGCGGTTTTTAGCAAGGTAATTTCTGCAAGCACTAAAACTGTAAGTATCAAGTAGTTTGATAGCAAGGTAATTTGTAATGAAAAAGTAATGGTAACAATAGGTAAGGTGCGGCAAGGTAGCCCAATCCTTTTGTGGCAAAGGACATGCCAAAACCATCTCTTATGATAAGCAAAGTGTTCTTGAGGGTACATGGGGATTTCATCTAGTCGCCTTCATCATGTTGGTTTGATTCGTGTTCCTTACTTTGGTAATTTGATATGTGGGTGGACCGGTGCTAAGGTGTTTTTCTTACTTGAACTCACAACCTACTTATGATTAACTCCCTCGCAAGCATCCGCAACTATGAGAAAATTATTAAGACAAAGTATAACCATAGCATTAAACATGTGGGCCCAAATCAGCCCCTTACGAAGTAGCGCATAAACTAGGGTTTAAGCTTCTATCACTCTAGCAACCCATCATCTAATAACTACTCCACAATGCATTCCCTTAGGCCGAAGTATGTTGAAGTTTCATATAGTCGACGTTCACATGAGAACACTAATGGAATCACAACATACATATCATCAAAATATCAAACACATATAATATTCACATGATTACTTGCAACATGACTTCTCTTGCGTCCTCGAGAACAAAGGTAACTACTTACAAATAATATGAATTCTCAAGATCAGAGGTGTATTGAATAGTGTAATGGACCTGAACATATAATCTTCCACCTAATAAACCACATAGAAATCAACTACACAAGGTAATCAACACTACTAGTCACCCACAGGTACAAAGATTGAACACAAGAGATGAACTAGGGTTTGAGAGGAAATGGTGTTGTTGAAGATGTTGATGAAGAATGGCCTCCCCAAGATGAGAGGGTTGTTGGTGATGACGATGGCTTCGATTTCCCCTCTGGAAGGGAAGTTCCACCGACAGAATTGCTCCGCCAAAGGGCAAAAGTGCTCCTACCCAAGTTCCGCCTAGAGGCAGCGGCGCTTCGTCCTGAAAGTCCTCCTCCTATTTTTTTAAGTTTTTTTGGGGAATTTATACCAGAAGATGGGCTCTGGAGGTGGGCCAGGACGGGCACGCTCCACCAGGGCACGGTTAGGGGGCCTAGCGCGCCCTAGTGGAGGGTGGCCACCTAGTGACCCCCCCTCCAGTAGTTTTCAGCTCCAGTATTTCTTATTAATTGTAAAAAATCTTCATAAAATGTCAGCTTCATTGGGGATGTGTAGAATAGGTATCTCTAACATGCTTTTTTCAGGTACAGAATTCCAGTTGCCGACATTCTCCCTCTTGGTGTAAACCTTGCAAATTGTGAGAGAAAAGACATTAGAATTACTCCCCAAAGTATTATTATGCATTTAAAACATTATAAATAATAGTAGGAAAACATGATGCAAAATGGACGTATCAACTCCCCCAAGCTTAGACCTCGCTTGTCCTCAAGCGAAAGCCGATATTGAAGAACATGTCCACATGGTTTGAGAGAGATGTGTCGATAATAACAAAATACGAACATAGTAGCATCATGCTTATTATTATAACAACAACAAAAATTAACATAAAACTTTTATTCCATAACACCATCATATAACTTCTGATGAGCAATTAACAATTCATCACAACGTGGAAGTATAAACCATAAACCTTATTGGAAACAAACAAACGGTGTTGTCAGTCAACTTTGGAACTACAATTCATCATATTTTTTGGAAGGGTCTCATGTAGAAGCCTTTTGTCGGGTCCACATACTCAACCATCATTTAATCTTCTATGATTGCTAACACTCACAACATACCCATGAGCAAAAGGTTTCAACCGGACACATAGAAAGATAGGGGCTTATAGTTTGCCTCCCAACGTATTCAACTCAAGGGTGATGTCAACAATAATAAGTCATGCTCATCATATCCAACTGGATATATTTGCCTAGATCTTTCCTCACCACATGATGCTTGCCAAAGGAGAAAAATAAAAAGGAATAGGGAAGAATAATTTGACTCTTGCACAAAAGTAAATGCTTAAAGGTAAAAGGTAGGCCCTTCGCAGAGGGAAGCAGACGTTGTCATGTGCTTTTTAGTTTGTATGCCAAATCCCTTAATGGAAAAGAACGTCATGTTATATTGTCCCTTGTGACAGCAACCTTTATTATCCAGTCCGTAGCTTTTATTACTTTACCATCACAAGTTCTTACAATGCTCAATTTTCTCTTACACTAGTTGATCAAACACATTTACAAGAAATTTGTATTGCCTTAGTGCATAGATGATAACTTACTTGAAGGATATTACTCAATCCATAGGTAGGTATGGTGGATGCTACCTATTGAGCATGTGTTGGTTTTCCCTTACAGAGGAAAGGGTGATGCAGCGAAGTAGGTAAGTATTTCCCACAGTTGTTGAGAACCAAGGTATCAATCCAGTAGGAGGAACAAGCAAGTCAACAATGGATGCATCTACACAAATAATCAAACTCTTGCACCCAATGCTATAAAGGGGTTGTCAATCCCTTCACAATTATTTGCAAGGGTTAGATCCGACAGAGATAGATGTAATGAGTGCGGAAAGTAAAAGCTAAATAAATTGCAGAAAGTATAGATCTAAAAATATATGATGGAAAATAGACTCGGGGGGCATAGGTTTCACTAGAGGCTTCGCTCTTGAAGGCAAATATCATGGTGGGTAAACAAATTACTGTCAAGCAATTGATAGAAAAGCGAATAATCATGTTGTTATCCAAGGCAATGATCATGCATATAGGCATCATGTACGTATCAAGTAGACCGACACGATTCTGTATCTAATACTATTACTCCACACATCGACCGACTCCTGCCTGCATGTAGAGTATTAAGTTCATCAAGAATAGAGTAACGCATTAAGAAATATGACATGATGTAGAGGGATAAACTCAAGCAATATGATGAAAACCACATCTTGTTACCCTTGATGGCAACAATACAATATGTGCTTTACTACCCCTACTATGTCATTGGGTGAGGACACCGCATGATTGAACCCAAAACCAAGCACTTCTCCCATTGCAAGAATTACCAATCTAGTTGGCCAAACCAAACCAATAACTCGAAGAGACCTACAAGGATACGAAATCATGCATATAAGAAGTCATAGGATATTCAAATAAGGTTCATGGATAATCTGAACATAAACTCACAATTCATCGGATCTTGACAAACACACCACAAAAGAGGTTTACATCGGATAGATCTCCATGAAGATCATGAAGAACATGGTATTGAAGATCAAAGAGAGAGAAGAAGCCATCTAGCTACTAGCTATGGACCCGTAGGTCTGTGGTGGAATACTCGCGCATCATCGGAGGGGCGATGGACTTGATGTAGATGCCCTCCATGATTGAAACCCCTCCAGCAGATTACCAGAAAAGGCTCTAAGATTGGATCTCTCAGGAAAACAGAGGCTTCCGACGGCGGAAAAGTATTTGAGTAGCTCTTTATGATGTTGGGGGAATATTTGGGTATTTATAGGCCAAGAATTAGGGTTAGGAGACCTGCCAGGAGGCGACAAGCCTGCTAGGCGTGGCCAGGGCCCCCGCGCCTAGCAGGCTTGTGGCGCACTAGCACCTCCCCTGACGTGCACTCCAGGATTGGATGACTTTCTTCCTTCTAGAAAAATTCCTTCCATAGGTTTTATTCTGTTTGGACTCTGTTTAATATTACATATCTGTAAAACTCAAAAACAAGGAAAAACAGAAACTAGCACTTGCCTCTAGATTAATAGGTTAGTCCCAAAAATAATATAAAATAGCATATTAATGCATATAAAACATCCAAAACATATAATATAATAGCATGCCATCATCAAAAATTATAGATACATTGGAGACGTATTAGTGGACTCTCAAAACATGAGTTTGGGTTTAGGGTTATTGATTGCACAAGTAGTATTTCTACTTAGTGCAGAATTTTTGGCTAGCAAAGATATTAAGAAAGTACCACATGTTGAAGGATCTATGACAATATAAGTTCTATTTGAATATGAACAAACATAAATCATTATGTTGTCTTCCTTGTCCAACGTCAACAATTTTGGCATATAATATTTAATGGGGGATCACAATGAAAAAAGATGTCCAAGATAGTGTATTTGCATGTGAATCTTCTCTTTCCTTGTAATTCTTCCATGAATTGCATCATTGACTAATGCTATGTTTGCCAGTCTCCAATAAATTTTACCACTTATACTTTTCATTATTGTGATTTCATTTATTCTCTTTTATCAAGATTGAACAAGAAAGTAAAGGGGCAAAAGCTCAAACTAAACTTTATTTGATAACTCTCCCTCGATTACATAGATAGATGGATCACGAAACTAGCACTCAAAAATATATCATATTAAACTTTTATTCAACTAAATCATGAAAAGGCTAAGGATCGAAATAAAAAAGCAAAGGTAAAAAGGGATGGTGATCCAATACCGGGGCACCTGCCCCAACCTTTGTTCAAGCCAAGGGAAGTGTCCATACCTGTGCACTCAAGTCTGCTTTGGTGGTTAAGATGATGAAGGTGGTGGTGATGGGGCTTTATTCTTCTTCTCCAATTTACGCTTGAGAATGAAGTTTTCTTCCCTTAAATCATCGTTCTCTTGCTCAAGTTTCAATATCCTCTTGCATTAGGCCTACCATTAGATAAATGGAGAAGGGATAAAAGGAGTATTGGGTTCACTCCTACCATTAGGAAGGCTTGACTTCTTGAACTCGACATGCATATCTCCAAGTTGAGGTAGTGGAGGTTCATCTTCATCCGAGCCGGCGTCTGGTCTAGCATTTTCTATTTCCTTCAAATCGGTGTTTTCTTCTTCCTCCGAAGGTCACAAGTAGGGGTAAATCTCCCTAAAGATCTTTGGATCAGCAACATAACTGGGCACATAGCTCTCTCACTCATAATCTCGAGATGTCATATTTTCAGATCTGTCACGAAAACAACATGAAACAAGAATAGAGGAAAATCTTGCGATGCAGTGGTCACAATAGTCAGGGGTATATATAACGAATTTTTATTCTTGAAAATCAAGAAAACGAAAGGAAAACGGATTCGGGAAGGTTCCCGAGGTGGCCACACTCCACTAGGGCGCGCCAAGGATGGCAACCGTGTCCTGGTAGACCAAGCTCACCTTGGTCGCCTTCCGGATTATTATTTTATTTCCTAAAATTCTTAAATATTCCAAACCTGATAAAAAATATTTTGCGGATTTTTTTGTAGTTCGTTTACTTACCGTATCACGTACCTCTTAAATTTCGCGATTCTAGACTGTTCCGGAAGGTTTCTTTTATGTGTTCCTCCCGTGTCATGGTTTGGATAACATTGCTTTCAACATTAATAGGCGTACCTAAGATATATTGTTTAATTCTTTGTCCATCGACCACCTTCGGGTTCGTACCTTTGGCATTATAAATCTTACTAGCTCCAAAGCGATAAACCTGGTGGTGTACTAAAGTATGGGCTTTTTAGTACCCTGTACTTATGCACGGACAGTTGTAGCCATACCAGTGGCAAGGCTTGCCGGGGAGCAACTGAGAGCAAATACAACAACATCGAGAAGGCATTCAAGTCAACAGCCGCAAGGCCGAAGGCAAGACCCTCGACAAGACCTTGCCGGGATGGCCTTCAAACCCCTGGCAAGGTGAAGCCCCACCAAGACCCCACCAGCGCAGAGGCCACGTGTCGCCCCACATGGGCACGTGTCGAGGCGCTGACGATGAAGGGGCTAAGCGGTGCCGATGGGACAGGGTCCTGTCCTATCCCGTCGACAGTCAGAGGCACCTGACGGAGCATTAAATGTGCTTGTCTTGCACCGTCAGTGTTAGGTATGATAGCATTGTACACCCCGTGTACGCACTGTACGCCGTTGTTGGGATCCCCTTAGTAATATAAAAGGATGCCCAGGGCATGACAGGGGAGGGGCTGGGCTGGCCCATTCTGCATGAGTAGCAGCCCTGTACTTTAGCGCTCCTAGAACCTGAGCTAGTACTCATGCAATACAACCAAGCAGGAGTAGGGTTCTACGCATCTTTGCGGCCTGAACCTGGGTAAAATCCCGTGTGTTAGTCATTAGATCTGCTCTCTATGCGAGCCTTCTTCCCTGCCAAATCGTAAAGGGATCCTTCCGATCCCATAGGTGTCGTTTCACCAACATCTTTGGCTCGCTAGGTAGGGGGAAAAAGGTTGCGTAGACCTGATTTGTTTACTAGCGCCAGTTCCTTCATAATATTTGTCGTCGTTTTCTCACCGGGGGTCGCGCGAGACGGTAGATGCCATGGGGTGGCTTATCGAGGTGAGAGTAACGCTGTCATGGATGATCCGGGATGGGTATGAGAATAGCATGCAGTGGTTTACCCAGGTTCGGGGCTCTTCGGAGAGATAATACCCCTACTCCTGCATATCTGTATATGTGAGGTATATTTGGTACATGGTTGCTCCAGGAGCTGTTTGCGGAGGAGAGCGATGAGGCTTCTTGCCTCATCCGTGAGTGTGAGAGTGGGGATGAGAGGATGTGAGGGAAGCTATCCCCCTTGAGAGAGTGAGAGGGGGCCTTTATATAGGCATGGACGGGTAGCTTGGGATGTAAGACATAGTGGGTAGCTTACATCCCAAGCAGCTTGAGGTGTAAGATACCATGGGTAGCTTACAAGTCAAGCCACACCTAGCTTGTAGACTAAGCTATGTCTGTCCCCTGGTGCACTTTATAAATCAGTGTCCAGGTGGCAGGTTACACTGTAGAGAGTACTACATGACGCGCGTACAGTGTGCTCCTGCTTGCCAATAGAGCACCGCCATGAGATATGGCCGTCTGGTCTGCGTGTGTCCGATGGGACGTCGGGAGCCGACTTTGTCAGGCCATAGCCGGACAGGAGGAGCCGGACTGGAGGAGCCGGACGGGAGGAGCCGGACGGGTGGAGACTGCCGAATCGGATGGGTGGAGGCTGCCGAGCCGGACGGGTGGAGGCTGCCGAGTCGGACGGATGAAGGCTGCCGAGCCGGATCGGTGGAGGCTGCCGAGTCGGATCGGTGGAGGTTGCCGAGCCGGATCGGTGGAGGCTGCCGAGTCGGATCGGTGGAGGCTGCCGAGCCGGATCGGTGGAGGCTGCCAAGCCGGATAGGTGGAGGCAGCCGAGCCAGATAGGTGGAGGCTGCCGAGCCAGACGGATGGAGGCTGCCGAGCCAGACAAGTGGAGGCTGCCGAGCCGGACGGGTGAAGGCTGCCGAGCTGGACGGGCGGGTGGAAGCTGCCGAGCCAGATGGGTGGAGGTTGCCGAGCCGGACAGGAGGAGCCAAACAGCTACAGTGTCATCAGCTACAGTGTCGTCAGCTCACTTCTTCGTTAGTCTTGTTGATTCGTGGGGCTTCGCATACCGGGGGTGGGTCCCCTGATGTTTTCAAATGTTGAGTCGTCTCCTTGAGCCTACCTAGGGGTAATCCCCCCGAAAGTAGCCTCCGAGCCTCCAGGCGACTTGGAGAGTCGGGCGGAGGGTTTATGCCGGTGGAGTTGTTGTTTCAGAAGTTGTCAATGATGGTTGATTGTGGGTTGGGGACGATGCAGCTTGCTTCTAGCGGGGGCGCACCAGCGCACTCGCTAGGTGTAGCCTCCGAGCCACCAGGCGACTCGGCGAGTCGCTTGGAGGGTCTTTGCTGTTGCTGAAGTAGACGGTGGCGTCGAGGATGCTGGGCGTGGATGCGGAGTCCGCCGGCTTGCGGTTTCCAGCGGGGGCGTGCCAGCGCACCCGCTGGGTGTAGCCTCCGAGCCTCCGAGCGACTCGACGAGTCGGGTGGGGGGTCTTTGCCATTGCTAAAGTAGACAGTGGCGTCGAGGATGTCGGGCGTGGACGTGGAGTCCGCCGGCTCGTGGGCGTGGAGCCCTGCCGAAGGTGGACACGGGGTCTGCCGGCTATCGAGCGCGAGGCGCTGCCGGGCGCGGATGAAGGGTCCGCCGGCTAGTGGGCATGGAGCCCTGCCGAAGGCGGATGCGGGGTATGCTCGCTGCCGAGTGTGAGACGCTGCCGGGCGCGGACAGAGGGTCCGCCGGCTTGTGGGCGTGGAGCCCTGCCGAAGGCGGACGCGGGGTCCGCCGGCTGTCGAGGACGAGGCGCTGCTGGGCGCGGACGGAGGGTCCACCGACTTGTGGGCGTGGAGCCCTGCCGAAGGCGGACGCGGGCTCCGCCGGCTGTCGAGCGCGAGGCGTTGCCGGACGTGGATGCAGTGTCCGCCGGCTTGTGGGCGTGGAGCCCTGCCGAAGGCGGACGTGGGTCCGCTGGCTGTCGAGCGCGAGGTGCTGCCGGGCGTGGACGCAGGGTCCTCCGGCTGTCGAGCGCGAGGCGCTGTCGGGCACGGACGGAGGGTCCGCCGGCTTGTGGGTGTGGAGCCCTACCGAAGGCGGACAAGGGGTCCGCCAGCTGTCGAGCGCGAGACGCTTCCGGGCGCGGACGGAGGGTCTGCCGGCTGTCGAGCGCGAGGCGCTGCCAGACATGGACGGAGGGACCGCCGGCTGTCGAGCGCGAGGCACTGCCGGGTGCGGACCGATGGTCCGCCGGCTTGTGGGCGTGGAGCCCTACCGAAGGCGGACTCAGGGTCCACCGGCTGTCGAGCGCGAGGTGCTGCCGCGCGCGGACGGAGGGTCCGTGGGCTTGTGGGCTTGGAGCCCTGCCGAAGGCGGACACGGGGTCCGCCGGCTGTCGAGCGCGAGGCGCTATCGGGCACGGATGGAGGGACCGCCGGTTGATGGGCATGGAGCCCTACCGTAGACGGACGCGGGGTCTGCTGGCTGTCGAGCGCGGTGCCCTGCCAGGAGTAGCCTCCGAGCGAAGAGGTTCCTCATGGAAATGATCGTGCAAAAGACAAGGTTAGGTTGGCACAGATATATCAAATATTTGATTTTGGCAGTGCAAGTTGGAGCAGCGGGTGCCGACTCGGTTTTGTTCGAGCCCCCCTAAGTCCTTTTCATGTTATCTCTGCTCTTTGGCTTTTGGTCTTGCTAGCGAGACAGCCGGGACCCGGTCTGTAGCTGAGACGAAGAGTGGGCCATGGAAAGGAGCGTCCAGTACTCGGACTCTGGGAGCAGACTCGGCCAAGTAGATACTCATAAATGAAATGGCCGGGTTGCCCAAGCCGTTTTCTCCTTGGATGCTTTTCGCGTGTGGTGACAAGCCGCGGTGCGGTCTATAGCTGAGACAAAGAGTGGGCCTTCACTCCCATACACGCTACTAAGCCATCCTGTGGGAACGAACGTATCGGGGCAAGCGGCCAGCCCCGGGCCGAGACTAGCTGGCACCGGGGTGAGCAGTAAGGCAGCAGAATAAATGCGGAGATTGCCCCCGAGGGCCGCTCGGGGTTATTTGTTTTGTGTGGAGATCTCACATTGCTTTTGGGTGTCAGCGAGGCGGTTTTATCGATGCTGATCAGCGCGTCCCGCCGCCGACGTGATCCGGTTGATGCGCGAGAGGCGCTGCCGGGCGCGGACGCGGAGTTTGTCGGATGATGTGCGTGAGGCGCTGCCGGGGCGGACGTGGGGTACGCCGGTTGAAGAGCGCGAGGCAGTGCCGAGTGCGGACGCGTTGTCCGCCGGCTGATGTGCACGAGGCGCTGTCGGGAGCGGACGCGGAGTCTGCCGGCTGAAGAGCATGAGGCGCTTCCGGGGGCAGACGCAGGGTCCGTCGACTGATGGGCATGGAGTACTGCTAAGCGCGGACGCGGGGTCTGTTTGCTGATGAGCGCGAGGCACTGCCAGCCACGGACAGGCGGTCCGCTGGCTGGTGAGCGCGAGGTACTGCCGGAAGTAGCCCCGAGCCTCCGGGCGAGGAGGTTCATTGATTTTCGCGTAGGCGGGGCGGGTGTTGTTGAAGATTGCCGGTGCGGCTTGCGGACGACGCGGTTTTTTACGGACGGGGTGCGCCGGCCGCGCCTGCTGGGTGTCACCTGCTAGGTGTATATCGAGGTAGGCGAGAGAGTGGGCTTGCGCGAGGGTGCGGCAGCCACGCGGAGCCGGCCGGTGAAGGTGTGGCGGCGGACGCCGGGGGTGGAGCCTGCCCTGGGGCACTTAGAAACCGCCGACATGGGATGACGTGGAGGCGCGATGGTGACGTCGTCATGCCGGCTGGCGGACGCTGTTCGTGGTGCGTCAGGCGACCGGGTCTCAGCCGTAGGTCAAGCTCGCGTGATGGCGCAACGGTGGGTCGCGGCCACGATGCACCGCGCGTGACCGGCGCCGGCACTAGAGCGGCAGCTGGTCCAACGCATCGCGGACGCACAGACGACGGGCAGCCGAAGCGCGGAAGCCGCCGAGCACATGGAACGACCCGGAGCAACGCGACCGGACGGGCAGCCGGTTGGGCCGCACACTAGCATGGCCGGCTAGGCACATACGCACGCGGGCTAGGTGGCCGCTGCCCATGCACGCATGTACGTGACTAGAGCTGCTGCATGTATCACACGCATGCATGCATCCATGCATTTTACGTACCTATGCTTTTCGTTCTCGTGACTGTGGGTAGATGGTGAATGCATTGACGGAGTGTCCACCGAGGCGTGGAAGCAGCAGCCAGTCGGGGATGACGCGGGCACAGACGGAGCAGCCGGACGCATCAGAGCCGGCCGGAGCAGTGATGCGGTGGCACGCGTTGAAGCGGCCAGTGGCACGCTAGGCGGAGCTAGAGGGTGGCCGAGCTGGACCCGGCGCTTGTGTCACAGGCGGGCGCGCGTGCAGGGGCGGAGACCGGCCGCGACGGAGGTGCAGCCGAAGCTAGGGCGTAGGAAGGCAGAGTCGCCGCACAGATGGTGTTGGAGACGTGTGCGGGACGAAGATCTATGGGCAGCATAAGGCCGCGGTCGTGCGGGCGCCACAGACATGAGGCAAAGGTGGGTGTCGGCTACGGGCCGGAATCCGGTGCGGGCACACACGGAACCGGGAGCGGGCCAGCCGCGCAGAGGCGGGGGCCGGCCACGGAGCGGCAGTCAGCGCCGGCGGGTGGAGGCGGGAGCCGGTCGAAGCGCGTGATGAAGTGGCAGCTGACTAGTGGCGCCGTAGGCACATGGGTGACGGACGAGGCGGGCAACCGGTCTGGCCGAGCACGTACGCGGCGCCATCGGCTAGGGCCAAGCAGCCGTCCAGAGACGCACATATGCAGTGCAGCCGGTCGACCGGGTACGCACACATGCATGCAACTGCCGGCCATGCACGCATGTGGGTAGTGAAGCAGGCCACATAGCGTAGCACTTGCATGCATGTATCTACGAATTTTCCTTTGCATTTGGAGAAAGCCTATGATCAGCCCGAGACTGTGGTTGGTAAGTTTTTGTTACATTCACGTCTAGTAATGGTACTTTTTGATTCCGATGCAACTCAATCATTCATATCAAAGGTAGTTGTGGAAAAGTAGGGCTTGCCTACCAGAACCCTTAGTCGGCCCATTAAGGTCAGTTCCCCAGGAGGCATGATGATGGCAGGGATAGGATGCCACGCATTGAACCTCAACATTGGAAACCATGTTTTTCCCACCGACCTCGTCGTCTTGGAGGCCCAGGGATTGGATGTCATCTTAGGCATGGATTGGATGACCAAGTATGAAGGAACCCTTGATTGTGCTAGCAAGTCTATTTTGCTCACCACCCCAGAACACAAGAGGATTAAGTATGTATCCCGACGCACCCCGAAGAGTACTCGGGTGAATTCCCTCACAGGAGTTGTTCAGGAGGAAGTGCCCGTTGTACATGACTTCCCAGATGTATTCCCGTAGGAATTACTAGGCATGCCACCGGATAGAGAGATTGAGTTCCTGATTGAGTTATTGCCAGGAACAGCCCCAATTTCCAAGAGACCCTATTGGATGCCCGCAACTGATTTAGAAGAAATCAAGAAGCAGATTAAGGAGTTATTGGACAAAGGGTATATTCGCCCAAGTTCTTCACCTTGGGGAGCCCCGGTTCTTTTGGTGGATAAGAAGGATAAAACCTTGAGGATGGTAGTCGATTATCGTGCATTGAACGAGGTGACTATCAAGAACAAGTACCCTCTGCCGATGATTAATGACTTGTTCGGTCAGCTAGTGGGAGCCAAAGTGTTCTCCAAGATCGATCTTCGATCAGGGTATCATCAGTTGAAAATTCGTGAACAAGATATACCAAAAACAGCCTTCACCACAAGGTATGGCTTATATGAGTATACATTCATGTCTTTTGGTTTAACTAATGCTCCTTCCTGTTTCATGAGTATGATGAACAACGTGTTTATGGAATATCTGGACAAGTTTGTCGTGGTGTTCATCGATGATATATTGATTTTCTCCAAGAGCGAGGAAGAGCACAAGGAACACTTGCGTTTAGTTCTGGAGAAGCTCAGAGAGCATCATTTATATGCCAAGTTCAGCAAATGTGAATTTTGGCTGAAGGAAGTTGGATTCCTTGGACACATTATTTTTGGAGATGGAATAGAAGTGGACCCCGCTAAGGTTGAAGCACTCACCGAGTGGAAGTCATGCACCTCAGTTAAGGAGATCCGCAGTTTTCTCAGACTTGCTGGATATTACCAGAGGTTTATCAAGAACTTCTCAAATATTTCCAATCCCATGACGGAGTTATTGAAGAAAGAGTCTAAGTATATTTGGACTGAGGAATGTGAAGCCAGTTTCCAAGAGTTGAAGAAACATTTGGTCACAGCCACAATGTTGATTTTGTCGAACATTCGGAAGGACTTCCAGCTTTATTGTGATGCTTCACATCAAGGATTTGAAGGAGTACTCAAGCAAGAGGGAAAAGTTGTAGCCTACGCTTCAAGATAGCTATGACCTCATGAGTTGAACTATGCCACCCATGACTTGGAGTTAGCAGCCGTAGTGCATGCACTCAAGACCTGGAGACATTTCCTTATCAGAAATAGTTGTGATATTTACACTGATCATAAGAGCCTGAAATATATCTTCATGCAGAAGGAGTTGAACCTCAAACAAAGGAGATGGCTAGAGTTAATCAAGGACTATGACATGAGATTGCATTACCTTCCAGGGAAGGCAAATATTGTAGCAGATGCCTTGAGTCAGAAGAATTGTGTGAACACACTCATAGCGGGAGGATTACCCCAGGAGTTAGCCGATGATCTAAGAGAGCTCGGGTTAGAGATAATTCCAAGAGGATATGTTGCCACACTGGAGATCCAGTCCAGTTTGAATGAAAGAATTCGTGAAGCCCAGAAGTCGGACAAGGAGATAGCTGAGATCAAGAAGAGAATGAAGGATGGGAAAGTTAAAGGCTTTCATGAGGATGAACAAGGAACTCTATGGTTTGAGGACTGTATCTATGTGTCAAATGACCCAGAGCTTGGGAAGTTGATACTTCAAGAAGCCCATGATTCACCGTACTCGATACACCCAGGCAGAACCAAGATGTATCTGGATTTGAAGGAAAGTTTCTGATGGATAGGTATGAAGAAGGATATTGCCGAGCATGTTGCGATATGTGATGTTTGTTAGCGAGTAAAGGCGGAACATCAGAAACCAGCAGGATTACTTCAAGCTTTGCCTATACCCGAGTGGAAATGGGAGAAGCTTGGTATGGAATTCATTATAGGATTACCTAGGACCCGTTCAGGTTATGATTCCATTTGGGTAGCGATCGATCGCTTCACAAAGGTGGCTCATTTCAATCCAATGAAGACCACCTACACCAGTGCTAAGTTAGCCAAGATATATATGACCAGGATCATGTGTCTGCACGTAGTTCCGAGGAGTATCGTGTCAGATAGAGGAATAAAGTTTACCTCAAAGTTTTGGGATTAGTTACATGAAACTTTGGGTACGAGACTAGAGTTCAGTACAACTTTTCATCCATAGACAGATGGATAGACTGAGAGAGTCAACCAGATTCTGGAGGACATGTTGAGAGCTTGTGCGCTAGACTATTGGTCTGGGATGACAACTTACCTTACGTAGAGTTCTCGTACAACAACAGTTATCAGACCAGTCTGAAGATGTCCCCTTTTGAAGCTTGATATGGAAGGAGGTGTAGAACACCATTGATGTGGGATGGTGTTGGGGACCGAAAACTTTTTGGTCCCGATCTTATCCGAGATTGTAAGGAGAAGGTAAAGCTGATTCATGACCGACTCAAGATAGCCCAGTCCAGGCAGAAGAGCTATGCTGATAGCAAACACAAGGAGGTGACATACGAAGTGGGAGACTGAGCATACCTCTGTGTGTCCCCACTTCGAGGAATTAAGAGGTTTGGTGTTAAAGGAAAGTTAGCACCTAGATTCATAGGCCCCTACAAAATTCATGAACGTAGAGGCGAAGTTGCATACAAGAGGGAATTGCCGGAAGGATTGTCCAGAGTTCATGATGTCTTCCATGTTTCCCAGCTGAAGAAATGCCATGCTAAGATGGTTGATATTCCTTTGAGAGACACAGTGCCCCTAGAGGCCATACAGCTGGACAATGATCTAACTTATGAGGCCATACAATGCCAACAGATTTACCCACAGCAAGATCATCAAGTTCTGTAAGGTTTTGTGGAGTCATCACACCGAGGAAGAAGCCACCTGGGAACGAGAAGAAGATCTTCGACGAGACCACCCGCACCTATTTTCTAGCCAACCCGAATCTCGAGGGCGAGATTCATCTTAAGGGGGGTAGGTTTGTAACATCCCCAAAATTCCATTTTTGGAATGTTATAAATATCGCTATGCATCATCATCATATTGTTTGAGTGAAATGAAATGTTGGAGCTTCTCTTTGAAATTCTGAACGTCACTTCTATTCCTTTTGTTTTGCCTTTCAAATCATTTGCAAACCCCTAAAATATTTCAATTATGAGAGGAGGACCATGACACTCCATGTTAGGGGAATTTTTGTGAAGTATTTGAACCATAAAACCGATGGGGTTATTTGAAAATTATTTGCAAAAAGAATTAAACTCAATTTAGTCATTTTTTGAAAGAAAAAAATTCAACTATTTATTCTGGCCGTGGAAAAATGTTCATCTTGTTTAATTTAATTTTCTGATAATTTTAGTATGAAAAACTTCTATATTGGAGTGTATATTTAATTTCCTTTCTTACTTTTTACTTCCTATTTTTATTTATTAGGAAAAAGTTTATAAAAAGGAAAATTTGCCACGCGTGTTAGGAAACTAAATCGGCCCAATTTGGAAAGAATCGGCCCACCGCCACCCACGCCAGATCGGATCGGTCCCCGATCGCGTCGCCCGCCTCTCCTCTCTCTCTAGCCACGGGACCCACCGCCCGATCCCGAACCACGTCGGTCACCACCTTCCTTCCCTCCCTCCTCTTTCCTTCGCTGGAAATCTGATCGGATCTGCGATGGATCCATCGATCCCCTTCCTTCCCCGAGCTCCTAACCCCGCCTATAAAAGAAGCAGCTCGCTCGCACCCCGTTTCCCCCTAAAACCTCGAGCCGCCCTTGCCAGAACGCTGCCCCACGACATAGTCGGAGCTCTACTCCTCCACCGAAATCTCCTGAGCTCGTGCGCTCGCCTCCGAGGCCTTCTCGCCTCCCAACGCCACCAACCGTCGCCGGAGGACCCCGCCGTCAACTGGACCACTTAGCCGACCTCCTTGACCACTTGAGAGGCCGCCCGCATCGAACCGAAAACTCCGCCGCCATCGTCGTCGTCGGAGCACCTCCCCATCACCGCGGAGAGCACCCCACCCCCTTTGACCGTTAGATCTCAAATGTACGGCCACGATTAAAATTTTATTTTCCCCGAAACATGTTTTTATTAGTGAACGTTCACTCTATAGCACCACGCGCACACAACTCTGCCCACTCACAGCATGCCACGTCACATGTTCGTAGATTAGGTTTTTTATTTGTTTTATGTTTCTGTTTTAGAAAATATAATAGTTTCTGTTTTTATTTTTGTTATATCTTTAAGGATATTTAGATTTTTGGATTGATTCTTTTTGCATCATGTCACAAATTTCAGGTAGTTTCTTCCACTAGTTTTAGTTTTCAAATTTGGAACTTTTAAATTTGAGTTCTATTGAATTTACTCAAATCACTACATTTTGAATAACTTGAGTTTAAGAACTTATTTTTGAGTGATTTTTTGCCACAGTTTTGTATTAGTTCCATTTATCACCCTGTCCTGTTTGAGAATTTTTAGGATATTTTAGATTAGGATTTTTAGCAAAATAGATTCTGTTTAGTTATTTTTAAGATTTATCTGATTTGTTTTTATTTTAGTTTGTTTTGATTATATTTTATTTTCACTTTCTGTTTAGTTCTTTTAGTTTATATTCTTTAGCATTAGGTGATTTATTTGCTGTTAATAAAAATATTTATTTTGTTTTGTGCTCAGTTTTAATAGGTAAACCTTGTTTTCACCATATGTAGTGTTTTGTAAAAGGTTTTGTAGTATTTCTTTTTAGACAAAAGTTTTATGGTGACATACCTTCTGTTTTCTAATAAAATTTCAGTTTTTATTTTCTGTTATCTATTTGTTAGTTGCTGAAAACAATTCTTATCTTGTTTTATTTTAGTAAAAGCCTTGCCATAAACTTTGAAAGACATTTGATTTGCTTTTGTCTCTTTTGTTTGCTTGTGCTATTGGTTGTTCTAGTATTATTAGTTTACCTTGTTATTGTTGTAAGTTGCGATATGGCTTTGCTTATTGTGTGTATTGTTTGATTCATTAGATCATCCGGAGTGCGAGGCTTGTTATCTAGAGTCACTCGAGTACGAAGATCGTCAGCAAGGCAAGTCACATTGATCATGTTTTTACCGATGTTTTTATTGCATTAGTTCTACCATCTCCACCCATTTGCATGCAACCTAGGTACTTGGAAACTTGTTTACTTGAGTAGTATCATGTGGTAGGCACTCCTCAAATCCTTGTCCCCTTGGCCCCAAGAAACGTTTATTTACTTTTGCTATGCTATTAGTAGACGGGGTTGGTTGTGTGATTCATGAGAGTTCTGAGATAAATTATTACAAGACCTACATGATGATCAAGACTTCAAGACTTCAAGTTTTCAACATACCTCTAGGTGGATTGGACATGCATCTGGGAGCCTGATATTTATCATGGTTATGCCCGGGAATCCTGGTATCTACATGTGATCATCCTAACGGAATGCCACCTAGGTTCGAAGAGATGGATGGATACTTCAAGGAGAGAAAGCTTACGTGTGCAACCGCAAGTCAATATGGGCTCTGGCTTGGTTGACCCTAGTGGTGACTTCGGTAGGTCAGTTGCTACGAGATGTAGAAGAACGGTAGGATTTGGATGGGCACTGAATTTCTATCGAAGGATCAGTATGGAAGAGTATGTTTCGATCGTCCCGTTCTCAAACACTAGGCAGTGCGAGGACATAACGGGAGGGATCGATTCTTGCGGGTAAAGTGTACAAGACTCTGCAGAGTAACAAATCTAATTAATTAGCAGTGTCCCTGGTTATGGACAACATGAGCACCGGAGACGATACTATCAGCCAGTCTCAACACAAAATACTTAATGATGTGGATTTTATTGATAACTCGGCTATCAGAAATGGTTGGTGGAACCATCTCATTAATCAACCAACATTGTAGTAATAATTTCTGTTTTGCCCACTCTCTTGTTGTAGGGAAAATTGGCTTTACGCTAAACTTACCACCCCACCTGCCATATATGCATATAGAATAGATGATTATTTTCACCCCTCTCTTTTGTGACTTGCTAGCATATTCAATATGCTGACCTACACGGCTGCAATGTATCATGTTGCAGAATATTTTTCCCACCAAGAGTGAGGATACGCTCTACGCTCGGTCACATGCCCTTGGAGTCAGATGGACTCAGCTACCTTTAAAGCTTCCACAAGATTTTGATTAGTGTATCTCATGAGTTGGCCTTCATCCACTTTATTGTAATCTTTATTATAATAAACGAATCGATATGAGATTTCGATTAATAAAGAAGTGTGATTTTCCCTTTGATATATACATTGATGTACCGTGTGTGTAACAACATGATCTTGGGATGGTACGGAAACACCGGAGATTCGACCGTTTCAGGTCGGGTTGCTACAAAAATTCTGCATTATAACTTCTTGCAGGATATCATGATTGGGGCATGAATATAACATTGACTTAAGCCTCCCCAAATCTAGAGCGATACTTTCTCCTTCACGAGGCCAAAAATTATATATATAAATCCGATCACGATGAACTACATTCATAGGATAAAACTTTTGCTGGAATTCCAATTTCAAACGTTTCCAATTCCATTATCCAATATCATCACATAGCCTATACCATATAAATGATTTTACCTTCAAAGATAAAGGTAAAACCTTCTTCTTAACTTCATCTCCGGATAGTCCACAAATTTCTTCCACATGTATTAGGTGCATATCAGGATGTTTAGTTTGATCTCCTACATAAGGACTAGTTAGCAGTTGTTCTAACATACCCAAAGTAATTAGATATCCAATATTTTCAGTAGGTGTTGTAGGTTGAGGGGCAACTAATTGTGGTTCCGGACGAGGTGAAGATACCCCGCACAAAGCCCTCAAATTATTGCTTTCCATATTAACAAGTGACAGTAAATTTCAGCACGTAGTATAACTTTTTCCTTACCGATTTCCACTTACCAAGAGTGATCCACTCCTCGGCAATGGCGCCAGAAAAGAGTCTTGATGACTCAAAAGTTTAGGGTATCAATCATAGTCCTTTTGATAAGTAAGAGTATTAAACACAACAAGGAGCAGAAGGAAATGATAACCGGTTTTCAGCAAGGTAATTTCTGCAAGCACTGAAACCAATGTTGAGGATATCGCTTATCGGGAACTTATTAGTCGACCCGGGATAAGGGGTAAATCACCTTGTTTAGTGGCATATCGGACGATTTAATGGCATATCGGCCAACTTATCGGCTGATTTACCTTATCCATCGGACACCGATAAGCGATAAATCGACCGATTTATCGACATATCAGGGGATATCTTCAACAGTGACTGAAACTGTAAGTAGCAAGTAGTTCGACAGCAAGATAATTTGTAACAAGCAAGTAATAGTAACAATAGGTAAGGTTCAGCAAGGTATCCCAATCCTTTTGTGTCAAAGGAAATGCCAAAACTATCTCTTATGATAAGCAAAGTGTTCTTGAGGGTACACGGGAATTTCATCTAGTCGCTTTCATCATGTTGGTTTGATTCGTGTTCTCTACTTTGATAATTTGATATGTGGGTGGAATGGTGCTAAGGTGGTGTTATTGGTTGAACTAACAACCTAATTATGATTAACCCACTCGCAAGCATCCGTCACTACGACAGAAGTATTAAGACAAAGTCGAACCATATCATTAAACATGCGGACCCAAATCAGCCCTTTACGAAGTAGCGCATAAACTAGGGTTTAAGCTTCCGTCACTCTAGCAATCCATCATCTAATAACTACTCCACAATGAATTCCCTTTGTCCCAAGGAAGGTGAAGTGTCATGTAGTCGACGTTCACATGACACCACCAAGGGAATCAGCACATACATATCATCAAAATATCGAACACATATCAAATTCACATGATTAATTGCAACATGACTTCTCTCGTGACCTCAAGAACATAGGTAAATACTCACAAATAATATGCATGCTCAAGATCAGAGGTGTATTGAATAGCATAATTTATCTAAACATATAACATAGGCAAATACCCTCAAAACCATTTTTATTCAAATCAAGCTTTTGGAATATTTCTATAAGAAATATTCTCAAAAAATTCCAGGAAAATTCTAGCAAGTCAACACTATCATAGGTGATGATCTTGCAAAGTTTCATCTCAATCCAAGTTGGTTTGGTTCATCAAACCATCCAAAACCATTCATGTCCGGAATCAAATTTGAGCAACTTTACATTGTGAAGTGTCTCCCCTTCGCCTCAAACTTTGTGGGCATGCTATAATGGCCAAATAGTGATGGTACACTAACTGGTGCATCAAGGGTAAAAGCCTAGCATCAATGGATCTACAGAAATCTGATTCTGCCAATTTCTAGGGTTCATCAAATCTCCATTGTCAACTTTTTCCTCTTGAGCTCAAACTTGGTGAATACTCTCATTTCTACCTAGCATTCCACCCTGGTAAGTATCTCGGTAAGGTGGTAAAGTTTCCTTGCCAAAATCACTACCAAACACCTTCTAGTGAATTGGTAAAACCATCTTTTCCCCACCTTGTCCTTTTACCCCTCGCCCGAGCTTTTTACTACAGCCTCCGGTAAGTGCCTTGCACCTCCAGTAACTCTCCCTGGCCAAGGCACCTCAAGTAAGTCTGGTAAATTCCTCATTTTACACACTGGACAGGAGTTTTTCCTCTCTCCCTCTCACTTTTTATTCTCTCCTAAGGCATCCCGCAGCATCCAATGCCCTACCCTCTATTGTAAAAACCCCTAGATCCCCCTAGGCATAGCCGGCCATGCAGAAGACGTTGTTGGCATGTCGTGGCATGCCAAACGAGCACTCTGGAGCATGCTACAGTGCTGACAGGCACTATAGCCATCGCCCATTGCATGGCTCCGGCAGCCCCGGGCCTCCCCCGCGTGCCACTTGGTCCCTCTCGGTGTCCGTGCCATGCCACCCCTGTCGGCCCCTCCTCTCTCCCTCCTTCGACCTCCTCTCGCACGCGCCGCGGCCGCCCGAACCGACCAACCGTGGGGCTTGCACACGCGCACTCCCCTGCACCTCTCTCCTCTCCCTCTGGTCGTGGGCGATGCCCAGGAGCGCCTTTGACCCATTCTCTCCCTCCCTCGAGCCCTCCAGCGAGCGCCATGACCTCGCCGAAGCACGAACCCTCGATGGACTTGCGTTCCCCTATAAAAGGGGCCTTCCCCGAGCTCTATTCCCTTCTCTGGCCCCCTCTCCTCCTCTATCGTCCACCCGCAGATCCTTAGCTCCTCCCCGTGCTCGTAGCGCTCAGGATTGACCGGAGATCGTCGTGGCGTCACCACCGTCGATCTCCCAGTAGCTGCCTCCTCCGGCCCTCCTTCTTCACCAGCTGGTCCTCCCTCGCCATGTTGATTCATTCCCCTCTTCTTCCCGTCCTTTTTGCAGCATGGGATGGCCCCGTTGACCCCCTCCCGAAGCTCCTCCGCCATAGGACCTCGTCACCGGCGACCCGCGCCTCCCCGTCGACCATCTCCGACACCTCCCGAACGGTGGAAGCCTCCTTAGTCCATCCCCGCTCTCAGATCCCCTCGTCGTCCCTCCTTCGCCGCTGGTGAGCGCCCTCCCCCTCCTGTCGAGAGGAAGGAGATGACAGGTGGCCCCCACCTGTCATCCCCACGCCCCTCTCCCTCTCCTTCTCTCTCTAACGCTGGGGCCCGCACGCCAGGTACAAACCTGGCCGCGCGCGCGCCCGTAGCTCAGCTGGGCCAGCCTGGCCGGTTGGCCCAGTGCGGCTGGGCACTTAGCCCAGGGCAGAGTAGCCCTTTTCTTTTTCTTTTTTGTGTAGATTTCCAAAAATCCCACATATTTGAATATTTATCCAATGCCAATAATTCTTCCACCTAAATTCCTAGAATAATCTATAGAATTTATTAGTGCCATTTGTAAAAATGTTTGAAACTATTTTTAGTATTGTTTTATTTTAAAACTTATATTTAGCCACCTTTTTGCCTATGTTATTTAATTTCTAAAACGTTTTTCGCAACAAAACTCTAGGAGAATATTTTTAGTATGACATCTAGTATTTATCAGAGTAGGTTAACATTTTTGGTAGTAGATTGAGTGCTCTGTTTTGTGTGATTACTTATTTTTTTATCGCTTTATTTCGTGACGATAGATTGCGCAGTTGACGAAAAAGTTGGACCCGAAGACCCCGGAGACTTTGTTGAGCCAGGCAAGCAGCCCTTTGACCATGACGAGAAACCATTTTTATTGCATGTCATATAGCACTTTACTTTCATCATAACTGATCATGTGATGTGGTGTTCCCCTTTCGGTGGGATGCCTCCGATACGTTTCCATTGACACTTGCATCATGCATGACCCTATCACCTTATGAGGGTTATGCGGGTGGGAGTAGTTAGGTTGCTAATAGATGCTAAGCAAATGGGATGGGACTTATGCATAGTGATGGCAAGAAAGGAAATGATTTCAAAGATTTTTCGAAAACACCGTTGGGTGCCACTAATGCCCAAGGGAGATGATGATGAGATGGGTGACCACTTGAGAAAGAAGTGGTGTACCGGGACAAGTGAGTGTTGTGGTTTTCGAAAACCGATTGGTGTAAGTTGCGACTGTTATTCCAACCTTACATGTACGACCATGATACCCCTTATGGGATGGGGCTTTGTTGATTACTATGGTTGATGCTAGCAAGGAGCCCGCATTACTAGTGGCAAGAGTGGAGTGGTCACTCTTGAAACGGGGTAGTCCCTGAGTGGAAGGCCACGCGCTGTCTTTACAGGTACCGGGCACACCGTTGCGTGCCCTCATGGATGATACGGGTGATGTATATCATGAGGGTCGGTACCAACGAGTGGACTCTCTGTTTAGTATCACCATGGGAAAGGCATTGTTCGGGTGCTTACCTCGGGTATGTTAAATACCGCGAGTCGTGGATGACACGGAAGTTCCCCGAGTCTTGTGGGTAAAGTGTGCAACCTCTATAGAGTGTACAACTATTCGAATAGCCATGTCCACGGTCAAGGACAGTTGAATGACCGCTCTTGTGCTACGTCCAAATGTTTTCACAACGGGTGTGTGGGTGTGTTGGAGACACAGATGGTACTTCAACTAAGTCTGATGACTTAGCATGGGAAGTGATCTAAGTCCGATGACTTAGCATGATGAGTGAACACAAGGTGTCCAACCTCTACATATGTTGATATCTGTAACTTGTTCATATGGATATCTGCTATGTTGATGCATGATCACTAGTTAATTGACCATGACATTTGCATTCAAATTAGCTTGCCGCAAAATCAACTACTTAGTGCTATATCATGCATCATTGCTACCTTGTTCCACAACTTGGGTTGCTTGCGAGTACATTCAAAGTACTCATTGGCTTGCCACTGGTTATTTAATTGGCCAGGCATGGAAGAACAGGAGTATGTTGAAGAGTTCGTTGGAGACAAACATGTGAACTAGGACGCTTCCCAGTTAGAATGCCTGTAGGTTAAGGCAGATGGCATGGGTTCACGCTTTCGATCAAGATTTCCGCTGCTTGTTCCATTTTAAGTGTTTGGCGTGTGGCCCTATCTATGTAAGACTTGACCTTCATGGTCTTTATTTATGTAAGACGTTAAGTGTGGATGTAAGACTCTTGTTATTCAGCTTCTGTGTGTTCAGTGAGCATTGATCTCTTGGATCACTGTACACGTGCATTCGATGATCACGACTTATGAGTCGGGGTCCCCACAAAGTTCTCACTTTCATGACGATAAATGGCGCCTCATAGAAGTGATTTTGTCAAGGGTAACCAATACGTGGCAGCCACCGTAATGGGTCTTTATTAAGCTAAGAGGTACCGGTTTTCATTCGGTACCCATTAACAGCCCTGACCAATAATGATTTGCCATGTGTCATTCTCCCATTCAACAACGGAATCACGTGTCAGTTTTGTCTTGTGATAAATGTCATCCATCAAATAGACAAGACACGCCGAAAAAACGTTGACATGTGGCATGACCCAACAGTGGGCCTTTCGGTTAAAAGATTCGCCCATTTGACTTGGTCAGAAGTTAGTGGGTCAGACAATGGAGACTGTGTTAACAGTGTATTCACATATAGCCCATTTACGGCCATGGTACTCACAACCCGTAATGGCCTTTTTGAATTCGGCCCAGTGGCGTCATGTGGGCCGTTCAATATGACTCCAGCCTCTTGTCACATTTGGTCCATGTATGTCATGTGACCTCTATCGGCCCATATCAGACCTTTGGAATCTCTAGGCCCTTTAACGTCCCGTAGTGATTCCAACACATAATGAACTTCGAGTTTCTTTGGAGCCATTATCAACTCATGATACTTGTGATCAGCGTTGGGATTTCCGAAGAGGAGTAGGTGATGCAACATAGTATAGGTAAGTATTTCCCTCAGTGAGAACCAAGGTTATCAAACTGATAGGAGTAGCACGCAACCCCCGTCATCAGCAACTACACACAAACAAGCAAACACTTGTTCCCAACGCGTGCAAGAGGGTTGTCAATCCCCTTGGACTCGTTATTTGCAGGGAAATGAATTGTGTAGATGATAGTTGAGTAAATTAAATTGTAAAATAAAATAAGAGGAAATAAATGGAATCAAGGTAACGAAAGCTTTTGTAGATATATAAGTGAATAGACCAAGGGGCCGTAGTGTTCTCTAGTGCCATCTGTAATGTAGTAGGCATACAGTGGGTAAACAAATTACTGTTGGGAAATTGATAGAATAGCGCATAGTTATGTAATATTTATTCACGACAATGATCATGTGTATATAGGCATCACATCCATAAGCAAATAGGCTGACTCCTTCCTGCACCTATTATTATTACTCAACGTCGAGAGCACTTCTATGCTTGCCTCTCTAAGTATTAATTTCATGACAAATAGATTAATGCTTGGAGAACAATGACATGATGTAGACAAAGAAAACTCAATCAATATGAATTAACATCATCATTTTATCCTTACTGGCAACAATACAAAGACGTGTCATGTCCCCTTCTATCACTTGAATATAGAGCACTACCAGATTGAACCCACTACAACACACCCCTGTCACTGAAGAAATATCAATCTAGTTGGCCAAACTATTTCAATAGATCAGAGAGATTAACGAAGCTATAATAATCATCATACAATTCTGAGAAGACTCAAATATGTTTTCATGAATAATCTGAACATAAAGCCACAATTCATCGGATCCCAATGAACACACCACATAAAGTGATTACATCAAATAGATCACCGCGAAGATGCGGTGAATTTTGTATCGAATATCAAGAGAGAGAGAGAGGGATAGTCCTCTAGGTACTAAATACGGACCCATAAGTCTATAGGGAACTACTCACACATTACCATGGGAGCAGCAAGGTTGATGTAGAGGCTCTCCATGATCGACCCCCCTCCAAATGGGCACATGGCGGAAAAGAGGCTTGAAGTGGTAAAAAAGTGTTTTGGGAGGCTTCTAGGGCTTTTGGGATTTGGTAGAATTTATAGGCTAGAGAGGGGTCGTCGGGACCCCGATCCTCAGTCATATGAATCCAGCCTATAACATATCGCATCACTTTGAGGCCTGACACGCGGCAATCCCCATGGATGACACCTTACCTTGGTCATGATAGTTTGCGTCTTTTGGATCACGTATAGGAATATGGCGCTAGTAATCATACACCAGAGAACCTAGGTCAACAAGACTAGTCATAGAACCCAAGTGGCACATCTGTATAGGGACATGCATATGTAACCCAACAGTGCAGGTGTCGGTCACCAACATGTGTAGACGAGTCATAGCAAGCTACACGGACTCAATTACACCATGAGACATTTTTGCATCAGTTGCATGTAGACGAGTCATAGCAGGCTACATGGACTCCATTACACTCTGAGATATTTCTCTATAGGGACAGACACATCAACAAAGAAGGATACACGCTGGTCAATAAATGTGTACGAAGGAGTAGCCAGCTATCCTGGCTTAGTGAAAGCACAAAGAGGCATTTCCTTGTAAAGAGGGCTAATAAAGGTACACAAATAGGTGTCGAATCCCACACATACAATTGCACATCACACATATGCACAAACATGCACGATATGCGTAGATACAACATGGGATCACATCAAAACTTTATGACACATCATTTATTTAAGGGGCTCACAGAGCCTTGCATAATGGGTTCATACAGGTAGGGGTCACATGACCGGACACTCAAGTCATACAAGCCATGCGGAAGGATAAAGTTCTATGAGTACAGACATATGAAAGCATAAAAAAGGCATGTGGCCTGACTATCTACAATCCCCTTCCAAGGGGCCAGCTCGGAGCTGGGATATGAGCTACTTATCGTCGTCAATGTCTAGATAGAACCCACGACATGGATCGTGGGTCTCCTCTGCAATAGTTATTAATCAAACATGAGTACTAAATTGTAACACCCCGGACACACCCGTCGGTAGTCGTTACTCCTGGCGGATCTTGACTGGCCTCACAGATCAATACTAGTCTTTTTTGCGCACTTTGTCCTCACTCATGCACACCCGGGACCAACTTCCCAGTCGGTCACCTATCCTAGAACTACTCCATGCCAAGCACGCTTAACCTGGGAGTTCAGTTTGAATGGGCTCTCGAAAAAGAAGGAATTCCTTATTGATATGAGTAGTCTATCATCCATAATATGCCAGGCTATCACATACACCACCACTCAAAGGAACCGACGTCCTCGTCGGGTCACAGGAACGTTCCCTCTTGGCACAAATGTTTGTGCTTCCAGTCTGATACATGTGTCATTCTGTGTGCCGCGACGGGTCACCAACTTCGTGAACAACATGATCACGCACCTGTTGGCAAACATCCGTGTAACCGCGAGGGTCGGCTCTGATACCAACTTGTAATGCCTCGGATACACCCGTCAGTAGTCGTTACTCCTGGCGGGATCTAGACTGGCCTCGCAGATCAATACTAGTCTTTTCTATGCACCCGGGCCAACTTCCTGATCGGTCACCCATCCTAGAACTACTCCAAGCCAAGCACGCTTAACCTGGGAGTTATGTTCCAATAGGCTCCCGGAAAAGAAGGAATTCCTTATTGATATGAGTAGTCTATCATTCCTAATATGTCAGGCTATCACATAAATTACTCAGCAGGTCTTACAACAGATCTACCTACTCATGCTTATGTATCAACAAGGGGAGTTGTGGTGTTTCATGCAGCAAGCTAGCTTTGACTCTTGGCTATCCTATACTATGACTACGAGTAGTTTCAATAAGATGAGATAGTGCACACGAGTCCACTAATCACCACAACAATACAATATCATGGATTCTCTCCCGTCGTTCTACGAGAGTGTCATCCACGGTACTCACACTTGTCTTGAGGCTTTCATGAGTATCCATTTAAGTTATCTATGAACAACATACATTTCCATGTAGTCCATATCTGAGAACGCGGCTATTCAAAAAGTTTGATAACCAAGCAGGGGTGTACTTCTTCACACACAGTCTCGCCACTTATCGCCATGTGCACGTCATGCACCTTGGCAACCTTCAAGCAGAAGCGCAGCGAGGGAGTTGGCCACGGCCGTCAACCACACAAGAACTAGTCCAGGTTTAACGCCTATTTGAGACTAAACCCGCACGGAAGTCCAACGGAAGATTCCACTATGGCCTCAAACATTGTGCGCATGGTTCAAAACCCCACTGTTTGGGTGCCACTTTGTACACCATGCCACTTGTCTGTCGCTTCATAGCCCACCCTAAGGTCAGCACTACGCACGGCAATAAGCATAAGCTACAAACACCAGAAACTACTTGCAACTCTTGGACAGGATACGAGCCGATTGATAGGCCAAGAGGGTCAATTAAGGATCCCAATGCCTGGTAGTAGCTAGTCTTGGATCACATACACATAACTCAGTACCTAAGGTCGATTCCAATGAGACAATCCACTATGTCCTCCTGCATAGCCTCTCATCACTACCTTTACCAAATCGGGTTCTACTTTTAACTCTCATCATCAGAACACATTCATTTCACTCCAGTTCATCACCCAAATGAATCAGACCTGACACAACTCGAAGCATAGCAAACATAGTAGGGTAAAAGCACATCATGCCTCAAGCATCTACCAGGTATGCTAGGTTGCTTAGTGTAGGTATTTACTATGATGATGACAGGTCATACAAAGGAATGGGTTCAACTACCGAAAATGGTAAGAGTTGAAGCGTTGTTGTCCTAATGCAATAAATGAGAGCAGGAGCAAGAGCGTGGCATTGTATGAAAATCTTCAAACAGGTTGCTTGCCTTGCAGATGAACAGTGGGATACTCTCCTTTCGTTGGATACTCGCGGGTATCCTGCGGAGTAGATCCTACCGCAACATATACAAAGGAATAACCAATACACATCAAGTCCGACAATATGATGCATGATTATCACATGGCAATATGAGTTGTATGAGCTAATAGATCTAGCATTACGGTTAAATGAAGTTGGTTTGAACCCAGGTTTCAAATTCAAACTCCACATATTAGGTTACATATTGCATTTGAGCAAATTGTCTATGTTCTCCTATTTAGGTTGCTCTATCATCCATCATAATAGCACATATGCATTTTCTGATCAATTTTTATATATAAATTATTTTCATCTGACTTACAAATCGATTTATATGAATTTTAGAAGTTTTAATCATTTTCTGGAATTTCCTGATTATTTTAAATACCAGAAAAGATTTATTGCGTCAGCATGAGGTGACGGTCATGCCAACAGGTCATCTGACTGTTTCAGGTCAAACATGACCAGTGGAACCCATTTGTAAGTGACTCATACTAGTTAAGTTGAGTTAAATTAACTAATTAACTCTCATTATAATTAATCTAATCATGTTAGGGTGTTGGGCCCACATGCCATTGACTTATTAGGTTAATTAAACTAATTAATTTAATTTGTGCTAAACTCCAATTAGTCAGGGTTCGGGCCCCACATGTCATAGACAAAGGGGATGTCAAACCTTGGTTAAAAGGTCAGACCCATCGGCGTTTAGCCACCGGTAGCATCCAGACGTGATGGAGGCGTCAGAAACGCTGCTCTAGCGACCAAATCAACGGCGGTGCATCTACATGCAGCTCACTCGCATGTATCCAATGGAACAAGCCACACGGGCTGAGCTGGTCGGAATCATCGACATCGATGACCCTTGTGGACGCCGAAACTTGGGTGAGCTATTTTTCGAGGCCATAGAGCACTAGGGGAGGAGCTAGGAGCTGCTACAACTTCCTAGAGGCCTCCTGAGGACGACTGCGTGCTCAGGTGCAAGTTCCTGAGGTTGTAGCCACGGCGTCGACATGGTCGACATGGTCGACAGCGGTGGCCAGAGTAGCTACATAGTGCAAACGAATGCGGGAAGAGAGAGGATCAGAGCAGGAGCTCACATCAGTCACAGCGAGCAACTCTACGATGGATTGGAGATGATGAATCAACAATGGTGATTGTCGGGGTCCGAGAAGGAAGAAGAGCTCAAGGGCGGGGTTCCAAGGGCTCCGGTGAAGCATGGATCTACGAAGAGGACCAGCAACTGGAGGCAGAGCCCGTGGACTCGTCGAAGGGGCACAGAGGTGGTTGTGAACATGACAACTATGGCAACGAGCTCGTGTTGGGTTTGGACATGGAGGGTGGTGGCAAGGCAGAGGGGAGAGGGGCAAAATGAGAGGTACCCTCGGTCGGGACAGCTCCTGTGAGGTCATCTGTAGCAATGACATGGAGGGGGAGGCAGCTAGGTAGGGTGGTGGCATGGAGCTCTGGCCATGCGCGCGCGTCGTGTGTCCTGGTTTTGTCACGACAGATGTCCTCATAGGATAACTTTGGTGTGAATCTATCGCCGTTGTGTGGCGACTCGAAGGGGTTGATCGGGAACGAGAGACAAGTTTACCCAGCTTCGGACCCTCCGTTGGAGGTAAAAGCCTATGTCTTGCTTTGTGTCTATATTGATGTTGATATCAATTACAAGGGTGTGGAATCGCTAACCTAGCTTTTCAGGGTTTATAACTTAAGTCTATTGGCCTTAGGGGCTCGACTTTATATAAATACCGAGACCCTTGGCTTACAAGAATCCAAGTCGTGCTATGACTCGTGACCTACTATGTCTCTAACTTGCCTTGCCCCTTAAGCAAGGAAACTCCTGACGTCTTATGTCTCTTGGACTTTGAGTTGCCATCTTCATGTGTTGGCCGCCATCCGGCTTACTTAGTAAGCCGCCTTGTTCGCCTTGTTTCTAACGGTACAATGCATCTTCAATATGGCCCATAAGCCACCACTTGTTTGACCCGACCCAGTAGGGAGGGTTGTACCGTAGGGTTATATCCCCGACATTAGGCCCCAGATTGATTTGAATTTATTCATATCAATATTCCTCCTCTTCACTCGGCAGCTTATCTCGTGTCTTCTCTGGATCTTCAAAATGCCAGCTTATGATCCTTCTAGACTTGTAATTTTTCTCGTGCCATCCATCTGTGACGCCACACACCGGAAATCCAGGAAAGCAATGATGACATCACAACAGATCTTTTCATGTATCTGTTTATCCCAAAAATTGAGGTGTCACTATTTCCAAAACTTGATGCGCCTCCTTGATTCCCGCGCTTGTCAGTTTCCTCTTCGGATTTTCTCCCTTATAAATAGGTTGGCCAGGCCCTGTTATTTAGTTTCCACTCTTTCTTAATCCTTGCGCCCCCTTCTCACTTGAGAACCATGGGAGCTTTGTCGACAATGTCGGAGTCCTCCAGTCGTGCCGCTTACGCAACCATATTTGTTCGCAGTCGATGGAGTAGAGGCGGTTGTCCCCATTTTGTTTTCTCCAAGATCTGGTACGCCTTGCTCCCCATTAGGGTTTGATCCTACCAGTATTCGTACCATATTCATCACGTTCGTACGAACAGTTGCTTCTAGATCCAATTTTTTTTTATTCCTTTAGTATTCACGGTTTAGTCGCAGCCTCCGCATCTTGTTCCTTGCGAACAATCTAAAATGGACCTTTGATGGATACTTTCATATACCTCGGTTCGGTTCCTCGGCTATTTAAAGCATTTTTAACTCTCCTTTTCCTTGTTTATTTAGATCTATCTCAATGATTATCTTGGTAGAAACTTGTTTGTGCATAATCTTCGCTAAGTCTTTGAAGACACGACATATTTTCGTGCTCCTTTACTTGACTTTGTCAACTTAAGTATCTTTCTGCTGGTTACTAACGACGTAAACGTCTTTGTGTACTAGCTTAATTTGTATTGCCTATGTAATAACTATAATTGTCGGTTTATACTTTGCACTATCTTATCTCCCTTATCTCCCCTGTAGTTGCTCCTTAACTTGCCATGGACCCCAAAAAATCCAAGCTCACCTTAGAAAATCTTGTGACCCAAGGGTTCCTGTCGGCTCGGAAGGAAATAGAATGGTGTGCCCCAAAATAAGAGCCTTATCCGCACCCTCGAGAAGGAGAAGTTGTCATCTTCTCTGACCATTTGCGCAGAGGTTTCGACCCTTGGCTGAAAGTTCTTCAAGGACCTTCTACATTTCTTCAATCTCCGGCCTCGGGATCTTGCACCTACTTAGGTGACCAAGATCTATCAATTCAATGTTCTATGCGATGTTTATCTACAGATTGAGCCGACCATGACCCCTTTTAGGGATTTTTTTCTATCTGAATCGCCAAATTGAAACCAAGAATAGCCCTGCTTTTGAACTTGGCGGAATCTCTATTCAGAAGAGAAAGAATAACCCTTTACCCGATTCCAAGTTGGTGAGTCACCCAAAGGGATGGAATAAGACTTGGTTCTACTTCAAAAACATTGCCCCAGCAGGAGAGAATCCTTTGTCGGGTTACAAGATGGAACATCCTGGAAACAATGCAGAATTTCCGGGCTGGCCAACGACTGAAGAAAGTCACCTTATAGTGCCCCTCCGCACTAAGTAAAGGGCCCTCGCTACTCATTGCTTGACCAGGATAGACCTGATCCGCTGTTGGCTGAAGTAGCAGATCCAGTCCATCAGTGTCAGGGGCGGCTTGATGTGTGGTTACTCAGGCAATCCAACCGACGTTTAATGCTTCTCTCATGAAGACTTGTCCGACGACACCCTCAACAAGGAAACAAACATATTCTTCTCTGATTCAAGGGATAAGTGCAGTGTTACTGGCTTGGGTCTGTTCTATCTGCAAAATTTGCCACCTCCGGTATTTGACCTTTTTGATATGCATATTTTCTTCCTTAGTCAACTTATTTTAACCCACCTTTCTCATTAGGTACTTTATATTGTATCAGGCGAATTCTAGCTTTTGAAATGTCACGCATCTGGCCCCCGCTCCTTCAATAGGACAAAGAGATGACCCGCCCCTTGAATCGTCTTCGGGGGACATTCTGAGGTAGAACTTGACTCCCATGGCCGTTTGTTTATTGAACTTGCTGATGCGCCTTCTTGTCAGGGCAAGTCGGAAACTAGTCAAGTCACCAATGTTGAGGTAATTCCTGTCTCCTCCAATTCTTCAGAAATGTTTATCTCAAGAAAATTGAGACGAGAAGTCCAGAAGGTTATGTTTTCACATCCAGATGCTCACTTAAATCCCAATTTTATTTTGAAGATAACTCAGCTTGTCCGTCAATCAAAATGCAAGACACAATGTGATTCGGGCGACTTAGACCCTAGCCTATGGCATGCTCCACCCTGTCACAGACCATGTATTGAGGTGCAACATAGTCTTATGTCTTCTCGCCCTAGAGACGGTCTTTTAAAATAGCCACTTAATTCGTCAAACTCACTTTATCACGCATCTCCTCCGTCATCTCATGACTCGACGACGACTCAACTTCCCGCTTTCAATGTGAATCACACGTAAGTTGTAATTTTGCATCAACCTGGCGTTTTTAACTTTGAACTATATCTTTTCTTGATGTAACTCCTGATTTCTGATGATCATAGGGCCAAAGCTACCAAAGCAAAACGTGCTGCCGGGTCAACTTCGGATGTAGTGGTTCAAAATATTCCAAATCCTCCGCAAAAGACGGCAACCACCGAAGTTACTCGTCCTATGGAAGATAACCCAGAAGCCAGGGTCGAGCTGACAATGGATCTTGATATGTTAAGGCCAGATGAGCCGGTTTTCATAGATACAACAATGGCGACACAACGCGTATCAACCAAGCCGTCTTCACACTTAACAAGTCCGCCTTGTCCATCCAGCATGGTGAATCATGTGGGTGATGTTATTCCGCCCGCTGAGGAGAATGTTCCAGAAGTTTATATTGTCAAGGAGAGCATCCAAACTCCGGTTGTTTCCTCCAATGTGTTTAAGATCATAACCAAAGATGAACTAGTGGTTTTGGATAAGGGAAAAACCAATTTGGAGCTCCCGTATCTTTCTGTACATGAGGTTGAAGATATTTCTTTGCAGTACTTGGCCCGGCTTAATGATAGCCAAGAAATTCAAATGAATTTGATAACTACTCTCAAGGAGCAAAATGAGGTAAAATTCTCCCTGAAATTTCTTTATCTTGTATATTCTATCGTTAGCCCCAAGGGTCGGCTCATCTGCATGGGATGAGTCGGGTCTTATAATCTTTTGTGCCATTTGATATGTCATCCTTCTAGCCCCCAAGGGCCGGCTCATCTCCATGAGATGAGTCAGGTCTTTAATATATAGAATTTGTTGATGAATCTGCATGTAGCCCCCAAGGTCCTGCTCATCTTATGATATGACCTGTTTCTTCTTCTATAAATAGATTTTTGTCTTATGCAAGTTTGAAATCCCGTATCCCCCGAGGGCTAGCTTATTTCTGTGAAATAGATGGGTCTTATTATTTGCATCAGTGTGAAATTAGGCACATTAGCCCCCAAGTGTCGTGTAGTTGTTTACAACTGCACAACACTTCCTTGTAGAAATTTGTGAAGTGTCGTAGCTCCCAAAGGTCAAGTCGCCTTCTGTAAGGCGGCTTAAGGCATGTGTAGAAAAAGTTATTGATAATGATTTTACGCCTGTCAGGTATATGTTGAAGATGCTTAATCTTTGGTTGTGAAACTGCAGAAACGCCTTAAAGAAGAGATGAAGCTAAAGGCTGAAGTTGATCGTACGATAGGCTCATTGTGAAGAGTCTGGACGTCAAGCGCATGATTGTCTTGCGCAGGTCGTCAAAAAATTCGAAGACGAAAAGGCCGCCATATTGAAGCATGGTGAAAAGGCTGAGGGTAAACTTGGTCCTCTAAAGGAAAACAACGCCACTTTGTTGAAGCAGGTCAATGAGATGTTGGCTGCCATCTTTGGTAAGTACTTGCAACTTTGTTCTGTAGATTTCCGGGTTAACACAAAATAGCGTCTCATGGTTATTCTTGTGTTTTTATGTAGGCCGAGAGGATGAAAGACTTGTGGGGCTTCCCATTATGAAACTGAAAGTGATATTCACTTATGTGGAGCAGCTCTTCATCGGGTCTATATATTCCATCACGGCTGTCAAAAACTTAAAGTATCCGCTGAGGAACATCAAAGACATGCTAAAATAGTTATCCATCGTGCCACAATGGGTCCTCGAAACGCGGAAGTCAGCAGCTCAGGCTAGAGAAAATTTGGATGTTGCGCGTGCAAAAGCTTATTTTCCTGAGCTTGATCTGGCAGCTCTAAGGGTTGGACTCCGTGAGCGTAATCTGGATGACTCGGAGTTTACTTATGAATACTTTGCCACCTTAATGAAGGAGACCTGGTCACTAATGACTCTTCTGGCAGAATAAATTGACTTGTCTAATTATTATGCCGCATATAGTGCTGATAATAGGCGCATCCCAATGCCCAACATATGAGCCTTCTTAGATAGTGCTACCCAGACATAAAAGATCCTTTGCTCCTGATATTGACGCATCTGTTGTAGGTGAAGGAACTTCAAATTTTGAGTCGCTAAAATCAATCCGATGGATTCAGAAGGGCCAACATGTTGATGATGGAGTTGAGCGGGAACAATAAGACTCTGAAGCGGCCGATGGTGAAGAAGAATGAAGGCGAGTCTCTTCTCGAGTGCAAACGATTCACCAAGTAGTAACCAGCCCTCATGTGTTGGGCCAAAAAACTTGAGTATCTTATGAGTCCTGATGTGAGTCTGCAATAGGGATAGAAAAACTTTGAGATGTTCTATCATGCGCCGTTCATGTTTTGCACTCACTTTGACCAAGCCGCCCTTTAAGCATTTTTAAAACTTCTAAGCAACTTCTGAGAATGGATGTGTTATCCGCATTGGTTTTTGACTATATCTGCCGACTTTTCTCCATTAGCTATTTGTATGAATTCAATATAGGCGGGTCTTTATAACATGGCCTACTGAAATCTTTCCACAATTATTGTTTGTAGAATATATAATCGTACTGGTCATGATATGACTATAGTTTCGTAACCCGGACATATTATGAGCCGGAAATAAGAATAACATTATACCTAAAAGGTTATGAACAAATAATATGTAGTGATAATAATAATAAGGAACTGTTAGTAAGCCGGCAGTGAGACTCAACAAACAGACTAGCTTTCGAGGCTCAAGTCTCGCATCAATGAAGCGGATATGATAACCCATGGTTTATCCTAGCTCTCTGTATGTCAGCTCTCACGTGACTCAAGCCGGTGTTTTAACCTTGCTAAGTTTAGAGTCCAAAGTGGATTGACTTGTCAAGAGTACACGGGGTCACCTGATCGGAGTCGCATAAAGCATACAGTCAAGTTTGACCATATATTGTTGCGTATTTTTCTGGGTCAAGAGGGTAAGAAAGCTAAACTCGATGAGTTGGAACACCCAAGTGACCTATATTTCAACAAAACAAAGACTCATACTCAATTTCTAGTCTAGAACGATAGAGACCCCAAGTTTCGGGGGTGCTAACTTTATTATATTTGAACATAAAGAAGTATGAACAGAAGTTGGGGGAGGTATAAAGGTGTCGAGCCTGTGGCTCTAAGTATAATAAAGCTGAATGACGAGGATATGTACCTAGGGTAGGGTCCTAGGCAAGGCCCACATACCCTACCTAAGGACACCACATGGGAGGACTTGAAGATCAAGCTTAAACTTCCGAGTGGATCCCTGGAGGCGTTCAAAGTCACTCGACAGTAATCCACTCGGATACTCCCGCTCTCACTCGGCAGTCGCGTGTCACTCAGAAGACCTCGCTTTCACTCGATGCCAGAAGACCAGGAGCCATCATCAAGAGCCCAACGGGCAGACGCTCGTTCAATGGTCATTAGTAGCTTTTATTACGTATGTTACCTGTAATGGTAGACTTTAAACCCCACGACCAGGCCCTTAGATGCGAGATGATTATGAGGGGCAGCGAACTCTACATAAGCCGCCCCTCCCCCCCTGCACAAGGGTTCGCAACTATTGTAATCTCAACATTCCACACGACATAAAGCTCTCGAGCACTAAGACGTAGGGTTGTTACCTCCACAAGAGGGGCCTGAACTCATACATCTGTGTGTACATCCTCGCCGTAGCTAGGACTCTGCCCTCTCCCTTCGTACCCCTACCATCTACTGTCAGGCTCGTTCCCACGACAGTTGGCGCCCACCTTGGGGTAGGCGTCTAAGCGACTTCCGGCGAGGTTGCGATTTTCATCCTTCGACATGTCTTCTGGCGGTGTTTTTGCTCTGGGCCACGAGATCCGTTTTGGAGCACTCACGTTCATCGCCGACGATTCGGCATGGCTCCAGGAGGCGCCTCTCGATGTCGAGGCGCTCCCGGTCCGCGGGGCCGCGCACTTCCGCGCGAGTCTCTGCGCCGTGTTGCTGTGTCAGCGATTGATTCCTTACACGTCGGCCCCTCTCATTGTTCGCAGTCGCAAGCGGTCCGGCCGCCCATGACTTCAGCGTTGGGTTGAACAGATAGCAGCGCGCCAAACTTCTCCGCAGATTGCAGCGCTTGAGCCCGTCGAGTCCCTTCACGGCGTGTTCGAGTCGGATTCCGATCCGTCCAACGTGCCTTCCGAGTGCGAAAGCTGCGATCCTGCAGCGGAGGTCTTGATGGCGGGCTCTCATCAGAGTTCACCGCCTGGCTTCGGCCGTGGCAAGCGCGAGGCTGGAGGTCCGTCAAAATAGCAGCCGCGTCGCGATGAGGAGGTTCTTCATACTCCCATCATTGGCACGACTGCCGAGGCCCAAGCTTTGGAGGCCGCACGCGTTCATCTGGAAGAGCTCCAGGCAGAGATTGACGAGCGTGCTCGCCGGCGCCCACCACGCCCTAGTCGACGCCATCGACAACTATTTCTGACTAGATCTCACGACGACGTTGAGGTATACCGAACTCCTGTGCTAAATGTTGCTGCTGCTAGGATAGCGGATTCCATTAAGCCATCCTGATCAGAGGCTGGTAGAGGGCTGTTGCAGATCAGAGCGTTGTTGGATGCAGCGCAGCGTCAGAATTCAGCAGTTTCTCAGTCCCGTAATAGGATATACAGCAATTCACCCAAGGCGGAGACCGTTCAGCCGACACACAGCCCTGGATCGCCCTTGCGTCGTCGAGGCGGCGGTTTTCATGAAGGGCAAGACAGAGATCAGCATCACCGTGAAGACCACCGTCGAGTGCCTACTCCTCCGCGGAGTGGTCCATACGCACCTCGGCGCCAGGATGACAGGCGCTCCTTCGGTGATGAGCGGGACGTGGACTTTGACGCCCGCGCCTATCTTGTTCAGAAGCGGATCGACAAGAGCAGAGCCTATAGAGAAGGACTCGACAGAGATGTTCCGAGTGGAAGCTCGACTGTGGTGTCTGGTCCCGAGTGTTTTAGCAGAGCTATACATTCTGCAGAGATTCCCCCCAACTTCAGAATGGCGGCGGGGATCGGAAAGTTTTCTGGTGAAACAAAGCCAGAGACTAGGTTAGATGATTACCGAGTGGCTATGTAGATTGGCGGCGGAAATGAAAATGTTGCAATGAAGCACCTGCCCCTCATGTTGGATGGTTCAGCTCTAGCTTGGTTGAATCGTTTGGCTCCTTCCAGCATACATTGTTGGGAAGATCTTGCCTGAGTGTTTGTCCGGACCTTTGAGGGCACATGCAAGCGCCCGGCAGGTCTGGTCGACTTACAGCACTGCGTCCAGAAGCCCAATGAAACCTTAAGGGATTATATTCAGCGATGGTCCACCCTGCATCATACGATGGAGAATGTGTCGGAACACCAGGCTGTTTGTGCTTTCAAGGCCGGTGTGAGATATAGGGAGATGTACCTGAAGTTCGGGTGCACTGGTGATATTTCACTCGGCAAGATGATGGAAATTGCCACCGGTACGCCAATGGCAACGAAGAAGACTGCCTCCATAGCGGCAAAGGAAAAACAGTCGCCAACGAGTCTGGCAGCGGCAACAATCGGAAACAGAAGCGGAAGGATGAAGACCCGGTTCCGGCAGAGGCAGCGGTGCTAGTGACTCAGGTGAAGAACAAGGGCAAAGCCAAGGCTCACTATGCCCCCAAGAAGTGGAAAGGTCAGTCAAGAACTGATATCATGGATCAGCCGTGTGTGATTCACATGAGGAAAGACGCAGAAGGCAACCTGATTTTGCCCAAGCACACCACTCGACAGTGTCGAACCCTTATCTAGCAATTCAAGGGAGACCGGTCGAGTGAGAAACCTCCTGAAAAGGGAGATGAAGATGAGGAAAAGGAAACATTCCCGGATGTCACTGCTACACTAGTGATCTTTGCTGATGTCGAGAGCAAGAGTCATCTGAAAGTCATCAATAGAGAAATCAACATGGTTGTGCCAGACACCCCCCACCTACCTCAAATGGTCCCAATATGCTATCACATTCGACCAGATAGACCATCCTGCTCGTGTGGCCACTCCCAGTCGACAGGCTCTGGTAATTGATCCGGTGGTGCAGGGCACTCAACTCAGAAAGGTCCTCATGGACGGAGGCAACGGCCTGAACATTCTCTATGCGGATACCCTAAAGGGATGGGCATTCCGATGTCCCGTCTGAGCGAGAGATGCATGCAGTTTCACGGGGTCATCCCAGGAAAGAAGGCCAAGTCACTCGGCCAGATAGCATTGGATGTGACATTCGGGAATGACAAAAATTTCCGAAAAGAAAAGTTAACATTTGAAGTCATGGATATCAAGAGTGCTTACCACGACATTTTGGGTCGACCCGCTTATGCACGTTTCATGGCCCGACCATGTTACGTGTATCTCATGTTGAAAATGCCAGGCCCTAAGGGCATGATCACGGTCACTGGCAATCGACAGCGGGCCGAAGAGTGTCTCCAGCAAGGCTCCAAGATCGCCGATCAACAGATGGGCATGGTCGAGCTGGAGGAATACAAGAAAACCGCTGACCCTGCTGATTTACTCCGCGCAACGAAGTCGGCTTCCAAGTCGGCATTTCAGTTGGCAGGGGAAGTGAAGAAGGTGCACATCCACCCGAAGGATCCAACTGCTGCCCCGACGAATATCTCAACAACACTCGATAGTAAATAGGAAGCCGAGCTCATCCAGTTCCTCCGTGAGAACTGGGATATCTTTGCATGGAAGCCTTCTAACATGCCGAGGATTCCCAGGGAGCTGGCTGAGCACCATCTGTGAGTGGATCCGAAAGCCAAGCCCGTTAAGGAGCATTTGCGTCGATCAGCAGTGGAGAAGCGCAAGGCATTCAGAGAAGAAGTGTCCCGTCTCTTGCAAGCCAAGTTCATTCCGGAGATTTACCACTCCGAGTGGCTCTCGAATGTTGTGATGGTGCCAAAGAAAGATAAGTCGTTGCGCATGTGCATTGACTTCAAACATCTCAATAAGGTGTGCCCAAAAGACCATTTTCCGCTCCCTCACATAGATCAAATTCTTGACTTGACAGCGGGGTGCGAGCGTTTATCATTTTTGGACGCTTACTCTGGGTACCATTAGATCCGTCTGTATGGCCCGGACGAAATAAAGACAGCCTTCGTCACCCCATTCGGGTACTTTTGCTACATCACTATGCCTTTTGGTCTTAAGAATGTCGACGCTACTTTTATGCGCATGATTTAGAAATGTTTACTTGACCAGATCCCTCGGAATGTCAAGGCATACATGGACGATATACTAGTCAAGTCCCGCAAAGGTTCCGACCTGCGGGCTGACTTGGCCGAGACATTCGCCCATCTGAGGCGGTTCGACATAAAGCTGAATCCGCCAAATGTACATTCGGTGTCCCTGGTGGCAAGTTGCTTGGTTTTCTCATTTCCGAGCGAGGAATTGATGTCAATCCTGAGAAGATCAGCGCCATTACCCGTATGAAGACTCCCGTGCGAGTGCACGACGTTCAGAAGCTCACAGGTTGCTTGGCAGCATTGAGTCGATTCATTTCTCGTCTTGGTGAGAAGGCTCTGCCCTTATATGAGTTGATGAAGAAGTCCGACACGTTCGACTAGACTCCCGAAGCCGAAGCAGTGTTTGTTGAGCTCAAAGCCCTGCTCTCCACCCAGCCGGTGCTTGCCGCTCCTACCAGCAAAGAGCCCTTGCTCCTGTACATTGCGGACACAAATCAGGTCGTCAGTACAGTGTTGACTCTCGAGCGACAAGAGGATGGTAAAGCCTATAAAGTCCAGCGGCTAGTTTATTATGACTCGGAAGTATTGTCCCCCTCAAAGCAAAGATGTCCACACTATCAGTGATGGTCCTTTATCCGAGATTTTCAATAATTGCGATGCATCAGGTCGAGTGGCTAAATGGGCAATTGAGCTTGGACACTTTGACATCAGATTCGAGGCCAAGAAAGCAATCAAGTCCCAAGCATTGGCAGATTTCATGGCCGAGTGGACTGAACAGCAATAGCCCATCCAAGTTCACTCGGCGCATTGGACAATGTTCTTCGACGGCTCCAAAATGTTGAATGGGTCTGGTGCTGGTGTTGTCTTGATATCTCCTAAAGGCGACAAGCTCAGCTATGTCTTGCAGATTCACTTTGATTCCTCCAACAATGAGGCAGAGTATGAAGCACTTTTGTATGGGTTGCGCATGTCTATCTCACTCGGCGTCAAGCGCCTGATGGTTTATGGCGACTCGGATTTGGTGGTGAATCAAGTGATGAAAGAGTGGGATGTTAGAAACCCTGCTATGACTGGATACTGCAATGCGGTCCGTAAGTTGGAGAAGAAATTTGAAGGCTTGGAACTTCATCATGTTCCCCGACTAAAAAATCAAGCGGCCGATGAGTTGTCCAAGATTGGTTCCACTCGATGGCCTGTCCCCAGCGGTGTGTTTCTAGAGCACTTGCACACTCCTTTGGTTCAAGAGGATCCCTTCACCGAAGAGCCTCCACAAGCTTTGAGCTCCTCTGACTCGATAGAAGTTGATGTTCTTGCTATGATTGACCTGGTCATGGAGATTCTGGTTATCATTCCTAACTGGACTGTGCCATACATTTCCTATATCCTCAGACAAGAGCTCCCTGGAGATGAAGCAGAGGCTTGACATATTGTGCGCAGGTCCAAGGCTTTCCCTGTGATGGGAGATCAGCTATTCAGAGAGAGTGTGACTGGTGTCACCCAGCGCTGCATTTCCCCCGAGGAAGGTCGAATGATTCTAGATGAAATTCACTCGGGAACTTGTGGCCACCATGCCTCTTCGAGGGTGATCGTCGCTAAAGCATACCGAGCCGGTTTTTACTAGCCACGAGCTAATGAGATGGCTAAGGACATCGTTGATCACTGCGAGGGATGTCAGTTCTATGCGAATCTGTCGCACAAGCCGGCGTCTGCTCTGAAGACAATTCCTCTCGCCTGGCCGTTTGCGGTTTGGGGACTCGACATGGTTGGTCCCTTCCGACCCAGAAAAGGAGGATTCACCCACCTGTTGGTAGCAGTCGACAAATTCACCAAGTGGATTGAAGCCAAGCCCATCAAGAAGCTGAACTCCCGTACGACGGTCACGTTCATGAGGGAGATCATTATCTGATACGGCATTCCGCACAGCATCATCATGGACAACGACACTAATTTTGACTCAAAAGAATTCAGGAGATTCTGTAACTCCCAAGGCACCCGAGTGGATTATGCTTCTGTTGCACATCCTCAAACCAATGGGCAAGTAGAGCAGGTTAATGGTCTCATTCTGCAAGGTCTGAAGCCTCGTCTCATGCACGATTTGGATCATGCCGCCAATGCGTGGGTAACTGAGCTGCCGTCTGTTTTGTGGGGATTGAGGACAATGCCTAATCGGTCGACTGGACGAACTCCTATCTTCCTTGTCTATGGCGTTGAAGCCAAGTTGCCGAGTGACTAGGACCACAATTCTCCTCGAGTGGAGCTATCTTCTGAGGCTGAAGCTGAACAGGCCAGACAGGATGGGGTAGATCTTCTAGAGGAGGAGCGAGAGATGGCTCTGATCTAGAACACTGCCTATCAGCAAGACCTGCGGCGCTTCCATGCAAGGAATGTCAAAAGTCGAGCATTCCATGAGGGAGATTTTATGCTCCGGGTGAATCTACACCGACCTCACAAGCTTGCTCCTGCATGGGAAAACCCTTTTGTCGTTACTAAGGGCTAAACAATGGAGCCTATCATCTGTATAATCTCATGAAATAGATAGATGAGCCACGAGCCTGGAATGCAGATCTGCTCCGGCGTTTTTACACTTGAGACAAGAGTTTTCTGATGTAATAAGAATACTTCATCAATGCAATTCACGTTTCTGCGATATATACTTCGTCGATTGCAACCGTGCAGTTACATTCTTGGGGATACTCCGAGTGATGAGAAATCCTCACACTCGGGGGCTTAGATGCGAAACATGTTTCACCTAAGTTGAAAACCCTGTCGGGTAGATAGCAGTCCATTCACTCGACGGCCTATTTGCGTATCCTTCTTCGCTTAGGTTCAAAAAAAATACTCCGAGTGATGAGCAATCCTCACACTCGGGGCCTTAGCTGCGAAACATGTTTCGCCTAAGTTAAAAACCTCGTTGAGTGGATAGTAATCCATTCACTCGACAGCTTAGCTGCGAATCGACATTCGCCTAAGTTCAAAAATACTATGAGTGATGAGCAATCCTCACACTCGGGGGCTTAGTGTAACATCCCAAAATTTCATTTTGGAATGTTATGAAATATAGCTATGCATCTATCATCATCATTGTTTGAATGTATGCAATGTTGAAATGTTCTTTCTAAATTTCTGAAAGCCCTTTCTACTTTCAATGTGTTGCTTTCACCTATTTGAAATCTTGGTAAAAATTTCAAATAAGAGAGGAGGAACATGACACTCCACACCAGGACCTAATTGGTGATTTATTTGAACAATAAAAACCAGGGGGTCTTTTGAAAATATTTGCAAAAAGGTTTTAAAAACAATTAGGCAATTTCTGAAAATATAATTTTTTCGAAGTGTTCAAATGACAGAATAAAAATGTTCAATAAATGGCATATATTATTCTGTTAATTATGATATATAATAATCCTATTGTTAAAAATGTTTTGAATGCTTTTAAAGACGTTTTACTACTCTGGTTAATAAAAAGAGTAACGGTTTTAGTATTAAATGGGCCGGCCCACGGCAGTTACTCGCGAAATTAATACGAGTCGGCCGACCGACGCGCAGTCCTCGCTCCCTCTCTCTCTGACACTGGGTCCCACCCTGACCGACCGTTCGTCCCGCGCGGTCGCCTTCTTCCTCCCGCGCGCGCCGCCGCCGGCAGTTTCTTCCCCCCCCCCCCCCTCGCGGATCTCTCTCCTCTCTCCTCCCCCGCGCCCCCGAGCATCCTATAAGTATCGTTGCCCCTCCTCTCTCCATTCCCCCCGAGCCCCCTCTCTCCCTCGCCGAGGCGCTGCCAAATTCCTCGCCGGAGTTGCTTCCACCACCGGAGCTCCCATCGCCCGTAGCCATCGCCTCGGTCATCCTCGCCCCTCTCCGACACCACCAATCGGCACCGGAGGACCTCCTCCGCCGTCTGGGCTCGTCCGCGCCCCATTTCAACCACCGGAGACGCCTTCCCTAACATCTCCTACCACCAGCCGCCGTCACCACTCGCCGGAGATCCCCTCTCTCTCCGGTAAGTCATCGGATCCATCTCCACCCCTCGGATCTAAAATCCACGGCTAGGATTAGAACCCTTAATCCCCGAATCATTTTCCTCTTCGGTCCGGTCGACCACCCGCAACCATCCAACACACGCACTAGCCAGCCAATAGGATAGAGCCACGTCACCCCTGGCCGTCCGGTAGATATTTCACCCTTTCCTGATTTTGTTTAGAAAACAGAACCTGTTCTGATTTTGTTTTGTGAATAACTTTTAATCTGTTTAGTGTTTAGAGTTGATTATTTTTGCATTAGCTCACATATTCCATCTAGTTTCACCCTGTAGCTTTAGATTTTAAATTTGAACTATAAATTTGAATTGAATCAAATTTTCTCAAATCACTCAAATCTGAATAACTAGAGTTTGAAAATAGATTTTGAAATGAATCTTTTTGCTACTGTTTGGTATTAGTTAGGACTACCTTCATGCTTAGTTTGAGGATTTTTAGGATGATCTTTCTTAGTGTTTTAGCTATAAACAGAATCTGCCTAGTATTATAGTATAGTTTTATTAACTTAGTTTTAGTTGGTTTAAATTAGATTTAGTTTTAATTTGTTCAGTAGGTTCTATTGATTAAACTTTAGGTGTTCTACTTACTGTTAATAAAAATATAAATTTTCTTAGTTTGTTTCTTTATTAACATAGGAATCTCAACACATTTTCAAATAGGTTTAATTTGAACTAAAACAACTAGTTAGTAATAGTTTTCTTTCAACAAAGTTTTATATAATTTAATTCTGTTTTCTAAGACAAGTTTATTTGTACATTCTTTTCTGTTAAGAGCATGTTTTGGTTAATAAATAATAAGTTTTTTTTTGCTCTTTTGTTAGTAAAAATATAATTGTTTCATATAGTGTTTATCAAAACTTTTAAAAACTTTACTAAAGTTTTCCCAACAAACTTAATTTGGTTTTATTCTGTTTATTAATAAAATATTTTATTGTTTTCTTGCTGTCAACTATTGTTTTGGTTAATACCAATAGTTTCATTATGTTAGTGGTGTTTTATCAATCATCTTCTAGAAAACAAAACTTTGTGCGTTTTCTTGCTTGTGATTTGTGCATTGTTTTGTCTTGATTGGCTACTAGTTCTTGGTTGATGGTTGTGAGTTACAATATTTTGTTGTATGCTTATTGAGTGCTCTTGTTTGCTTTGTTAGATTATCCGGAGTGCGAAGCTTGTTACTTAGAGTCACTCACGTACGAAGATCATCAATCAGGCAAGTCACTTTGATCATCTTTACCCATGTTTTTATTGCATTAGTTCTACCATTTCCCCCCAGTTGCATGCAAAGTTGGTAATTGGAACTTGGTCACATTTGTTGTAGTATCATGTGGTAGGTACCCCCTCAACACTTGACACATTTGGCCCCGGGAAACGTTGTTTTACTTTTGCTATGCTATCACTAGACGGGGTTGGTTGTGTGATTCATGAGAGTTGAAAGAGTTAATAATTTTCAAGACCTACATAATGATCAAGACTTCAAGAGTCCGAGTTTTCAACTTACCTCTGGGTGGATGATGGTTGAACGGCACCCTGGAGAAACCAGTGGATTGCCTAGGTGATGCTGGAGATGGCCAGTATTCACGCGGAAAGGTCCACCCAGGCACAAAGAGATGGATGGATGCTTTAAGACCCAAGGCTTACCTCCACAGCCACAAGTCATTATGGGCTCTGGCTTGGTTGGATATCGTGGTGACCCTGGACAGTCGGTGCTACGAGATGTAGAAGAACGGTAGGAAAGGATGGGCACCGACAGAGTCGCAGGGAAACCCTTTGGAAGACCATGTTTTGGTCATCCGTTTCTCAAACACCCTGAAGTGCGAGAAATCAAACGGAGGCGACCAAATCTTGTGGGGAACGTGTGCAAAACTCTGCAGAGTACTCAAACCTAATCGATTAGCCATGTCCACGGTCATGGACGACTTGAGCCAAAGGAACTGAAACTTCCGGAACTCTCAACACAACTAATATGATGATGTGGGTATTAACAATTTGGGTATGAGAATTGGTTGGTGGAACCATCTCATTAATCAACCAACTTAGTAATATTTTTGCTTAGCCCTCTCTTGATGTAGGAAAAATTGGCTTTTTCGCAAAAATTTACCACCCCACTTGCCATATAAGCATGTAGACTAGATGATTATCTTTTCACCCCTCTTTTGTGACTTTGCCGGCATATTCCATATGCTGACCTACACGGCTGCAACGTATCATGTTGCAGAGTACTTTTCCGACCAGGAGTGAGGACACGTTCTATGCTCAGTGAGATGCCCTTGGAATCAGATGGACTCATCTACCTTCGACGCTTCCGCAAGATTTAGATATTCTCATGAGTTGGCTTTCAGCCACTTTATTGTAATTTTTATTGTAATAAAGGACTCGATATGAGATTTCGATTAATATAATGCTGTGTGATTTCCCTTTGATATATACATTGATGTACCGTGTGTGTACCAGCATGATCTTGGGATGGTACGGAAACACCGGAGATTCGACCTTTCAGGTCAGGTCACTACACTTAGCTGCGAAACACGTTTCGCCTAAGTTAAAAACCTCATCAAGTGGATAGTAATCCATTCACTCGACAACTTAGCTGCGAATCAACATTCGCCTAAGCTCAAAAATACTCCGAGTTATGAGCAATCCTCACACTCGGGGGCTTAGCTGTGAAACACATTTCGCCTAAGTTAAAAACCTCATCGAGTGGATAGTAATCCATTCACTCGACAACTTAGCTGCGAATCGACATTCGCCTAAGTTCAAAAATAATCGGAGTGATGAGCAATCCTCACACTCGGGGGCTTAGCTGCGAAACACGTTTCGCCTAAGTTAAGAACCTCGTCGAGTGGATAGCAATCCATTCAATCGACAACTTAGCTGCAAATCAACATTCGCTTAAGTTCAAAAATACTCCGAGTGATGAGCAATCCTCACACTCGGAGGCTTAGCTGCGAAACACGTTTCGCCTAAGTTAAAAACCTCATCGAGTGGCTAGTAATCCATTCACTCGACAACTTAGCTGCTAATCGACATTCGCCAAAGTTCAAAAATACTCCAAGTGATGAGAAATCCTCACACTCGGGGGCTTAGCTGCGAAACACGTTTTGCCTAAGTTAAAAACCTCATCGAGTGGATAGTAATCCATTCACTCGACAACTTAGCTACGAATCGACATTCTCCTAAGTTCAAAAATACTCCGAGTGATGAGCGATCCTCATGCTCGAGGACTTAGCTGTGAAACACATTTCGTCTAAGTTAAAAACCTCGTCGGGTGGATAGTAATCCATTCACTCGACAACTTAGCTGTGAATCAACATTCGCTTAAGATCAATAATACTCCGAGCGATGAGTAATCCTCACACTCGTAGGCTTAGCTGTGAAAGCATTTCGCCTAAGTTAAAAACAAAATCAGTCGAACAAATGATTGAAAGCCAAAGCACGAGTAAAATCCGAAAGGTAAAACCGCGGATAAACGTCTTGTGCAGAAGCAAATGTGCTCAAGCCTAAGGCCTGAATGAAGTTTTAGGGGTTACAGTTCCACTCGGCATACCGAGGCAAATTTAACTGTTTTTCCAAAGACCCAAGTTTTTTAAGCAGGGAACAGACTGGCGGGTTCGACGAAAGTGTCCAGATCGATGCCGTCAGCGATTCTGGTAGCTGCCTCGATGAAGGTTTCCATGAAGTCCTCAAACTAGAGTTTCTTTGTGTTTACCACCTGGAGCTCCTTCAGCTTCTCCTCCCTCACGTCCCTACGGTGGACCCTGACAAGTGACAATGCCACGTCGGCCCCGTAGCGAGCAGCAGATTTTTTCCAAGCTTGCACTCGACTGGGAAGTTCGTTCAGGCGAGCCATCATGGAGTTGAGGTCGAGCTGAAGAGTGTCCTCGGGCCATAGCTCCTTATCAATTCTTTCCATGGCAAAATTCAGTCGAGTGATGTAGTCCTGGGCACCCTAGAGCCGAAAGTTGAGCCGCAGCATGTTCATCGCCACCGCATCAGCAACCGGTGACTTGGTAGGGTCAAGCATGGGCTCAATCTCTTATGATTCCTTTTCAAAGTCCTGGTAGAATTATGTTAAAGAAGGGGAAATAGGAAGAGAATCAGTGAACTGCGACCCTCAAAATTTTTGCAAATGTCAGTCGACAAGAACGGCACGTGGCGTATGTGTGTGCATTCCACGGACCTTAACAAGGCTTGTCCGGCTGATCCGTTTGCCCTCCCTCGTATTGATCAAATCATTGATGCTACGGCGGGTTATGAAAGCTTGTGTTTCTTGGACGCTTACTTAGGTTATCATCAGATCAAGATGGCGGTTAAAGACCAGGAGAAGATGACTTTTATTACACCTTTCGGGGTTTCTATTATGTATCTATGCCTTTCGGGCTCAAGAGTGCCCAGGCGACATATCAGCGATGTGTGCAGAACTGCCTTCACAGTCAGATTGGCCACAACGTCCATGCTTACGTAGACGACATCGTGATCAAATCCAGGAAGAAGGAGACTCTTTTGGGCGACTTAAAGGAAACCTTTGATAATCTCCAGGTCTATAAGATGATGCTTAACCCGACTAAATGTGTCTTTGGAGTTCCAGCTGGCAAGCTCCTGGGATTTCTGGTTTCTGAACATGGCATTGAGGCTAACCCGGATAAAATCAAGGCTATCACTTCTCTGGCAGAGCCGGCCTGTATTAACGATGTCCAGCGCTTGGCGGGGCGGATCGCCGCGTTGAGCCGTTTCATAAGCCGCCTTGGAGAGAAGGCTGTTCCTTTATATCAGATGATGAAGAAGGCGGATAAATTTGTCTGGAGCAAGGCGGCGGCTGAAGCACTTGAGATGCTCAAGAAACAGTTGACTGAGCCGCCGGTGCTGACTGCTCCGGCTGAGAAAGAACCATCACTTTTATACGTGGCGGCTAATAATCGGGCAGTAAGCGCTACGATTGTAGTCGAGCACAAGGAATCTGGAAAGGAGTATCTGGTTCAAAGGCCGGTTTATTATATCAGTGAGGTCCTAACGGAGTCCAAGCAAAGGTATCCGCATTGGCAGAAGCTGGTATATGGGGTTTACATGGCCAGCCGCAAATTAAAGCACTATTTTTTAGGGCACCAGATAACCGTGGTTAGTTCTGCTCCGTTGAGGGACATAATCCAGAACAGAGAAGCCACTGGAAGGATTGCTAAGTGGGCATTGGAGTTGGGATCTCTTAATCTAAAATATGTGCCTCGTACAGCCATCAAGTCCCAAGCTCTTGTGGATTTTATAAATGATTGGACGGAATGTCAAGCCCCTGAAGAAAATCCGGATGACACATACTGGACTATACACTTTGATGGATCCAAGCAGCTAGAAGGGTCAGGCGCAGGAGCTGTTTTGGCGTCTCCTAAAGGTGAAAAGTTTTGTTATGTGCTCCGGTTTATGTTCTCATGCACTAACAACGCGGCTAAGTATGAGCATCTGCTTCATGGGCTTAGATTAGCCAAGGAGATGAATTTAAGCAGGGTAAGGTGTTTGGGCGACTCAGATTTGGTGGTTCAGCAGGTTTCGGGCACTTGGGACTCCAAAGACCCACAGATGGCGGCTTATCGATAGGCGGTTGATATTATTGTCGGCCACTTCAAGGGGTATCACATGGATCACATTGATCGTCGCAAGAATGAGGCGGCAGATGCGCTGTCACGGCTAGGCTCCCAACGAAAGTCGATGCCGCCCAATGTATTCCTGGACGCCTTACATCATCCGAGTGTTAAGTTACCTTCGGAAGAGGATTTGGCTATTCCTGACCTAGAGGGGGAGTTAGTGGTGGCTTTGCACGCTATCCCAGATTGGACTATCCCCTACCTGGCCTATCTGACCCGAGGCGAGTTACCTGATGATGAAGACCTGGCCAGACAGATCACCCGGCACTCCAAATCAGTGACGATAGTTAATGGTTAGTTGCACAAATGCAACGTGACTGGCATTTTTCAATGATGTATCTCACCTGAGGAGGGTTAGCAAATCTTAAATGAAATTCATGCCGGAGATTGTGGACATCACGCCGGCTCGAGGTCGCTGGTAGCTAAGGCCTTCCGGCACAAGTTCTTCTGGTTGACGGCTCACAAGGATGCAGAAGTCTTGGTTCGCAAATGTGACGGCTGTCAAAAGTTTGGCCGGCGTGCTCATGTTTCAGATCAAGAGTTAAGGATGATACCAATTACATGGTCGTTTGCAGTCTAGGGGCTAGACATGGTAGGACCTTTCAAAAGATCCAAAGATAAGAAAACGCACCTCTTGGTGGCGGTTGATAAATTCACCAAATGGGTGGAGGTAGAGCCGGTTAGCAAGTGTGACGCGGCTACGGCGATTCAATTTGTTAAGAAGCTGATCTACCGTTTTGGTTACCCTCACAGCATTATCACAGACAATGGCACAAATCTATCTAAGGGGGCTATGAAAGAGTTTTGTGACAAGGAGCACATCCGGCTGGATGTTTCAGGAGTTGCGCATCCACAGTCTAATGGTCAGGCGGAGCGTGCTAATCAAGGGATTTTAAGGGGCATCAAGCCACGGCTTATGGTTCCCTTACAACGAACGCCCGGGTATTGGGTAGAAGAATTGCCTTCTGTCTTATGGAGTTTCAGGATTACCCCCAACAGATCTACAGGCTATACACCTTTCTTTATGGTGTACGGTGTCGAGGCAGTATTGCTGAGTGACATCCGGCATGATTCGCCACGTGTAGCGGCTTATGTTGAGATGGATAATGATACGGCACGTCAAGACGTGTTGGATGCTTTGGAAGAAGCACGGGAGCTAGCGGCTGCCCGATTGGCGATTTATCAGCAAGACCTGCGCCACTACCACAGCCACAGAATCAAGACCCGAACATTCCAGGAAGGCGACTTAGTGCTCCGGCTGATTCAAGACAAGACGGGCATGCATAAGTTATCTCCTCCTTGGGAACGACCTTTTGTGGTTAGTAGAAGTCTCAACAATGGATCATACTATCTCGTTGATATCAGGGATGACTCAGAGATGGTGGGTCAGGAAACCCGCCAGCCATGGAACATAGCACATCTACGACCGTATTACACATGAGGGCGTTGAGACTCGCCATTGTATACTATCATTGTACATACCATCCCTGCAAGACGGGACCTCTATTGTTACACGCATCGTTGTTCATACAAGAAGAGTTCATAAAAATTCCAGTTGATAGATCAACTATGGTGGAGGGCGGCTTCTTACCTTCGGGAATCGCTTATAATGCTTATCGGCCCGGCTCTATGCCAAAATCTTCGGCTAACATGATTAGCCGCGACGGAGGGCGGCTTCTTACCTTCGGGTATCGCTTCTAATGCTTTATCAGTCGGCGTTTACGCCATATTGCTGAAGGGGGCTTCTTACCGACGGGTATCGCTTCTAACACCCTATCGGCCGGTTTCATGCCAAATCTCCGGCTAACATGATTAGCCGCGGTTGTAGGAAGTTTTTTACCGACGGGTATCTAACCCTAATAACTGGCGGAGGGCGGCTTCTTACCTCCGGGTATAGCTTCTAACGCCTTATCGGCCAGGCTTTATGCCATCTCCGGCTAACTAGATTAGCCATGGTTCTCAAGGGGGCTTCCCACCTCCGGGTGTAGCTTATCTAACCTTAAACAACCGGCAGAGGGCGGCTTCTTACCTCCGGGTATAGCTTCTAATGCCTTATCGGCCAGGCTTTATGCCATCTCCAGCTAACCAGATTAGCCATGGTTGTCAAGGGGGCTTCTCACCTCCGGGTGTAGCTTATCTAACCTTAAACAACCGGCGGAGGGCGGCTTCTTACCTCCGTGTATAGCTTCTAATGCCTTATTAGCTAGGCTTTATGCCATCCCTAGCTAACCAGATTGGCCATGATTGCCAAGGGGGCTTACCACTTCCAGGTGTAGCTTACCTAATCTTGGCCACTGATGTATTCTATGTTGACAAAGCAGCATAAGGGCTCAAAGCAGCATACAAAGGCAATGACAGTTGAAGAGCCGGATCATTTTATACAGCATAATAGAACAAGATTCAGCAGAAGCAAAAGTGACATCTAGTCTATTACATACACTCCCTGAGGAGCCCAAAATTTCGGACAAGTCTTTTCAACGCCACACGGCGAGTCATGGAGAGTCGGTTGTTACAAGTTTTTGAAAGTAGATTAGCTAGCTGTCGGGTCATCCTGCTCTGGCTCTTCGGTGACCCCGATCTAAAGATTGTCCAAGTCCCAGTTGCCGTTCGTTAGAGACGCAAAAGAGCCTTCTTCAAAGTAAGGAGATGGGTCAAGGTCAAGAGTGAAGAGGTCCTTACTGCGGGCAGGCGTTAAGTCCTTGCACTCGAAAAGCGGACCACGGATTCTCTTCTAGTCAGGGCCATAAGCCGCCTGGTAGGTTGTCAAATCAGCTTCCTCCGCTAAGACGGTTGCCAGCACTCTGGAATCCTTCACGCACCAGCTGTAGTCAGCATCGGTGAACTCAGAGCCGTCGTCTTTTTTGGAAGGGAATCCATCCATCATCTCGGCTGACGTCAGCTCCGGAGAGAAAGCCAAGGCCCGGCTAATGCCCGCAATCGCCCCTTAGCGGGCGGCTGATTTCTTTAGCTTGGAAATTTGCTTGGGCATGGTGGAAAAGAGCTCCAAAATGACCTTGAGACGCGCAGGAATCTTGTCTTTGTATTGCACGGCTTTAATAGTGCACACGGCGCCACAGTACAGCTGGTCCGTCAAGGTATAGATAGCCTTCAACGGCAACAGACTGTCATAAGCCAGTTGCTGGCTCCTAGGGCCTGCATAAGTCAGAAATTTCATGGTGAGTCGCCAGTACAAGTATTATATGACCATTGAAGCACAAGTTATCAGAAACTTACCAAAGAGGGTGGCTGTCATTCTGGTAATATGACGCTTCAAGGCTTGGAGTTCGTCTGATACAGCTATCAGTCGTTGATCGGCGTCATCCGCCCGCTTGGTCAAGGAGGCCTTCTCAGAATTAGCTGACTCTTTAAAGGCGGCGAAGTCAGCCTTGATTGTAGCCAGCTCCTCAGAAAGGAGCTGGCACTTCGAGTTGTTTGTTGAGCCGACAGAGTAGTCTTCAGATCCATCAACTGTGACCCGGCTTCAGCTAAAGTTTCCTGTGGTATGTCAAAGCATAATATCAGTAGGCAAGTCTCCAAACAGATCGCAAGCAATATGTATGACACTTGGGGGCGAATGTCTATTTTCAGATGTTTCGGCACTAAAAGACCCGGCTCAACTTTGGACTAGATTAAGCCGGCCCTTGGGGGCTACGGATTTGGATTTTCTACAAGGAAGATCATGAAAGACCCGACTTAACTTTGGATTAGATTGAGCCGGTCCTTGGGGGCTAAGGAAGGTTATAACAAGAAAGGAGTACCTCATATTTTTTTCTTCATCAGACTGACCAGTCGAAGCTCCAGATCTCGGCTGGTGGAAAGCCGGTTCACATAACCGGCATGAAGCTCTTCGGTTGTCATGTTCTCAAAAGCAAAAGATTCAAACTCCAACTTCCTTGAGGCTTCAGCCGGCTCTTTATGCTTGGTTAGTACGTGAGCCAGGGAGACTGGAAGCTAGAGCCAGTGATCATGACGTCTGGGGTGGCAGTGTTCTTGGTCATCTGGGCAGGACTTGGTGGCCTCGAAGGATCCCTTGGAGGGCCCTCTGGGATGATATCTTCAACAACCGGCCCAGTAGATGCGGCTGGCGGATCCACATCCGGTCGTGGCTCGTCCGGTTGTTCATGCTCCGGCTCTTGGGCTGCAGGGTTAGGGGAGGACTTGTTCGTCTTTCGATGCTTCACTTGGGCCCTGGAGAGCACAAGCGTCAGAACCCAAGGATTACAGCCGCCAAAGGGAACAGAAATGCATGGTTACAGGAAATACTTACAGTGGATTAATCTTAGGAGGCGGCAGGGCGGTTGCCGTAGAGTCGCCAGAGGAAGGTGACCTCTGAGAGATAGTTGAGAAAAGATAAGACAGTATTGAAATGACAAGGTAAACCAGTCAAACAAGAGATACATATCTCTGCAGGGCGCTTCTTTGGAGCCGGGGAGTTGGTAAACCGGACACGAGGACTGCAGAGCTGGTGCTCCGGGTCTGACGATGATCAGCCTGTTGTTGCTTTTTAAAAAGAAATTGAGGGTCCAGATAAGCAAGAGGATGAGAGAGAGGAACTTTTCCAATAACCCACCGCGGCTTCCGGGGGACAAAATATTTTGAGCCGGAAGAAACATAGATTACCTTAGGGGCGTTGGAGCGGCTGGTCTCCACATCATCCTAAGAGTAAAACAGGTGTTAGTGAGATGAGAAGACAAGGTCTTAGAAAACAGCTAAAATTTTACCTCTGAGCCGGATGATTGTGGCGGGTCAAACCATCCCTCTTGCGGGGTGTCCTTCTTGGGCTTCTTGGTCGGGGCTTTCTTCTTGGTCTTCTTCAAGGGAGGGATGTACTCCTTCTTCCAGAAGTCAGAGTCGGCCTGAAAGAATAAGCTGGTTAAGGACAATAGATCAGCAAGGTACAAGTAAGGTCCAAGAGACGGATGGGAAGAAATCGCCTTACATCTTGGGCCGAATTAAGGGCACTAAAGGGGATCAACCCGATAGCGATGCGGGCTCCAGATGTCTCATGAACGAGACTCTGGATAGCAGTGGTGATGTCGTCCTCTGTTAAGGTTGACCGGCTAAAGCAGAGTGAGTTGTCATATTCGCCCTTATACTCGCACATAAGGCGGCTTCTGTGGCTTAATGGCATGATCCGCCAAGAGACCCAGCAGCGGATCGGGTCCACTCCGGTTAAACTGTTGGCCATGAGGTCCCTAATCTTGGCATGATCCGGCTTGTATCTTGTGCGCTCTGAAACTGACAGCCGGCCAGGAAGCTCTAAAGTTGTCTTGAGTCGGGAAGGACGGTAACCCGGCAGTGGACGTTCACCCTATCGAGAAGTATCTTTGCAACAGAACCATGTTTTATTCCAGTCTTTTGGGTGACTCGGCATCTGCATAGCCGGAAACGTAATATATCAACGCCTCTGGATAGAAATTCCGCCCAGCTCGATACTCGGACCAGCCTTCACTTCAGTTTGACGGTTGGCATAGAAGAACTTCCGGAACAGGCCTACCAACGGCTCGGCTTGCAGATAGACTTCACACAATACTTGAAAGTTGCATATGTTTGAGACAGAAATGGGGGTGAGGTCTTGAGGATGGAGTTTGTAAAAATGAAGGACATCACGGAAGAATTTTGAGCCGGGAGGCACAAAACCCCGCTCAATATGGTCCGAGAAAACGACCACCTCTCCTTCTTGAGGAACGGGCTTCAGTTCATCACCCGGGACCCGCCAGTGGATGGCATGTTCGGAAGGGAGAGTGCCAGCGTGAACAAAGTCCATCAAAAACTCTTCCGTAACGCACGACCCAACCCAGTTACAGGAGTTCGAGGCACGAGACATTCTGTCGGTTCAAAGATTGTGAAAATTAAAACATGGCGGGTCAAGAGGAGACTAAAATCTATGACGACTTACGAGCTTAAAGATTCTCCGTATAAGATGCTATACTCTGGCTGATGAGAGCTGGCGTAGAGGGAGGGGAATTTGGCTAAGTCCTAGAAAACAGATTTCACAAACTACCGCTATATTTATGGATCTACAAAAGCAGGAAAAAGGTTCTTATTTTTAGACCTAGCGAAGAACAGGCGGAGCAGAGGAAAACTAAAAAGGCAAGAAGGAGCCGCGAGGGGGCCGTGCATTGTGCACGGCCACCCCGTGCGCGGCGGCGTGGCCGGGATGAGCGTCAAGGGTACGGCCAACGTTGGAGGACCCCGAGAAATGGCATCGGAAGAATCCGCGTGAAGGAGACGGGCTTCCTAGAAACCCTACCAGTGCGGTAATGGATCTAATGAGCAGCATGGGCTTACCGGCCACGGCGTAGTGAAGCACGGGTGAAACTCTGGTTCGCACAGGTTGATGCAGTGGCCTGGCGTCGACGGAGCAGAGGCGGGGCCGGAACTGGAATTGATGGAAGCGGTTGCGTCAGAGGAGGAAGACGAGGAAGCGAGCGGGAGAAGTAATAGACCGCCTGGGGCGGTCCTATTTAAAAGGAGGAGGAAGAATGAGCGCAAAAATCCAGGCGACGGAAACGTTTCGGCCGAGGCGGATGCCTCGATTTTCGGGATGGTCACTTAATGCGAAGATTTGGTGAGTACGTCAGCGAATCTTTTCTGCAGGGTTAACGTGACATCATGGCGGGTCATTCTATGCAACTCGACAAAAGAGCAAGACAAGAGAATGAAGTGAGCAAGCTCAAATCAACCTGGGGCCTAATGTTGGGGATATAACCTCGCAGTATGACCCGCCTTAAGGGCTCCGGGTTATGCTTGACGGTTCATACACTGGCCCAAGGTGAGCTGGTGGTCCTAAAGCCCAGGAAGCTTGGAGGCTCATAAGGTGGGCCGCACAGTGGCCCAGAAGACCTGGGTGTGTAAGCCGCCTAGGGACAACTTGGAGAAGAAGATAGAGGAAGACTCGGATAAACAATGAGAGTCGGTTACCAATTGTATGACCCGTGGTCTAGACCTCCTATATAAAGGCAGACACGGGGCGACTTAGAGATCAGGTTGTCGAATACTAGGTCAAGCTTCAGCTCCCTTGTAATCGATACATCAAGCAATATAAACTTAAGCAGGACGTAGGCTATTACCTCGAGTTGAGGGGCCGAACCTGGGTAAATCTGTGTCTCTCGTCCCCATCAACCCCTTTGAGTCCATCACGTTAACAATGGCCTCGAACCGAAGTCCATTTATCCGGACATCTGCCGTGACAAAACCACGACACTCATCGTCGAGCAGAAGATACATCTTCCTCGAGAATTCACCCAGATGCTTCTCCAGGCCATTACCCCTCTTGGTTAGTTGCTCGGCCTTCTCGACAAGGTCCACACGCTCCTGCTTCAGCTTGGTGTTCTCGTCCTCCAGCTCCTTGGCAGTCGCGAGCTTTCGTTCCGCGGCTTCAGTTTTCTCCTTGGCCGCTCGTTGAGCGTCAGCAAGCGCCTTGTCCTTCTCCTCCAGCGCCTTCTTCATGGAATCTAAATAAATAACATTGTTGAGTCGCGCTCGGAGTCGACGGTTTTCATTGCGTACGTTTGTTCGAGTGAGAGCACTCGGTTCAAAACATGAAGAGTGAAGAGGAGAATGCAGAAAATCAGCAATAATTACCTCCCAAAGTCTTCATCTCAGCACGCACTCGCTCCAGAGCGTTGTTGGCGATCGCCAGATCCACCTGCAACCGGTTCCTTTCATCCTCCACGTCCTTGTACTCCGCCCCAAGCTCACAAGCCCTCTAGAATCAACACAAGACGGGAATTCAATCGGCGACTGACGCTTGGGACAGTTGACTGGGTATCGAACGCTGGCGAATGACCATCTTAGAAGAATTCAAACAGAAAGTCTACTCGACATGTCGAGTGGCTCTCGCGCTCCGTGCACCATAAACAAATTCAAAAGTTGTCTCAATTAAGACCCCTACCGATGCAAGCACTCGACAGTGGTCTCGGGGACTACACCCAGTGGGTGCGCTATGAGCACCCCCACTGAGACGGTTAACTCTCGATCTGTCAAGTAACTCGTCAGAAAAAACACTCGACATGTCGAGTGACCCTAGTACCACGTGTATGAAAAGTTTTCAAGCCTACTGTTTATCGTCTGAGATGAACAGTAGCCTCGGGGACTACACCCAGTGGGTGCACTTAGTGTGCCCCCACTGGTTATTCAAACATTCGACAAGGTCAGCCGTGTCACGACTATCGACCCGTCAAGTGACGCGCCTCCCTACTCTATGAAGTGCAGTCTATCCTTATGCAGTGTCATATCATGGTTTGCCAATAATATCCATGAAACCTGCAAGGTAGATACGGAGTGGTGTGATTCAAGGCGAAGTGTATCCTATATACAATAGACTCTAAGACCCCTGCCGATGCAAGCACTCGACAGCGGTCTCAGGGACTACACCCAGTAGGTGTAGCCCCCACGGACCCACTAAGACGGTTAACTCTCGATCCGTCGAGTAACTCATAATAAAAAAATATACACTCAACAAGGTCAGCCCTGTCACGACACTCGGCCCGTCGAGTGACGCACCTTCCTACTCTATGAAGTGCAGTCTATCCTTATGCAGCGTCATATCATGGTTTGCCAATAATATCCATGAAACTTGCAAGGTAGCTATGGAGTGGTTTGATTCAAGGCGAAGTGTATCCTGTATACAATAGACTCTAAGACCCCTGCCGATGCAAGCACTCGACAGCGGTCTCGGGGACTACACCCAGTGGGTGCGCTAAGATCGCCCCCACTGAGACGGTTAACTCTCGATCCGTCAAGCAACTCGTCAGAAAATACACTCGACATGTCGAGTGATCCTAGTACCACGCATACTATCAATCCTAGTCCTACTCGACTACGATCCGGTCTATTCGAGTGGAGAAAGTTCAAACATTCTACAGCAACCACCCACTGGGTGTACAGCAGCCAAGAGAAGACAGGAATTCAATCGATAATGGACTTACAATCAAACTTACTCGGACATTGGTACGGAGGGCTGCGCTGACATCAAAAGCCAGTTTGCTAGCCTCGAACGCCTCCTTGGTTCTCAGCATGAGCTGCTCTGCCTGAATCATGGCTTCCTTCGCAGCTTCGGTCTGATCTTCCGGAGTGCGATGCAGAGAGAAGGCCGTCACAGGTGGGTTTGGCGTGATCGCTGGGGCGGCTGAAGCAGTCTGAGGGGGTCCAATTGGAGTCGATGTCACAACGGTCGAGACGGCTGGAGGAGCATGTGACAGAGGTGCTGCGAGTTCAGCCCTGGGTTGTGTCGAGCCACCTCTCCCCTGGGAATACTCTGCACTCGAGCGCTAAAGCGCTTGCGCCGATGATGCCCTCCGGGTATGAGCGTGCAAAGTGTCCAGTTGCTCCTTGTCGTCCTCCACCTGAATGACCTTTGCAATGAAAACCGACAGTGTTAACATCTACATGTGTCGAGTCCCATCCGGACGAACCAACAACTTTCTTACCTCTATGAGAAGTGGCAGCATCAACAGTGTCAACATCCATCGCTTCCCCTCCATCCCGATGAGGCAAGGTCACAGATGTAGCAGCTCTGACGGATTTCGTGGCATTCGGTCAGATACAGCTCCAGACTTCAGTCGATAGAAAAAATTCAGAAATAAACACTTACGTGGAGACGACAGGTACGACCACCTCATGCGAGGCAGAGCTTCGTGAGGCTTGGTGATGGCTTGCTTGGGTTGCTTGGCCAGTCTTTCACTCGACTCAACGGTCGAAGGGCGGCTCCATTTCGGGTTCTTCTCACTAGGGCCCAGAGCCTTGTCCTCAACAGTTGCGGATCCTGGCGGGCCTTGGTGCGACCTTCACACCGGGGAGGCGACTCGACCTCTTCCTCTTCGCTGGAGTCTATATTCGTCCTCGGTGTCGAAAAGACCGTCGCCATCCATGCTACCTCCCTCGCTCACCACGTCGTCTTCCGCATGGTTCCCGTTGGGAACGGGCGAGTGCATGTTCGTCCACTCCTGCATGATTCAAGGGAGTAAGTAAGTTTATAAGTCAAAGTATCACTCGACAGTACAACATCAGTCGACTCACCAGATTCTTCGGCGGGTTTTCGGTCGAGTAAGGTCGGACCCTCTTGGCTCCCAGAGGATTGTCGCAAGCTCCAGTGATGCTACGAAGCCACTGCTCGACAGTTTTCTGTGGAACCTCCTCTAGATGCATCCTGGTTGTGTCCTCTGGGCCCGTGTAGTGCCACATGGTGTGGTCTCTAGCTTGGAGCGGCTAAATACATCGACCGAGGAACGTCTCCAGCAAATCCATTCCTGTCACTCCGCCTCGGATCAGTTGCACCACCGCTTCAACTAAGATACCCACTTGGACATGCTCCTCTTCGGTCACCCTCAGAGATTTGGGAATAGCGGGGCGGTCGGTTGTAAAGGGGGGAAGTCCAGTCGACATATTGGGTGATGCTACGTCTTTGCAGTAGAACCAAGTCGACTGCCAGCCTCTGACGGACTCGGGAAAATTCATGGCAGGGAAGGAACTACGGGCTCTTTTCTGAACCCCTAAACCTCCACATAGCTGGAGCACGTGAGTCTTCCCATCGGCGGGGAGGGCTTTCTTCACGGTCTGGGATCTGACTGTTAAGAGGTGCTTGAACAACCCCCGATGGGGAGAGCAACCCAGGAAGCACTCGCATAAAGTGACGAATGCAGACAGATAGGCGATGGTATTTGGCGAGAGGTGGTGCAGTTGAGCACCGAAAAAGTTCAGAAATCCCCTAAAGAACGGGTGGGGAGGCATGGAAAAACCTCTTTCGACATGGGAGAGAAGAAGAATCCGCTCCCCATCGCGTGGCTCCGGCTCGCGCTCCTCGCCCGGCAACCTCCAAGCGCCATCCGCCACGAGCCCGTCGGAGACAAGGCCCTCCATGTCCTCGCGAGTGACTACAGAGGGGATAAAATCCCCTTGCAACCAACCCGTTGATGCGGTGAACCGGGCGGTTGAGGGCTTCTTGCCCTTGATCTTCGTCGCCCCCTTCTTCGCCCGCTCCAGCTTCTACGTCGTGTTCTTCATCATTGACGCGGCAGCTCCCATCGAGGAGGATCGAAGTGGGGCGTCGGGAGCAGAGGAGGCAGAGGAAAAGAGAGAAAGAACTGGCGGAAGTGCTATGCGAACCGCAGCGCGGAAAGCTTTATACGCTGTCGAGTGTCTCACTGACCAATGGACCCGCGAGGTTACCGCGCACGCCAACTGCTGATAGCGCCCGGTACATGGCGATATGACCGATGCAAAAATCGAGGCGTCGTGCCTCCACTTGCCCTAATCGTGGCGTCATCATCGTGCGCGCATGCGCTTCCCAAATTTTCGTATCCCGAAAAATCCGAGTCTGTCAGACCGACCCGTCGCCTCCCAAGATACTGTCAGTTCACTCGGAGCAAAACAAATGCTAAACATCCACTCGGGCACTTTTAAGGCTGAATGGATTCGGGCGAGCGGAGAAGAATTCAATCGATGCAAGTTTCGTTGAAGCCCCGAATATCATTCGGAAGATTTTGCGTGTTGATCCTGAATGAACGCTAATGCTCAGAGTTCAATCGACGCAAGTTCCATGGAAATCCCAAATATCATTCGGAGGATTTGATGCACTAACTCAAGGTCTACGTTGATACCTCCTTCCACCACTCAAACCCCGATCCATTCGGGGGCTAATGACGAGGATATGTACCTAGGGTAGGGTCCTAGGCAAGGCCCACATACCCTACCTAAGGACACCACATGGGAGGACTTGAAGATCAAGCATGAACTTCCGAGTGGATCCCTGGAGACGTTCAAAGTCACTCGACAGTAATCCACTCGGAGACTCGCTCTCACTCGGCAGTCGCATGTCACTCGGAAGACCTTGCTTTCACTTGATGCCAGAAGACCAGGAGCCATCATCAAGAGCCCAACGGGCAGACGCTGTTTCAATGGTCATTAGTAGCTTTTATTATGTACGTTACCTGTAACGGCAGACTTTAAACCCCATGACCAGGCCCTTAGATGCGAGATAATTATGAGGGGCAGCGAACTCTATATAAGCCGCCCCTCCCCTCCTACACAAAGGTTCGCAACTATTGTAATCTCAACATTCCACATGGCATAAAGCTCCCGAGCACTAAGACGTAGGGCTGTTACCTCCACGAGAGGGGCCTGAACTCATACATCTGTGTGTACATCCTCGCCGTAGCTAGGACTCTGCCCTCTCCCTTCGTACCCCTACCATCTACTGTCAGGCTCGTTCCCACGACACTGAAGGTGAGCAATGCTCCAAGGCCGGGTTATCTCCTCTTCAAAGGTATATGATGTTGAAATCTTGTGCATGCCTTTTTGATCTTGAATCACACGGAGCACTAAGTCGCCCTCTTGGAAGGTGTGGCTTCTGACTCTACGGCTATGATAGCGACGTAGGTCTTGTTGATATATAGCTGAACTGGCTGATGCTAAGTCATGTTCTTCTTCCAAAGCATCCAAGGAATCCTAGCGTGCTTGTTCATTATCATCTTCAACATAAGCGGCGACTCTAGGAGAGTCATGAGGAATATCGCTTGGTAATAGCTCTACAGCTTCATAAGCCAGACAGAAAGGTGTGTATCCAATGGATCTGTTTGGAGTAGTCCTGATGCTCTAAAGTACTGCGGGGAGTCCTCAACCCAACAGCCTGGAGTACGCTATAATGGAACCATGAGCCGGGGTTTGATCCCTCTGAAAATATCTTGATTAACTCATTTTGCTTGCCCATTGGACTATGGATGTGCCACTGCTGCTAAGTCAAGCCAGATGTGCTCACGTTGACAAAACTGTTCCATAGCTCCTTTGGATAGATTGGTACCATTGTCAGTAGTAATGCGATGAGGATAGGCAAAATGGAAGATCAACTTTTTCAAAAATTTGACTATTATATCCGCATCACAATTGTTGATAGGTTCTGCTTCAACTCACTTGGTGAATTATCAACCGCCGCCAGCAAGTGAGTCTTCTTATCAGAAGACGACTTGAATGGTCCGGCCATATCGAGCCCCAGACCGTAAATATCAAAGTAATTGGGATCATGTGCAATTCTTGAGCCGACAAATGGGCTTGTCGAGCAAACTTTTGACAACCATCACACTTGCACACAATGTCCTCTACATCTGCATGAGCCGTCAGCCAAAAAAACATGGTGAAAAGCCTTCTCCACCAAGGATCGTGAGCCAGCATGGATTTCATTGAGAATTTCAAGTCCTTCCTTAGGGGAAACACAACATTGAAAAACGCCGGTGTTGCTTCATCGATGTAACTCGCCTATGATGATAATCATTGACATGGACCGATGAATTATCTGTCGACCGATGATTTCCTTTGCTAGGAGCTTGCCTCGAGTCAAATAATCCAAGGCACCATCAAATCAGGGGTAGCATGGAGAGCCGCCACCAATCATGCCTCCGGGTCAGGAATAGTTATGTCCTCCTTAGATGGCAACTTGACCGAAGGATTATGAAGGACGCCTAAAAAGACATTAGGGGGGACTGGTTTCCGCTGAGGTGACAGGGCATCTGCCGCCTCGTTGAGTTGGCGATCTATACGATCAACTCGATAGCACTAAAAATAACCTGCCACGTTAGTGACTGCCAGCCGATAAGCCGACATCAAGGGGTCTTTAGAGTCCCAAGTTCCCAAAACTTATTAAGCCACCAAGTCCGGGTCGCCCAAACATGGGATGCGGTTAAGGTTCATGTCCTTAGCCATTTTGAGCCCATGTAGGAGGGCCTCATATTCAGCTGCTTTGTTATTAAAAGGGAACATGAGCTCAAACATATAATTTTTTGTCGCCTTATGGAGAAGATAGTATAACTCCAGCCCCCGAGCCTTCCAATTGTCTGGACCCATCAAAGTGTATAGTCAAGTACGTGTTATCCGACCTATCCTCTAGAATTTGCATCTCTCTCCAATATTTGATGAAATCTACCAAGGCTTCGGACTTCATAGCAGTTCGGGGCATGTATTTTTCATGTGAGGGCCAAGCCCAATTGCCCACTTGGCGGTTCGACCGGTGGCCTCTTGATTTTGTAAGATGTCTCCAAGGGGTGCTTAGTTGACCATGGTAATTGGATGCTCCTGAAAAAATACTTTAACTTCCCGCTTGCCATAAAGGCTCCAAAGACGAGCTTCTGGCAATGTGGATATCGCTCCTTGGTTGGGTTAAGACTTCGCTGACAAAATAAACCGGCTGCTGAACTCGATATTCCATCCCTACCTACTTTTGCTCAATGATAACTGCAACACTCACTTCTTTGGAATTAGCAGCAATGTACAGGAGCATGGGCTTGTTGTCGGCCATGCTGGCTAAAATGGGCGGCTCAGCTAGTTGCTTCTTGAGGGCTTCAAAAGCTTCATTAGCTGCATCAATCCATACTAAGTTGTTCGTCTTCTTCAACAACTGATGTCGGTGCACTAGAGTTTTGGGTACTCCAGTGCCCCTTACTCATGCACGGGCAGTAGTAGCCACCCTGGTGGCAAGGCCCGACAAGGAGCTGCTAGATACAAGTACAAAAGACATCCAAACAATGAATCCCTGGCAAGGCGAAGCCCCGACAAGGCACCACCAGCGCACAGGCCAGGTGTCGCCCCGCCTGGGCATGTGTCGCGCTGCCGGCAGCAGAGAGACTAAGCAGTGTCGATGGGACGGGCTCCTGTCCCGTCTCGTAGGCGGTCAGATATGCGTGACGGCACATTAAATGCGCATGTACTACACCGTCAGTGTTAGGTATGATAACACTATAGCTCCGTACACCCCGTGTATGCACTGTACACCACTGTTGGGATACCCATGGTCATATAAAAGGACGCCTAGGGTGATCCGGTAGAGGACTTTTGACTGCTGAATCTTTCGAGGAACCCCCTAGCTCACGCACGTAGCAGCTGCTCATAGCGCTCCTATAGATGGAACCCTCAAAACACCGATAATACAACCATGCAGGAGTAGGGTTTTACGCATCTTTGCAGCCCAAACCTAGGTAAAATCCCGTGTGTTTGTTCAACAGATCTGCTCTATGTGCTATCCTCCTCACAGCCGAAACGAAAAGGGATCCTCCCGATCCCATAGGTGTCGTTTCCCCCGACATCTTTGACGCGCCAGGTAGGGGAAAAGGTCGAGTGGACCTGATCTACGGATCAGCGCGCCAGTTCCTTCATCATCATCATCGCCATGGCCCCCAAGCAGAAGGGGTTGATGGCGGTTGGCCCATCCACGTATGTTGTCCCTGTACCTACACAAACAGGCGACGGCATAGGCGCGGGTGGAGGAGGCGGAGGTTCAGAGCTTCTGCAACGTTCTAGTGATCAAGGCCAAGGAAGCGACGACGCCCGCCGTAGAGACGCTCATGGCGGCAGGAAAAAAACGGCCGTTGGGTCTCAAGACGGAGTTGTACCGCCTGCGGGCGGTACGGTGACCTTCGGGGATAGGAGGGTACCTTCCAAGACGCCCGCACCAACACATACGCCGCAACCTTCCCAGGACGCGTGCGAAGAGCAGCGCCGCGGCGGCGCTGGTTTCCAACGTCCCCACAGAAAAGCTCCTACGCATCGCTCCCATGATGTGCTGGACCAGCATGCACGCCAGCATGCTAGTGGGAGTGTTGTGCGATCGCGGGACCATGATGGAGCTCCTTCTAACATGGTTAGGAGTCAGAGCACCTCGCGTTCCTCGCGCCGTTCGTAGCCGACCACGTCAGAAGAGGCAATGGCATGGGCGCAGCTACTCCTGAACTTCCCTCCTGTTATGGAGAAGCTCGATGAATGGAGAGCCACCATTCGGAGCCTCCTCAGCCTCGCTATTCGGTCCACCGATCCGGCTTGCGCCAGTGGCGAGAAAGCCGGAGGTGGTGCAACCATAGTGCACTCTCCTCCATAGCAACAGCGTCGGTCGCCGACTAAGCGAACCGACACTTGCGACGGTTACTCGACGGCGTCATCCGATCCACGGATGCGCCGCGATCAGCGTCATGTTCTTTGGGAACAAAGCAAGGAAGATGCTCAAACTGTGATCGTGCGATGGCGGGAAGCGCTCCATCAATCTGATAGGCGCACGGGGCCCGCTATGGACAAGTCTGCGCCAAGGTATCCTGTCAGCCTACCTTACGAGGTGGGTTGTCTAGCATTTACCCATGAGCTGCGGCAAGTCCAGTGGCCCAACTCCCGCATGCTCAAGCCAGAGGTCCCGGAGAAGTACGACGGCAAGACTCCCCCTTCGGAGTTCCTGAGCATCTACACCATTGCGGTGCAAGCTGTCGGGGCTCACGATGACAAGATACTCGCCAACTACTTCCCGTTGGTGCTCAAGCCCAACGTCAGGTCGTGGTTCATGCACCTGCCGGAGAATTCCATCACCTCCTGGGCAGATCTGTGTCATGAGTCTGCTGGCGCCTTTATCGGGGGCCACCATGCTCCTGGTCAGGAAAGCGATTTTCACATCATTCCCCAAAAGGAGGGCGAGACTTTGCACAAGTACATCCAAAGGTTTAGCCACGTACACCAATACATATGAGACGTTCATCCTGCCGCTATTATCAGCATGTTCCATCAGAACATGCGCAATCGCTGGATGCAGGAAGAGCTGGCGATGAACAAGGTCCGGGATGTTGTCGAGCTCTATGCTCTGGCGGACAAATGTGCTCGGGCTGAAGAAGGGAGGAGGCTCCCCGGTGAGGATGCTGGTGCAGGCGTCGACTCTAAGGATGAAGATAGGGCCGCCCTGGAAAGAAAGGGCCAGCGCCGTAACAAGAAGTGCAAGGACAAAGTTGTGCTTGCCGTCGAGGGATCCGACAACCCCGGCGCCGCCAAGAAGGCTAAGGGCGATGACCCCGGCAAGGATGTTGTCGGGTGCACCTCCTGCTAGGCTTTGGCGGCTGCCGACAAGCCTGAAGGCTCCGTCAAGCAGTATTGCAAGATCCAGCACACCAAGGGCCACGATCTCCAGGACTAAGGGCAAGTTGAGCAGCTTGCCGTGAAGCAAAAGGCCGAATACGAGAGGCGAGACAAGGCGAAGGTCCAGGATGGTGCAGAGGGGTCTGGCAAGAAGCATGGTGGCCAAGGAGGTCGCCGCGGCAAGGACAAGCAACAAAAGGGTTGGCCCGCTCGAGGCCGTGACAAGCAAGAGGGGGATGACGATTGCAACGATGAGGGCGATGAGTCTAGCGAGCATGAGTTCTAGAAGGCTATAGAGATGATGTGCATCGAGGGAGGTGCCTCGTCGCATACCTCTCACCGCCAACTTAAAACAGTGGGCACACGACGTTAATGTGGCGGAGCCGTCTATTGGTGCCCATAGACCTCTGAAGTGGTCCAACGCTCCTATCATTTTCGACGCCGAGGATGACCCTGATCGCACAACTGCGTTCGGGTACCTGTCATTGTTGGTTTCGCCAACGATTCGCAACCTTAAGGTGACGAAGATGCTAGTCGACAGTGGGGCCAGCCTGAACCTAATCTCGCCTAATGTCATCCAGAGGCTGCAAATTCCTGATGAGGATCTCGAGCCAAAAGGCGCTTTCCAAGGGATCAATTCAGGGAGGACTCAGCCGGAGGCCAAGATCACGCTGCCTCTGTCGTTTGGCAGCGACATAAACTTCGGAATAGAAAAGATCATTTTTGATGTCGCTAAGATCTCATTGCCGTACAACAGTATCCTTGGTCGCCCAGCGCTGGCCAAGTTCATGGCGGCCACCCACTTCGCATACAATGTGTTGAAGATGCCCGGCCCAATGAGTGTCATCACGATCGACTCCGACAAGAAAGGCGCACTTATCTGCACCGACCAACTCTACCAGGAGATAGTCGTAGCACCTACCGCCAAGGCACTTGCTCCTGTCGCTGAAGCTCCCGAGGGGAAGAAGACCAGCAAGGCCTCTAGCGCACATTCCGGCAAGCGCGCCTCCTCGAGGTGTTGCGCTCCCGTTGACGATGTGGTAGAAATTTCCACCGGCAAGAGCAAGAAGTCCAAGGCATCTCCACTAGAGACTAAGAAAGTGCCCGCCAAGGAAGATGGTACAAGAGAAACTTTCGCCATAAGTTCCACCCTTGACGACAAATACGAAAGCGCGCTCGTCGCCTTCCTGTGGGCGAATGCCAATGTATTTGCATGGCAACCATCTGATATACCCGGTGTTCCAAGGGGGGTGATTAAGCACCACCTTGCCGTATGTCCACACGTGTGGCCCGTCAAGCAGAAGGTTCGGAAACAGCCTTTGGAGCGGCAATAGTTTATTGCCAGAAATCAAGAAATTAGAAGCAGATGGCTTGATCAGAGGAGTGCTTCATCCAACGTGGTTGGCCAATCCAATTGCAGTGCACAAGGCGAATAGGAAATGGAGGCTATGCATCAGCTTCACGGATGTCAATAAGGCCTGCCCCAAAGATCCTTTTCCCTTGCCGCACATTGACCAGATTGTGGACTCCACCGCTGGTTGCGACTTGTTGTCTTTCCTTGACGCCTATTCAGGTTATCATCAGATTTTCATGGCCAAGGAAGACGAAGAGAAGAGCGCGTTTATATCCCCATGTGGTATATATTGCTTTTTGCGTATGCCTTTTGGGTTGAAAAGTGCTGGTTCTACATTTGCAAGAGCAGTCCAGATTGGTTTTGAGCCCCAGTTACATAGAAATATGGAGGCTTACATGCATGACATAGTGGTCAAAACCAAGGACAAGGTTACACTCATATCAGATTTAGAAGAAACATTCGCAAATCTGCGAAAGATCAACTTGAAGCTCAACCCCGAGAAGTGCGTGTTTGGTGTCCCATCCGGCAAGCTTCTCGGGTTCTTTATATCTCAACATGGAATTGAAGTGAATCCCGACAAGATCAAAGCAATTGAGAAAATTGAAGCACCAAGACGTGTCAAGGATGTGCGTCGTCTTGCCGGCTGTGTTGCTGCTCTGAGTAGGTTCATCTCAAAATCTGCTGAGCGTGCCCTATCCTTTTTCAAAATCTTGAAGATGGCAGGTCCGATGTAGTGGACTCCGGAAGCGGAGGCAGCGCTGTAGGACTTGAAGAAGTACCTCTCTTCTCCGCCAGTCCTAGTCACACCTAAACCACAAGAGCCGTTGTTGTTATATCTAGCAGCAACTAATCAAGTGGTGAGTGCTGTGTTAGTGGCTGAAAGAGAAGTTGATGAAGAAGCAGCGACAGCGGCAGGACCGCCAAGCGACCAGCCAGGTCATTCCCCGACAGGGTACGGAGCTGACAAGGAAGGATCTATGCAGTTGAATGAGATAGTTTAGAAGAAGCAGATGGTGCGGCGCTCAATGTATTTTGTCAGCTCCCTCCTGCAGGGGGCTAGGTCAAGGTATTCTAGCATGCAAAAGTTGCTCTTCGGCCTCCTTATGGCCTCGAGGAAGTTGCGCCATTACTTCCAAGCACACGAGATCACCATTGTCACTCACTTCCAGTTACAGCGGATTCTGAGGAACCCAGAGGCTATCGGCAGGATTGTGGAGTGGGCTTTGGAACTGTCAAGCTTTGGCCTCAAGTACGAAAGCACTTCGACTATCCAGAGCAGAGCCTTGGCAGAGTTCATTGCAGAATGGACGCCAATGCCGGATGAAGAAGTTCCAGAGTCAAGTCTCCCCGGCAAAGAAACAAATCAAGAGTGGATCATCTATTTTGATGAAGCTTTCTTGCTGCAACGCACCGGTGATGGAGTGATGCTTGTTGCTCCCACAAGAGAGCACCTCAAATATGTGATTCAAATGCATTTTCCTGGGAGAGATCAATGAACAATACTGCTGAATATGAAGGGCTGCTTGCCGGTCTCAGGATTACGACGCACCTTGGAATAAAGAAGCTCATTGTCAGGGGTGAGTCTCAGCTTGTCGACAGGCAAGTGAATAAGGATTATCAAATTCCATTGATGGAAGCTTATGTAGATGAAGTGATAAAGTTGGAAGAGCATTTTGATGGTCTGCAAATGGAGCATGTTCCCCTTGCAGAGAATAGCATTGTCGATGTCCTGTCGAAGTGTGCTGCCCTTAAAGTGCCTGTGGAACCAGGAACTTTTGTGCTCCGACTGACCCGACCATCCATTACACCATCAAGTGGACAAGAGAAAAGAAGAAAGTTGAGTTCTGGCAAGTATTTCTCGGCAGAGCTCCTAGAAGCCGTCGGCAAGGAAGTTGCCCGGAACGACGCCAGGCTTGCCGGTGAGTGCCATGCTCCCGTGGGGCCTCAGGCTCTTGCCGTCGAAGCACACGCTCCCGCCAAGTTTGCCAGGGGGCAACAGGCTCCGGCGGGGTCTCAAACTTTTGTCGTTGAGACAAACGCTCCCTTGGCAGAGGACGTGCCTTTGCTCCTTGTTGTCGAGCCCCAGGCTCCACCATGGGCACAACACATAGTCCATTTCCTTCAAACAGGAGAACTCCCTAAGGAACAAGAGGAAGCAGAGAAAGTAGCATCTTGGTCTAGTATGTACCAATTCGTGGACAACATGACAGCACAACATGCTCCCTTGGTGGTTTTGATAATTATTGACAACATACATTGTCTCTTGGACTAACACCTCTATCTAAAGCATTTCAGATAATAGTCCATGGAGAGTTGGGCTGGCAAAAGGATTGTGGAGATTGTGGAATTACCCCAAGATGCAAGGAAATAGGTTGGCCAAGCTTCAAGCAAGAGGACTCTACATTTACATTTGTGAGAAATCACTTTGAGTCCATAGGAAAGCCAATACAATTAAAAGGGGGTAAGGTTTTGTTGGTGAACAAAATGCTCATACGTGCACAAGTGATAGTCACCAAAAACATCCACAAGCTCTCCCACCAAAGTCTATCTCTAGCCAAACATCCAAAATCGGTGCAACCAACATTCCTATCCCGGTGCCACCGATTCCAAACCCTAGACAGACCCAGCCAAACCCTAACACTTCGGTGCAGCCGACACTGCTTTCGGTGCCATGGAGTTGGGTTGCCAACTTTTTGTTACGCAAGTTCACACTTTCAGTCCGTCCGAGAATGTTGAATCGGATTCACCAAGTTTGGCAATTCTGACCGTTGGTCACCTTGTCGGTGCAACTGAGTTTCCTATATCGGTCTCACCGAGATTCGAAAGTTTCCACATTTTTGTCACTTCGGTACCACCGAGATTAACACATCGGTGTCACCAAGTTGGTCATTTCGTGTGTAACGTTTGGATTTTTGGGGATGCCTATGTGACAGCCCAAGTGTTGTCCCTACCTTTTATGGCATGTAATCTCTTGTATGAACCTTGTTTTCATGAGAGTAATGAATGAATTTGCACCTTGTCATACCATGCTCTTGCATTCATGCATCATGCATCATAGCATCCATCATGCCATGCTTGATTCTTATGTGACCTTGTATGGTGTGGTTGTTGTGAGTGTGGCCTTGTGTTGTGTGTGGTGTTGGTTTATTGGTGGTGCACCTCCTTCTCTTCCCCTCTCTTTTCTTTGCAACAAAAACCCCACCCAATGCCTTGTTTTCCCATGTCTTTTAGCAGCAGTTTTAAGTTGTTAATTATATTGTTTAAAAATGTTCAAGTGCTAGCCTAAAATGTTTTGAGCATGTGAGTGTTGGTCTTTTGTGGTTTTGAGCTTTTATGTATTGGGGTATTTAAATAACAAGGGCTGGCTATTTTTCAAAAGTATTTAAATTACTTGTCCCAAAATTCAGCTTGATAATTTTAGTAAATAGTACATCTTATTTCTTATGTAAAAATATTTTGTTTTTGTAAAAATCCTTTTATCTCACTTTAGAGGGTTTTTCTTGTGTTGCTGTCATTTATATAATAGAGTGGCTTCCTCCGTTTTATTTTCTGTGAGAGTGAGGGGCACTGGGCCTTTCCCCGGCCCAAGTGACCTCTTCGCGCGGCCCAGCAGGAACCTAACGGCTACCTGCTCCATTGCCTAATGCCGTCAGGTTCAGAGAGAAGAGCGAGCAGAGAGGAGCCGCCGTTGACACAGACGTCGAGACGCCGTTAGCCCGTGTGCCCCTTTTAAAAGTTGTCCGCACGGATCCCTAGGGTTCCCTCTCACCATTGCCCCCTCTTCCTCTCCGCGCCGCCGCCAGGTAAGCGTAGCCACGCCGTTGTCGTCACCGTCCGCCATGAGCCAAGCGAGTGCAAGATCGAGCTCGGGCTAGCCCTCGGGAGCCGCCCTGGAGTCCCTCTGCGAGCAGGAGCGTGGCCGGAGGCCTTCTGTGCTTCCTCGTCGTTCGTGGGAGCGCCAGGACCTCTTCGTTGCTGTGCCCCCCCAAGATCATTCTTCCTATGCGTCCGGCCAGAAGCTCGCCGAAGATACTCCCGTCCCCGTCGCCGTTCTACTGTGCCTCCGGCCCCGTCATCGCGTCTAGGTAGGAGAGGTATCCTCCCGCGTCCAATCCCTGCTCTCTGCTCCTTCCCTAGGCCTCTATAGCCGTCGGCATCGTGCGATCGTGGTGATGCTCTCGGTGCTCTCCATGCCAGACCCTTTTTCTTAGTGTTGGTGCATGGGTGCTGGTGCAGGCGAGGTTGCCGCTGCAGTGTTGTTTCCGCCTGTGTGCTGCTCCTTCCCGCGAGCGGCTCATGCCTGGTAGCCCTGTCGTCATCGATGTCCGTCGCCGTTGCCGTTGTCTGCCGCATGTTGTCGGTCGTTGTTGCGTGTGCTGCAGCCCCGCGAATTATCGCGTAGCTGAAGGCATAGATCCCTTGTAGATCCCGCATTCCCCGCCGGGGTTCTCCCTTGCCGGACCTCCCCTTGCTCACCACCGTTGCTCTCCCTCTCAAGTGTCTCGCCCCTGTCAGTTTCGTCAAAGGGCCGCATGGAGTCGTATTAGAGGAGATGCTCTTCCCTCCTGTTGTCGTCCGGTCGACTAGCGTAGTGGTGTGTGCTCTGTGTGGTGAGACCTGAGGTCTGGGGTTCGATCCCCACAAAACCCCTTTTTTATTTTCTTTCCTTTTGTTTTATTTTCTTTCTTTTGTGATGTGGTATGTATGTGTGTGTGCACATATGCATGTGTGTATGTGAGTGAGTGTGTGTGAGTGTGTATCATATGCATATGCATATGCATATATGCCTTGTGCATATATGTGAGCATATGTGTGTGGATCAACACCCACACACACATGAGCATGTGGGTGAGTGTGTGTGGCATGTGCACTTGTGCATGTGAGTGGTGTGAGTGCCTTATGCATTGTGCATATGTGGTGCTTGAGTGTGTGTGTGTGTGGATGAACACACACCCCCTCATGGGTGGTATGTTCTTGAGTGAGCTTGTGCTCATATGCCTTAGGCATATGGAACATGGGTGTGTATGCTTTAGTGGTGTGTGTGTGTAGAGTGTATCATTACTGGAATCAGAAGATTTGCCGTCTGCCTCCGCTTTGCCATCTGCTAGCGGACGGCAAAGAGGTGGCAGACGGAAAAGGGTGGCTTTGCCATCAGCCACTTCTTTGTCGTCTGCTAGCGGATGGCAAAGGAGGTTTGCCGTCCGCTAGCAGGCAAAGAGGGAGGGGGCCCACTGATGACCCAGCCCGCAAGTTGACCTAACGGCCCCCCTCTTTGCCGTCCGCTAGCGGATGGCAAAGCTCCTTTGTCGTCCGCTAGCGAACGGCAAAGAGGGGCGTTAGCTAACGGTTAACGCCCCCCTCCCCCCACGCAGCCCGCCTCTCTCTCTCTTTCTCTCGATCCCTCTCTCCTCCCGCCCGCCCGTCGCCCCCGCCGCCCCATCGACCCCGCCGCCACACGCCCCCGCCGCCACGCGCCCCCGCCGCCGCGCACCCCGCACCCCCGCCGCCGTGCGCCCCCGCCACCCCCGCCGCCACCATCTCGCCGCACCACCCGCCGCCCCCGACGCCCCACTGTCGGCGTCGTCCTCCTCCACCTCCACCAACGCCGGCCTTCAGCTCCCCCACTCCGGTGAGCCCCCTCCCCCTCTCTATTTTTTCATTTTTTAGTTAGGTTAATTAGTTGTAGTTAGGTTAATTAGTTGTAGTTAGGTTAATTAGTTGTAGTTAATTAGAAGAAGAGAGAAGAAGCAGAGGAGGAGAAGGAGATGAAGAAGAAGAAGAAGAAGAGGAAGGAGAAGAAGAAAAAGAAGAAAAGGAGGAGGAGGAGAAAAGAAGAAAAAGAAGAAGGAGAATAAGAAGAAGAGGAGGAGGAGGAGGAGGAGGGGTGCGTCGGCGCCGACGTAACCGGGTCGAGGATCGCCGACACGACACCACCGACACCCCGACCCCCGACACGACACCCCCACACCACGACATGGCACCCCGGACCCCCATCGACACGACACCCCCCACACCCCGACCCCGACACGACACCCCGACCCCGACAAGGCATCCCCGACACCCCGACCCCGACACGGCACCCCCGACACCCCGACCCCGACACGGCACCCCCGACACCCCGACCCCGACACGACACCCCCTACACCCCGACCCCCGACATGACACCCCGACACGACACTCCCGACCACGACACAGCACCCCTACCCCAACACAACACCCCTGACACCCCTACCCCGACACGACACCCCCGACACCCCGACCTCAACACGACACCCCCGACACCTCGACTCCGACACGACACCCCCGACACAACACCGCCGACACCCCGACCCCGACACGACACCCAACCCCGACACGACACCCCCGACACCCCGACCCCAACACGACACCCCCGACACCCCAACCCCGACACGACACCCCCGACACCCCGACCCCCCGACACAGAACCCCGACACCGACAAGGCAACCCAGACCCCGACATAGCACCCCTACCCCGACACGACACCCCCGACACCCCGACCCTCGACACGACACCCCGACACCCTGACACGGCACCCCCGACCCCGACACAGCACCCCTACCCTGACACGACGCCACCGACACCCCGACCCCCGACACGACACCCCAACACCTCGACACGGCACCCTAGACCCCGACACATAACCCCTACCCCGACGCAACACCCCCGACACGACACATATATTATTAATTATTATTATAATGTGAGGTATTCAATTATTATTATGTACATATATATTATTAATTAGTTCATGTTATTAGGTATTCAATTTCTTTATGTTGAACTAATTTCGTTCACTCTTTGTCATTGCAGGTGTTGACAGATGGTGGGCGGGGGTCGAGAGGGCTCTGAGCCTCCTTCCTCGGCGCGTGCTAGGAGGGGTGCTATTATTCCACCCCAGCAACTCCGGAGAGCGCTGGTACACAGCATGCAGACACCGGCGGGCACTTCTTCTTTGACCGGGAGAGGTCAGGGGAAGCCGAAGAGAGGTGCTAGAGGTAGGAAGGCTGCTGCACCTTCCTCGGTGCCACCCCCAGCTGATTCTCCCGACCACAGGAGTGCTCCGTCTTAGATGGACCCGTCTGACTTGGACCCGTCTCAGACTCCGGTCCACGAGCCTCGGGTCGACGAGCATCGGGTCACCGAGCCTTCATCCCAGGAGACTCTGGTCCCAGAGTCTTTGTCCCAAGAGACACGGGTCCCAGAGTCTTCGTCCCACGTGACTCCGGAGGCTAGTGGCCATGCTGATGGTGGCGAGGACAACTTGTCTGAGGACACCTATAGCAAGGGCGAGCTAGTTGAGGAGGGAAAGAAGGTCTACCAGCGTGGTTGTACAAAGCTGTCGCCCGTGCCGATGACCCACGAGCAGAGGTGGTTGATTGCGCCTAATGTGGAGAAGTAAGTGCATTTACTATTTTTTTAACCTTTTGCCTTCATGTTTCTTCAAATTAATATCTAATGTGTTCGCCTTGTCCTACTACAGGGGTTGGAAATACGAGCGTGGTGTCCGCAGGCCCAACCAGGTCCTTGGTGTGCTTCTCCGGCACCACTTCCCGGGGAAGGTCGAGTTGCCCAGTGAGGGTGAATCTCCATAGGTAGCACTGACCTGGGAGTTGTACAAGGCTGCCCCGGCCCCGCCGGAGGAGATGGTCGATGGTGTCTTGTGCGAGACGGTGGCTGACATTGTGATCCATCGCTTTTGGGTAATTTCTTCTTTACAGAACTAAAAATCAACAACACCTAGTGATTGATCAGTGTTGTCTGGTTTGATTGCAGACCTTCTACAGGTGTCTTGAGGAAGACGAGGCGAAAGCGGTTATTGTTCTCGAATCCGAGTGCAAACGCCTACTTCAGAACTTACGGCATGAGGCTCGGGTGCAGGCTATTCGAGACTACTACGCCTCGACTAACATTAAGAGGGCCAAGAAGAAGTGCCGCAAAAATTATCTGAGTAAGGAGAAGTTTATGAAGGTAATTATCTATTCTTAAGGCCTTGTACTTAGTTTCTTTGATTTGATTCGTAGGCGTAGCGCTGAAATTTCTCTTGTCTAACTTAGGTGCCCCCGAGATAGTGTGCGGATAGGATAGACTGTTGGGAGGCATTGGTGGATGAGTGGTGCTCTCCCCAATGGCTAGCCGAACACAACAAGGCCAAGCATAAGCGTGCCCAAATGAGAGGTGCACCACACCATCAAGGGAGCTCCAACCTGTTTGAGTTCGGGGACAACTGGGTATGTGGTTTGCTTCATGATTCATGCAATTTCATTCTTCATGCTAGCTTGAGCCCTTAACTAATATTTTGTTCCTCTCTTTTAGGTGCGACATAACAAGAAGGAGGTGCCACCTCTGTTCGACCTCTATGCCATGGCCCATACTGCCTCGTACAAGAAGGCCAAGGCATTCTCTCAGGATGATCTCGATCATCCACAGAGCTTCAGCAACATCTCCTCCCACAACAAGCTCGTGAGGTACAGGGATGAGGGGAAGGCGAGGAAAGGGGAGGACTTCAACCCGAGCCAGAGTCCTTTTGATCCAGAGCTCGTGATGATATCTGGTGGCAGGAGGCCCCATGGCTTGATAGCCATTGGGGATGGACTGATACGTTGTCCTAGAACTCTCCTGGAGATCAAGAAGCGCCAGACAAGCTCTGATCCTGAGATAAGGCCTCATCCACGGCCAATGGAGCTCGCCATTGAGGCTAGGGCCCATGAGCTTCTGGCGGAGGCAAACAGGCAGGCGGCGCAGAGGGAGAGGAACATGGAGGACAGGACGGCTAGGCTGTTGGAGGAGGAGAGGAACCGGAACGACGCGTCTCACCGGGCCCTATATGAGCTCCTCGTGGTAAGTTTCTCCTGCATATTATCCAAATCATGCACGTAATGTTCATTTCATCACTAACTAATATGAATGACTCGTGAAAACAAAATGTGCAGACCGTGTGCTAGAACAATGGTCAGACCCCTCCGTCGATGCCCCATATTGCTATAGCACCCATGGTGAGTTTCATTTAAATGGTCATTAGTTACTAGTATTCACATTTGAGTTGCATCATGCTAAGGAGACATTGCAAATGATCTTTGGTTGAGCGTGCCTCCCGACAAGCATCGACCGATCCTTCTGTGTCTGTCGCAAGCCCGACCGGTCCTTCTACGTCTCACCCTGGAGCAAACCCTACCGGTCCTTCACCTCCATGTTGATGGTAAGTTTTCCCAAGTGTTTTCATTAACAAATGCATACTTAGCTTAAGAAATGACCTATACTTAGCTTATTTTCCTCAAAAATGACTTGATATTCTTAGTTAGCTAGAAAATGGTATGTTCTACCTAGGATAGCTATAAAATGACCTATACTTAGCATTTTTTTCCTCCAAAATGACTTGATATGCTTAGTTAGCTAGAAAATGGCATTACTACCTAGTATAGCTCAATAATGATCTATAGCTAGCTTAGCTAGTTCATTTATGACACAATTAGCTCACTTAGGTACAAAATGGCATAACTACCTAGGATAGCTCAATAATGATCTATAATTAGCTTAGCTAGTTCATTTATGACATAATTAGCTCACTTAGGTAAAAAAAATGGCATAATAACCTTGGTTTAGCTCCAAAATGACATATACTTAGCTTATTTTCCTCAAAATGACATAATAACCTTACTTACCTCAAAAATGATATATTCTACCTAGGATATCTATAAAATGACCTATACTTAGCATTTTTTCCTCCAAAATGACTTGATATGCTTAGTTAGCTAGAAAATGGCATTACTACCTTGGAGAAGAGGAGAGGAGAGGAGAAAAAGAAAGAGAAGATAAATTCTTCTTCTTCTTTTTCTTCTTGTTTTTCTTCTTTTTCTTCTAGCTAGTCTTCTTCTTCTTCTAACTTTCATCTTTCCTACTTTGCAGATTTGCTATAGATGAGGAAGCTTGCATTGATGGAGTGTACTCTTCTACTTTTGCTTCCTTTGTGTTTATGGAAACTTGTTGGAAACTTGTTTTGGATATGTATGTTGGATATGTTGTTCGAAACTTGTATATGTTGGATATGTTGTTGGAACTTATTTGGTATGCTTGTTGGAACTTATTGTTGGTATGCTTGTTGAAACTTATTGTTGGTATGCTTGTTGGAAACTTGTATTGTTGATATGTTGGATATATATGTTATATTCTGTCAAATTGAATGATTTTAAGAAAAAACAGAAAAACAGGGGCTATATAGCCACTTTGTCGTTTGCTGGCAGACGGCAAAGACCTTTGCCGTCAGCTAGCGGACGACAAAGATGCCACATGGCAGCTACCTGTGCAACCTGGGGCTGGCCTAGGTGGATTCTTTGCCGTCCGCTGGCAGACGGCAAAGACCTTTGCCGTCAGCTAGCAGACGACAAAGATGCCACGTGGTAGCTACCTATGCAACCTGGGGCTGGCCTAGGTGGGTTCTTTGCCGTCCGCTGGCAGACGGCAAAGAACTAAGGTCTTTGCCGTCTGCCAGCAAACGGCAAAGCATGTCGTTAAGCCCTTAACGGATATAAGGTGGCATGTATGTCGTCCAGGCCCTTTGTCGTCTACTGACAGACGGCAAAGATTCAAAGGTCTTTATCGTCCGCCAGCGGACGGCAAAGCGCCCTTTACCGTGGCTTATTCAGTCGGACGGTTGGCCGTCTGCTGGCTGACGGCAAAGCCTTTTCCATCCGGGATGCATGCCTTTGCCGTCCGGGATGGCTGACGACAAAGTGCCTGATTCCTATAGTGTATGTGTGTGTGGGAGACAAGTGGGTCCTTCCCCACTTGACATACCCCCCTTTGTTGTAGAGATGCATGTTTTTGAATTGTTAGCTCATTTCCAATTCTAGCTAAGTTTCCAAATCTGGTTATGTCCAAATATGCTCATGTCCATTTAGAGTAAGTTTTACCTTATAAGAGTAGATGATAGTTTTGCTAGTATAGTTGTGCAATGTTGCTTCACATGAACATATGAGTATGACACATGTTTTTGGGGTAGAAAGAGCCAATGAATCCATTGGTGCTTTCAGATTCCACTTTTGAGCAAGTTCATAAAACTGTCATTTTCTGCTATGATGCTACTTTGTCATTTTTGCACGATTTAATACATGCTTGCTTTGGGGCATGTGCCAACATGGAAGTGCTAATGTTTTATGTCTATTATGCCATGGTATTTTTTTTGTTTGACATGAGAATCACCCATATAAGTGGGAAACATGCTGCAAAGTAGCTAACTTGATGTCTCTCTTTTCACCATGCTAAATATTTCTAAGTCTGAGAGTCTACTGTTATTTTTATGCCATGTGGAGTGGTTGACATCTTGTGCTATGTTGAGAATAAGCTCATGCTCAGTGCTAGTATTTCGGAATAGATGTTGTCTACTACCATCCCGTTAATTTTAATGCCAAGAGGTGGTCCCTAGCACCTTTAACTTATGTTGTTAACATGCTACCAGATTAACTCAGATTCCAGAAAACTGTTATTTTCACTAAGTCCCAGAAAACTCCTTCATCTTGCCAACTTGATGGCTTCATGCTTATTGATGTGTGCCTCCTTTCCAGATTGTGTAGTTGAATAATTTGATAAGCATGTTATGTAGTTTCTGTCAATGCCTTGTTTGTGGCTGTAGGATTCCTGTAGCTCAAGTTGTGAGCTGTGTAAGTTGCTATGTTGCTGTTCTGTGGCAGATTGTTTGTTTTATTGTTTTGTGACTTGTGGGAGCTATACTCCATGGTTTTGCTTGATCTTTGAGTCTATTGTGGTTGGTTTTTCAGTGCCTAACCAGTGGCTACCTTGTAATGCCAAGAATTAGCCCATGTCCTTGTTGTCTTGTGTTTTGCCTTCGTACCTTGTCGTGAGCGTATCGTGAGAACCGTAACTCCGTTTCTTACGTTCTTCATATGCATTTTCATCGTTTTCACATGATGCATCCATATTTGACATGTTCATGCATGTCTAAACAACTTAACATAAGGTTCTGTCCAGATTCATTAATATCCAATTCTCGCATGAGAAACATGACTAGTTATGATTGCCATGTTAAAACTCTTCGCCTAAGCATGCATCATTCTTGTTTGTGCATTGCACAATGGTTGTTTGTTTATTCTTTCTATTTCTTTTGGGTAGACGCGAACGAACCTGAGTACGAAGAGCCAGGCGAGTACAACTATGAGGATCCCGCTACTTGTTCCACTGAAGAACCAACAGGCAAGATGATCTACCTAGATCCCGAAACTATTTTCCCTTGCTAGTTTCTCGCTCTTATCGTTACAATTGCGTTACCTACCACTTGAATATCAGCCACCTAATTGACATGATAGCCTCTAACCCTCCACATCCTAGCAACCCTTTGATTGGCTAAGTTACCGCTGCTCAGCCCCTCTTAGAGTGTTCTTAGTTGAAGGTTCAGTTTGTTCCATGTGATAACATGGATTTGGATATCACAATATTATCTATTATTTAATTTAATGCACATATATATCTTGGTATTGGTGGAAGGCTTGGCCTTTTGCTAGGTGTTTTGTTCCGCTATTACCGCCATAGTTTCTTGTTACCGATGTTATGTTTTCCATACTTTGCGCTCCTAACATGCTCGGGGTTGTTATGTGACCCCCTTGTTTATTCGGTTGAGATTAAAACTTGTCTGGCAAGACCCAACTTTGGTACTACATTTTCTTAACAACTTAATAAAATTGCATAGGGCTTAGCTACCCCGTGGATAATTAATCAACAACTCAGGCCAGTGCTCCTCATGAGTGTTGGTCCAAAACGGGCTGCCTGCGAGGCCGCCTCGAGGCAACTTGAGGATTGATTTTCCCTGTAGCTAGTCCCATCTGTCGTGTCCTGAGAACGAGATACGCGACTCTTACCGGGTTCGTCGACACGTCGGGTGGTCTTGCTGGATTTGTTTTGCCTTATCGAGTGTCTTGCGTGTGGACTCTGACTTTCTTCGGGTTATCTCGAGGTGTTGGAATTCCTTTGGAGTTACCTATGATGATCACGAGATCCCTGGTCAAGGCTGTTCCCACAGAGTGTGGTTAATTTGTGATGGACTAGTTGGAGCATCCATGCAGGGTTAAATCTTTTCGAGAAGCCGTGCTCGCGGTTATGTGGCAACTTGGATATTTGTTTAACACCCGGTTATAGTTAACTTGAAGTAAACTTTAACTAAAATACACCAACTGTGTGAGTAACCATGATCGTCTCTGCTCGTGAACATGATCCGAGAGAGAACACGATGGGGTTATGATTGACATAAGTAAGTGTTCAGGATCTCATAGAGGTCATACTAGATTTGATCGTTCATCGTAGGCCACTCATATTTATTATTCATGTTACGTAAGTTTAGCCACCATATATGCTTAGTGCTGCTGGACCAAACACATACCCCTTCCCAACCTTAAGCTTGAATAGTCTTGGTACCCGGGCGCTTGATTGTTGAGTCCTTGTGGCTCACAGATTACTACAACACTCCAGGTACAGGTACAGATGAGTTCGTGCAGGATGATCTGACCCAGCTCTAGTGGGAATATGATGAGGAGAGAGGCAGGATGTACGTGACTTATCCAGACGAGTAGGGGCCCATGGTCGTGATCTTTGGGATAGCAAGATAGTATCATTTGCATCTATTTTATCTTTTGATTTCGTCCGTAGTCGGACCCTGTCTTCATCTTGATGATTTGAACTCTATGTGGAATTGTAATTTAGTATGTGGTGAGTGTAAGCCAACTTGTATACTCATCTTTTCGGTGATGTATGATGCAATGATTCTATACTTGCGAACGGTAAGATGCGCCTCTATCCCTCCTCGTGCCTTAAAATGGATAGGCGCGCAACTTGGTCGTGACAGCCTATATATACCCCTTCACCACCACCCACTCGCAAAAAAGCACTCCGAACTATTCCATACATATCCTACTCAGTTTTCTGAGAGAGAACCACCTGCGCTTCTGTTGAGATCAAGATCTTCCACTCCAACCATATGGATCTTTATTTCTAGCCTCCCCAAGTTTCTTTCCACCAATCCCATCTCTTCTATCAAGCCAAATCTGTGAGAGAGTGATTGTGTGTTGAGGAGTCTATCATCTTGAAGCACAAGAGCAAGGAGTTCATCGTCATTACCGAGCCTATTACCTTTTGGAGGGTGGTGCCTCCTAGATTGGTTAGGTGTCGCTTGGGAGCCTCCTACTTCGTGTTGTGGAGTGAACTAAGAAGTTTGTAAGGGCAAGGAGATCGCCTACTTCGTGAAGATCTACCCATAGTTAGGCTAGTCCTTCATGGACGGAAGCCATATGGAATAGTCAAGGTTGCTACTTAGTGGACCCTTATGGGTGGAGCCCTCCATGGACTCTTGCGACTGTTACCCTCTGTGGGTTGAAGACTCCATAAACGTGGACGTATGATAGCACCACCTATCGGAACCATGGGAAAAATCTTTGCGTCTCCTATTGCGTTTGATCTTCCTATCCCATCTCTTTACTTCATGTGCTATGTATTATACTTTCCGCTGCCATATTTGTAGACATGCATGTGTAGGGCTGTTAGATTTGCTAGACTTGCTAAAATAGTTATAATCGGCCAACCAATTAACTTGGGAAAAGGTTAGGTTTTAAATTCCTGCTAGTATTCTATTCACCCCACCCCCCCTCTAGACACTCTTCTATCAATCCTACAAGTGGTATGAGAGCCTTTGTCTCCATTGCTTCCGTTTAATCACCGTGGACGAAGATGGATGTGTCTAGAATAGAGAGTTTGAGTTGTAGAGTGCCCATTCATGATGGGGAGTACTATAGTCAATGGAAGAATGCCATGATTGATCTATTTGATAAATTCTATTTGACAAAATATATTGAAAACCCCTATGTGCTCCCTATTGATGAATTGCATCCCACACACGAAGAGGAAATTAACATGCTTGGTAACCTAAGAACTGTCAAACTTATTGTTAGAGGTTTACCAAGATTCGTGTTTTCTCGGTTGAAGAACTTTGCATGTGCCTATACCTTATGTACTGATTTGGAGAAACGATATCCAAATATTTCCTTAGGAAATCTTGATGAATTTCTTCATAAAACTATTGCTTTTCACAAAATGAAGCCTAGTGATCCAAACTTTGATAAATGTCTATTTTAGCTATGTGATCTTATGCGTGCTAAAGGAGATGCCACCACTATCAACAACATCATCTTTGAAGCCATTCGCATTCATAAACTTGAACATTGTCATGATCACTATTCTAACGAATCTCTTGTTCTTTATGACAAGGATTTCCCACTTGATGATGACAATGTGGAACATGGCTACTATGAAGAAGATGAGTTGTTCGACATCGAGCATGAGAAGATCATGAAGAATCTGAGTCTTATGGAAAACTTTAAGTATTACATGTCCGTAGGAAAAGAGTGGATTCTCGACACTGGATGTATGGATCATATGACTGGTGATAAAGACATGTTTCAAGAGATCACGCCTAATCAAGGTCCTCGACGGTACGTGACCTTTGGAGACAACTCTAAGGGTAAGGTACTTGGCCTTGGTAAGGTGGCCATATCCCATGATAGCTCTATCCAAAATGTTATGCTTGTTGAATCCCTTGGCTACAATCTTCTTTCCGTATCTAGACTTGCTGACTTCGGTTTCAACGTGTTATTCACGAAAGTAGATTGCCAAGTGTTTCGTCAACATAATCATAAAATGGTCTTTACCGATTTCCGTCAAGGTGATCTATACATTGTTGATTTCACTAAGACATCCAAACCTCGCACTTGCTTAATTGTAAAATCCTCTAAAGGTTGGCTTTGGCATAGAAGAATTGGACATGTAGGCATGCGCAATCTAGATAAGCTAATCAAAGGTGGACATATACTTGGTGTTAAAGATGTTATCTTTGACAACGATAGACTTTGTAGTGCTTGTCAAGCTGGAAAGAAAGTACGTGGAAGTCATCCCATTAAGAATATCATGACTACTAGGAGACCACTCGAGTTACTTCACATGTATCTTTTTGGTCCCAATGCTTACAAGAGTCTCGGTGGAAATTCCTATGGTCTAGTTATAGTTGATGATTTTTCCACATTTACATGGGTATTCTTTCTTTATGATAAGTCACAGGTTCAAAAGATCTTCAAGACTTCGCTCTCAAAACGCAAAATCAGTTTGAAGTGAAGATCAAGAAGGTTCGGAGCGATGATGGATCGGAGTTCAAGAACACCCATGTGGATACCTTTCTGGACGAAGAAGGTGTCTCACATGAGTTCTTGGCTACATACACACCTCAACAAAAAGGAGTTGTTGATAGGAAGAACCGGATGCTCATTGAGATGGCAAGAACGATGCTTGACGAATACAAGATGCCAAGACACTTTTGGGCAGAAGCCGTTGAAACAGCATGTCATGCCACAAACTGACTTTACTTGCACAAGCTTCTCGATAAAACGGTATACGAGCTACACACCGGTAACAAACTCTAAGCCTGATACTTTCGGGTATTTGTCTCAAAGTGCTACATTCTTGATAAGCATCGTCATACTAAATTTGCTCCTAAATCTCATGAAGGACCCCTACTTTGTTACGGATCGAACTCTCACACTTACCGTGTCTTCAACAACTTCACTCAAAAAGTTGAAGAGACGGTAGATGTGAAGTTTGATGAATCTAATGGTTCGCAAGCCGAACAATTGCCAAATGATGTAGGTGATAAGGATTCTTCGGAAGCTATTACAGATCTACCCATCGGCAAGATACGTCCCATGGAGGTGAAGGAAAGTACTTCATCAACTCAAGTGAAAGCCCCTACTTTGCGTCAAGGTGAACCTCAACACAACATGGAAGCATCCAATGGCGGTACATGACGAGATGATGAAGAGGTGGAAGTGCATCATGAAGATCCACCACAACCACCTTCACCACCACCTCAAGGGAACAACACCTAAGATGAACGAGATGATGATGAAGAAGAAGAAGCTCCATCATCCAACAATCAGAAGCTGACCCAAGTTCGACCTCAAGTGACCAAGAACCATCCCCTAAACCAAATATTTGGTGATATACAAACAGGGAGAATCACTCGCTCTAAAACCCGTCTAGCTAACTATTGTGAGCATTATTCTTTCATCTCTAGCATTAAGCCTTTGAAGGTAGAACAAACTCTTGAAGATGCGGAATGGGTGAACGCTATGCATGAAGAGCTTCACAACTTTGAAAGGAACGAAGTGTGGACACTCGTGGAGAAGCCCAAAGATGAGCACAACATCATCGGAACCAAATGGGTGTTTAGGAACAAACAAGACGAAGACGGTCAAGTCGTGCGCAACAAGGCTCGTCTCATAGCCCAAGGATATACGCAAGTTAAAGTTATGGACTACGGTGAGACTTATGCCCCCATCGCTAGACTTGAAGCTATCTATATTCTTCTTGCTTATGCTAATCACCATGATATCACACTTTATCAAATGGACATCAAAAGTGCATTTTTAAATGGTGAAATTGAAAAAGAGGTTTATGTTAAGCAACCACCTGGTTCTGTGAATCCTAAAAAACCTAATCATGTTTACAAGCTTCGTAAAGCTCTTTATGGTCTTAAGCAGGCCCCTCGTGCTTGGTACAAATGTTTAACGAAGTTTCTAATTGAAAAGGTTCTGGAATTGGTAAAATTGATGCAACCTTGTTCACTAAGAGAGTTAATGGAGAATTATTTGTGCGTCAAATCTATGTGGATGATATTATCTTTGGTTCCACTAACCCTCAATTTAGTGAAAGATTTGGAACGTTCATGTCCGAGAAGTATGAGATGTCTATGATGTGTGAGCTGAAATTCTTTCTTGGATTGCAAATCAAGCAATCAAGAGAAGGAACTTTCATCTCTCAAACTAAGTATACCAAGGACTTGATCAAGAAGTTCAACATGCAGGATTGCAAAGGTATGAAAACTCCTATGCCCACTAGTGGACATGTTGACCTTACTAGGGAGGGTGAACCGGTTGATCAAAAGGTTTATCGATCTATGATTGGTTCATTGCTATATCTATGTGCATCTCGTCCCGACATTATGCTCAGTGTTTGAATGTGTGCTAGATATCAAGCTGCACCTAAAGAGTGTCTTTTGTTGGTTGTGAAACGTATTGTGAGGTACTTGATACAAACACCAAACTTTGCCATTTGGTATCCCAAGGGATCTTATTTTAATCTTGTTGGTTATTCTGATTCGGACTATGCTAGTGACAAGGTTGATAGAAAGTCCACCTCGGGTACTTATCAATTTTTAGGTAGATCTCTTGTGTCTTGGTCCTCCAAGAAACAAAACTCGGTATCTCTATCTACTGCCGAAGCTGAGTATATTGCTACAGGATCTTGTTGTGCGCAATTACTATGGATGAGACAAACACTTAAGGATTATGGAATTTACATTAAAAATGTTCCATTACTTTGTGACAATGAAAGTGATATTAAAATTGGACATAATCCTATGCAACATTCTCAAACCAAGCATATTCAAGTTCGACATCATTTCATTCGTGATCATGTTGCCCAAGAAGATATCAATCTTAAGCATGTTCGTACTAACAGGAAATTGGCCGATATCTTTACTAAGCCACTTGATGAGAAAACATGTTGTCATTTGAGGAGTGAGTTGAACATCATTGATGCTTCAAACTTGAGCTAGACTCACTAGGTTGCAAGCAAGGGCATGAACTTTCTTGTTATTTCCATGTTCCCGTAGCTCGCTATCATATGCCATGGAACTCTATGCTCCCTTGTATTGCATCTAACATTTTGTAGGTACTTGGAAGAACTTCATTCCACAAGATTTCCATCAACTCCAATCATAAGCAATCTTGTCATTACCAAGTATCCACAACCCCTCTTGATGATGGAAGGAAGATGACAACAAAAACATATCCTTGACATATACTTGATCTTAGTTGCAAAATCTTAAGTAGTATCATGTCAATTAGATATATCCATTGTTCTTCCTTGCATGACTAACCTTTGTAGGTGACTAGTTTACTAGAACGAGAAGGATTGTTCCCAATTCAAGATGATCTTCATCAATCTCGAGCATCCCCAACAAGTTCACCTATGAGCAACGCCATCAACATCACTCAAAGGTATGTACTCATATCCTTGAAAATGCTTTACTCCAAGTCATGGGCTAAAGCAACTCAAGTGGTATGAAGACATTAAAATGCTTAATCGAAAAATGGTAACCCCATTTTGAGCGTAAACGATGAGTATGACCTATGATCAAGTATTCTTGTTTGGCTCCTAAGTCAATATACTCTAATATAGGTGACTTAGTCACCGCCCATCATTTAGTTAAGAATTTTGCGTGGTTTTCTCTCTATTTGCATGATCTCTTGTAACCACTCAAATCTTATCTATTTGATGTCCTTTGTAAAAATTTCGTATTTTCTTCTTAAAACTATTTCGTTTGTCTCTGTGAAAACAGAAACTTGGTCTCTCATTCGGAGCCACAGATATAAATAACTCGGTTCTACCAAATTTGCGGATGAGTTGCACTACACAATCTCGGTACCATCGATTTATTTATCCTGGAGTCACCAATTTTTCTTTATTTTCTAAATCTGTGTTTGTATCTGTTCTTGTGATATACTTGTTCCTTCGATGATCCCTTCATTTAAAAAAATATAAAATCTGCAAAAGGGAGAGAAGTTACATTCAATGATTCCCTTAGTTATTTTCTATGAACACTACTTCAATGACCCTTGTTCTCAAGGATCCCTTCCTTGTTAATGATCCCTATCACTACTCCCAAGTTTAACCTTTTTGGTATTTTATGCCAAAGGGGGAGAATATCAAAGCTTCATGCTAAAGGGAGAGTTACATGCTTATGCAAAGGGGGAGATATGATTTAGGGGGAGAGGAAAATATCAAAAGTTCACACTTATATAAAAAAGGGGAGAATAACAATGTAGGGGGAGAAAACTATTTTTGGAGAAAAGTCCAAAATAAACAAAGGATTACCTTTTCTCACCCTATCCAATCCCAATATCTACATGCTGAGATTCAGGGGGAGAGGATGAACTACCACTTTCATATCTAAGGGGAGAAAAGCTATAAAAGTTTTATGCTAAAGGAGGAGACATATCAATCTTAAGGATTATCATATCTTATATGTTCTCCATATCTTGGTATCCGTTGAGTTCTATGGGTCAATAGTTTAGTCCCAAAAAATGATATAAGTTGCTATAAAATGATTGTAAAACATCCAAGAATGATAAAATAATAGCATGAATACTTCATAAATTATAGATACGTTGGAGACGTATCAGCATCCCCAAGCTTAATTCCTACTCGTCCTCGAGTAGGTAAATGATAAAAGAAATAATTTATGAAGTGTGAATGCTAGCAAAGTGCATAAGTTTGATCAATGATAATTTCAATCACTTTTCATAGCATCATAATAGAAATTCTTTCTTATAAAACTTCTCATGTTAAAGTAGCAACCAATTCACATGTTAAGGTTCAAACCATGAATTCTCTTGAAACTCAACAACCTATGTTCTTAGTCACCAAGCAATTGCAATTCAACTTATTCAACAGAGTTTAAGTAAGAGCTCCACATACTCAACCATCATATAGTCTTTTATGATTGCTAACACTCACCGCGTACACATGAGCAAAATGTTTCAACCGGACACATAGAAAGATAGGGGCTTATTGTTTTGCCTCCCAACGTATTCACCTCAAGGGTGATGTCAACAATAATAACTCATGCTACCCATATTCAACTGGACATATGTGCCTAGATCTTTCCTCACCACATGATGCTTGCCAAAGGAGAAAAATAAAAAGGAATAGAGAGAAAACTCTGACTCTTTGCATAAAAGTAAATACTGAAAAGTAAAAGATAGGCCCTTCGCACAGGGAAGCAGAGGTTGCCATGCGCTTATTTGTTTGTATGTTCAGACCCTTAGTGCAAAAGAACGTCACGTTATATTGCCCCTTATGATAGCAACCTTTATTATGCAGTCCGTCATTTTTATTACTTTGCCATCACAAGTTCGTACAACGCTGAATTTTCTCTCACACTAAATGATCTAACACTTTTAGAAGCAATTTTTATTGCCTTATTGCACCGATGACAACTTACTTGAAGGATCTTGCTCAATACTTAGGTAGGTATGGTGGAATCTTGAAAATAAGATTTGGGTTTAAGGGTTTTTGGATGCACAAGTAGTATCTCTACTTGGTGCGGAATTTCTGGATAGCAAAGATGGGGGGCAAGCACCACATGTTGAAGGATCTATGACAATATAAATTCTATGTGAATATGAACAAACACAAATCATTACATTGTCTTCCTTGTCCAACGTCAACAATTTTGGAATATAATATTTTGACGGGGGCTCACAATCACAAAAGATTTCCAGGATAGTGTATCTGCATGTGAAAGTTCTCTTCCTTATACTAATTATTCGTGAATTGCTTGTATGACCAATATTGTGATTGTCAAGCCTCAAAAGATTTCACTTTCTAAACCCAATGTGAAGCTACCACTACGCATGATATGGTTTCAACTTCATGACATTCAATTTATTCAACAAATTACTCATAGGATATAAGTGAAGCACAAGAGTAAATGACATAGAAAAGAGCTTCGTTGACGGGATGTGAATGTCGCTTACTTAGCCTCCCTAGCAATTACTTGAGGACGCCATTTTATTTCAAAAAATTAAGATCTAATTAGTTTATTAAAATAGCAAGCAAAACAAAACAAAATAACATATCAAGAATAGCACACATCATGTGAAGAAGCAAAAACTTAGGATCAACCGATACTAACCGATAATTGTTGATGAAGAAAGGTGGGATGCCTACTAGGGCATCCCCAAGCTTGAGCTTTTGTGTCTTCTTAATTCCTTTCATATCACGGTTTACCTAATACTGAAAACTTCATCCACACAAAACTCAAAAAGAACTCGTGAGATAAGTTAGTACAGATAATAATAAATCAACTCTTTATGTACTGTCAAGACAAGTTTCATAATAATTTTCAAACATTAGGTACTGTATACTATCATTTTCACAATTCATAACTACCAATATAGGCTATGGAAACTATAGGATAAGTAGATAACGAAACTATGACAGCAATCTATCTAAACAGAACAGTCTGTAGCCATTTATGAAAACAGTATACTTATGTAATTTAAACAAACTATGAAAAATTTAGGAAATGCTATAAAATTTATATGAACATACTGTGTAAAAATTTCAAAAACTTTCCACGTTCCAGTAAAATATGAAAATTCAAACACAACAGCAAAAATTTGTGTTTTTACACAGCACTCATCAAAACATGCAATGCAAGCATCCTAAGGCAATTCTTGGAACTTTTTATTGAAAAAGTAGAATATAAATAACACCTAACATAAAATAACAAAATATAATGACGATCCAAGCAAAGCACATATTGTGTGACGAATAAAAATATAGCTCCAAGTAAGATATACCCATAGTGTTGAAGACGAAAGAAGGGATGCCTTCCGGGGCATCCCCAAGCTTAGGCGCTTGAGTATTCCTTGGATATTACGTTGGGTGTGCCTTGGGAATCCCCAATATTAGGTTCTTGTCACTCCTTACTCTTCTCATATCGGTGTCTCACTCAAAACTTGAAAACTTCAATCACACAAAACTTAACGAAACTTCGCGAGATGAGTTAGTATGCTAAAGAGCAAACCATTCACTTTGGTGCTGTCAAGACAAGATTCATAATTGTTCCTACCTGATACCTAACGTATTCTACCATTCCCATAATTTATACCACTGAATATAAGCTATTGGAACACTAAAACAAGCAAACTATGCATGCAAAACAGAATCTGTCAAAAACAGAATAGTCTGTGAAGATCTGTATGATCACCATACTTACGTGACTCTAAATATTCTGAAAAATAGGAAAACTCAAGGAATTTGTATATAAATGTTTTGTAAAAATTTCAGAAAGTTTTGATGCTCCAGTAAAATCAGATAATTCATATACTGGACGCAAAACTTTCTATTTTTACACAGAATCAAACAAGCAAGTATCCATACTATCCCAAAGACTTTACTTGGCACTTTATTGAAATAAAAGACACGAAACATGATTAATACATTATATTAATCATGTGAACACACAAAAACATAGATTAAAAGTGTTGGGTTGTCTCCGAACAAGCGTATTTCTTTAATGCCTTTTATCTAGCCATGATGATTTCAGTGATGCTCGTATAGGAATAATAGTTCAAACATGCAAGAGAGCATCATGAATCACATGACAAGCACATTTAAGTCTAACCCACTTCCTATGCATAGGATTTTGTGAGCAAACAATTTACAGGAACAAGAATCATCTAGCATAGGAAGGCAAAATAAGCATAACTTCAAAACTTTGAAAACATAGAGAGGAAACTTGACATTATTGCAATTCCTACAAGTATATGTTCATCCCTCATAATAATTTTCAGTAGCATCATGAAGGAATTTCACAATATAACCAGCACATAAATCATTATTTTGATGATGCACAATCATAGAAAATTTGTCACTCTTCACATAAGCAATTTTCTTCTCATTCAAAATAGTGGGAGCGAACTCAACAAAATAACTATCATGACATACTTGATTGACATAACCACTTTGAATATTAAAATCATGATGGCAAGTTTCATGGTTAACATTACTCTTTATAGCATATGTGTCATCACAATAATCATCATAGATAGGAAGCATGTCATAACCATAATAGTTTTGCTCATCAAAACTTGGGGGGCTAAAAATATCATCTTCATCAAACATATCATCCCCAAGCATGTGGCTTTGCATATCATTAGCATCATGAATATTCAGAGAATTCATACTAACAATATCACTATCATACTCATCACTCAAATATTTAGTGCCAAACATTTTAATAACTTCTTCTAACACTTGAGAACAATTGTCCTTTCCATCATTTTCAAGAAAGATATTATAAAGATGATCAATAATATGATGCAACCTCAATTCCATTTTTTCTAGTTTGCTTTAACAAACCAAACTAGTGATAAAACAAAAAACTAAAAGATTCGATTGAAAGATCTAAAGATATAACTTCATGCACTCACCTCCCGGGCAACGGCTCCAGAAAAGAGCTTGATGTCTACTACGCAACTTTATTCTTGTAGACACGTATTGGGCCTCCAAGCGCAGAGTTTTGTAGGACAGTAGCAATTTTCCCTCAAGTGGATGACCTAAGATTTATCAATCCGTGAGAGATGTAGGATGAAGATGGTCTCTCTCAAACGACCCTGTAACCAAATACAAGAAATCTCTTGTGTCCCTAACACACCCAATACAATGACAAATTGTATAGGTGCACTAGTTTGGCAAAGTGTAATATGAATGGTAGAAATATATTTTTATAATCTGAATAAATAAAAACAGCAAGGTATCAAATAACAAAAGTGAGCACAAACGATATTGCAATGATTGAAAATGAGACCTAGGGTCCGTACTTTCGCTAGTGCAATCTCTCAACAATGCTAACATAGTTGGATCATATAACCATCCCTCAACGTGTAACGAAGAATCACAGGAAAGTTCCTATCTAGTGGAGAACATAAGAAAAAATTGTTTGTAGGATACGAAACCACCTCAAAGCTATTCTTTCCGTTCGATCTATCCTAGAGTTCGTACTAAAATAACAAAAGCTATTCTTTACGATCGATCTAATCAAGAGTTCGTACTAAAACAACACCAAATAATTTCAGATTCATAATAGTTAATCCAACACACAGAACTTCGAGGAGTGCTCCAAGATTTCTACCGGAGAAACAAAGACAAGAACGTGCATCAACCCCTATGCATAGATTACCCTAATGTCACCGCGAGAATCCGCAAGTTGAATGCCAAAATACATATCAAGTGAATCAATATGATACCCCATTGTCACCACGAGTATTCAATTGCAAGACATATATCAAATGTTCTCAAATCCATTAAAGTATTCAATCCGATAACAACAAAATCTCAAAGGAAAAACTCAATTCATCAGAAGAAGAGTATAGAGGGAAGAAACATCATATGATCCATCTATGTTAACAAAGCCCATGATATATCAAGATCGTGACATCTCAAAATCACGAGAGAGAGAGAGAGAGAGATTATTCACATAGCTACTAATACAAACCTCAGCCCCAAGGGTGGACTACTCCCTCCTCATCATGGTGGCCGTCGGAATGATGAAGATGGCCACCGGAGATGATTCCCCCCTCCGGCAGGGTGCCAAAACGGCGTCTAGATTGGTTTTCGGTAGCTACAAAGCCTTGCGACAACAGAACTTCTGATCTAGGGGTACCCCGAAAGGTTTCAGAATATTTAGGAATTTATAGTGCAAAGAGGGGGTGCGGGAGGCCACCGAGGTGAGCACAACCCACCTAGGCGCGCTAGGAGGCCCTGACGCGTCCTGGTGGGTTGTGCCCCCCTCGGGGCACCCCCCCCTCCAGGTGCAGCTCTGGCCCATTGGGTTCATTCTAATCAAAAAAATCTCCAAAAAGTTTCGTGGTGTTTGGACTCCGTTTGATATTGATTTCCTGCAATGTAAAAACAAGCAAAAAACAGCAACTGGCACTGGGCACTGGGTCAATAGGTTAGTCCCAAAAAATGATATAAAGTTGATATAAAATGATTGTAAAACATCCAAGAATGATAAAATAACAGCATGAATACTTCATAAATTATAGATACGTTGGAGACGTATCAGGTTCCTTCGTGTGATTTGCTCTATGTAATGTGTACTTTCATGCCATGCCTCTGGTTGCCATGTAAATTTACTGTAGCATGTCTATATCTTGCTCTAAAGAGAATCCCTTGTTTAACATTCATGAGAGAGGCAGTCCGGACGTCGGATATTAATGAGAGAGGCGGTCCGGTCCGGTCCGGTCGCTGGACATGTCAGGTGATAGGTAGTTTTTTTTTGTTCATAGAAAACTCCGGTAACTCTTCAACATGAGGGGGGACATCGATCAACCCCCTCTCACCCGACCAAACCCTAGAAGCGTTGTCGAGGCCACCCCAAACCCTAGAAGTGTCGAGGACACCCAAATTTATCAAGTTAAAAGAGAGTTGTCGAGGCCACCCCAAACCCTAGAAGCGTTGTCGAGGCCATCCCAAACCGTAGAAGCGTCGAGGCCACTAATATGATTCCTTGTTGTGATTAGCTATCTAGGTCTATGTTTGCCACTAATATATCCATCTCTCATGTTTGTATATTAACTGTCATGTTGTAATATTTGCAGAAACTATGGATCAAAGAGACTTGGAACAAGAACAGTTGTTGGGGGAGATAATCCTCACCGGACGTGATGTCTTGTCGTTTCTCAACGACACCGATGGTCTGGAAGGAGAGGATGACGGCTCCGGTGATCGAACAATGAAGGAGGAAGGACATGATCATGATGGCTCCAGTAACCGAATGCCGGAGGAAGAAGGATACCATGATGATAGCTCCGCTGACCGAACGAAGGAGGGAGTTGTTGCAAAGTCCGACGAGGTATATATACTAATTAAATCTGTGTTGAATAGCTAATTGATGCATTAATTGTTTTGGTATGTACATATATTAACTCTTCTTTCTTCTTTTATAGCCCTTCGGATCGAGCCAAACTTTGGTAACAAGATGAGGCCCGAAGAGAAGGTTGCACAAGGATGAAAGGTTCACGATCAGAGCACTCACGAATGATGGCCTACCGATTGAATCCAAACGGACCAATGATGCATTTTCTGCTCAGTGCGGAGCTATTGTTAGGGACAGCATCACAATCAGCATCAAGCAATGGAATAAGCCTAAGGACGACGACCCTGAAGTTTCTTATGTCACCGATAGACAGAAAGATGATCTTTGGACCTTGCTGAAGACAAATTTCACCCTACCACCAGAGGAGGATCCGAATAAGCCAGTTATAGAGCCACTGGTCAAGGCGTGTTCTCTTAAGAAGATGGCAGATGTATTCAGGAGGTGGAAGAATGAGTTGAAATCAAAGTTTTTCGACAAAGGAAAGACTCCAGAATTCATTGGCCGATTTGAGAAGATAAGAGATCGCTGGCCCGCATTTGTGGCCTACAAGACATCGAACAAGAGTAAGAAAATGTCTGAGACAAACAAGAACATGCCGCAAAGAAGCAGTATCACCATCACACGGGGTCAAGTGGCTATCTCAAAGCCCGAACGTTGTGAGACAAAGCTGAGAATGACCTGATTGCTAAAGGGGTCAAACCAGAGACATTGAACTGGCCAGACCGTTCAAGGACTTGTTCTTCGGGGTTGAGGGAACTTTGGACCCTGAAATAAGGAAGTGTCGTTGGACGGACGAGCAACTTGCGATACCCGTCAAGAAGCTTCAGAATATATCACCGCAGCATAGGAAGGGACGTTCATTCCCGACAGAAAGAAGGATGAGCTGACTGAGGCCCTCGGGAATCCTGAGCACCCTGGACAAACACGAGGCACACCAGGCTCCGTTCCGTGGAAGGTTGGATTTCCCGACGCAGGCGGTTATAGAAGGCGGGAGGGAAAGAGGAAAGCGAAGCTAAGCGACATACAGAAGCTCAATGCAAGACTACAAAAGCTAGAGGAACTTGAAAGCCAGCGAGCTGTCGGCCAACCATCTCAGTGGCATGAAGCTACCCTAGAAGTTATCCCGCCATCTCAGCGGAGAAGCAGCATGGCTTCCATGGAGCTCGTTCAGCCTGACTTCACGGCTCCTAGCTACCCCGTGGATACTATCACGGAGGCTCAACATTGCGAGCTTATGACAAAATGTCGGAACCTCACTTTCAAGGCAATTGTCGGCTTTGTTGCACCTCCTCAACCCAACGAAACTTTTCACTGCCTTCCGATTCCACATGGCTATGCTATTGTGACAGTGGATAAAGTAATGGAGGGATTTGAGGAGCTCGAGCTTGACCATCCTACAGGTAAAGGGAATAATCAGCTGGTTCATGCTCTGAGGAGTACATGTTTATGGCAGAAGGAGTACATCAAGCTTCCAAACTGGACGTCTTCGCCTCCTCCTCCTCCGGCGACTCAAGGCACTCCGCCTCCTCCTCCTCCTCCTCCTCCTATAGCGAGTGATCAGGGCACTCCGCCTCCTTCTTCGGCTCCTTCGACGCATGAGGGCACTCCGCCTCCTCCGCCTACTCTGACGCGTCGGAGCAGTCCGCCTCCTCCACCGCCTCGTCATCAATGGCGAAAGACAGTCACCGCCGCTCCAGCTCCTCCGGCGCGTCGGAGCACTCCTCATCCTCCTCCGCCTTGTCAGCAACGACGGAAGAGAGACGATGCCGCTCCGGTGGCTAGCAATACAAGTAGAGGCGGAAGGCAATTCAGATACGGTCCATCTTTCAAGGCTCCGAAAAAGTTACCATATGAGAGGACCGAGAAGGAAAATAAGGACATCTGTCATGCCCAAGTGAGGGATCATTTTACAAAGAAAACTCCACCTCCGAAGGAGAAGCTAGATCCGATGAAAGTGAAGCACACTACCGATGCCCTGGAGCGACCACCACCGCCTTCGCCGGATTCCAACTATGTCCACTATCTTAAAAAGATATATCAAGATGCGCGACGATCGAAAAGTACTTCCAGTGATGCAAGGTTAACAGAATAAAGTAGGAGAAAATTCCCCAGCTTGGCGAACAGGCGAACCAATCGTGCCTCCAGCTCAAGGTGTCTAGCGATATCGTCGCTAATCATTCGGGGATGGTGCCCAATACCAATCATGCTGATTACATGAGCGATAATATACTGTTTAAAACAATGGAGGTGGACGAATTTAGATACCAATACGGGCAACCTCTCGTCAAACCTGATCATCCTCCTCTTACAACGATGATGCAAAGATTGCATGAATGGTACACGAAAACCTACAGCGAGTCTGGGTAGGATACTTTGCGCTGAGAATTAAAGAGGAGCACAACCTCGTTGGAATGAATCAATTGTCTGTTGAATTTGACGAGATATTCCAGTTATACCATCAAAAGACCCTCGACAAAACACTCGTGACTTCCTGCTGTCTGTAAGTACTACTTCTGTAATTAAGTCTCTATATATAGCTCAGCTCTTTCATTACATGTATATATAATTATCCTCACTATATTATGCAGATTGAAGATCGTCGAATGCAGAAAAGCATAAATCTATGTCATTGGGTTCATTAACCCAAATATCATACATGAATGCATGGTTAAACACAATCACAGAAACCGAGTACAACTTGCTACAATCATTGCTTGCAAATCAAAACAAAGAGAGAATACTCTTTTCTTACTATTCGGTTTCCCTTATTACTCGAGGTTATAGTAATGTAATTGATGAATTATGCATGCGTGCACAGCTTTCACTTTATTCTGCTAGAGATTAACCTTAAACGTGGAGTAGTAATCGTCTTAGACTCGAGACGAAAAGATCCTCAAAAATATACGGACATGACTAAAATGCTCTAGAAGTAAGTTCAATTGATCATTATCGCATCATATCGGCAACTTTCTTCATTTCTTGATATCAAGTAATTATTTTCTTTGTCTGGCAGGGTTTGAAAAGAGTTCACCGCAATTTTTTCGACACTACCGAGGGAGCTACGATTTACACACTCGAAAGTAAGTACTACTAGCTAGTTCCGTGCATCTCCCATTGATTCTAGTTTCATCAGTAACATTTATCATGCTTGATTATTAGTTTAACTGAACTCTATTTCTCGTAAAATGCTTGTGGCAGAAAGAAGGGAATGATTTTTATGGATAATGCATTTGCGAGTTCATCTACAACACGACGACCCCTAAGCGGGGCTTCTTTGAAAAACAATATGAAGTGCGTAAGCAATAATATTCATAATTTTATTTTATTACCATGATTTGTGGTGAGTTTCATTCATATATATGTATTGACCCCCTTCTTCAAATTAGATGTGGTAGATGCGGGATGAACTCCTACCACATGATCGCATACAAGCAATTCAAGAGGAATTGGCGGGATTCTTTCTTAAACACGTCATAAATGAAGCCAAAGAATACCATTTGAAATTTAACATTAGATGTTAGGGATTGTGTACTTAATGGTTCCTTCATTTGATCACTAGCTAGCGTCTCGAGTTCTCTCTATAGGAGCTAGCGTCGACCAAGCACGTAGAAAGAGAGGACACTTCTCTCTATTAGCTAGCTAACACAATATGAAACCCCTAAATTAACCCTACAAAACCTCCTAAACCCCCCTTTCAAAAAAAAACAGCTCCTACCAGGTGGATGCCTTTTGATCCCGGTTGGTGTTACCAACCGAGACTAAAGGTCTTCCTGCCTAGGCTCCCTGCAACGGCCACGTGGAGCCCCTTCTGTCCCAGTTTGTAAGCGAACCGAGACTAAAGGTTTTGGGCTTTAGTCCCGGTTCCAGAACTGGGATAAATGGGCCTTTGGAACCGGGAAAATGAGTCGTTTTCTACTAGTTCATCTTCCTTGTGCACAAATTAAACATCATCTAGGATGCAAATATGAAGGTCACATCAGTTTGTTAGCCCTTGAAGTGAAAAAGACACCTGTTGATTATTCGATATTCCAAGCAGAGTAAACTACCTGGGGGATTAAGAGTTGCGCACTTGAGGCATGTCCGCTTGTGCCATCGGTGTAGTTGCTAAGATAGAAGAAATTATGGACACTTCGACATGGCAGACAACAAATAATTTGGCATGTACATGTAACTGTAGCAATTGTGGCAGTGTCGCGGCTTTGAACTAAGGAAGTCGTGACACTTATTTTGAATCAGGGGGAGTATTAAATTTTAGTTTCATGCGGCCAAACAAGCCCAATCATTCATTCCTACTTTGAGCTGATCTACAAATATTCACTCATCATATTTTTTTTCCATAAAATGTGAATTCAGAACTCATCCAAGGTATGATTAGAAAGACTAATTAGAGAGGCAGTGTCTTAGTTTTACCTAAGGCTCCTGTCAATGAACAATCAACTCCTTTCAGAATGTTAGGCTCTGTCTTTGGTTGCTCAGACTGTTCTGTGTTATCTAAATTTAACAGCAGCTGCAAGCACACAGCAAAGGCAACAGTCATATGCAGCCCCATGTTTTGATACACAAGCAAGCCATCAAACCTCTCACCCTAAACAATGTTATACTCCCTCCATTCGAAAATACTTGTCGTAAAATAGATGTATTTTTATTCTAGATACATTCATTTTTATTCATTTGTGTGACAAGTAATTTCGGACGGAGGAAGTAGAAGAGAATGATATGAGTCCTTTCTAGATTAACAACAACAACAAAGCCTTTAGTCCCAAACAAGTTGGGGTAGGCTAGAGGTGAAACCCATCACATGTCGCAACCAACTCATGATTCCAACTCATGATTCTGGCACATGGATAGCAAGCTTCCACGCATCCCTGTCTATGGCTAGTTATAGATTAACAAGTCTGACAAAAAATTTAAAAAGAGAAAACTTGCAGCAGTACCTATATATATTGCTTTCTTGACACTTTAAACTTTCATCCATGTTGGTTACGTACCACTTCTCAAAATCTGGGGCAACTTTTCATGTAACTCCATAACATGCCTTCAAATGCTGCAAAGGCATCAAATCATATTAAACTAAATACAAGGTTGAGTGAAGCACAAGAGTAACCAACAAGGTTGGGTTTCTAAACTAGCAGATAGGCCAACAAAAATATGACAAAACTACTAAAAATCATGCACATGGATGCAAGCATGAACTGAACCCCAAGAAGAAGGAAAGGGAGGAGCGATGGGACATAGCAGGGAAAGCAACCTGAAGCATGCACGGGGTCTCGCCCCGTTGTGACCTCCCCGATGTAGGCATGACCTGAGCTCCATGTCCTCTTCATCTTCCTCATCCCTGCTGAACACATTAGAAACCCAAACAAAATATTTCTTAGGCATTGATATTAATGGCATACTTGTTTCGCAGACGTATACTGAAATCTGAAGAGCACAAAAGGTAATATGTTATAGCATATATCTGTAAGTAACAAAATAGTAGTTTCATTGCTTGTTTCTGAAAAAAAAAAAGATGCTGAAGTACTACCTCGTCAAGCCGAGCAGCAATATCATCCAGATCCAAGACTCCCCCAAGCGATGCCGGCTGGCTCTGCTCTGGCATGATTGCCACCCCTCAGCCCTAAGGTCGATGAGACCCCTGCTGGACACCTCCACGGATACAGATAAAGAATAAAAAGGGTTAGGGAACAAGGCAAGAGAGAGAAGGTTGTGAGCGAAGGGGAGAAGAGCCCCAGCAGCGACCCCTCCCTTGGCGGGCCACGACGACTGTCTGACAACGCTTCTGCCCCTTTTGCAACACCACTGCTTTTTCCTTATCGGGTTGCTGCACTATGGCTGACACCGTTGGTACCAATCTCTGCAGCAGCAGCGAGACAACGATGGCTAAGATATATGGGCACTAATCACAAATTGCATGCATCATGGCAGTCTATATAGTCACATGACTAATACCCCAAGGCAGAATTGAACTAAATGCATACCCTTTCTGTACATGCTCATATTATTTTGTTGTTTTGGTGCACATAAGAAATACTTGTGTATTTTGTTAGGAATAAAATTAATTAGGATTAATTATAATTAGGACCGTCATTAGATGGTTGTGTGTGTCCACCGCCTCTTCCGTACGGACGCATGTGTCTGTACGGACATGTCTCTTTATACTTATGGCCTTATTGGCGGCTGTTGAGAGGGTATATATACTCTAATCATCATTAATGAAATCTACAGATTCCTTCTCAAATCAATTTTACTATCAACACGTTATCAGCCACGCTAGCCTCTACCTAGAGCAAAGGCCACTCTTACGATCTGTAATTGCCCCCGAAGATCCGAAGATGGTTGGAGAAGTTGACTACTGGAGTTCCGACCATCAAGCAATTCATGGCGAAGACGATATGTTCCTCGTACAAAAGGAAAACAAAACAAAAAACTAATCAGGAGATTGATTGACTATTTGATCTTGTGTTCCTGCAATCAACTAATAATCTAACAATGGATTGTTTTCCCCCTTATATACATGAACTCACGCGGATCTCACGAAGAATTGATCAATCATGAACTGGAAGAGAAGAAGTACCAGGTTGTTCCCCATTTTTCTTTTCTTCCATTGAAGCACAGGAACACGCGGCTGTTGTTATTGTACTCCATCCACACCACGAAGGCGTTTCTTCTACTAGCAACTCCGGCCTCGACGACACGGCGGCCTCCATCACGGAGCACACCGTGGCCTTCGGCCCGTCGCTATCCTATCGATCAGAGAAGAAACAAGGTAGTTTTTCCAATTTCGTTCTTGCACACACGTCACATGCTTTAGCAGGAGCAAGGCCAACAAGAACGAAGAACAAGAGAAGAAACAAGACATTGGTAGAGAAAAGACGAACGGAAAGAAAGAATGGTGATTGTTAATGTGTTAATAAAGGAAACACAAATTTGATTTCCTTACATCACCTCAGTGTATATCGACGATTTCGTCATCAATGTCTCTACAAGACATAAACATACAAAAAAATCATCTCAAGATGGAAAATTTGGATTGGACCAAATTTAACTTAAGTTTACAACTTGAGCATTCTATCAAGAATACGTATTAGTCTACATATATCCAAAACATATACGAGAAGTTCAGTGTGGATATATCATAACAATAAAAGACATGTATGGTCATACTACCTTTGATAAGGTACAAATCCATTCATACCTAGGGGTGATAATGAAGTGATACTAGGACCTGAAGTTCTATATCTCACTAATGTCAAAGCACTCATATAATTGTAAAATACGTCAGGCTGACACTATATTTGCTATCTTTATTCAGAGTGCAACCCCCAACAAAGGTTATATGGTTGATATAAGGAATGTCATCTTATATCCGAAGATTACAGTAAGTCTTGGATATTTCCATAAGGAAATACAAGATACGACCATGATATGATGTAATGATATTGGCTCTTTATTTGATCCCAACGACGCCATATCAATGACTGAATTTGCTGAAATAGCCTTCATATGGAAGTCATCTAAATGGACTTTAATGGTTATTTCCACTTATCATTATGACATAATTGCTTTATCTAAAAATATTGCAAAATATGCATGGCTTAGCAGAATGATTAACCACACTCAAAATCATGTGATTGAGATTCATCAGAATCACATAAATTGATTTATCAAGATGTTTCACTTGTATTACTCGATACCTATATGTTATATGAAGAACAATATCATAAATAACATTGCTCGAAACTTACTTATCCTCACAAATTACTGAAAAGTGGGGGAAAAAATGCAAACAGAATACTGTGAAAATCTAACAAATTATTCACAATGTCATGATCATATCAATGGAATTGGTATGACACATCCTCCAAATTTGCAAAGTTCAGGGGGGAGTAATTTCCCAAACTATAGAATGTTAGCAATCATCAGATTGCATATATTGTACTCTTTTTCTCTTAATGAGTTTTTCCCTAATGGTTTCTCATAAAAGGTTTTTAATGAGACAATATAAACACAAGTGTCCATATATGCCATATCATTTTCTCCTTATATCTTTCCCACTGGGTTTTATAGGAGTTCTCAATGGCATATCAGATCGCACTCTTTTCCCTTATGAGTTTTCTCTCAAAGTTTCTCATAATGGTTTTTAACGAGGCAATATCTTCTCAGAGATCATATATCATACTTTCTATTTTCCCTATCGGATTTTTTAAAGGAAGTACTCAAGATATATTTATTGTTCTCTAAACTCGTCGATGAGTTTTCTCCTTCTTTAAAGGTTTTACTCATATGAGTTATCAAGAGCCAATAACCATTATATGTTGCATCAACTTCTCCTTATCATTTTTCCCACGGGGTTTAAAGGAGTTTTAGCAACATATCTACACTTTTCTTCTCATATTTTCCCACAGGGTTTTTGGAGAAGACTTTAAAGACTATACAAAGGATTTCTGAAGATGAATAACGTATATACAAGAAGCTACAAAGATGATGCAAGGAGGATACGTTGTACAAGGGGGAGTATTAGGAATAAAATTAATTAGGATTAATTATAATTAGGACCGCCATTAGATGGTTGTGTGTGTCCACCGCCTCTCCTCTTCCGTACGGACGCATGTGTCCGTACGGACATATCTCTTTGTACTTACCGCCTTATTGGCGGCTGTTGAGAGGGTATATATACTCTAATCATCATTAATGAAATCTACAGATTCCTTCTCAAATCACTTTTACTATCAACATATTTGACCTATCATTGAAATATTTGACAGTTACGATTATGTTCAACATTTATTGTTGCATGCATAGGGAAATCACCAACCAAGGCCTTCAGAAAATCAATTCTTACTGCTTTTCAAAACAGGGAATATGCGAAGTCAATTTTGAATTTTAATATTCCATGCCAAAATCGAGTATGCTACCATGTAATCTTTGAACGTGGATCGGAATGCGATTTCAAAGCTTGTCAGCCTTACCATTATCAATACTAAATCCACTAGGCTGCTGAACTTTTCCTTGTAGGTAGCATTTCTTTCACCTGGTATCGCATTGTTAAATTTGGAAGAAACCTGCAAACCTTCAGATAATCATCCATATCCTGAAAAAACTGTATACATCTCCGGTGACTCAGAATATATCATCGAATACTTCCAAGTTATAAAGTGCAGGTGAAGATGGAGACGAACTTGTACATCAGCTGCACAGTGAAGTCAAGTCCCAATCTCGTAACGGCGGCGGCATCCAAGTGGCCCTGGGCGAATTGATTGGAGGATCTCCCGGAAGATGAGGCTAGAGGTTAGTTGCCCCCAAGATGAGACGAGCTGCCGGAGGCCGCCAGAGCCTCGCCGGCGACGAAGGGGACGCCGCGCCTGAAACCCTAGCTAGGGCTGAGTGTCGGGAGCGAGCGTGGGAGGCATCTAGCAACGGCTTTGGGTGGATGGGAGGAAGGAGCGGGGCGAGGGGAAGTCGTTGGTGTGCCACCCGCCGTCGGGAGTCGCCGGAATCGGCTGGCGTGGGTGGTGGTGGTGGCGGCTGCGTCGGGTCTCGGGGGGACAGAGAGCTTGCGAGAGAGGAGAGGCTTGCGTGCGAGCGATGTAAAAAAGCAGGGACCTCACTTTCCCTCGGCACAGTAGAATCGACGTGGCATAGGCGAGGAGTAGAATCGACGTGGCATAGGCGAGGAGGCGCCCTTACCGCGTAGCTTATTGTTTTGGATCCATCGTTGGGCGTACGTGGCGGGAGGGGCGGTACTCCATGAAGGTGTCGTTTAGTTGCCGTGGTGACCTGGACAGGAGCGGCAGTGACGTAGTCCATTGCCATCCCCGGCCAGCAGAAGGCAACTTGCATATAGCCCGTGACCTATATGAGACATACGTGAGTTGGAGGAGTGGTCGCGTGGATCTAGCTAGCACTCATGTATTGAATGGCTTCTATGGTGATACGCAGTTGCATCCATGCAGTCTATATCAATCCTGAATGAGAGATGGCACAAAATATACATGATCTCAGGTGAGCACCCTAGAACAAATGCTAGATATAGTAGGTAAAATTAATATATAATTGTAGACGCATTTAATATCATGCATAAATTATATATAAGTAGCTAGGTCGATATAATACTTGTAAGTGAAAACAGGCAAGTTGTACTACATAATTAAGCAAGCTTCATGGCTCCTGAAGGATCGTATATTATTTAGCGTATTAAGCTGCCAGAATACAATACACTAATAAAGAAATTGAAGAATGGTCGTGTGAAGTAACATCTACACACCGGTAAGAATATTTGGCCCTGTTACCATATCCATTGAAGATCATCATAGGAGTTGTTTGAAGCTGATACACTCAAGAGCAGAAGAAGATTGAAAGAAAAGGTACTCCCTTCGTTCCGGTGTGTTAGGCCTCTTATGTATCGCAGCAGGACCAAGGTGAAAATCTATTGGCTTTGCGATTTGTTCCTTTCCTCCAATCAGCCTTGTATTCTTATTAAAGATGGCAAGTGAAGGGACGGTCCAGGCCCACAGCGTTAATTCCTTCTCCCTCCAAAAGTTTCGGTTCTGCATGACAGATATGGCTAAACCCCCTTCTCCCTCCAAACATGGCGCTAAACTTCCAAATCTGAGCGAAACTAAAAGGGACGGCGCTAATTCCTTCTTCCTCCAAAGTTTCCAAACATGGCGCCAAGCTTCCAAATTTTGAGCGAAAACATTGCGCCAAGTTTCTTCTTTAAGTAGTCCGATCTGTTTCAGTTCAGCTCGTCTCCTCCGGTCCTCCCTCCCTCTGTTCCATCAATGGCGCCGGGCCAACAAAGTGGTGCGCGCCGGCCGCCGCCATTAGGTTTAGTAGGGCTAAGGATAACACCGTTTGAGCCGCCGCTTGGGCAGAGAGATGTGTTGCGGTCCGTCGTGCCGCCGGCTGTGCCCGTACGTCATGTCGGGCTTATGCGGCCGCACGGTTCCTCTCTCGTTGGTGGGATCGGCAGCATGTTCGCCGGGACAGCCAGCGGGAGCGGCGGCGAGACAGCGAGCCAGAGGGCGCAACAGTTCGGCATGAGCGGGAGCGTCTTCGCGAGCGGCGTCGGGACATCAAGCGGGAGCGTCTTCGTGAGCGGTGCCGGGACATCGAGCAGGAGCGCCAACGAACCAGTTCAGCCCGTGCGGCGAGTTGGACTGAGTCGTCGTCGGCCATCATCTCAGGCCAACAGCCTCAGGACAACGCCCCATTCGTTGAACTTCGGCGGCGGCTTCTCCATCGACATGTCGTCCAACTTCTTCCAGGGCGTACGCGGCACTAGCAATGGCAATACTGGTACATGAAAGTTCATTCTGTTGGTTCAACTCACAGCATATTTAGGTTTTAGATTTTAGAACAATCTTTATTTTTGTGCAAGGCGAGAGTAGTGAACACGGCGGCGGTAGGGGTTTCGGCCATGTTCAGGCTAGTGGCAGCGGCTTAGGTGGAGACGACAACACCTCCGGTGGCGGCTACCGCGGCGACGGTTACAACCCTAGCTTTGAAAATGCCGATGAGTATCCTCCAAGCATACCGAATGTGCAACCTAATCCACCGACTATCGACTTGAGTAAGTTGTGTTCATGGTATTTTTACTGTTAATAGTGCATGGATTATTGTAATGTTTTATTTGATTTATGCAGATGTCTTAGCAAATAAAAAAACAAGGAGGTTTTATAGTACGGAAGAAAAGCGTCAAATATACTCATGGATTTTGCAACGCAATGGGATCTCTACAAAAATGAAGCATGGTGTTTCAGCTGCGGTTGCAGAATTGGCAAAATGTCCAAGAAGGGTAGTCACAAGGATTTGGAGACAGGGATTAAAAGAAGGTGGCATAAATAATGTGAAGTGCATGCGCAAGATGAAGTGCGGAAGAAAGAAGATCAATTTGGACCTTGATGCGATGGAGGCTATCCCTACTTCCGAGCGCACCACGCTACGACAATTAGCTGAAGCTATCAACATGCCAACGACCACTGTTTTTTGGAGGTAATATTCTAATATTTTTCATGGTTTATTATATGCCAGAATTCACATCCTTACAATATTTTGCTTATGTATGTGTAGGTTGAAAGAAAAGCAAATTAGGAGGGTAACTAGTGAGCTCAAGCCCATGTTGACAGAAGAGAATAAAAAGGCATGTGTGCGCTATTGTCTTCAACATATTGAGCCTTCTACCTTCCAAGACAGTCCAACATTCAAGGCCGGGTTCAACACCGTTCATATTGATGAGAAATGGTTCTATCGAATCAAGAAGAAAGAAAATGTCTATTTAAGCCATAGAGAGGAAGCCCCACAAAGAGAGACTAAGAACAAGGGTTATATCCAGAAGATAATTTTTCTATCGGCAATGGCTAGACCTCGGTATGATGCTCAAGGAAATTGCATTTTTGATGGGAAAATTGGGGTGTGGGCTTATGTTGATTGGGTTCAAGCACAAAAGAAGAGCGCTAATAGGTTAGTCTTTTCCACAAACTTTTTATTTCACAATTTTATGTTGATTATGTTTGTGAACTAATATAAAATAATTTCTTTTCTAATAGGAAGAGGGGAGAGTGGGAGATCAAGCCTTCCACGGAAGTAGACAAGGCTAAAAGCAGAGAGTACTTGATTAACTTTGTGCTACCGGCTATCAAGGCTAAATGGCCGGCTGGTGACAGATACAAAACAGTGTATATTCAACAAGATAATGCTAGGACCCATATTCAGCCCAATGATCCTTCATTTGTCATGGAGGCCGCTAGAGGAGGTTGGAACATTAAGATGGTTTTTCAACCACCTAATTCGCCCGACACAAACATTCTAGATCTTGGATGGTTTGCTTCGATTCAATCGATGTTTCAAAAAAAAATGCCCAAGACTCTTGCGGAAATAATTGTGAAGGTCAACGAATCTTTAGTCGAATATCCACATGAAAAGCTTAATAGGTTCGTAACGTTTGATCTTCTTTACTTGTCCAAGTCTCATTACATTTTAGATAATTTTTGTGTGTGATCTTGTAGGATATTCTTGAGCCACCAAGCATGCATGAGGGAGATCATATGCAAAAAAGAACGATTCACTATGATGTACCGCACTTGAAGAAAAAGGCTCATGAGAAAGAAGGAGAATTGCCAATCCGTTTGAAGATTGACAAGGACTTTGTAGACGCGGCAATAGAGTGGCTCAATGCAGATCCTATTGTGTAGTAATATGTGAACTTGTTTCGGATGTTGAGTTGGAGGAGCATTTGTACGCAGAACAATATTTTCATCTCCAATATCACATTGCAAATTTTGAACAAGTACTCTCATGACATTGCAAATTGAGAGAAAAGGATGATTGCTGAAGGGAATTGTAGCTCTAGTTCTCCTCCGTCTCCGGCACGAACATGACATCTTCTTTGTCCTCCTCAACATCATTCACTTGATTACAGCCACAAGAGCAGCACACCCCGGATGCGTCCACAGAATAACCATGGACACAATCACGGCAACAAACATGTACGGGGTAGTGTTATGCCCGCATATGTTGCAACGTGGGAGAACCTCAGGGACAGGGAGCCCGCATCCACGACACGCAAATGTAGACGCGTCTCCAACGATATAGCAGTACTCGCACATTGGATGACGCATGCACCCCACACAAACCGATTCTTCCATGGCTTTCCTCATCACCTCCTCATACCTCAGCTTACCCTCTTGAGCCTTCATCTTCGCCTTCATCTTCACTTCTTCGAGACACAGTTGTCCCTTTACCACCGGCAGCTTGATGGCCCCCTCCATCACCGGCGGGATGACCACTGGTTGGTTGCAGCTCCTAGTCCTCGTGCCGCGGACACAGCAACGTCTCATCCATCTCCTTGAGTTGCATGCACTTTTTTCCCTCCCCTCCAGCCATATGCTCAAGACGTGACTTCCCTTGTCTCTCATCCATGTGCTTGTGCAAATGATTTATATAGAAGAATACAGGGGAGATGAAGTAGAAAAAGGTGGAAGATGAAAAAAAGAGTGTGAAAGCTGATCGGTTTGATACACATGCGTGAGTTTCCACCGGTACTAATTGCATGCAGAAAGTTGGATTGCATGCATGTGTGAACACAAAGGAGCAGCACTAGCGCGGAGAGAGGAGAGAGAAGAGGGTCAGCCATGCGGTGGCGTGCTAATTAAACTACATTTAATGTTTACAGGCCTTAATCTGAGGCTAAAGTGGAACAAATGGATTTTGAAGATAGGCCCTATGCACCGGAACGGAGGGAGTATAAGAACTGATTAAATATGCAGGGAAACCGAATACATGAGTAACATGACAGTGGAGTCGGCCTACCTCATTGAAAACCGTGAACCATTTATGACACATGTTATCAGTTGTCCTATTAATTTTTATTAAACAACTAATCCACACACTGGAATTTGGTTTCTAAAACAGGCAAGAGTAGTAGACATAATAAATCTAAACAATCTTATTAATTATTTACATTGTTCTGTCATAGTTTCAATATTATCTCAGATGTGAAGAAATATATGTTTCAAATTTGCTCATTTAGTACAGAAAAGTTCAAATGTTTGGTCTCAGCAAGCAAGAGAATACTCTCGGGCTTTGTGAAACTGATAAATATTTTCTCATGGTGTATGTGACTATGTTTGTGTGGTCCAAACAGAAAGGATTTTTTAATTTGTTATAATATTTATCATGAACAAATATTGTTTTATGATATTGCAGAAGCATGTATGCATATATATTAGATAAAACAATTCATCTAGCGCTACCAAACAAATATGTTTCGCGATATTGTGGTATAATTTGTATTGCTTCGGAGTTCATTAAATCGGGAAATTAGTGAAGATGCAAACATATGAAATCAAGGACTGCCCTAATCATATGTTTGTTGTTCTCATTTGGGGAGGATGTAGACCTACCGAATACACTACTTATTTCCTTATAAAATAGGTGTCACCTTTATATTTGTAACTTTTTGAAGTATGTTTTAAAAACACAACCAGACTTATTGTTTTCCATGTATCCTAATATATTTTGAAAGATATATGAGAATGCAATTCGAAACTCCGAACTATAGAACATTACTATTTTTATGTGACGTCTTGTACTAAAAGAATGCCACTAGTAAAATGTGCGGGTACACTTCTCTAACTTCGAATATTAAAATAGTTGTCAAAAGGGTCGAGTGGTAATACATAGTAACGTAGTATTTTCATTAAAAGTAGTTTCGTGATCTCATAAATTTATAATGCTTGGTGAACATTTTTTTTTGAATATCAAATAAATTATTTTCTAAATATCAAAGTAAACTATTGATTGTTCCTATGGGTGTTCAAACCATCTTTTAACTCTTGTTTTATTCCTAGTTGCTAATTAGCCTTTCGTCAAACTTCATCTTAAAATGTACTTATAGAGTTTATTACTTTATATGCTTGTGTACCCTTGTGGAAATATTTAAAGTACAACTAAGTGCCTAGTTAGGTCTAGAGATGGATATTGAATAATAACTGCGAAATCTGACCGTAAATAGTGCGCATAAGAGTTGAAGTTATGAAAACTTGATAGAAAACTCTCCATGAAAACTCTCTCAATCATCCATCAGAAGTGTTGTTCTTCGGCAACATAAGGAAAACAGAGGAATTAGAGCTGGTTAGAAGTAGGCAGAAAATATTTTAAATGATTGGCGAACCCTATAAACATAACAAATCGATGGGTTCCCTTGAAAACTATAGTAAATTATACATGATAAAAGTGAGACAATATGCCCATTTCATTTGTTCGGAAGTGTACTTTGCAATTTGAAAACAACATCATGATAGCGGTACATCAAGCTTCCAATGCATAAGAGGAGCTAATGGCAATGTGATCATGTGTACCATCTCAAACTGGCTAAATTGGCGAACCCACCTTGAAATAATTTTGATTATGTTGTTCCTGATGAAACTAAGAAATGCAATAGAGTTTAGCATGATTCTAGTGGACCGTGTATTTTATGCACATATATGACAGGAGCAAATAATTCAAACCACTTAGGCACCATACATATGCATGCACTCTAGAAGCAAAATAAATAAATAGGAGCAAACATAATGTGTTTTACTACGAAATCCGAATGCCAACATTTCAATAAAACAAACCTCCGGATGGCCAAGCACTTGCATGCATGACTGATATTACCAATTATTCTGATGCAGATCACAATTAACTTTCAAATTTCAAAATCTAACCACGGCCATGCATGACATGTAAAAAATTGCAGTAAATATTCGGTCATTGGATGTCGCACATACGTAATCATATTTCACCGGATGACTTTACCATTGATAGCATGCCATTGAGTCAATTACACCGATGGTGCTAGAACTTGATGTAAATGGTCACTTTGGTCCTACAAGTTGCGGTGTACATTGGAGTGGTGCAAAAACTTGGTTCGAATGAGCAAATACAGTGCTAATCACGTTGGTATACGAAATCTGCGCTATCTAGGCACGTGGGTCCCACTGTCAGCCACTGGACCTGGAAAAGTGGGCGTGTGCCATGAATTTTGAAAACCCCTCGAAATATTTCTTTTTACAAAAAGTACATACTGTCAAAATTGATCGTAAAAAGGGGAGGTCAAGACTCGAACACGCGACAAAACTAAGAAAGCAAACCTGTATAACCAGTAAGCTACAGAAATTACCATACCCTAACAGGATAACTAACTTATATGTATGTTCTTTTGAGTAACATTTTTTTGTGCAACCTGGACAGGTACACATCTGAAGTTTAAATGCGCTGTAGGTATTGCGGCCCATTTTGCACGAGTTATATTTTAAATATATATTTACAAAGATTATCAAAAAAAGTAATAAAATTTATGTTTAAATGTTTGTGTGCTAAAATTTTTATATAAATAAATCATGATTAGTAACTAAAAATATTTAAATATACACACATGTATTATATAAAATATTTAGTTAATATGGACATTTAAAATGTATATTAAATAAAATCATTCATGTCTTATTTTCAAAACAATGGTATATTTATTTTGAAAACAACCATGTATGAAAACGAAATAAATTATTATTATAACTTCTTTGTGTATTTTCTCAAAACACATTCGTATATTGAACATAATATTTATGAATTGTAAAAAAAATTATATAATTTATAATGATATAATATATTTCTATTACATTTAAAAATGTTATTTTAGTTATACAAACATTTTAGTAATTATAAGAATATTCATATTTTTTATTTTAAACTGTTGGTATGGATATTCAATCATATATAGCACTCAAAATATAAACTGTTTTCGAATATAAGTCATGAGTAAAAGATATACACATGTTAATAATTATGGATATTAAGTAAATGTTTGTATTCATCATTTTAAAATTTAAATATAAGCCATGATTGTATACCTTTTATTGTATTCATTAAACATTGTATATAATATACATATTAAATGTCTATATTAACTCAATATTTTATATATACACAGGTATATATTTCAAAGTTTTTATTTACATAATACTAATGACACAAAAACATTAGAACATCTTTTTTTACTTATGGCATATAAAATATCTTATAAAGAATAGCTTGTGCAAAATGGGCTGCAATATCTACAGTCAATTTAAGCTCCAGACGCGTCTTTGGTAAGTATTTATAAGGTTCTTATCATTACAAAACAAATCAATGTGTTGGTTGTAGTGTTTTGATGCCGTTTTGGTAACCTGCGGTCGCGGGTTCGAAATCTAACAAACTCCTTTTTTGTAAATATTGACAGCGGGACCCATCGGACATAGAGAAGAAAAAATCACTGTCCAAAATATTGAAAAAAAAATTACTATGCCTGGTTCATTGGTTGATGGCGGACCCGCGCGCCTAGTCAACATAGATTATGTATACAAAACTGGATATGCACTATATTTGCATGGTCAAGTTAATTTTTTACACCACTTTAATGTACACCGCAACTTCTAACATCAAAGTGACCGTTTACGCCGAGTTCTAGCATCATCACAAGTTCTTTCTGACCGTACTTAGACCGCATGCAGTACACGCTTGCATGATCAGCCATGTTAAGAGCATGGCAATGAAATCGAGTCTACGTGTGTGTGTTTCCGCGGAATAGATCAAGCGATTAGCTCGTACATGCCCGTCTCCAAGAAGAACAGATCCAACAGCTTGCTAGATTTTGTATGTGTCCGTATTTTGCCGTAGACCCATGTCATCGTACGTGAGCATGACGACAAACCACTCAATCGGCTGTATCTTTTTACTTTGAGTTTTTCGAGGAGCGCTCCCATCGTCGTCCAACCATCCACCCTCTCCTCACCCTTAAGGTTGCCAAAGCTCTCTTGAGGTTGCCGAAGCTGTTGTATTTTGAGGATGACAGCTGCCGCCGCCGGCGCTCTCGGTCCCCTTGACACCTTATGGCCGACCACATCTGGTCCGTTTTGTCTATGTACATAGGGGAGCTGAAGCCATTTGACTGCATCCATGTAGAAGCCCATGATGAGATCTGAGACGATGCAGCTTAGGATGCGCCATTGAGCTCGGTTACGACAGTTGAAAGGCCCGATGTATTGTCAGAATATACGGATCAACAACTTAAAGGAAGTTAGGATAGATTTTTTGGGGGTATGGAATATAAGGTTTAGAGTTTGTGATTACTAAGTTACGTGCGTTAAAGTCAACATATTAAATCGGGACCGTTATAACTCGCTCCCGATACTAACGAACTCCTTTTTTGTAAATATTGACAGGCAGTACCCACCGGGCACAGAGAAGAAAAATTCACTGTCCAAAATATTGAAATATTTTTAGGGGGTTTTTGGAAAAAAAAATACTATTCCTGGTTCATTGGTTGACGGCAGACCCGCGGGTCTAGTCAGCATACATTATGTACTCCCGATGATGCACGGTTAGTATTTCATCTACTTTACGGTTGGTTGACGTGGGTTCATCAAACAAATTGATTCGGAGTTTTTATTAGTTTTTTTTAGATTTATTGAGATATAAGTTATTTTAAATCAAGTTTTTAATGGAAGAATTTATCAGTTAATCTACACCGTAATAATTCGGTCTCACCAGATTAACGACTCGTAAATTCTGATTAACGTGGGAATTTTTTGGGAGTCTCAAATAAGTATAAGAGTATAGATATAGATAAGATATAAGATAGGTTAGTCCCAAAAAATGATATAAAGTTGCTATAAAATGAATGTAAAACATACAAGATTGATAATATAACAGCATGAAACAAGCAAAAATTATAGATATGAGACGTATCAGTGGACAATCTATTCCGAATGATGCTGACGGACACGCGCCCATGTGGAAGAAAAAAACTATATTTTGGACCTACCCTATTGGAAAGTCCTACAGGTCCGCTCTGCAATCGACATGATGCACATGACGAAGAATCTTTGCGTGAACCTGCTAGGCTTCTTGGGCATGTATGGGAAGACAAAAAATACACCGGAGGCACGGTGGACCAGTAACGCATGAACGAAAAAGATGGCATGTATCCAGAGCAGTATGAAGGTCTTGACAGCTACGCTCTTACGAAGACAGAGAAGGAAATCTGTTTTGAATGCCTGTTAGGTATGAAGGTCTCGTCTGTCTTCTCATTGAATATAAAGGAAATAATAAATATGGCAGGGAGAAAATTAAAAAAACCTAGTCTCATGACTACCACGTGATTATGACGCAATTACTTCCGGTTGCATTGAGGGGGCATCTACCGGAAAATGTTCGATTAGCCATTGTGAAGCTATGTGCATTCTTTAATGCAATTTCTCAGAAGGTAATCGGTCCAGAAATCCTACCAAGGTTGCAAAATGATTTGGTCCAATGTCTTGTCAGTTTCGAGTTGGTGTTTGATGTCCGCTACACAACTTTAGTCTTGTAGACTCGTGTTAGGCCTCCAAGCGTAGAGTTTTGTAGGACGGTAGCAATTTTACCTTAAGTGGATGATCTAAGGTTTATCAATCCGTGGGAGGTGTTGGATGAAGATGGTCTTTCTCAATCAACCCTGCAATCAAATAAAAGAAATCTCTTCTGTCCTCAACACACCCAATACAATGGCAAATTGTATAGGTGCACTAGTTTGGTGAACAGATGGTGATACAAGTGCTATATGGATGATAGATGTAGGTTTTTGTACTCTGAAAATATAAAAACAACAAAGTAGCAAGTGTAAAACAACGAGCAAAACGGTGTATAAATGCTTGAAATAAGGCCTAGGGTTCGTACTTACTCTAGTGCAATCTCTCAACAATGCTAATATAATTGGATCACATAACCATCCCTCAACGTGCAACGAGGAATCACTCCAAAGTTCTTGTCTAGCGAAGAACATAATAATAAATTGTTTGTAGGGTACGAAAACCACCTGAAAGTTATCCTTTCTGGTCGATCTATCCAAGAGTTCGTAATAAAATAACACGAAGTTATCCTTTCCGATTGATCTATCTAAGAGTTCATACTAAAATAACACCATATGATACGCATCAACCAACTCTACTATCACCTAGATACTCCAATGTCACCACAAGTATTCATGAGTTAATTATACGATACGCATCAAACAATTTCAGATTCTTAATACTTAATTCAACACAAAGAACCTCAAAGAGTTCCCCAAGATTTCTATCGGGGAACGTGGTATGAAAACGTGCAATCAACCCCTATGCATAGATTCCCAAGGTCACGAGAATCCGCAAGTTGATGCCTTAACATATATCAAGTGAATCAATAGAATACCCCAATGTCACTATGGGTATCCCACGCAAGAAGTACATCAAGTGTTCTCAAATCCAATATTCAATCCAACATAACGAGATCTCAAAGGGAAAGATTCAATTCATCACAACAAGATAGCATGGGTAACACCTCATATGATCCAACTATATTAACAAAGCCGGTGATACATCAAGATCATACCATCTCAAGAACACGGGAGAGAGAGAGAGATTGAACACATAGCTATTGGTACAAACCGTCAGCTTTGAGGTGGACTACTCCCTCCTCATTATGGAGACCATAGGGATGATGAAGATGGCCTCCGGTGATGATTTCCCCCTCAGACAAGGTGCCGGAACGGGGTCTAGATTGGTTTTTTGTGGCTATAGAGGCTTGCAGCGGTGGAACTTCTGATCTAGGATTATTTCTGGTGGTTTCTGAATATATAGGATTTTTGGGCGTCGGTTTCACGCGAAGATGGGCCACGAGGATCCCACAAGACACCTGCGCAAGCCAAGTGGAGCTGGCACGCCCTGGTGGATTATGCCCACCTCGTGCCTCCTCTGGCCCTCCCACGAAGCTTCTAGTGCCTCTTTTGTCCCAAAAACATCAAAAAGTTTCGTTGCATTTGGAGAACTTTTATTTCTCCACAAAAAACACCACCACGATAGTTCTGCTGAAAACAGTGTCAGTCCGGGTTAGTTCCATGCAAATCATATCAAAACCATATAACATTATTGTAAATATGGCATGAATACTTCATCAATTATAGATACGTTGGAGACATATCAGCATCCCCAAGCTTAATTCCTACTCGTCCTCGAGTAGGTAAATGATAAAAGAAATAATTTATGAAGTGTGAATGCCAACATAGTGCATAAGTTTTATCAATGATAATTTCAACCACTTTTCCTAGCATCATAACAAAAACTCTTTCTCATAAAACTCATCATGATAAAGTAGCAACCAATCGATACATATCCAACGTATCTACTTTTCCTAACACTTCTGCTCTTGTGTTGGACTCTAATTTGCATGATTTGAATGAAGCTAACCCGGACTGACACTGTTTTCAACAGAACTACCATGGTGTTGTTTTTTATGCGGAAATAGAAGTTCTCGAAATGGAACGAATTTTTGGAATATATGAGGAATATTGGATCCAGGAGCCACCAGAGAGGGGCCCTAGGGTGGCCACCCTCCACTAGGGCGTGCTAGACCCCCTAGCGCGGCCTGGTGGACCGTGCCCACCTCGTTGGACCTCTAACCCTAATTCCAACATTATAAAATCCTAAATTTCGAGAGAGAAATCAGAGAGAAATTTTCATCACGTTTTACAATACGGAGCCGCCGCCACCTCCTGTTCTTCATCGGGAAGCCCGATTTGGAGCCCGTTTGGGGCTCTAGTGAGGGGAATCTTTGGTCTTCGTCATCATCAACCCTTCTCCATCGCCAATTCCATGATGCTCCCCACCGAGAGTGAGTAATTCCTTCATATGCTTGCTAGTCAGTGAGGAGTTGGATGAGATTCGTCATGTAATCAGGTTAGTTTTGTTAGGGCTTGATCCCTAGTATCCACTATGTTCTAAGATTGATGGTTCTATGACTTTGCCATGCTTAATGCTTGTCACTTGGGCCCGAGTGCCATGATTTTAGATCTGAACCATTGATGTTATCATCATTATATATATGTTCTTGATCAAATCTTTCCTAGTCATATGCACCTATTACGTGTTATGATCCGTCAACCCCGCATAGTGAAAATATTTAGGATACTTCAAGGTGATGACCTTAGTTTGAGGAGTTCATGTATTCACCATGTACTAATGCTTTGTTCCGGTTCTGCATTAAAAGGAGGCCTTAATGTCCCTTAGTTTCTTTATGGACCCCGCTGCCACGGGAGGGTAGGACAGAAGATGTCATGCAAGTTCTTTTCTATAAGCATGTATGACTATATATGGAATACATGCCTACATTACATTGACAAACTGGAGCTAGTTCTGTGTCGCTCTAGGTTATGACTGTTATATGATGAATATCATCCAACGAATACACCGATACAATGCCTACAAGTTTTCCACTTATTGTTCTTGCTAAGTTACTACTACTGCTATTACTATTGCACTTGCTACAAAATCACTACTGCTATTGTTACCGCTACTGTTACTACTGCTATCAAACTATCATATTACTCTGCTACTAATCACTTTTCTGTAGATATTTATCTCTAGGTGTGGTTGAATTGACAACTCAACCGCTAATACTCTCAAATATTCTTTGGCTCCCATTGTGACGAATCTATAAATTTGGCTTGAATACTCTACCCTCGAAAACTGTTGCGACCCCCTATACTTTTGGGTTATCACCAATTCACATGTTATAGTTCAAACAATGAATTTTCTTGAAACTTAACAACCTATGTTCTTAGTCACCAAACAATTGCAATTCAACTTATTCTCAACAAAGTCTAAGTAAGAGATTCACATACTCAATCATCATATAGTCTTCTATGATTTCTAGTACTCAAAGAATATTTTTAGAACAAATGTCATCCATCGAACACAGAGAAAGATAGGGGCTTAATGTTTCGCCTCCCAACTCATTTATCATAGAGATAATTGTCAACAACAATAATTCATGATCAAATATATTTGACTGGCCATATGTGCCTAGATCTTTCCCCACCACCTGATGCTTGCCAACTAGAGAATAATTGAGGTTGCAATAAGAATGCATACTATTGACTCTTGCATAAAAATAAATATTGAAAGGTAAAAGATAGGCCCTTCGCAGAGGGAAGCATAGGTTGTCATGCGCTTTTAGTTTTGTATGCACAATTCCTTAATGCAAAAAAACGTTGCGTTATATTGCCCCTTAACACTTAATGATCAAACACATTTAGAAGCAATTTTTATTGCCTTTTGCGTTGGTGACAACTTGCTTGAAAGATCTTATTAATCCATAGGTAGGTATGGTGGACACTCATGGAAAGAAACTAGGTTTAAGGGTTTTTGGATGCACAAGTAGTATCTCTACTTAGTATGAATTTTTGGCTAGCAAAAGATCCTAAGCAAACACCACATGTTGGAGGATCCATAACAATATAACTTCTACGCAAATATACACAACCATAACTCATTACATTGTATTCCTTGTACAACTTCAACTAATTTGCTCAAGTTTGAAGATAATTAATGGGTATTCACAATCATAGAAGATGTCCAAGATAATATATTTGTATGTGAAAGTTCTCTTCCTTATACAAATCATTCACAAATTGCTTGTGTGACCAATATTGTGATTGTCAAGCTTCTAGAGATTTCTCTTTCTAAACCCAATGTGAAGCTACTACTAGGCATGATATGAACATATAATTTCAACTTCATTTTATTCAATTCATTCAACAATTTACTCGTAGGATATAAGTGAATCACAAGAGTAAACGTCAAACTACTCTCAAAAGATATAAGTGAAGATCAATGAGTAGTCAGATAATTAAGTAGCTATATGAGGGCTCTCTCTCTCTCTCTCACTAAATATTTTCAGATCAAATATTTTATTTAAATCTCAAGAAAAATAAAAATAGCAATCCAAGAATAGCACATACCATGTGGACAAATAATAATTTAGGCTCAACATAGGCTAACCGATAATTGTTGATGAACAAAGGTGGCATGCGTAACATCCCCAAGCTTAGATGCTTGAGACTTCTTGAAATATTTACTTGGTGTGCTCTGGCCATCCCTAAGATTGATAATTTGTATCTTTTTCAATCCTCTCATATCACGGTTTCACCTAATCTCGAAAACTTCATCCACACAAAACTCGAAAAGAACTCATGAGATAGATTAGTACATATAAGAATAAATCCACACTTCATGTACTGCCAAGACAAGTTGCACAATATTTTTCAAACATCATCTACTGTTTACTATCATTTACAAAATTTATATCTACCAATATAGGCTATGGAAACTATAGGATAAGTAGATAACAAAACTACGACAACAATCTGTCCAAATAGAACAGTACGTAAATATTTATGAAAACAATGTACTTATGTAACTGAAAAACTTATGAAAATTATTACGTCATAAATAATTTATATGAAAATTCTGCATAAATTTTTTAGAAACTTTCCACGTTCTAGTAAAATATGAAAATTCAAACACTACAGCAAAAGGTTCTGTTTTACATAGCAAATATCAAACATGTAACTCAAGCATCCTAAGAGGCAATTCTTGGAACTTTTTATTGAAAAAAAAGATTATAAATGTCATCTAACATAGAATAACAAATTATAATGATGCTCCTAGCAAAACACATAACATGTGACGAATAAAAATATAGCTCCAAGTAAGATGTACCGATAATGTTCAAGACGAAATAGGGGATGCCTTCCGGGGCATACCCAAGCTTAGACGCTTGAGTCTTCCTTGGATATTACCTTGGGAGTTCCTTGGGCATCCCCAATCTTAGGTCCTTTTCTTCTTTTTATTCACCTCATATCGGTATCTCACCCAAAACTTGAAAACTTCAATCACACAAAACTTAATGGAACTTTGTGAGATGGGTTAGTGTAGTAAAGTAGATCATTCACTTAGGTACTGTCAATAGAAGATTCATAATTGTTATCACATAATACCTACTATATTACATTATTCTCACAATTTATATCACCAAATATAAGCTATGTAAACACTTGAAACAAGCAAACTATGCATGCAAAACAGAATCTATCAAAAACAGAACAGTCTGTGAAGATCTGAAGGATCACCATACCTACCTAACTTTAAAAATTATTTTAAAAACAGGAAAAAACATAGAATTTGCACCGAAAATTTGTGTAAAAAGTTCGGATTTTTTTAACTCTCCAGTAAAATCCTATAATTCATATACTAGATGTAAAACTTTCTATTCTTGCACAGAATCAAACAAGCAAGTATCCACACTATCCCAAAGGCTTTACTTGGCACTTTATTAAAATAAAAGACACAAAAAATGATTAATATAGTATCTTAATCATGTGAACACACAAAAACATAAAGTAAATGTGTTGGGTTGTCTCCCAACAAGCGCTTTTCTTTAATGCCTTTTAGCTAGGCATGATGATTTCAATGATGCTCGTATAGGAATAGTAGTTGAAACATGCAAGAGAGTATCATGAATCACATGACAAGCAAATTTAAGTATAACCCACTTCCTATGCATCGGGATTTTCTAAGCGAACAATTCATGGGAACAAGAATCAACTTGCATAGGAAGGCAAAACAACTACAACTTCAAAACTTTGAACACATATGTTGGAAATTTGATATTATTGCAATTCCTACAAGCATATGTCCCTCACTCATAATAATTTTTAGTAGCATCATGAAAGAATGCAACAATATAAATATCACATAAATCATTCTTTTCATGATGCACAAGCATAGAATTTTAATTACTACCCACACAAGCAAAATTCTTCTCATTTATAGTGGTGGGATCAAACTCAACAAAATAACTATCATGAGAGACTTGATTGACATAACGACGTTGAATATTTAAATTATGATGACAAGTTTCATGGTTACTATCACTATTTACAGCATACATGTCATCACAATAATAATCATACATAGGAGGCATGCTATCATCATAATAGTTTTTGCTCATCAAAACTTGGGGGACTAAAAATATCATATTCATCAAACATAATATCCCCAAGCTTGTGGCTTTGCATATCATTAGCATCATGGATATTCAGAAAATTCATACTAACAATATTGCTATCATGCTCATCATTCAAGGGATTCTCATCTAGTATTTTCATAATTTCCTCCTCTACCAATTGAGCACAATTTTCTGAATCCTTGTTTTCCCAAAAGACATTATAAAGACGAAACAAATGATGCAACCCAAACACCATGTTTTGCAGTTTTATTTTATAAACCAAACTTGTGAAAAATAAGAAACTAAAAGATTTAATTGCAAGATCTAAAGATATAACTTCAAGTACTCACCTCCCCGGCAGCGGCGCCAGAAAAGAGCTTGATATCTACTACGCAACTTTATTCTTGTAGACTCGTGTTGGGCCTCCAAGCATGGAGTTTTGTAGGACAGTAGCAATTTTCCCTTAAGTGGATGACCTAAGTTTTATCTATTCATGGGATGTGTAGGATGAAGATGGTCTCTCTCAATCAACCCTGCAATCAAATATAAGAAATCACTTGTGTCCCCAACACACCCAATACAATGGCGAATTGTATAAGTGCATTAGTTCGGCGAAGAGATGGTGATACAAGTGCAATATGGATGATAGATATAGGTTTTTGTAATATGAAAATATAAAAATAGCAAGGTAGCAAGTGTAAAACAACGAGAAAAACGGTGTATAAATTCTTGAAAATAAGGCCTAGGGTTCGTACTTCCGCTAGTGCAATCTCTCAACAATGCTAATATAATTGGATCACATAACCATCCCTCAACTTGCAACAAAGAACCACTCCAAATTTCTTATCTAGCAAAGAACATAAGAAGAAATTGTTTGTAGGGTACGAAACCACCTTAAACTTATTCTTTCCGGTCGATCTATCCAAGAGTTCGTACTAAAATAACACCAAGTTATCCATTCCGATCGATCTATGTATGAGTTTGTACTAAAATAACACCATATGATACGCATCAACCAACTCTAATGTCACCTAGATACTCCAATGTCACCATAATTATCCATGAGTTAATTATAAGACATGCATCAAACAATTTCAGATCCTTAATACTCAATCCAACACAAAGAACCTCAATGAGTGCCCCAAGAGTTCTATCAAAGAACATGGTATGAAAACATGCAATCAACCCCTATGCATAGATTCCCAAGGTCATCGAAATCCGCAAGTTGATGCCTTAACATATATGAAGTGAATCAATAGAATACCCCAATGTCATTACGAGTATCCCACACAAGATGTACATCAATTGTTCTCAAATCCAATATTCAATCCAACATAACGAGATCTCAAATGGAAAGATTCAGTTCGTCACAACAAGATAGCAAGGGAAACACCTCATATGATCCAACTATATTAACAAAGCCCGTGATACATCAAGATCGTGCCATCTCAAGAATATGAGAGAGAGAGAGATTGAACACATAGCTACTGGTACAAACCGTCAGCCTCGAGGGTGGATGTGGGGACCCCGACTCATAAGTCGTGATCATCGAATGCACATGTACAGTGATCCCAGAGATCAATGCTCACTGAACACACAGAAGCTGAATAACAAGAGTCTTACATCCATATTTAGCGTCCTACACAAATAAGGACCATGAAGGTCTAGTCTTACATAGGTAGGGCCACAAGGGCCAAACACATAAACTCAACAAGAAGTGGAAATCTTGATTGAAAGCGTGAACCCATGCCATCTGCCTTAAACCTACAGGTATTCTGACTGGGAAGCGTCCTAGTTTGCATGTTCATCACCAATGAACTCTTCACCGTACTCATGTTCTTCCATGCCTGGCCAATTAATTAACCAGTGGCAAGCCAATGAGTACTTTGAATGTACTCGCAAGCAACCCAAGTTGTGGATCAAGGTATAACAATGCATGATATAGCACTAATTAGGTAAGTTTTTGTAGAAAGCTGATTTTTAAATGCAATGACATGATCAAATAACTGAAGTAAGCATGCATCAACTGCTAACAGGTACTTAGGTGAGCAAATTCCAGTTATGATCATAAGCAGGGGTTGAACATCTCATGTTCGCCATCATGCTAAGTCATCAGACTTGGCCTAATCGTCATGCTAAGTCATCAGACTTAGCCCAATCGTCATGCTAAGTCATCGGACTTAGCTCAGGTACCATCTTTGTCACCAACACATCACACACCAGTTGTGAAAACATTTGGACGTAGCACAAGAGAGGTTATCCAAATGTCCTTGACCGTGGACACGGCTATTTGAATAGTTTTACACCCTACAGAGGTTTGCACACTTTACCCACAAGACTCGGGAACTTCTGTGTCATCCATGACTCGCGGTATATAACATACCCGAGGTAAGCATCCGAACAATGTCTTTCCCCTGGCGATACTAAACAAAGAGTCCACTCGATTGGTACCCATCCCACATGATGTACATCACTCGTAGCATCCATGCAGGGACCAACGGTGTGCCCGGTGCCTGTGAAGACAGCGCATGATCGTCAATACCGGCACAACCCCATATCGAGAGTGACCATGCCACTCCCGCCACTAGTAATGCGGGCTCCTTGCCAATACCCACCAAGGTAATCAACAGAGCTCCATCCCATAAGGGGTATCATGGTTGCGCATGTAAGGTTGGAGTAATGGTCGCAACTTACACCAATCCGTTTTCGAAAACACACCCTCAACTTGCTCCGGCACACCACTTCTTTCTCAAGTGGTCACCCAACTCATCATTATCTCTTTCGGGCATTACTGGCACCCGACGGGGTTTCCGAGAAGTCTTTGGAATCATCTCTTTAGTTCCATCACCATGCATAAATCCCAAACCCACTTGCGTAGCATCTACTAGCATCCTATCTACACCCACCCGCATAACCCTCATAAGGTGGTAGGGTCATGCATGATGCACGTGTCAACGGTAAAGTGTCAGAAGCAACCCACCGAAGTGGTCACTACTCCACATGATCAAGTATAAGGAAAGTAAAGTGCTATATGACATGCAATGAAAATGGTTTCTTAATATGGTCAAAGGGCTGCTTGCCTAGCTTAGCAATGTCTTCGAGGTCTTCACCCGCTTCTCGTCCACTCTGAGCATTCCATCTACTTCGTCAACTATCGCCGGAAACAACCACAATAAGCAACACAACAAACAGAAAATGAAAGTGCTCTATAAATAGGAGTTTTATTTTTCTTGGACACCTCTGGTCACAAGAAAAATAACCAAGTAGATTTCATTGGATGTGGATCAAGGAGGATTTTTGAATGGTGGAAATGAAGGAATTGATGGTCTTATAAGGTGTCCAAAGAAAATGTTTTTGTAAAAAGGAGTGGATGGACCCAACAAATAGGACATGATTTAATAAGGTTTTAGGAAATTGTCTCACTGGATTTGGAGTTGTGAGGATTTTCCTATGAATTTCCTAGCAGGAAATAAATGGGAAAAGGGAGCATTTAGTATGCCAAGCAGAATAGGGGCATGGGAAAATGTTAACCATGACTAGATAAATAGGGTATGATTTTATAGACACCTAGGAACTTGAATCACTCCATTTGGGGTTGATTTGAATCCCCTAGGAATTTTACAATGTGGGCTTTTAATAGTTCAAATCCAAATTTGAATTTGACCTCTAAAGAAACTTTACAGGAAAAATGTTCAATGCAGATGTTTGGATAGGAAATGATTTTAGGAATATCTATGATTTTGAATCACTAAATTTGGAGCTATAATGATTTTTCTATGAATTTTACAAATCTGTGAAGAAATAGAAAAAGAAAAGGAAAAGGGGAATATACCCTTTTGGTTATACTACGCACGGTGTGCAGAGCCAGAGTTGGGCCGGCCCAGTGGCTCGGCCTGGCGGAGGGACGGGGCGACATCGAATGCGCACCCTGTGGAGTGCGCCTTCTTGTAGGAACGTGAGGTCGGAGGGAAGGCGTCTCCACTTAAATGCCGGGCCTGGCCAGTGGGTCGCTTCCAGGCGAGGCCCGCCTGTCAGGGTCGTCCCCCTCCTCCCGCCCAAACAGGGGAGAGCATGGGGAGGTGAGACCGAGCGCCCGTCGGCATCGTTCCGGCGGCCCCGGCCACCGTCCGCGATGCCCCGACCACCGAAGGGCTCGGTATGGAGTCCCGCATCCGTCCGGGTGCACCAGTTTAGCCGGGGGCACCAGGGAGGTCGGGCCTCAGCCGAGGGCGGAGTCCGGTGACGGGCGGCCGTGGGAGCAGTGCTCCGGCCACCGAAAGGGAGAAAAGGAGTGCAGGGGAAAGCTTTCCGCGATGCTATAATGCTCTGGTGGATCTCAGAAGAGAGGAGGGGCTCGAGCGAGCTCGGATTTGGGTGAGGCCGAGGCGGCGCCATGGCAGCCATGGGAGGAGAGAGGGCCTCGGTAGCTCCAACGGCTCGGTCCGGGGGGGTCTCTCGGATAGAGGAGAGCGTCAAGGGACGCGGGAGGGAGCTAGGAAGGGGTAGAAGAAGGGGGCGACCAATAGGGGCTCGGGTGGCCGCCGGAGGGCCTCGGGTGCGGAGAGGACGCGTGCCAGAGCCTCCTTGGAGCTTTGCGAGCATCGGGGAGAGGCCTGGGAGGTCGAGGGGGGGGGGTTCTTGGCGTGCGGGGACATCATGTTGAGGCCAGACAAGAGCTAACCGACGAGGTCAAGTGGCAGAGCACCGTTGTTGCATGTCAACAACGTGGTCACCATGCTACACCGTGTCCAGAGAGAACTTTTGGTCAGCCAAGCATGTCTGGCATTCGAGGCACGCATGCAGGAGAGCACTGGTGAAGTTTCAATGTAAAAGGAGTTGGGTAAGGCTGGTTTCTACTACAGGTAAGTTTACAGCAGCAACCTTGGGAGTTATATCAGGGGATTCTAATGGAGAGAATTAGGGAAAATCCCTTGTCTAGTGTTCATGGGGATGAAGGTACTACATGACCACCAATTCTTAGGTCAGGTAGACAAGTTTGCAGGGTACTTGTAGTTCAAGGCTACAATTACTGCCCTAAACTAAGTTCAGATGGTTTGCTCATATTTTCCACATGAGCATGCCATATTTGGGTGTGCCAAGGTTCATTAGTATGCAAATGAGGTTGTAGAAAAGTTTGGGGAGAATACCTTGAACAGAATAGTGGGGGATGGGAAGAATAGGCCTTTCCATGGTAAAAAGAGAGGGAAAAGAGAGAGTTACCCCCCCCAATAATTGATCAGGGGTCATGGCAAGGTTACTGGAGGTAAATTGGGGTTAGAATATACTGTGGTAAAAAGATGGAGGCAAGGGGAATCTGTCTGGGTCAACTATGCTTGTCCACTAGTTTATGGCTAAAGGTGCTTGTGCTGTGATTGGGCTAGGCAGGGGAATCCTATGACCTTGAGAATTACCAGGGGTAAATGGTAAGTACATTTGGAACTAATCTCCTTTATTCACAACTTGGTGTAACATCATTATTTGGGGATTAGAACATGTCCACAAAGATTGGGATCAATAAGAGAAACTTCACAATGTAAAGTTGATCAAATTTGGCTCTAGACAGGAATGGTTTTAGGATATTTTGGTGAACCAAAACAATTGGGATTGATATGAAACTTGGCAAGAGGATCACATATATCATGTGTGATATTCTAGAATATTCTTGGATTTATTTGAGAATATTTCTTATAGAAATATTTCAAATCGTTGAAATAGGCAGAAATGGTTTTGAAGGGTTTTGTCCAGTATTTTGAACATGACCATGTGTTGAAACTCTTATATATGGATAATATATGTCCACTTAGTTTCCCTAAATTTTCTCAAATATTTTTAAATCATTTAAATAATGTTTCTCTATAAAAGACCATTTCTGGCCTTAAGAAAAATCCTTTAAATAAAATAGTAAAATAGTCTTTAAAATTAATTTTTGGTGGTTTTGGGAAGTCTTATATATAGTGGGTTTCAAATAAAGTATTTGGGGAAAAAGGATCCACCCAATTTCGGGACTTGTAGTGCAAATCTCAAATCAGGGTTTTTCGAAAACCTAATTTAAATAAATGTTTTTTGACCAAAATAATATTTTTTTTTTAAAATTAAGTCCTACTCACATGTCATGATCATTGGACAAGATTTGGGATCAATAAAAAAGGGTTCTTGAGGGTAGGATGATGTTTTATGAATTATAGAGCACCAGCAAGCAATCAGACAAGCAATCAAATAACACACAAGTCAAGCATTCAAATGCACTCAAAAAGTTTTAATTGACCCTAATTTTTGAGTCATGTTAACTTGGACATGAGGCAAAACACAGGGTGTAACAGTGGATTACTACCACCTCATCATGGAGATCATAGGGATCATGAAGATGGCCTCCGGTGATGACTTCCCCCACCGGCAAGGTGCCGAAATGGGGTCTAGATTGGGTTTTCGTGGGTACATAGGCTTGTAGCGGCAAAACTTCTGATCTAGGGTTATTTCTGGTGCTTTCTGAATATATAGGATTTTTGGGCATCGGTTTCACGCGAAGATGGGCCACGAGGAGCCCACAAGACACTAGCACAAGCTAGAGGGGGCTGGCACACCCTAGTGGGTTGTTCCCACCTCGTGGCTCTTGTGGCCCTCCCACGAAACTTCTAGTGCCTCTTTTGTTAAAAATCATCAAAAAAAATTGTTGTATTTGGAGAACTTTTATTTCTACACAAAAAACATCACCACGGTAGTTCTACTGAAAATAGCGTCAGTCCGGGTTAGTTCCATGCAAATCATATCAAAACTATATAAAAATGTTGTAAATATGGCATGAATACTTCATAAATTACAGATACGTTGGAGACGTATTAGTTTGCCCACCATCCTTCTTTAATATTATAACGCACGTCCTAGTTCACCTAGTCGAAGAGATTAGCATTCTGGGTCCTCTATTTCTATGTTCCCCTTTGAGAGGTTCATGGGAGTCTTAAAGAAATATGTTCATAACTGTGCTAGGACAGAAGGAAGGATCTCCAAGGCCCATGAAACAAAGGAGATTATTAAGTTTTGTGTTGACTTTATTCCTGACCTTAAGTCGATTGGTGTTCCTGAATCGCGACATGAGGGGAGACTGAGTGGAAAAGACACGCTGGGAAAGAAAGCAGTAATATGTATGGACGGTCATTCTTTCACTCAAGAACACTAGACGGTTCTACAAAATTCCACCTTGGTGGCTCTGTATATCAAGGAACACATGGATATTGTACGCTCAAAGAACCCGATGCAGTCTGACCCCTGGATTAAACGTACACACATGGCGACTTTCGACGGTTGGTTGCAAAAACATCTCATGAATAACTACACTATTGAAGATGAGTTGTACTTGTTGGCCAGGAAACCATCTTGGAGTCTATCGACTTTCCAAGGGTACGAGATAAATGGGAATACATCTTACACGATCGCCCAAGATAAAAAGAGCACCAACCAAAATAGTGGTCTCCGCTTTGATGTAACAAACAACAATAGGGAAAAGGACACATATTATGGTTACATAGAGGAGATATGGGAACTTGACTATGGACGTGATTTACATGTCCCTTTGTTTTGGTGCAAATGGGTCAATCTGACAGGAGGCGGGGTAAAGGTAGACCCGAAGAATAGAATGACAACAGTGGATCTCAACAATCTTGGGTACATAGAGGAACCATTCATCCTAGCCAATGATGTGGCGCAGGTTATCTATGTGAAGGACATGTCTAGCAAACCGAGAAAAAAAAGAGATAAGGAAGTAAATACATCATACTATGAGCCAAAGTGCAACATAGTAGTTTCTGGGGAAAGAAACATCGTAGGAGTGGATGACACGACAGACATGTCACAATATTATGAAAATTTTGATGAAATTCCCCCCTTCACAGTGAAGACTAGCCCAAGCATCCTGTTAAATAATGAAGGCTCTCCATGGTTATGTCACAATCATAAGAAACGAACATACGCGAAGTAAAAGTCTTATACCCCAAGATCCCACTCTGGGGTGTGACCGGCTTCACTATATTCACTTTCTCTCTATAGTGAGTTTTCGGACTTATAGCTAGAAAGTCCCACTTTGGACAAACCGGAGGGAATCTTTGTAAGAGCTAGAGCATTTTGGCATTTGAAACATGATTTGTGATGAGTTAATCAATGCAATTATGTCCAACTCATTTGGTTTAGTTTTCAAATTGTTATGCATTTTACAAGAATTAATTTCATTCTGTAAAATTGAATCTCTCAAATAATTTAATTTGGCAAAACAATAACAAGAAAATAGAAACTAAAATAGCCTAAAAATTCCTAAAGGAAAAAGGTATAAAACTAAAAGAGTTAAACACAATCTATTTTTGATTTAAACACCTATTTAAAATATCTTATAAATTCTCAAATTGAACCTATTGATAAGTGATAAAACATACTAATATTAAATAGAAGGAAAAAGAATCACTCAAAAATCTAGTTTAAAACTAAAGTTATTCACAAACTAGTGTTTCGCACAAATTTCAAAGAATTCAAATTTAAACTATTCAAATTTGAAAACTACTAGCACTAACAGAAATTTTATAAATTTTTTTTGACCTAAAGCAAAAAGATTCATTCAAAAACTCTAAATATTCTAACAAATATTCAAAAACAAAAACTCAAACTGTTTTGTTTAGAAAAAGAGAACAGAAAAGAGAAAATCAATCTTTAGTCCCGGTTGGTGCCACCAACCGGGACTAAAGGTCCCTTCCCGCGCGGAATTTGGGCCACCGAAAAGGACCTTTAGTCCCGGTTGATGGCTCCAACCAGGACAAAAGGTGCGTGCCAGTGGGCTAGCCCCCCCTTTAGTCCCGGCTGGTTGCTGGAGCCGGGACTAAAGGACCTTTAGTACCAGTTCCAGCCATGAACCGAGATTAAAGGTGGATACTATATAATTGTTTCTTCTCTTGGTGTGAGCCACCGTCCGGGAGAAGGACAGATCGACGCTGCCAGGCTACCAAAATTCTCCGTCGCCGTCGTCGCCTGTCGGTGCACTAGAGTTTTTGGGCCATCTAGTGCCCCTTTACTCGTGCATGGGTAGTAGTAGCCACCCCGACGGTAGGGCCTGGCAAGGACTTACCAAGCACCAACACAGAAGACTCAAGACTACTGGCAACACCTCGCCGGGAGGGCCGTAGAGCCTCCAGGCCCCCGACAAGGCAAGGTCTCGGCAAGGCGAGGCTCCGGCAAGCACCGCCAGCACACAGGACAGGCGTCGATCTACCTGGACACGTGTCGCGGCGTTGACATTGGAGGGGGCTAAGCGACGCTGATGGGACGGCCCCCGTCCCGTCCCACTAACGGACTGAGGCCCCTAACGGTGCATTTAATGCTCTTGTCCTACTCCGTCAGGGTTAGGTATGATAACACTGTAGCAACAATGTGCATCCCGCGTGCACGCTGGACGACACTGTTGGGATTCCCTTAAGTATAAAAGGAGACCCAGGGCGTTACAGAGGAGGACATTTTGGACTCTTTGTCTTTTGGGCTTTCGGGAGTTAGGCAGTTAGACAACTGGACAGCCCGACAGTTAGAGAGGGAGAGAAGGTTCCCAAGCTCACGTAGCAGCCATTCATGGCGCTCCTATAGCCCAAACCCTAGAACAGGATCAATACAACCAAGCAGGAGTAGGGTTTTATGCATCCGTGCGGCCCGACCTGGGTAAAAACACCCCGTGCGCAGCTCACCAGACCGGCTCTTCGTGCCAGCACGGTCCCTCGCCGAACAGAAAGGGGCCCCCATGGTCCCATAGGTGTTTGTTCCCACAACATCTTTGGCGCGCCAGGTAGGGGCAAGTGCATAAGAGGTTCTACAAACCCGTTCTGGTGATCTCCACCCTAGCTTCATCGTTGCCATGGCCCCCAAGAAGAAGGGCCTGACTACAGTTGGTCCATCCGTGTCCGCCATACCTGTGTCTACACAGACAGGAGATGGCGTGAACGCAGGTGGAGGAGGAGGAGGCGGAGGTCCGGAACTTCCGTGATGTTCCAGTGACCAAGGCCAAGCAAACGGCAACGCTCGCCGTGGAGACGCCCACGGCGATAGTGGGAACCCCCACGCCCCTGGGTCTCAGGACAGAGCGGTGCCGCCTGCGGGTGGTATGGCGAACTCCAGGGCCGGGAGAATATCTCCCAGGGCACCCACGCTAGTGCCTACGTCGCGACCTTCTCAGGACGCACGTGGGGAGCCGCACCATGGCGCCCATAGTTCTCAATATCCCCATGGAAAAGCCCCTGTGCATCATTACCAAGATGCGCGGGACCAGCATGCAAGCGGGAGTGGTGTGCCGACGCGGGACCGCGGAGGTGCTCCTTCTAACACGATTAGGAGTCAGAGCACCTCGCGTTCCTCGCGACGCTCAACACCATCCACAATGGAGGAAGCGCTGGCGCGAGCATAGCTATTCCTGAGCTTTCCTCTTGCTGCGGAGAAGCTCGGCGAATGGAGAGCCACCATTCAGAGCCTCCTCGGCTGTGAAGTGGTGAGGTGCCCGGGGTCGCCACGACGGCGCACTCTCCTCCACGACAGCATCGTTGGTCGCCGACTCGACAGACCGACACCTATGACGGTTACTCGACGGCGTCATCTGATCCGCGGACGCACCGTGATCAGCGTCATGTTCTTCGGGAACGTGGCAAGGAGGACGCACGAGCCGCGATCGAGCGGCGACGAGAAGCACACCTCTAGTCGAACAGGCGTGCGGGACCCATTGTAGACAAGTCCGCGCTGGGGTACCCTGTAAGCTTACCTTACGAGGTGGGCCGTCCAGCGTTTACCCCCGAGCCGCGGCAAGTCCAGTGGCCCAACACCCACACGTTCAGACCAGAAGTTCCGAAGAAGTACGACGGCAAGACCCATTCGTCAGAGTTCCTGAGCGTCTACACCATCGCGGTGTAGGCTGCCAGGGGCCGCGAGGACAAGATATTGGCTAATTACTTCCCGTTGGTGCTTAAGCCCAACGCCAGATCATGGCTGATGCACTTGCCAGAGAGATCCATCACCTCCTGGGCGGACCTGTTTCACGAGTTCGTTGGCGCCTTCACCGGAGGCCATCAAGCTCCTAGTCAGGAGAGCGACATGCACATCATCCCCCAGAAGGAGGGTGAAACTCTATGCAAGTACATCCAGAGGTTTAGCCGCATACATCACAACATCCCAGACATTCACCCTGCCACTGTTATCAGCGCATGCCATCAGAACGTGCGCAACCGCAGGATGCAGGAAGAGCTGGCGATGAACAGAGTCAGGGATGTCACCGAGCTTTATGCATTGACAGACAAATGTGCATGGGCTGAAGAAGGGAGGAGACTCCTCGTGAGGGTGCTAGTGGGGAGGTCGACTCTGAAGATGATGACACCGCTGCCCCGACAAAGAAGGGCTGGCGGCGGAACAAGAAGCGTAAGGGCAAGACCGTGCTATCCGTCGAAGGGTCCAGCAACCCCGGCGCCACCAACAAAGGCAAGATCGATGACCCCGACAACGATGTTGCCGGGTGTGCATCCTACCATGCTTTGGCGGCTGCCGGCAAGCCAGGAGACTCTGGCAAGCAGTACTGCAAGATCCATCGCACCAAAGGCCACGTCCTCCAAGACTGCCAGGAAGTTGAGCAGCTTGCCGAGAAGCAACTGAATATGAAAGGCGCGACAAGGAGAAGGGTCAGGATGGTGCTGATTGGTCCGACAAGAAACGTGTTGGACGAGGAGGTCATCGCAGCAAGCCCAAGCAATAGAAGGATCGGCCCGCCTGCGGCCGCGACAAGCAAGAGGGAGATGATGATGACGTCGAAGAGGACGACGAGTCAAGTGATCATGAGTTCCAGAGAGCTACAGAGGCAATGTGCATAGAAGGAGGAGCCTCGTCACATTCCTCTCACCACCAACCCAAACAGTGGGCGCGAGAGTTCAATGCGGCAGAGCGCTCTATTGGCGCACAGAAACCTCTGAAATGGTCCATCACTCCTATCATCTTCGACGCCGAGGATCACCCTGATCGCGTAACCGCAGTCAGGTGCCTGCCGTTGTTGGTCTCACCAACAATCCACAACCTCAAGGTGATGAAGATGTTAGTCGACAGCGGAGCCAACCTGAACCTGATCTTGCCCGATGTCATTCGAAGGCTGCAGATTCCCGATGAAGTTCTCGAGCTGACACGCGCTTTCCAAGGGGTCAATTCGGGAAGGACTCAGCCGAAAGGCAAGGTCACGCTACCGGTGACGTTCGACAGCGATATCAATTTCAGAACAAAGAAGATCGTCTTTGACGTTGTCGAGATCTCAATGCCGTACAATGGCATTCTTGGGCATCCGGCACTGGCCAAGTCCATGGCGGCCACTCACTTCGCTTACAACGTGCTGAAGATGCCCGAACCGATGAGCGTCATTACCATCAACTCGGACAAGAAGAGCGCACTTATCTGCACCGACCAACTCTACCGGGGCGCAGCCGCAGCATCTGCCGCCAAGGCACTTGCTCCTGCCACTGAAGCCCCCGGGGGGAAGAAGACCGACAAGGCCTCTAGCACACATTCCGGCAAGCGCATCTCTCCGGAGCGTTGCGTTGTTGTTGACGATGTGCCGGAGAGCTCCACTGGCAAGAGCAAGAAATCCAAGGCAGCCCCGCCAGAAACCAAGAAGGTGCCTGCCAAGGAGGATGGCACGAGGGAAACTTTTACCATAAGTTCCACCCTTCACAACAAATAGGAAAGCGCGCTCATCGCCTTCCTACGGGCGAATGTTGATGTTTTTGCGTGGCAACCATCTGATATCCCCAGTGTTCCCAGGAAGGTAATTGAGCACCACCTTGTCGTCTGTCCGCACGCGTGGCCCATCAAGTAGAAGGTTCGGAAGCAAGCTTTGAAGCGACAACAATTTATTGCCAAAGAGATCAAGAAGTTAGAGGCAGCTGGTCTGATCAGAGGAGTACTCCACCCTACGTGGTTGGCCAATCCAGTCGTAGTGCACAAGGCGAATGGGAAGTGGAGGCTATGCATTGATTTCACGGACATCAACAAGGCTTGCCCCAAAGATCCTTTTCCCTTACCGCGCATCGATCAGATTGTGGAGTCCACCGCCGGCTGTGACTTGTTGTCCTTCCTTGATGCCTATTCCGATTATCATCAGATCTTTATGGCCAAGGAAGATGAAGATAAGACCACGTTTATCACCCCATGTGGTACGTGCTGCTTTTTGCATATGCCTTTTGGGTTGAAAAGCGTTGGTTCTACCTTTGCGAGAGCGGTCCAAATAGGTTTTGAGACCCAGCTGCATACAAATATGGAGGCTTATATGGATGACATTGTGCTAAAACCAAGGACAAAGCCACACTCATAGCGGACCTAGAAGAGACATTCGCCAGTCTACGCAAGATCAACATGAAGCTCAATCCCAAGAAATGTGTGTTAGGTGTTCCACCCGGCAAGCTTCTCGGGTTCTTTGTGTCTCAACATGGAATCGAAGCGAATCCCGACAAGATCAAAGCAATTGAGCAGATTAAGGCACCAAAACGAGTCAAGGACGTGCGACGCCTTGCCGGTTGTGTTGCTGCTCTGAGTAGATTCATCTCAAAGTCCGCTGAGCGTGCCCTACCCTTTTTCAAAATCTTGAAGAAGGCAGGTCCAATGAAATGGACTCCGGAAGCGGAGGCAGCGCTGCAGGATTTGAAGAAGTACCTTTCCTCTCCGCCAGTCCTAGTCGCGCCAAAACCGCAAGAGCCATTGTTGTTTTACTTGGCGACAACGAATCAAGTGCTGAGTGCCGCACTAGTGGCTGAAAGAGAGGTTGACAAAGAAGCAGCGGTAGCGGCAGAGGCGCCAAACGATGAGACACGACAACCTTTGGCAGGGTCTGGTGCCAGGAAGGAAGGATCTACGCAGTTGAAAGAGATAGTTCAGAAGAAGAAAGTGGTGCAGTGAACAGTCTATTTTGTTAGCTCCTTGTTGCAGGGGGCTAGATCAAGGTATTCTGGTGTGCAAAAGTTACTCTTCAGCCTTCTTATGGCCTCGAGGAAGCTACGCCATTGCTTCCAAGAACATGAGATCACTGTTGTCACCCGCTTCCCGCTACAGCGGATATTAAGGAACCCAGAAGCTACCGGCAGGATTGTGGAGTGGGCTTTGGAACTATTAAGCTTTGATCTTAAGTTTGAAAGCACTTCGTGTTGGAAATATGCCCTAGAGGCAATAAATAAAGTGTTTATTATTATATTTCCTTGTTCATGATAATCATTTATTATCCATGCTATGATTGTATTAATTGGAAACACATTACATGTGTGGGTAAATAGACAACACTTTGTCCCTAGTATGCCTCTAGTGAACTAGCTCTTTGATTGAAAGATGGTTAAGGTTTCCTAGCCATGGACATGAGATGTCATTTGATAACGGGATCACATCATTAGGAGAATGATGTGATGGACAAGACCCAAACTAAAAAAACGTAGCATATGATCGTGTCAGTTTATTGCTACTGTTTTCTGCATGTCAAGTATATGTTCCTATGACCATGAGATCATGCAACTCATAGATACCGGAGGACTGCCTTGTGTGTATCAAACGTCGCAACGTAACTGGGTGACTATAAAGGTGCTCTACAGGTATCTTCGAGGGTGTCTGTTGAGTTGGCATGGATCAAGACTGGGATTTGTTACTCCGTGTGAACGGAGAGGTATCTCAGGGCCCACTCGGTAATATAACATCACAATAAGCCTTGCAAGCAATGTGACTAAGTGTTAGTTGCAGGATCTTGTATTACAGAACGATTAAAGAGACTTGTCGATAAGGAGGTTGAACTAGGTATGGAGATACCGATGATCGAATCTCGGGCAAGTAACATATCGAAGAACAAAGGGAACATCATACGGGATTAACTGAATCCTTGACATAGAGGTTCAACTGACAAAGATCTTCGTAGAATATGTAGTAACCAATATGGACATCCAGGTCCCGCTATTAGTTATTGACCGTAGAGGTGTCTCGGTCATGTCTACATAGTTCATGAACTCGCAGGGTCTGCACACTTAAGGTTTGGTGATGTTTCGGTAGTATAGAGTTATGTATGGTGGTGACCGAAGGTTGTTTGGAGTACCGTATGAGATCCCGGACGTCACGAGGAGCTCCGGAATGGTCCGGAGGTAAAGATTCATATATATGAAATCCTATTTTGGTCACCGGAAAAGTTACGGGCTCATCGGTAGTGTACCGGGAGACCATCGGGAGGGGTATTTCGACCCAAGAGGCTACATGGGCTGTGGGAGAGTGAATACCAGCCCTTTGTGGGCTGGTGGAAGTCCCAGATAAGTCCCATGTGGCTGGGAAGAAAAACCCAAAAGGAAAAAGGTGGAAAAAGGCAAAATAAGGCAAAATAAGGAAGGAGTCCTAATCCTACTAGGAGTGGAGGAGGTGGACTCCTCCCTCCTGGTTCGACCGAGCCTCCTTGGCTTGGAAGCCAAGGCTGCCTCCTCTCCTCCTCTCCTCCTATATATACTAGAGGGTTTTAGGGTTTTTGGACAAGATTTTCAGCCACGTGCAACCCTACCCTCTAGTCCATAGTTTCTCCTCTAGATTGGATTTCTGGAGTGCGTAGGCGAAGCCCTGCCGGAATAGCTCCACCACCATCGCTGGAGCACCGTCACGCTGCCGGAGAACTCTTCTTCCTCTCCGCTCCTTATTGCTGGATCAAGACGGCGGAGATCGTCATCAAGTTGTACGTGTGCTGAACGCGGAGGTGCCGTCCGTTCGGCGCTAGATCGGAAAGATCATGATCAAGTTCGTGGGACGAATCGTGATCAAGTTCGCGGGACGGATCATGATTGGATCACGAGATGGATCGTGATTGGATCGTGGGACGTACGGCGATTTGGATCGCGAATACGTTCGACTACACCAACCGCGTTTCTTAACGCTTCCCGCTTAGCGATCTACAAGGGTACATAGATCCACTCTCCCTCTCGTAGATGCTCATCACCATGGATAGATCTGCATGTGCATAGGAATTTTTTTGTTTCCCATGCAACGTTCCCCAACAGTGGCATCATGAGCTAGATCTATGTGTAGATGATATCTCGAGGAGAACACAAAAGGTTTGTGGGCGTTGATGCTTAGATTGCTTCCTCCCTTGGTTGGATTTTGGTTCAGCGGTATTGTGAGATGAAGCGGCCCGGACCAACATTACTCGTACAGTTACGAGAGTCCGGTTCCCTTGTCCACAACTTGTTTCATAGATGGCTTGCGGGTGCCAGTTTCTCTCACTTTAGTTGGATCGGATTCAACAAAGGCTGTCCTTGAGAAGGTTGAAAAGCAACTAGTGTATCACCGTTGTGGTTTTTGCGTAGATGAGAATTGTTCTTGCTAGATACCCGTAGCAGCCACGTAAAACATGCAACAACAATTAGAGGACGTCTAACTTGTTTTTGCAGGGTATGTTGTGATATGATATGGCCAATTACATGATGTGGTATATGTGATGTATGAGATGATCATGTGATGTATAGATTATCATGACTTGCATGTCGATGAGTACAGCAACCGGCAGGAGCCATAGGGTTGTCTTTAATTATTGTATGACCTACGTGTCAATCATTAAGCGCTATGTAATGCTTTACTTTATCGCTAAACAGTAGCAATAGTAGTAGAAGCATGTTGGGCGCGACAACCCCGATGGCGACACGTTGATGGAGATCAAGATGATGAAGATCATGGTGTCATGCCGGTGATGATGGAGATCATGCTGGTGCTTTCTAGATGGAGATCAAAAGCACAAGTTCATGGCCATATCATGTCACTTATGAATTGCATGTGATGTTAATCCTTTTATGCACCTTGTTTTGCTCAGGACGACGGTAGCATTATAAGGTGACCCCTCACTTAAATTTCAAGATGAATTGTGTTCTCCCCGAGTGTGCACCGTTGTGAAAGTTCGTCTTGTCAAGACACCACGTGATGATTGGGTGTGATAGACTCTACATTCACATACAACGGGTGTAAGCCAGTGTTGCACACGCAGAACACTCGGGTTAAACTTGACGAGCCTAGCATGTATAGACATGGCCTCGGAACGCAAGAGACCGAAAGGTCAAACATGAGTCATATAGTACATATGATCAACATGAGATGTTCACCATTGAAGCCACCTCAACTCACGTGATGATCGGATTTGAGTTGGTAAATTTGGACCATGTGACACTCAGATGACCTGAGGGATGTCGATTTGAGTGGGAGCTTTAGTAATTTGATTAACTAAACTCATTATCTTGAACAATAGTCTAAGCAAACTTTGCATATTTATGTTGTAGATCAATGGCTCACGCAGTAGCACCCTTGAATTTTAATGTGTTCCTAGAGAAAGCTAAGTTGAAAGATGATGGAAGTAACTTTGTTGACTAGGCCCGTAATCTGAGGATTATCCTCATGGCTTCCCAGAAATCATATGTCCTTGATGCACCGCTTGGTGACCAACCAGAAGACATGACCTCCGAAGACGTTAAGAATGCTTGGGAGGCACGTACTGGAGATTACTCAATAGTTCAGTGTGCAATATTGTATGGCTTAGAACCAGGACTTCAAAGACGTTTTGAATGTCATGGAGCATATGGGATGTTCCAAGAGTTGAAGTTTACCTTTCAGAAGAATGCCCGGATCGAGAGGTATGAAACCTTTGATAAGTTTTATGCTTGTAAGATGGAGGAGAATGGGTCTATCAATGAACATATACTCAGAATGTCTGGGTATTCAACTCATCTAGCGGAGTTGGGAATTGCCCTTCCACCAGAGGTGATCACTGACAAAGTTCTTCAATCACTGCCACCTAGTTACAAGAGCTTTGTGATGAACTATAACATGCACGGGATGAACAAGTCAGTCGCCGAGTTGTTTGCGATGCTAAAGGTCGCTGAGTCTGAAATCCAAAAAGAACATCAAGTGTTGATGGTCAATAAAACCACTAGTTTCAAGAAAAATGGCAAGGTCAAGGGCAAGGGAAAGAAGGGTAAAACCAAGAAGGATGGCAAAGCAGTTGCTACTCCTGTAAAGAAACCCAAGCATGGACCCAAGCCAGAAACTGAGTGCTTTCATTGCAAGGGAACTGGTCACTGGAAGCGGAACTGCCCCAAGTACCTGGCTGACCAGAAGTCGGCCAACGACAAACAAGGTATATATGATATACATGTTATTGATGTGTACCTTACTAGTTCTCGTAGTAGTGCCTGGGTATTTGATACCGGTTCGGTTGCTCACATTTGCAACTCAAAGCAGGAACTACGGAATAAACGAAGGCTGGCAAAGGACAAAGTGATGGTGTGCGTGGGAAATGGTTCCAAGGTTGATGTGATCACCGTCGGCACGCTCTCTCTTCGATTACCATCGGGATTAGTGATGAACCTGAATAATTGTTATTTAGTGCCTGCGTTAAGCATGAACATTATATCTGGATCTTGTTTATTGCGAGACGGTTACTCATTTAAATCAGAGAATAAAGGTTGTTCTATTTATATGAGTAATATCTTTTATGGTCATGCACCCAATGTTAGGGGTTTATTCATATTGAATCTTGATAGTGATGACACACATGTTCATAACATTGATGCCAAAAGATGTAGAGTTGATAATGATAGTACCACTTTCTTGTGGCACTGCCGTTTAGGTCATATTGTTGTAAAATGCATGAGGAAGCTCCATGCTGATGGACTTTTGGAGTCACTTGATTTTGAATCACTTGACACATGTGAACCATGCCTCATGGGCAAGATGACTAAAACATCGTTCTCTGGAACAATGGAACGGGCGAGTGACTTATTGGAAATCATACATACTGATGTGTGTGGTCCAATGAATGTTATAGCGTGTGGTGGATATCGTTATTTTCTCACCTTCACTAATGACTTAAGTAGATATGGGTATATTTACTTGATGAAACACAAGTCTGAAACGTTTGAAAAGTTCAAGCAATTTCAGAGTGAAGTTGAGAACCATCATAACAAGAAGAGTAAATTCCTGCGATTTGATCGAGGAGGTGAATATCTGAGTTATGAGTTTGGCAGTCACTTAAGACAGTGTGGAATTGTTTCACTGTTGACACCGCCCGGAACACCACAACGTAATGGTGTGTCCGAACGTCGTAATTGAACCATATTAGATATGGTGCGTTCTATGATGTCTCTTGCTGATTTGCCACTATCGTTTTGGGGTTATGCATTAGAGACAGCTGCATTCACTTTAAATAGGGCACCATAGAAATCCGTTGAGTCGATGCCATATGAACTGTGGTTTGGCAAGAGGCCAAAGTTGTCGTTTCTTAAAGTTTGGGGATGTGATGCTTATGTCAAAAAGCTTCAGCCTGAAAAGCTGGAACCCAAAGCGGAAAAATGCGTCTTCATAGGATACCCGAAAGAGACAGTCGGGTATACCTTCTATCTCAGATCCGAAGGCAAAGTGTTTGTCGCTAAGAATGGAACATTTCTTGAGAAAGAGTTTCTCTCGAAAGAATTGAGTGGGAGGAAATAGAGCTTGATGAGGTTATTGAACCTTTACTTCAACCAGAAAGTAGCGCAGCGCAGAAAGATGTTTCTGTGGAACCTATGATGGTAGAACAGGAAGTTAATGATGATGATCATGAAGCTTCGGATCAAGCTACTATTGAACCTCGTAGGTCGACAAGGCCGCGTACTACTCCTGAGTGGTACGGCAACCCTGTCTTGGAGGTCATGTTGTTGGACAACAATGGACCTACGAGCTATGGAGGAGCAGTGATGGGCCCAGATTCCAAGAAATGGTTAGAGGCCATGAAATCCGAGATGGGATCCATGTATGAAAACAAAGTATGGACTTTGGAAGTATTACCTGAAGGGCGAAAGGCCATTCAGAACAAATGGATCTTTAAGAAGAAGACAGACGCGGACGGTATTGTCACCGTCTATAAAGCTCGTACTTGTGGCAAAGGGTTTTTCACAAGTTCAAGGAGTTGACTACGATGAGACCTTCTCACCCGTAGAGATGCTTAAGTCTGTCAGAATCATGTTGGCAATAGCTGCTTATTTCGACTATGAAATTTGGCAGATGGATGTTAAAACAACGTTCCTCAACGGTTTCCTTGAGGAAGAGTTGTATATGATGCAACGAGAAGGTTTTGTCGATCCAGATAATGCTAACAAAGTTTGCAAACTCCAGCAATCCATTTATGTGCTGGTGCAAGCATCTCGGAGTTGGAATAAGCGTTTTGATGAGGTGATCAAAACGTTCGAGTTTATACAAGTTTATGGAGAAGCTTGTATTTACAAGAAAGTGAGTGGGAGCTCTATAGCGTTTCTAATATTATATGTGGATGACATATTGTTGATTGGAAACAATATAGAAATGCTGGAAAGCGTGAAGGAATATTTGAACAAGAGTTTTTCAATGAAGGACCTAAGAGAAGCTGTTTTCATATTAGGCATTAAGATCTATAGAGATAGATCGAGACGCTTAATAGCACTTTAACAGAGCACATACCTTGATAAAGTTTTGAAGAAGTTCAAAATGGATCAGTCCAAGAAGGGGTTCTTGCCTGTGTTACAAGGTGTGAAGTTGAGTAAGACTCAATGCCTAGTGACTGCAGAAGATAGAGAAAAGATGAGTGTCATCCCCTATGCTTCAGCCATAGGCTCTATCATGTATGCAATGTTGTGCACAAGACTGGATGTCAGCCTTGCCATAAGTATGGCCGGAAGGTTTCAAAGTGATCCTGGAATGGAACACTGGGCAGCGGTCAAGAATATCCTTAAGTACTTGAAAAGGACTAAGGAAATGTTTCTCGTTTATGGAGGTGATGAAGAGCTCATCGTAAAGGGTTACGTCGATGCAAGCTTTGACACTGATCCGGATGACTCTAAGTCACAAACTAGGTACGTATTTATTCTCAACGGGGGAGCGGTAAGCTGGTGCAGTTCCAAGCAACGCATGGTAGCCGATTCTACATGTGAAGTGGAGTACATCGCAGCCTCGGAGGCGGCGAAGGAAGGTGTCTGGATGAAGCAGTTCATGACAGATCTTGGAGTAGTGCCCAGTGCACTGAATCCAATGAACCTGTTCTGTGACAACACTGGTGCCATTGCTCTGGCCAAGGAACCAAGGTTTCACAAGAGGACCAGACACATAAAGCGACGCTTCAACTCCATCCGCGATTACATCGAGGAGAAGGACATAAATATTTGCAAAGTGCACACAGATCTGAATGTTGCAGACCCATTGACTAAACCTTTTCCAAGGGCTAAACATGATCAACACCAGAACTGCATGGGTGTTCGATTCATTACAATGTAAATCACATAGTGATGTGAGCTAGATTATTGACTCTAGTGCAAGTGGGAGATTGTTGGAAATATGCCCTAGAGGCAATAAATAAAGTGTTTATTATTATATTTCCTTGTTCATGATAATCATTTATTATCCATGCTATAATTGTATTAATTGTAAACACATTACATGTTTGGGTAAATAGACAACACTTTGTCCCTAGTATGCCTCTAGTGAACTAGCTCGTTCATCAAAGATGGTCAAGGTTTCTTGGCCATTGACATGTGATGTCATTTGATGACGGGATCACATCATTAGGAGAATGATGTGATGGACAAGACCCAAACTACAAACGTAGCATATGATCGTGTCAGTTTATTGCTACTGTTTTCTGCATGTCAAGTATATGTTCCTATGACCATGAGATCATGCAACTCATAGATACCGGAGGAGTGCCTTGTGTGTATCAAACGTCGCAACGTAACTGGGTGACTATAAAGGTGCTCTACAGGTATCTCCGAGGGTGTCTGTTGAGTTGGCATGGATCAAGACTGGGATTTGTTACTCCGTGTGAACGGAGAGGTATCTCAGGGCCCACTCGGTAATATAACATCACAATAAGCCTTGCAAGCAATGTGACTAAGTGTTAGTTGCAGGATCTTGTATTACAAAACGAGTAAAGAGACTTGTCTATAAGGAGGTTGAACTAGGTATGGAGATACCGACCATCGAATCTCGGGCAAGTAACATACCGAAGAACAAAGGGAACATCATACGGGATTAACTGAATCCTTGACATAGAGGTTCAACCAATAAAGATCTTCGTAGAATATGTAGGAACCAATATGGGCATCCAGGTCCCACTATTGGTTATTGACCGTAGGTGTGTCTCGGTCATGTCTACATAGTTCTCGAACCCACAGGGTCTGCACACTTAAGGTTTGGTGACGTTTCGGTAGTATAGAGTTATGTATGGTGGTGACTGAAGGTTGTTTGGAGTCTCGGATGACATCCCGGACATCACGAGGAGCTCCGGAATGGTCCAGAGGTAAAGATTCATATATAGGAAGTCCTATTTTGGTCGCCGGAAAAGTTTTGGGCTCATTGGAGTGTCGGTAGTGTACCGGGAGACCATCGGGAGGGGTATTTCGACCCAAGAGGCTACATGGGCTGTGGGAGAGTGAATACCATCCCTTTGTGGGCTGGTGGAATTCCCACACAAGGCCCATGCGTCTGGGAAGAAAAACCCAAAAGGAAAAAGGTGGAAAAAGGCAAAAAAGGCAAATAAGGAAGGAGTCCTAATCCTACTAGAAGTGGAGGAGGTGGACTCCTCCCTCCTGGTTCGGCCGAGCCTCCTTGGCTTGGAAGCCAAGGCTGCCTCTTCTCCTCCTCTCCTCCTATATATACTAGAGGGTTTTAGGGGTTTTTGACAAGATTTTCAGCCGTGCAACCCTACCCTCTAGTCCATAGTTTCTCCTATAGATTGGATTTCTGTAGTGCTTAGGCAAAGCCCTGCCAGAATAGCTCCACCACCAATGCCGGAGCATCGTCACGCTGACGGAGAACTCTTCTTCCTCTCCGCTCCTTATTGCTAGATCAAGACGGTGGAGATCGTCATCAAGCTGTACGTGTGCTTGGCATCAAGAAACTTATTGTCAGGGGCGATTCTCAACTTGTCGTTAGGCAAGTGAACAAAGATCACCAGAACCCGTTGATGGAAGCCTATGTAGATGAAGTGAGGAAGTTGGAAGAACGTTTTGACGGCCTTCAAATGGAGCATGTTCCACGTGCAGAGAACAACGTTGCCGATGGCCTGTCAAAATGTGCTGCCCTTAAGTTACCTATGGAACCAGGAACTTTCGTGCTCCAACTAACTCAACCCTCCGTGACACCATCAACTAGACAAGAGAAGAGAAGAAATTTAAGTTCCGGCAAGTATTTTCCGGCAGAGCTCCCTGAAGCCGTCAGTGAGAAGATTGCCAGAGGGAATGGTAGGCTTGTCGGTGAGTACTATGCTCCGGCAGGGCCCCCGGCTCTTGCCGTAGAAGCATATGCTCCTGTCAGGCTTGCCGGGGCGCAGCAGGCTTCGGCAGGCCCCCAGGCCCTTGTCGTCGAGGCATATGCTCGCCTGGTGGAAGATATGCCTTTAGTCTGTGTTGTCGAGCCCAGGCTCAAACATGGTAACATCATGTTGTCCAATTCCTTCAAACAGGAGAGCTCCCCGAGGAACAAGAGGAAGCAGAGAAAGTAGCCCGCCGGTCTCATATGTACCATTTCGTGGACAATGTCCTGTACAGAAAGAGACCGAACAGCATGAAACTCAAGTGCATTTCTCGGGAGGATGGACTGGAGCTGTTGGCAGAGATACACGGAGGCATATGTGGCTCCCACATAGGATCAAGGGAACTTGCTGGAAAGGCATTCCGGTAAGGTTTCTATTGGCCCGCTGCCCTCCAGGATGCGACTGCGTTAGTAACCAAGTGTGAAGCATGCCAACTTCATTAGAAAAAGCTACATCAACCAGCTCACGCCCTTCAAACAATCCCTCTCTCCTGGCTAGTTTCAGTCTGGGGGATCGACATCTTGGGCCCCTTTCCCGCGCCGCCGGGGGCTTTGAGTACTTGTACGTAGCAATCGACAAGTTCACAAAGTGGCCACAAGTGGAAGCAGTGAGGAAGGTGACAACACAGTCAGCCATCAAGTTCTTTCAGGGACTAGTTTGCCGCTTTGGTGTTCCCAACAGGATCATCACCGATAATGGTACACAATTCACGAGCCGCACCTTCATGCAATATGTCCAAGACCTTGGTAACAAAATTTGTTTTGCTTCCATTGCCCACCCGAGGAGCAACGACCAAGCAAAGAGGGCTAATGCAGAAGTGCTACGAGGTCTCAAGACGAGAACTTTTGGTAGGCTGCACAAGTGCAGAAGGAACTGGATTAATGAGTTGCCGGTGGTTCTTTGGTTAATCAGGACGACACCAAATCGAGCTACCGGCCAGCCACCCTTCTCCCTTGTCTAAGGGGCGAAGGCAGTGCTCCCCACGGAACTCATATATAGGTCACCTCGAGTGCTCGCTTATGATGAGCTCGAGCAAGAGCAGTTGCACCAAGACGACGTGACGCTCCTTGAGGAAGACCGTCTTCAGGCTGCTGTGAGAGATGCACGCTACCAGCAAGCCTTGAGCCACTACCACAGCCGCAAGGTCAATGCCAGAAGTCTTGAGGAAGGCAACCTTGTTCTTCGGCGAGTTTAGTCCGCCAAGAATCCAAACAAGTTAGCGTCAAAGTGGGAAGGCCCTTATCGGGTAGTACAGGTCACTAGGCCAGGCGCAGTCCGCCTGGAGACCAAGGATGGCATTCCGGTGAGCAACTCCTGGAATATCGAGCATCTTCGAAAGTTCTACCCATGAGGCGCGATTGCCAGGCCGGCCCCGACATCCACCATTTGTACAAGTCTTGCCGATGAAGCATGTAATCCTTGGTAAAAAGCCAGGCTCAGACCCTGTGCATAGATAAATAAAGATAAGTATTCTGCAATCTTGCTCGGCTCTCATGTTTACTTATGTACATGTTTATCTATAGAATTGCATTACGCTTAATTCCGGCAAGAACTAATGAACTGCCAAGGTTCCATATCCATATTTTCTCTTCTTTCTTTGTCCAAAGGGCAGAAGGTTTCCTCATGTGCAGCTTTGCCGGGGGGGATGATGGTACAGATACCCATGAGCGCGATGTTCCAAAAAAACTTACCGAAAGGAGAAAGGCAACAAAAAGGTAAGTTGCGAAAACCCCATGTGAAACTTTGTCGTGAAGTTATTTTCCTTGGGCGGCTTCGACTTATGTATGGAAAACCTGCACGCACGGGAACCTTGCCACGATTGAACATGCCCTCACCGTGTTCGGAACCGCTCAGCGGCTTAAGTGGCTTTGCCCATGCTCCTTGTTTCGTTTCGAGTCTGCTCAATGATCCAAGTGATAGCGCTCCACCCTTATCCCGTTTTCGAGTAAAGACGACGCCTTGAACGGCGGTGCCAAGGATGCCAAGGTGTCTTGCCGATATGGCACCGACAACAGGCTGCTAAGGACCCATTCCTCAAAGCGCTTGTGGTAGGACTACACATGCCGACAAGATTCATCCAGAAAGAGCGTAGGGAAAATCCCGTACATAAAGTCAGCTTAACAAGGAAGATAACACGTGTTCATTCATTCAAAATGGGGTGAAATTTGCTTAAGATACTGCCCTTTTTTCTAAGTACATCTTTATTTGACTTTCTCCCCTAGGAGAGATTACGAGAAGAAAACTATGGAAAGCAGAGGCAGGATACAAGAAGAAAAAGATGGCGAAAGGCTCTCGGCAGAAGCCCAGCCTGACCCCTCTGGACCAGCACTGCGCGGACGAGCAGGGCTGCCAGATGGGCAGGCAAGAGCTGGTCCCTCCTGAACCAGCATTGCACGGAGGAGAAGGCCGGAGCAAGCAGAAAGGAGGATGGACCCCTGAAGCCGAAGTCCGCGGGTCTGCTGGAGCTGGAATATGAGGCAGCACCCGAGACTGAAGCACCCGGCAAGGACGTCTTGTTGGGAGGGGGAGAGGCGTGAGGCTGGCAATGACGGTGCGGCCGGCAGTCAGTCCGAGCTCGAATCTTCGGGCTCCGACTTGACCGCCCGAGGACCGGGCTCATCGCCATTGTCTTCGCCATTGTCCTCCCCATCACTCTTGCCGGAGGACAGGCTTTCGACACTGCTCGCGCTCTCTTCACAGCAGCTGAGGCGGATGCCGGAGCTCCCATAAATCTTGATGGAGAGTGTATCGGCCTCCGTCATTTTGAAACAAAGAACGTGCCCCACCTGGATATTATGGGCACGGGTAAAGGTCTTCCAACCGCTCCTGAGGAACATGATGCGGCGCGCTGGGTAATCAGCCTCCACCCACGTCGCACCATTGCAGCACCCTGTCACCCGCAGCCACGGGAAGGATGGCCGGTCGTTCTCCACTGCCCTGCGAAGGGGCGTGGGAGACGTAGGTGGCTCCAGAGAGGACCGCCCAGCTCGAGGATGAAGTCCAGCGCCGCCCCCTCGGTGTGGGCCTCCTCGTCAGAGAAGCTTGGCATCGAAGAAGGGGTGGAGCAGCGCCCCGCCTCCCTCGACCTCAACCTCCGCGGTAGCCGTGGGCCCTCGCACCTCCTCCTTCATGCGAACTCAAACCTCCCGCCGCCTCCGCGGCTGAAGCGGTGGCATGATCCTGACAAGAGCTCCTCTTCGCAGTCGAGGAAGGAGGTAGCCCTCGCCCCTGGTCATGGCGAAGGGCGAACGCTACCTGGAGATCAAGAAGATGAGGGAGGAGGCGGGCTACGGAGTCTTGCACTTGGAAGGCGGAAGAAGGATGGATGAGCCCCGCCCCCTCCGTCCCCAATTTATAGGAGGAAGCATGGGGGCTGGCTCTCCCCTACTCCAAAAGACGCCGCCCACCTCCTCCAATAGCGACACCATTGTTCACGGAGCAAATAGCAACCGCCCTATTGCCCCAATCCATCGTGATGCAGTTACTACCTTTCCTCAGGGACTTTAAGTCATGGATGCCCGTTGCTAGCCCCCTTGCCATGCATGCGGCACGCATGGCGGAAAAAGACCTAACGCGATAATTAAAAAACTCGACAGCTGCACCGCGCACATATCCCACTACCCGCATTCAATGGGCATCATGGGGAAGTGCAACAAGCTCAATGACCAGAACTTCAAGGCCCTGCCACGTGTGCCCGTGCACTGGTTGGGCCTGGCCCAAACGCCCCGCGACGTGTATGGCCCAGGCCCAGCGGCTCCTATCGGTGCACTAGAGTTTTTGGGCCATCTAGTGCCCCTTAACTCGTTCACGGGCAGTAGTAGTCGTCCCGGCGGCAGGGCCTAGCAAGAAATTACCAAGAACTAGCACAGAAGACCCAAGACTACCGGCAACACCTTGCCGGGAGGGCCATAGAGCCTCCAGGCCCCCGGCAAGGCAAGGTCCCGGCAAGGCGAGGCCCTGGCAAGCACCGCCAGTGCACAGGACAGGTGTTGATCCACCTGGACGCGTGTCCCAGCATCAATGTTGGAGGGGGCTAAGTGGCGCCGATGGGACGGCCCCCGTCTCGTCCTACTGACGGACTAAGGCCCCTGACGTTGCATTTAATGCTCTTGTCCTACTCTGTCAGGGTTAGGTATGATAGTACTGTAGCGGCACTGTGCATCCCACGTGCACACTGTACACCACTGTTGGGATTCCCTTAAGTATAAAAGGAGACCCAGGGCATTACAGAGGAGGACTTTTTGGACTCTTTGGCTTTTGGGCTTTCGGGAGTTAGGCAGTTAGACAACCGGACAGCCCGACGGTTAGAGAGGGAGAGAAGGTTCCCAAGCTCACGTAGCAGCCATTCATGACGCGCCTGTAGCCCAAACCCTAGAACAGGATCAATACAACCAAGCAGGAGTAGGGTTTTACGCATCCGTGCGGCCCGAACCTGGGTAAAAACACCCCGTGCGCAGCTCACCAGACCGGCTCTTCGTGCTAGCACGCTCCCTTGCCGAACCGAAAGGGGCCCCGTGGTCCCATAGGTGTTCGTTCCCACGACATCGCCGCTCCTCCGAGCCGGTCTCCTCCGAGCGTCGCCACCTCTCTCCTTGGCAACGCCGGTAAGGCCCCTCCCCTCTCCCCCTCCCTTTGTCCATGTAGGCTCCGCTTCTACCTTGCCTCCACCGCTTGCCCCCACCCACCGTAGCGTAGCTGTCTCCCTCGCCCCGCTCGCCGCCGCTCCTGACTCGATTCCCCCTCTCCCCGCGCTCGATTTGGTCATCGGAGGGCGTTTTCCAAGTAGGAATTTGAGTAGTTGTAAAAGTTTATTAATTTTGAGTAGGAATTTGTTTATTAAAAAGTTGTAAAAGTTATAAAACAGTTGTAAAAGTTTATTAAATCTAAGTAGTATTTTTGTATTAAATAGTTGTAAAATTTTATTAAATAGTTGTAAAAGTTTATTAAATTTGAGTAGGAATTTGTATATTAAATAGTTGTAGAAGCATATTAAATAGTTGTAAAATTTTATTAAATTTGAGTAGGAATTTGTTTATAAGTTGTAAAAATGCTGGTGATTATACTTATAGTTGTTCTCGGCATCGACAATGCCCGACCTGCATCCTCGTCGTCGACTTGGCGGTGACATCCTTGAGAGGCGCCATGTTCGAGACTGGGCCCCGCCGGGCTAGCACTGGGAGGTGCTACCGACCGGGGCGCGTAGTTTGGTGAGGAATTGGGGTCTCGTCGTCGACCCGGAGCTTCTTTGGTGGCGATCGCGTGGGCCACTATTGGTGTGGAGGGAGCGGGACCCCGCGGAGGTGGTACGTCGTCGTGTCAAGGAGGAGGACTAGCACATCCGCCACTACATGGCTACGTTGGATGCGAGGTTCTCTAATACCTAGCAGGTTCTTCAGGGATCTCACCCAAGTTATGATCATATGATGGTTCCTTCTCTTTGGGTGTCCACCGCCCGCGGCTCTGGAACTGCGAGTCAACTGGATTATTTGATAATATTTGATTTGTATTAGTGATATTATATGATAATATTCGAGATGTATTAGTGATAATATTCAATGATGCATTAACTGGATTATTTGAGACGAGGTATTAGTGATATTATATGATCATGTTATATGATCATATTGTTGCATTGATGTGTATTGATTGCATCTCCAGTATTGTTCTTCTCGATACTATGATTCGGGTTTTGGTTATTGAAGGCATTCTAATTGTTTTATCTTTCTTCTGGATTAGCTAGTTAAGCTATGGACGATAGCGGAAGAGACCATGATCAAGAGAATATAATGTTCGACATGATAAACCCCCAATCGACGAGAATGAATAAGCATATGATGGCTCACAATATCTTAACCCATTCGTTGAGGGAATTGAGGAAGAACCAAGAGACAAAGGGGAAACGAATAATGATGGCGAAGAAAATCTTCCCCAATTAACAAAGTCCGACGAGGTATATATATATATTAGGCCTCTGGTGATCATTAGATGCATTAATTGATTTATGTGTATATATATTAACGAATCTTTCTTCTTTTAGCCATCCGATTCAAGTAAATCTTCTACAAGTGTACGAGGCCTGGCCAAAAAGTTGCCCGAGAACATAAAGTACAACATCGCTGTCAAAGCATCATGTGATCCGATTGCTACTTTAGACAAGGCCCGTAAATTTACAAATCAATGCGGAGTTCTTGTTAGGGACCACATCCCGATCACTGTTCGATAATGGAATAAGCCAAAGGAAAATCAAGGAGTTTCTTATGTAACCAAAAGATTGAAAGATTTTCTTTGGGAAACACTACTAAAACATTTCAACCTACCATAGCATTTGACAGATGACGAACGGTTGTAGGTCAAGAAGTTCGCTCTTCAGAAGATGGCCACACAATTCTAGTCCTATAAGAAAAGATTATATGCCAAGTACATCAAGGCAGGAAGGAAGGCTCCAGGATTCACTGGAGCACTAGTGAAGGTAAAATATCACCGGGACGAATTTCTGAAGTACAAGGAATCGGCTGAATCTAAGGAAAGATCGAGAAAAAATAAGATAAATGCTGACAAAAAATAGTATCACCATGTTCTGGGGATAGGTGGCTACAAGACAGGCCTCCCTAAGTGGGATTTATTTGAGGCCAAGATGGAGGCTGACGGGGTCACTACAAAAACAAAGAATTGGCCCAAGAGGGCTAGGACTTGGTTTTATGCGCATGGGGGAAAGTTGGATCCAAAACAATGGAGATTATTGAACAAACATCTCTTAAAAATGCCTCGGACTCTTTACTTAAAGGAATAGAAGATGCTCAAGCTGGGGTGTGCATCCCCGAGAGAGAGAATGACGAGCTTACACACGCCCTCGGGAATCCTGAACACGGAGGACGAACACGAGGCAAAGGCGTTATTCCGTGGGTTCAGGGGTTTTCGGACTGGAATGACACTTACAGAAGCCCTTAGAGAAAAAGAAGCAGGATGCAGACCAGCTTCAAAGTTTAGAAAAAAAGAACGCAGAGTTGGAACGCATTTGTGTGTGGCGTGGAGAGCAACTGGCCACCATTAGCCAGCAAATACCAGCTACACGACACGAGCAAGCAAATCCACCATTGGATAGTACACTCGTCTTTGCAAAAAAGCAACATGGGTTCCATGGGGGTCTCAGTCGATGATGCACTGGTGGCTCGCTACCCCATGGATGATATCAAAGATAGGACAAGTTGTGAGCTACACATGAAACTGAAGAACATATCCATGAAGGTGGTGGTCGGCTTTGCTCTCCCGAATGCACCCAGAGAAACCATCCATGTCAATCCGATTCCAGCTGGCTATGCTCATGTTGGGGTGGATGAAGTTCTGGAGGGATATGCCTCACTCGATCTTGACTTCCCTGGAGGTGAAGGGGAGAAGTCCTACGTTGTCTCATTTTATGAAGAAAGGATTGCATCATGTTTCCAAACTCGGTGCCAAGGCCACCCCACCTCGAGATGGAGTTGAGCGCTAGTCCGTCACATCGATGTCCGCCGAGTCAGCTGACTCCGCCCCTTATGTCCTAGCAGCAGGGCACAAAGCGGAAGAGAGCACCAAAGAAGAAACCCGAGCCTCCTGCCAAAAAGAAGTTAGCTTACTAGATGAATGAGGAGGAAACCAATGCGACCATGGCTGCCCAAGTGAATTCCCATTTTGCACCGACATCGGTGCCTCCACCTAAGGACAACATACCTGCTTCAGTCATACAACGCTTTGTGGATTCTATACAGCGATCCCTGGTACAAAATAGGCCTTCAGATGACTATGAATGCTCTATTAGCAAGTCATATCATGAACAAATGTAACACTCGTCGGGACATACAAGTGGTAATAAGTGCGGGAAAATAGTTCCCCAGCTCAGAGAAGAGGCAGTGCAATCGATCCCCCAGCTGAAGGTGAGTACCGATAAGGCGGTAACGACTGGCAACATTGCTAAAGAATTAGGTTTCACTGTTGAACAAATCTGAGGCACTGAGAAATTCGCTAAGGCTGAATTAGCATGGAAATATGTGCCCGGGAAACCTCTGGTCAGACTAAGCAGGTCCCGCTTCGGTCGACGCAAATGTGGAGATTACATGAATGGTACATGATAGAAGTAAAGATAGGGTGACATATCCTCCTAGTAAGGGTCAAGAAAGATGATTTCTTCTATGATTCAGAGATAGTGATTGAGGTTTTAGAAATTTTCAGTTATACAATCAAGACAAACTCGAAAAATCTATTGTCAGTTGCTATTGTCTGTAAGTGATTTCTTTCTATATTTAATTCTCTAGATTAGCTTGTTCATTGCCTGTAATTATCCACACTATATTCTTTTCTACGCTATTATGCAGAATCAAGATTCTCGAATGTCGAAGAAATGGAATCTTTGACGTTGGGTTCATTGACCCGTATATCATTCATGAAATAGTGGTAAAGAACCACACCGCTGACACAGAGGCTAACTTGCTAATGTTTTTGAAGGAGCAAATTATCAAAACAGATATACTATTTCCTTACAACTTCAAGTGGGTGTTACTGTCTTGACCTAAAAATTATATTTTGCTTACTCGATGCTAAGTGTAGTTGAGTTATGCATGCCTAATTATATAAACATGTGCGTAGCTTCCAGTGGATCATGCTAGACATTAAAGTTGACGCTGGAACTGTTGAAGTCTTTGACACACTAGCTAAAGACCTCAAGACTACAACAACATGATTAAAATGCTCGATAGGTAATTTCAATCAATATTGTACTATATCGGTCTTTGTCATTGATTTCCTGATATCAAGTAATCAATAACTCCTTTATTCATTTTCTTTGCCGGGCAGGGTTTGGAAACGGTTCACCAAAGAGGTTGTCGGTGAATGGAAACCGAGAGGCTGCAATGACTACTAAGGAAGGTATAATTTAGTACTAGCTAGGTCCACGCACCTCTTTAATTCCACTATCAATACCATTATTATCTTGATTGTATATGTGTGTGTATGCATGGTCATATGAGAAATTATATATATGATATACGTATGGTCGTATGAGAAATTATACTATATATGCATCTCGTGTATAGTACGTAGTAGCATAAAATATGTCTGAAATGAAAAAGAATTGAATGGAAAACACAAAACGAAAAGGAACCATAAACCCCAACCAAAAAATCATTAGTCCCGGTTGGTGACACCAACCGGGACTAAATGTACCCCAGCCCCCGACGCGCGCAGGCTACCATGTGGAGTGTCGCTAGTCCCGGTTGGCGTGCGTAGGCTGCCACGTGGAGGGACTTTAGTCCCAGGTCGTGGCCAACCGGGCCTAAAGGGTGGGGGCCTTTAGTCACGATTTATTAGTCTCCGTTGGACACCCGGGACTAACAGGCTTCGTCAACCGAGACTAATGCCCATTTCTCCACTAGTGTCCTATGTGCTTGAGCTTGGGGGGAGAACAATGAACACAACGATCTACCTAGGTTTGGGCCACCTTGTGATGTAAAATTGTACTCCTGTTTGCCTGAATTTCTTGGGTTCAAGAGAGGAGAATATAATGTGTCCGGTCCGGATGCCCCCTCCTCCTACTTATGTGGCCTCGGCCCTCTTCCCCCGAAAACACCCAGCAGGAAAGGTCACCACAATCGTCCAGTTTGAAGGGGACAGGATTGCGGCCTATGCTGACAAAAGTAGTGTTCATTTGCTAAATCTTCTACCTATGACGCATCTGTGGGCTCGGTGATGACATCCTTCCTGACGAGTCCCCGGCCTTGGTCTTCTTTCACCCAAAAGGAAACCTTTTGGGGGTCGCTCGGTGACATGACAGGCTAGTGATAACCCAAAAGTATAGGGGATCAATTGTAGCCTTTCTCGATAAGTAAGAGTGTCGAACCCAACGAGGAGCTAAAGGTAGAACAAATATTCCCTCAAGTTATATCGACCACCGATACAACTCTACGCACGCTTAACATTCGCTTTACCTACAACAAGTATGAAACTAGAAGTACCTTGTAGGTGTGATAGGATAGATTTACAAGATAATAAAGAACACGTAAATAAAAACTAGGGGCTGCTAATATAAAGAAACAACTAAGTTAGTTTAACGAGTGTGGAAAAGTGGTGGTAGGAGTTGTGGAATTGTCCCTAGGCAATCGATAACTAGGACGGTAATCATTATTGCAATTTTATAAGAGGGAGAGGCATAAGCTAACATACTTTCTCTACTTGGATCATATGCAGTTATGATTGGAACTCTACCAAGCATCTACGACTACTAAAGATCATTAAGGTAAAACCCAACCATAGCATTATAAGGTATCAAGTCCTCTTTACTCCCATATGCAACAACCCACCTACTCGGGTTTATGCTTCTGTCACTCAAGCAACCCACCATAGGCGAATCATGAACACATTGCAACACCCTATAGCGAGGATCCCTCATGATTGAGCGACACGGAGAGCACCATAGGACATCACCAATAATTAAACATGCAACTCAAACCAATCATGATCATCAATCAACCAATAGGACAACAAAAATCTACTCAGACATCATAGGATGGCAACACATCATTGGATAATAATATGAAGCATAAAGAACCATGTTCAAGTAGAGGGTACAACGCGTTGCGGGAGAGTGGACCACTGTATATAGATGGGGGGAAGGTGATCGATGTGTTGGTGAAGATGACGGAGTTGTTAGAGTAGATTGCCGTCATGATGATGGCCCCGACGGCGTTCCGGTGCCACCGGGAGAGAGGGGGAGAGAGCCCCCCTCATTATTCTTCTTCATTGACCTCCTCCCTAGATGGGAGGAGGGTTTCCTCTGTGGTCCTTGCCCTCCATGGTGGCGGAGGGGCGAGAGCCCCTCTGAGATTGGATCGCTCACTCTCTCTGTTTCCTTCTGTTTCTGCGCTCCTGGATTCTGTCCTTTCACCATTTCTTAAATATCCGGAGATCTGTAACTCCGATTGGGCTGAAATTTTGAGGGGATCTTTATCCATAAATTAGCTTTCTTGCAGACAAAGGACAGATCCAACCGACCTAAGGGGTGGCCACAAGCCCTCAGGGCGCGGCCAGGGGGTGGGTCGCGCCTAGCAGGCTTGTGACCTCCTCGGGCATTGTCTCGTGTTGATTCTTTTTCCCAAAAATCACATATATTCCAAAAAATCTCTATAAGTTATTATCGTGTTTGGACTTTGTTTGATATGGATTTTTTGCAAAACAAAAAACATGCAACAAACAGGAACTGACACTGGGCACTAGATCAATATGTTAGTCCCAAAAAATAGTATAAAAAGTTGCCAAAAGTATATGAAAGTTGTAGAATATTGGCATGAAACAATCAAAAATTATAGATACGACGGAGACGTATCAGCATCCCCAAGCTTAATTCCTGCTCGTCCTCGAGTAGGTAAATGATAAAAAAGATAATTTTTGATGTGGAATGCTACCTAGCATAATCTTGATCATATAATCTAATCATGGCATGAATATTAAGATACGAGTGATTCAAAGCAATAGTCCATATTGACATAAAGACAGTAATACTTCGAGCACACCAACAAGGCAATCATGTCCTTTCGAAATAACATGGCCTTAGAAATTTATCCCTACAAAATCATATGGTCTGGCTATGCTCCATCTTCCCCACACAAAGTATCTAAATCATGCACAACCCCGATGAACAAGTCAAGGAATTGTTTCATACTTTTATGTTCTCAAACCTTTTCAACTCTCACGCAATACAGGAGCATGTGCCATGGATATAGCACTATAGGTGGAATAGAATATGGTGGAGGTGATGAGGAAAATGGAGAAGATAGTCTCACATCAACTAGGCGTATCAGCGGGCTATGGAGATGCCCATCAATAGATATCAATGTGAGTGAGTAGGGATTGCCATGCAACGGGTGCACTAGAGCTATAAGTGTATGAAAGCTCAAAAAGAAAACTAAGTGGTCGTGCAAATGATGAACATTCCACTAGCTATATGAAACTAACAAAATAGGAGACTCTCTATCATGAAGATCATGGTGGTACTTTGAAGCACAAGTGTGGAAAGAGATAGTAGCATTGTCCCTTCTCTCTTTCTCTCATTTTTTTATTTTGGTGGGCATCTTTGGCCTCCTATTTATTTATTTACTTATTTGGGATTCCCTAGCCTCTTCTATTTTTTTGTAAAGTCCGGAGACTCCTCCCAACTTGTGAGGGAATCATAGCTTCCATCATCCTTTTCTCACACGGGACAATGCTCTAATAATGAAAATCATCACACTTTTATTTACTTACAACTCGATACCTAGAACAAAAATGTGACTCTATATGAATGCTTCCAGTAGGATACCGGGATGTGCAACGATCTAGGCTAGCAAATGACATCAAAAAACGGACAAGCCATGAAAACATCATGCAAGCTGTCTTTCGATCATGCAAAGCAATATGAAAATGATGGTGCATGTCATACTAAATGGAATGGTGGAAGTTGCATGGCAATATATATCAGAATGGCTATGGAAATGTCATAATAGGTAGGTATGGTGGATGTTTTGAGGAAAATATATGGTGGCTATTTTGAGGAAGGTGGGTTTGATGCACCGGCGAAAGTTGCACGGTACTATAGAGGCCAACAAAGGTGGAAGGGTGAGATTGCGTATAATCCATGGACTCAACATTAGTCATAAAGAACTCACATACTTATTGCAAAATTATATTTAGTTATCAAACAAAGCATTAGACGCTTGCTCCTAGGGGGAGGTTGGTAGGAGTTAACCATCGCGCGCTCCCGACCCTCACACAAAGGATGTAAACAAATCATGCTCTGACTTCGTTACATAACGGTTCACCATACGTGCATGCTATGGGAATCACAAACTTCAACACATTTATTTCTCCAATTCATGACTACTCACTACCATGACTCTCATATTACCATCTTCATATCGCAAAACTATTGCATGGAATCAAACATATCATATTCAGTGATCTACAAGTTTTATGTAGGCTTTTGTGACTAACCATGTGAATGACCAACTCCTGTTAACTATCTTAATAGATATAAGTGAAGCATGAGAGTTTAATTATTTCTACAAATATATGCCCACGCTCTAAAAATATAAGTGAAGCAAAAGAGCATTCTACAAATGGCGGTTTTCTTTGTGTGAGAAACAGGCAATCCAAACTTCAAATGATATAAGTGAAGCACATGAAGCATTCTATAAAGCCATACTCAAAAGATATAAGTGAAGTGCATGAAGCATTATATAAATAAACCAAGTATTTTCTCATACAAGCATGGTGCATTATTAAAAGAAACAAAAAAGCACATGACGCTCCAAGATTTACGCATATCATGTCACGAATAAAAATATAGCTCCAAGTAAAATTACCGATGGTTGTTAGAAGAAAGAGGGGATGCCTTCCGGGGCATCCCCAAGCTTAGTTTCTTGGGAGTCCTTGAATATCACCTTGGGGTGCCTCGGGCATCCTCAAGCTTACTCTCTTTCCACTCCTTATTCCTTCATCCATCGTGATCTCACCCAAAACTTGAAAACTTCAATCCCACAAAACTTAACAAAACCCTTGTGAGATTTGTTTGTATAATAAAGCAAATCACAACTTTATGTACTGTTGCCAACCAATTCATATTTTATTTTTGCATTTTAGATACTATATTATAATTTTTCCATGGCTTATACCACCGATACAATCGATAGTTTCATCAAAACGAGCAAAACAATGCATCAAAAACAGAATCTGTCTTAAACAGGACAGTCTATAGCAATCTGAACATTCACCATACTTATGTAACTCTAAAAATTCTGAAAAATTAGGAAAAGTGTTGTGTAAAAATGTCAAAAACTTTTGACATTCCAGTAAAAAACGTAAATTCACGCACTACAGCCAAAGTTTTTGCTTTTGCACTGCACACACCAAACAAGCAATCTAATCATCCTAAAGGCAAATCTTGGCACACTATTTTTATAATACAATGGATTTATACAAGGGGATACTTATTTTTGTTGAAAAGTTTCTGTAATCAAGATTTGCAAAGTTTGCATGGGCATGAACAAAGATTAAGGCTAGCTCCCACTTTCACAATGCTCGTCTCTCTCACTTTCACTTTTCTTTTTGAAAAACGTTTTAGGTTCCCCTATTTATTTTTTAGTTTTTAAACTATATAAAAGAACACAACGGAATTAAATGACTCTCTAAAACTTCCGGATTATCTCCCTGGCAGCGCTTTCTTTAAAGCCATTAAGCTAGGCATAAAGTGATCAAGTAATGGATCCACCCGGATCCCAAGGTATATCAAAGACAATTTTAGTTAACAATAATTTGTAATTTAGTATTGAGCACAAATTAACATATATCATGCAACAACGAAGTGTAACTCTCTTCGTATGCATTGACATGTCATAAAAGAACAATTCATGCACACAAAGTAAAGGCCAATACATAGCATAAGCAGTTTCTTGCAATTTTATCATATTGGAAACATAGAGAGGTGGAGATGTAGTTCCTATCTCATAATAATTGCAAGTAGTAGCAGCAAGAACATGCATATTATATCTATCAAAATCACCATGTGTAATAGTAAAAGGCAACCCATCTATATAATCCTTAATAAGTGCAAACTTCTCCGATATAGTGTAGTTGGAAGAATTCAAAAAGATAATAGGACTATCATGCGTGGGTGCAATATAAACAATTTCATTCTTAACGTAAGGAACTATAGCAAGTTCATCTCCATAAGCATAATTCATATTGGCATCATGGCCACAAGCATAGCAAGCATCAAGTTCATCAAAAAGGGATATTTCAAATGAATCCAAGGGATCATAGCAATCAACATAGCATTCATCTGTCGGTAAGCATGAAGGGAAATTAAACAATGTATGAGTTGAATAATTACTCTCATTAGAAGGTGGGCACGGGTAGCTAATCCGTTGTTCCTCCTTTTGTTCTTCGCTCTCCTCCTCATCTTATTCATCTAATGAGCTCACAGCTTCAGTAATTTCTTCTTCCATAGATTCCTGTAAAATATTAGTCTCTTCCAAAGCAGCGGTCATTCTTTCAATAAACTCTTTGACATAAGCATTATAAGCATAGTTTTCATAGCAATATTTGAGTATGGCAAAAATTTCAGATTCATAAAGAGTAGCATCATACTTTTCAATGAAAGAAGCAATTTCATAGGCACCCTTAAAAGCAACAAATTCTTCAATTTGTTCAACATCATTATAGCAATAGGCCTCCTTGGCATAAGAGGATAATATTTCATTATCATTAAACACACATTGGTAGGGAAGGTGTTTTTTAGCTTCTTTAGAACAACAAGTAAAATCATAAATTTCACATAGATTCCAAGCATAGCAACACAAAGTATTAGTTTGATGCCACAAGAGTTTCCCTTTTTGAGATATGCGGTGTCGCACATAATGAGCATGCTCATTTAATGATTTTCCCTCAACTAAGCTAGTTGGGTTTTCAGCATGAGCACAAGTGGATCGAAGATGACCCAAGTAATATTCTTCGGTCGTACAGAACACTAGTGGTTCCTCAACTTTTGGAGCAGCAAGTACAACTATTTTTTTTTGGTATTTTGCGTTTCCTACCCATATCTAAAGATAGAAAACAAGTTAAAATAGAAAATAAAAATTACTTAGTGATAAAGCAAACAAGCACACAATAGAATATTCACCCCACGCTATTGCTCCCCGGCAACGGCGCCAGAAAAAGGTCTTGATAACCCACAAGTATAGGGGATCAATTGTATCCTTTCTTGATAAGTAAGAGTGTCAAACCCAACGAGGAGCTAAAGGTAGAAAAAATATTCCCTCAAGTTCTATCGACCACCGATACAACTCTACGCACGCTTAACGTTCGCTTTACCTACAACAAGTATGAAACTAGAAGTACTTTGTAGGTGTGATGGGATAGGTTTGCAAGATAATAAAGAACACGTAAATAAAAACCAGGGGCTGCTAATATAAAGAAACAACTAAGTTAGTTTAACAAGTGTGGAAAAGTGGTGGTAGGAGTTGTAGAATTGTCCCTAGGCAATCGATAACTAGGCCGGTTCATTATTGCAATTTTATAAGAGGGAGAGGCATAAGCTAACATACTTTCTCTACTTGGATCATATGCACTTATGATTGGAACTCTAGAAAGCATCCGAAACTACTAAAGATCATTAAGGTAAAACCCAACCATAGCATTATAAGGTATCAAGTCCTCTTTACTCCCATATGCAACAACCCACCTACTCGGGTTTATGCTTCTGTCACTCAACCAACCCACCATAGGCGAATCATGAACACATTGCAACACCCTACAATGAGGATCCCTCATGCTTGCGCAACACGGAGAGCACCATAGGACATCACCAATAATAAAACATGCAACTCAATACAATCATGATCATCAATCAACCAATAGGACAACAAAAATCTACTTAGACATCATAGGATGGCAACACATCATTGGGTAATAATATGAAGCATAAAGCACCATGTTCGAGTAGAGGGTACAGCGGGTTGCGGGAGAGTGGACCACTGTAGATAGATGGGGGGAAGGTGATGGAGGTGTTGGTGAAGATGACGCAATTGTTGGAGTAGATCGCCGTCACGATGATGGCCTCGACGGCGTTCTGGTGCCACCGGGAGAGAGGGGGAGAGCCCCCCTCCTTCTTCTTCTTCTTCCTTGACCTCCTCCCTAGATGGGAGGAGGTTTTTCCCTTTGGTCCTTGGCTTCCATGGAGGCGGAGGGGCGAGAGCCCCTCCAAGATTGGATCTCTCTCTCTCTCTGTTTCCTTCTGTTTATGCGCTCCCAGATTCTGGCCTTTCACCGTTTCTTAAATATCTGGAGATATGTAACTCCGATCGGGCTGAAATTTTGAGGGGATATTTATCCATAAATTAGCTTTCTTGCAGCTAAATGACATATCCAACCTACCTAAGGGGTGGCCACAAGCCCTCAGGGTGCGGCTAGGGGGTGGGCCGTTCCTAGCAGGCTTGTGACCTCCTCGAGCATCATCTCACGTTGATTCATTTTCCCAAAAATCACATATATTCCAAAAAAAATCCGTAAGTTTGTATCTCTTTTGTACTTCGTTTGATATGGATTTTCTGCGAAACAAAAAACATGTAACAAACAGGAACTGGCACTGGGCACTGGATTAGTATGTTAGTCCCAAAAAATAGTATAAAAAATTGCCAAAAGTATATGAAAGTTGTAGAATATTGGCATAAAACAATAAAAAATTATAGATACGACGGAGACGTATCAGCTAGTCATGCTCCCTTAGCAGCAAAGACGCAAACTAACTGCTCGCGCCTGTCCGTATGTCCCCTAGCGCCCCTGGGCATGGCCCTTGTCACCCACATGACTGTGCAGGGCCATAACTCCCCATCGGGCTACCTTGAAGGAACAGCCTCACGAGGGCCTCGGGAGGCCACCCTGCGGGGGGAGGCGGAGGGACGCCCCAGAAGCTGCTTGTACCGTATGTCCCGTGAGGTCAGCCCCTCGCGAGGGGTATGGCCACGGAGCCTGTCGGTGGGCCCTGCAGCATGCGAGACACTAGGCGCGTCCTGGGCTACGGGCAGACGGGCCTGGGTACCCCTATCCCAAAGGCCCGACAATAGCCCCCAAGCACACGACAGACATGGTTCTGCCAGTTGGAGCGGGCGAAATGACGCGGGCCCCAACCGCCCATGGGCCAGGCACGACGCGTGGCGCATGGTGGATCGTGCACCGACTCCACTTCCCATGATGCCTTGGGGATTGTGCTCTTGCCTAGAAAAACCACCGTCCACGTCGGGCAAAACCATCATTGCTCAGCTTCTCCCGTACGCTTCCTTGCTGTACCGCTCCTCCTTCCGTGCACGAACGCCGCCTCCTCGTATCTTCCCCTCACCATGGAGAAAAAGGGAAGCTCCATTGACACTGGAGCATAGGTGGGGTCATTCGCGTCCCACGCCCCCGCCTCTGCTGGGAGCAACGGGGGCCTATGCCCAAGGCCGACCCCGATGCGGTGGCGCTGGGCCGCCGGCGACGAGTAAGTGCATTACCATCCCAACCTTTCGTTGCATGTCTCATTTGGGCCAGTAAGTTTGATCACTCACTCTGCAGGGCGCCTACGCTCAAGGGGTGAAAGGGTGCCACGCTTGAGGTGCCCCTTCACATGCCGCCCGCCGGTACAGCCTCAGCCCCCGCGCCTGGCTTGGTGGGGTCGAGTAGGCCCACATCGGAGCCCTGGGGCACGCATCCGTTGTCGCCGTGCACATCCCCAGGGACGCCATGCGCGAGGTGTAGCTGGCCCGTAGGGAAGCGATTGTGATCAAGCAGGAGGTCGATGTGGCCCTCCGCAAATGAGAGGCCGCCCGGACCGCATTTGACTAGGAGGCAGAACGCGAGTGCCTCGAGCCCCTAGAGGGACAGTTCCTCGCTAACAAGGCCGCCCTCGATGTGATGCGCGATGAGTCCATCGTCGAGCTCGGGGGGAGGCTGCAAGCAGGGTTGACGCCGATGCGAGGGTGGCTCGCGAGCAGGAGGCCGCCCTAGAGGAGTACCGTGACAAATCGGCAAAGCAGGAGGCCTGCTTCCAGCTTCGTCAGTACGCGCTCCTCAAGGAGGCTGGTGAGCTCAAGGAGCGGCTCTAGACCGCCAAGGCCGATCTCCAGGCCACCCTCGGGAGCAAGGGTGGCATTGAGGCAGACTTGGCGTTGCTGCAGAACCAAGTTGGTGAAGCCACCGACACCGTGTAGCGGGCCAAGGACTATGAGGCACGGGCGCGGATGATGGAGGCTTAGCGCGCTAGGTAGTTATTGGATCTTGCCCAGCACATGTGTGGCGCACTTCGCCGCTTCGTCAAGGATACCCCAGAGCAGCCCCGCCCGCATGGGGACGAGGTCTACCTCGACTTCTTCCTAAAGGTGGTGGAGGTCTAGAGTCGGGTGTCTCCAAGGTGGACGCGGACATCGAGTTGAGCACCCATGACCTCCTGGACTGCGCATTGACGCGTGTCTTCTCCAACCTCCAGCGCTACGATCCTGCCTTCGACCTCTCCCGTGTGATGGAGCCGATGCCTGCAGAGCTTCGGATCCCCTTAGGGACAAGGTGTGAGAGCACGTGGGTCTTTGGTCGGGTGGTTTGCTGAAGGTGCGTCTTCCGAGGAGAGCATCGGCCCCAGTGCAGAACTCCTCGGCAGCCGTGACGAAGACACTGCTTCCTCTGCTTAAGTCATGTGCTCCCTCATGTCGTATCGTGAACCACCTTGCCCCATAGGGGCATAAGACCTTGGTAGGACTCTTTTGTTTTATGTTGTAGTTAATTTTCATGCCTTATGCATCTTTGCTCCCTTTGCGGGGCCTTTTTCTTTTTCTTTGCGCTATCCCCTTGCACTGCATCTTTGGGGTCCATTCTCTTAGCATGCCCCGTGTCTTCGGCGAGGCTCCGCCCTTGAGTGAGCTCCAGAGTCCCCTCAAGGGTCGAGGACTTTCGAAGATGGTGGGGGTCTTTTCGGTGCAGTGCATAGGGTTCCTACTCTCTGCGCACGAGGGGCCCAGTGACAGTAGCCCCCGAGGGGCTGCAGCACCGGGTTGTCGCCCTGCCCAAGCGTTGCCTTTCTCTAGGTGCACCTCAGGAGACCCCCCCACCAGGCGATGCTTCACAAGTAGGGGTCCTCCGTAGGATGCCTTGCTCCAGATGTTGCACGATCGCCAGCTTCCGCTTTGGCATCGCGTGAGGTAGCTAGGCCCTGAGGGACTTAGTGGGGTGGCATGCATGAGGGTAGGCCCGGGCAGCCAGGGTCTGGTCCCTTAGGCCTTTCAGCGCTATCGGTGCCAACCCCCGAGCGCAGGCACCGCACGAATAGCCCCCGCACGCGCGAGGCAAAAGGGGAACTGACTGGCGCACGTCGCCTTCCTCAAGCGCGGAGCATGGGGCTTCCACTTGGCATGGGCATAGTCACGGCTCGATAGTTATTCTGCCAGTAGGGAGCATGGGGCTTCCACTTTTGCGTGGGCATAGTCGCGGTTCGACAGTTATTCCGCCAGCATGGAGCATGGGGCTTCCACTTGGGCGTGGGATCGAGTCCTCTCGAGGCCAACGGCGGCGCTCCGGGAGGCTCTAGGGCATGTACAGCCCCAAACTCATTATTGTGTGAGAGGGTCACAAGCGGTGATAAGGGAGGGGCCGAGCATTCCAAGCACTAGTCTTGGGAGCTCCCCTCTTGGTTCTTCAGGCAACGTGCCCCACGTTTCCGGTGCGGATGCACGCTCTCGCGATCCGCGGCATGAGCGCGGCGCGTGCTGGGCGACCACCGGGTCACGATGCTCGGCTTGGCAAAGCTCCTACCGGGCGGACACGCAAGCTAAGCCACGTTCCAATCCCCTCCCGTGACGGTTTCCATGGGGGCGAGATAGGTGACATGCGGGGGGGGGGGGGGGGCAGCCCACGAGCCAGAGCTCGATCGCTTAGATTTCTCGGCGCTGCTAGGACGGATCCTGACATAGACGTCGTGTCTTAGCCCGCAGTGATGGAACCGTTGGAGGGGTGGTCACGGGGACACGTCAATTCCAGGCGACGAGGAGGCATCAAAACTCATGATTTAAACAAGTGACATAAACTCACATAGAATGGTTAATCGGTTTCATTACATGACGAGGGTGTACCAGACAACCCGAGGGAAATGCAACAAGATGGAGGGGAAAGACGCTGAATTTAAAATGGACCAAAAAATCACCTGGCACTCATGCCTCTGAGGGGGCCCCGAACGCTCGACGTCGCGGGTCGCGTGGGTGCTTCGGGGGCGCCCGGGGCCTCAGGAGGCCTAGTCATGCTCCCTTCTTAGGCGCAAGATGTACTCATGCAAAGTCTCACTAGGGAGGTGCTTCTCCTATTGCAGACCACCGCCGAAGGGGGAGACATCGGGGCATGTACAGCCACCCGCGTCCTTGAAACTGTTCATGAATAGCGCGCGGAGCTCGCTCCATGAGGAGACCGAGCGTGCAACACCCTTAAGGGCCACGGGGAACTAGTTTGCCATGACCCTGTCGTTGTCACTCACCACACCGATGCTCATGGAGTAGAGTCAGAGGAATTCCATGGGGTCCGGAGCCGCGTCGTAATGGAGGGGCAGCTCGAACTTGTCGGGCCAAACCACCCTGCACAACTCATGAGTGAAAGCCCGACAACTCTCGCCACCCGAGGATGCTTTGCGCGCGCGAGCTGTCAGGTGCTAGTGCCCAGTCCCTCAGAGTCCTAGGTGATCTGATCCCGATGATGGTGACCCGACTCCTGCTTTGGGTGAGGCCTTGAGCGGGTAACAGTCGTTTCTTCCTTGGGGGTGAGGCTTCGTGGCATCGGGTACCTTCTGAGTTGCCCAAGTGCCCAATAGTGGCGACTTCACGGGCACGCTCGAGGGGCCAGGCCACCCCCTCCTAGACATAGGTGATAGTGATGACACCATAGTGTCCCAGCATCCTAAGGATGGTGTAGCCGTAGTGGATCCCCGCCATGAACTTGGCCAGCGCTGGGTAACCCATGATGGCATTGTATGGGAGGCAAATGCATGCCACCTCGAAGTCGATGAGCTCAACATGGTGGTCTCCGTCAACGAGGGTCTTGAGGACAGAGACGTCATTGATGATCGGTGAACACAGCATGTGGAGCATACTCGCGTCGCCCACGCACCTTAGGCCATCCCCGGAGTCAAAGGATATGGGGCCCTTCTGCCACCTAGGAGGTCGGGTGGCCCCCTACCGTTGGGGGGCGACACCTGACTCGCAAAGGGCTTGCTTGATATAGGGGCTAGCGAGGGCGGGTAAGAACCACCGAGGATGCATGCCACCGCTCGGGGGCCCTGGTGGTTCCCGGCTCCCTCACCGAGCTGGCTACTTTCGTTTTCCTCGAGTGGTGGTGGCTGATGTAGAATGACGATGTTACCTTGGGAGCGTGCCTCGCGGGGTCGGCTGCTTCCATCATGTCCAGCAAGCCCCCGAGCTATCTGTCTCCGTGGCTGGTGTTGGGCTTGTGGCGGCCCATGTGCCGGGTGGCACGCTCGCCGTGAGCGGGCTCGAGCATTCGGTAGTCCTCCGTGTTGTGGGTACACACGTTGTGGTAGTCGCCAGAACATCCTGCCGCCCCCCTTGGGTGCATCGTCATAGGGGTCGGGTGCCGGCCCAAACCCTACCACCAGGACCCGAAGGAGAAGGAGGAGGGAGTGAGGCGGGTCCTACAAGGGCTCATTATCGGTGTCAAATCCGGCATATCTCATAGTAGGGGTCCTAAGCTAGGCGTCTTGGAGCGATGGTAACATGGACACGGGATTTTACCCAGGTTCGGGCTCTCTCAAGGAGATAATACCCTAAGTCCTGCTTTTAATTGTATTGATATGGGGGATAGTACATAGTACATGTATCTACTACGAGATTGTAGTAATGAATATGAGATTGAGATCGTCTATTGACTAGCCTGGCCTCGGTTTATATAATGCACCGTGGGCCTAGGGTTTAGAGGAGTCCTTGTCTTGTGCGCCAAGTCTTGTGGAATCTCCCTTGTATGCATCATGGGCTCTCCGAACTGGACCATTAGTGAATCGCCCTGGGGGTCCTTGGCCCGACCCACTGGTCGGGAGATGACGTGGTGAGTATCCCCTAGTCCACGACACCATTAGTAGCCCCCTGAACCAGCCTTCAAGTTGGGGACGCTCCTCGGTTCTTCCGAACTATTCTTCATCTTCAGCCGTCGGTCTTGAAAACTAGTTCAACAAATCTTCCCATCTCCGATCTTGAGGATCGCCGAGGTGTATCTGAAGAGTTCACACGTCGGGAATCTGAGGAGCCTCTTTAAGTTATCGGCCTTTATCAATGCCTTGTAATTTTTTGCACCACACCTGGGGCTTTAAGTGTTTCCCGTGCGGCGGCGTACTCTTGCATCTGAGGTCCAACGCCGAACTACATCTGAGGCATCTTTTCACAGCCTAGCTCCAACACTATTCGGCGTTCAAGGTATCCTCTTGCATTCAAGCTCCAATGCCGGACTACATCCGAGGTGGCTTTTGCAGCCGAGCTCCGATGCTGATCGGCATCTGAGCACCAATGACGGGCTGCGTCCGAGCTCCAATGTCGGATTGTGTTGGAGGTATCTTTTTGCAGCCGAGCTCCAACACCGGTCTGCATCTGAGGTGTCATAAATTACCTCGGTCTTTGAAAATTTGAAGGACCTTATCCGAGCTTAACTACCGGAATAGTCTTTTATGGAGCCAGCCATTCGCATCCGAGCTTTATGCCGGACTGCTTCCGAGGTCTTTTGCGTAGCTGAGCTCCAACACCAGTCGGCATCCAAGGTGTCATATATTACTTCGGTCTTTGAAAAGGTTGAACAAGTTCAGCCGAGCTTAATGCCGGCAATGCCCTCTATTGAGCCAACCACATGCATCCAAGCATTACACCAGACTGCTTCAGAAATAGTGCACCACCTCAGTAGCGGGCTGATTTTTGTGGAAATTATTTCCGATCGCTGCAATTTATTCTCTGCCGAGAATTATAGCCAGTAGCCCTCAAGGTGTGTGTCAGTCTATAACCCGAGATGCACCTGAAGGAAAAGAAAAAATAATAAAGAAAATAAAACCACTGATCCCAGTAAACCCTGAGACTTAGGTCGATTTGCAAAATCGGCCTGAGGATCAAGTTTTCGCTCGGCGACATACATTAGGGATGGAAACGAGGTACGTAATAGTTTTTGAGACTCGGGTTGGGTGCGGCCGACCAACCCGAGGATCAAATCTCCTCAAAAACCGTATTGCGCTTTAACTTTGCTGCATTGAATAAGCAATGCAGGTGCCCCCGAGCCTTAGTTTGGGCACGGGTGGTCGAATTAAGGACCGACATGTGTTTGACACAAACTTTTTTTTCCATTTGACACGATTTATGTATATTGATTCTATGCATCCAAGTATTTTACATCATTAATGATCGAATCTGCATTGTACAAGACTTTGTTGACCAACCATCGGCTTCAACCTCCTTGGCCAGTAACCAAGGAGTGTTTGTCATACTTTATAAAGCCTTTAGAACGGCAAAGATTTACGACAAACAAGGCAATCCGGTCATACGGTTTTATAAACAAAGGTACATGGAGAGATATGTTATATTACTATTAATGTAAGAAACATCTTTTGGGAAAATAATTTCCTTTATAAGTTTCTTTTCCCAGGATGTTATGTTGACCATGATCGTGAAACCTCAACTCCGATCGATGTGGGAGGAAAATATTGAGGATTTAGTTTGGGGAATGTTCTCGAACTCTATGGTCTTTAATGAACCGAAATTTTCTCTTCCGTCGATGCCGACCAATTATATTCTTAAGATGTCTAGCTTTTGGCTTTGCCCAGTCTGAGGTACTAACCTGGATGACCCGGAAGTAACAATCATAGAGGTGATCCCTTTACCTCCTAGCCGAACAATCGGGAACGTAGGGGGTAAGTGTAGGATCCAGGCAACCCAACTTGGCTAAAATCTTAAGTCAAATTGATACATATTTATGGTTTTGTAATGATGATTACGGAAGGAAACACTCGCATATTGAATATAAATTCTTTAATGCTATATGTTATTGTGACTCCTTTGTGACTGTTTATCATTTGAGAGTGGCCCATCATCGGCTTCTACCCCTTTGTAAATGCTACGGAGGGTGTTTTTGCAGTAACAAGACAACCCTTAGCCAATGTCTCGGTGCTCGGAGGCTGTTGTGTTAGCAGAAACAAGGCAAGCAAATATCTAGGCTTTATAACTTTCACTTAATCACCGGTTAGTGTTCGGCGTCAGACGAGGTCAAGTCGTTAACACTCCAACCAATTTTATGAAATGCCCTTTGTTTAATATGGTCATCGGATCGTCGACCAGTTTACGCTCATTGTGACAGTTAGTTTTCGGCTTTCTCCACTGAGGTACTTGACCACTTAAATTGGAAGTACAATCGTAGTGGTTCTCCCTTTGCACTCCTAGCCAAACAAAGCGGAACGTAGGAGGCAATCACGGGAGCAGGGCAACCCAACTATTGACCGAAGACACAATTCGAAACTGATGCATATAGAGCAATATCCGAGACGCCAAGGTGGAGGTCGGCAGAGAAGATGCCAAACAGTGGGTCAGAAAATATTTCTCGAGCTAAATTATTCATAGGGAACCTCGGTCAAGACGATGTCCCTCCTCTTAAAAAAACATACAAATAGCTTAAAACTGCCATAATCTCGAAAAGCCAAGAAACTTACTTATAAACTTTGATGTTCGAACTAAATCAAGTGTTTTGGTGCCAATCCAAAAATTTCTCTTAAAATTAACACGTGATTCGGTCATGCTTTAACATGATACATCCGATCTCTCAGACTTCAAGCGGGTCAGCCTTTGGCTTCAGCCTCCATATCCCGAGGATGGAGTGTTTCTCCGAAGCCTGTTTAGCGAACTAAACTCAAGCAGCTTTAGATTGAAACTAGGCTACCCGGCTATTGACCGCATGCTAGTGTCGGAAAAAGGAGTAGTAGAAAAAGACTTTGCAACGACTAAGGAGAAACGTTTATTAAAAAACGTCTCATACAAATTTAAGAGCCCCCAAGTGACTTGGGTAAAGAATTTTATGTATAATGATTGTATGTACCGAAGTACTTATATTATATATGTGTTTGCCCGAACTTTAAACACGTCTTAACCGACCGTCCGCTTCTCCCTCTTCAGCGAAGGGCCAAAGAGTGTTATCTACTACGCCATCCGAGGATATCAGAGGTGTGTCGAATAACCAGGCAATCAGGCCATTAGGCTATGATAATCCCCAAGTGCAAGGAATCATCATAGAAATTTCCAAAGGTGGAAGTCATAAGTATGGAGTGTCGAACCCACAAGGAGCTAAAGGTAAAATCAATATTCTCTCAAGTCCTATCTGCCACCGGTACGACTCTACGTACATCGAACGTTTGCTTCCATCTAGAAAGGAGAAATAAAACTATGTTGTGGGTATGAAGAGGATAGCTTTGCATGATATCGGAGAACTAGAATATAAAAATAGTTGTTGTTATCATAATATTACAATATATTACAAATAGCGAGTGTGGAATAATGATGGGTCGGTATGCCGAATTATCCTAACCATCGGAAATCATTATTGCAATTCTATATGAGGGAGAGGCATAAGCTAACGCGCTTTCTCTACTTGAATCATATGCACTTATGATTGGAACTCTAGCAAGCATCCGCAACTACTAAATATCATTAAGGTAAAACCCAACCATAACATTATAAGGTATCAAGTCCTCTTTATTCCCATATGCAAACAACCTACTTACTCGGGTCTGCGCTTCTGTCACTCACGCCACCCACTATAAGCGAATCATAAGCATATTGCAACACCCTACAGCGAGGATCCCTCACGCTTGCGCGACATGGAGAGCACCATAAGACAGCACCAATAATAAAACATGCAACTCAAACCAATCATGATCATCAATCAACCAATAGGACAAAAGTAATCTACTCAAAACATCACAGGATGGCAACACATCATTCGATCATAATATGTAGCATAAAGCACCATGTTCAAGTAGGTGATTACAGCGGGGTGCGGGAGAGTGGACCGCTAAAAGGAGATGAGGATGGTGATGAAGAAGGTGATGTTGATGAAGATGATCACCGCGGCGATGGTTCCCCCGATGGCCCTCCGGCACCATCGGGGGAGAGGGGGAGAGGATCTCCCCCTAGTGCTTCCTCCTCCATGGCCTCCCCCTCTGTGGGCAGAGGTTCTTCCTCTGGTCCTTGGCCTCCATGGTGTTGATGGCCCCTCCAGAACGACGAAGATGGCCTCCGGTGATGGTGACCCCCTCCGGTAGGGTGCCGAAGAGGGCCAAGATTGGTTTTTCGTGGCTCTGGAGGTGTGCGGCAGCGGAACTCCTGATCTAGGTTATTTTTCGGAGGTTTTGGAATATTTGAGGATTTATAGAACCAAGAGGGAGGTCGGTGGACTCCCGAGGGGCCCACAAGCCTGGTGGCCGTGCCCCTGGGGCTTGTGGCCTCCTCGTCCTTCCTCTCGGGTGACTCTTCACTCCAGTATTTTTTATATTTCCAAAAATATTCTTCGTAAATTTTCAGCTCGTTCCGAGAACTTTTATTTCTGCACAAAAACAACACCATGGTAGTTCTACTGAAAGCAACGTCAGTCCGGGTTAGTTATAAGAAAATCATACCAAAATCATATAGAATTATTGCAAACATGGCATGAATACTTCATAAATTATAGACACGTTGGAGACGTATTAGCATCCCCAAGATTAATTCATGCTCGTCCTCGAGTAGGTAAATGATAAAAGAAGTAATTTATGAAGTGTAAATGCTAGCAAGTGCAAAAGTTTTATCAATTGCAACTCCAATCACTTCTTCTAGCGTCAATATGTATCATCAACAGTAGCTCATCTCATAAAACTTGTCATGATCAAGTAACAAGCTATTCACATGTTTAAAGTATAGACCAGAAAGCTTGTTGAAAACTAACAAACCATGTTCCTAGTCATCGAACAATTGCAATTCATCTTATTTTTGGGAAGGGTCTATGTAAGGGCTTTGATTTAGCAAATTCCACATACTCAACTATCATATAGTCTTCCATGATTGCTAGCACTCAAAGCATATTTTTAGAACAAATAGCATCCATCGAACACAGAGAAAGATAGGGTCTTAATGTTTTGCCTCCCAACTTATTTATCATATAGATAATTGTGAACAATAATAATTCATGATAAAATATATTTGTGTGGATATATATGTCTAGATCATTCCCCAACACATGACGTTTGTCAAGAGATAAAGGCAAAATATAGGAAGTGGTGAAAATCATCATGACTCTTGCATAAAGGTAAGTACTAGAAAATAAAAGATAGGACCTTCGTAGAGGGAAGCAGAGGTTGTCATGAGCTTTTTGTTTTTGTATGCGCAAAATCTTAATGCAAAGGAATGTCACGTTGTATTGCCCTTTGTGATAGCAACCTTTATTATGCAGTCTGTCACTTTTATTTCTTTGTCATCACAAATTCGTACAACACTTATTTTTCCTTACAATAAAAGATCTTACATATTTAGGAGCAATTTTTCTTGCTTTTTTGCACCGATGACAACTTACTTGTAGGATATTATTCAATCCATAGGTAGGTATAGTGAACTCTTATGGCAAAACTGGTTTAAGGGTGTTTGGGTGCACAAGTAGTATTTCTACTTGATGCGGAAGTTTTGGATAGTATGAGGTGGAAGCAAGCACCACATGTTGGAGGATCCATAACAATATAACTTCTATGCAAATATACTCAATCATAACTCACCACGTTGTCTTCCTTGTCCAACTTCAACTAATTTGCTCAAGTTTGAAAATAATTAATGGGTAATCACAATCATAGAAGATGTCCAAGATAGTATATTTATATGTGAAATCTCTCTTCCTTCAGTATTCTTTCATGAATTATTCAAGTCACCAATGCGGTGTTTGCTATCTTTCAATAAATTTCACCACCTATAATTATTATGTGTGAAGTCATACTCCCCATGGGATAAGTATATGAAGCATTTTAATTTCAGATTTATGATATTCAACTCATTCAACCATTTACTCATAGGATATAAGTGAAGCACGAGAGTGAATGACAAACTACTCCAAAAAGATACAAGTGAAGATCAATGCATAGTTAATTAGATAAATATCCATGTGAGGACTCTATCTTGTTCAATCCTCTCATATCCTGGTTTCACCTATTCTCAAAAACTTCATCCACACAAAACTCAAAAAGAACTCGTGAGATAGGTTAGTACACATAAGAACAAATCAACACTTCGTGTACTGCGAAGACAAGTTGCACAATAATTTTCAAACATTTGGTACTGTATACTATCATTTCCACAATTTATGTCTACCAATATAGGCTATGGAAACTATAGGATAAGTAGATAGCAAAACTATGGCAGCAATCTGTCCAAACAGAACAGTCTGGAGTAATTTATTAAACCAGTTTACCTCTGGAATTCTAAAAATTATGAAAATTTAGGACGTGCTAAGGAATTTATACGAAAATACTGTGTAAAAATTTCAGAAACTTTCTACGTTCCAGTAAAATATGAAAATTCAAACACTACAACAAAAGTTCCTGTTTTTTTTACACAGCACACATAAAACGTGCAATGCAAGCATCCTAAGGCAATTCTTGAAACTTTTTATTGAAAAAAAAATTATAAATAACACCTAACAGAGAACAAAATAAAATAAAATGACGCTCTAAGCAAAACTCATATTATGTGACGAATAAAAATATAGCTCCAAGTAAGATATAACGATAGTGTTGAAGACGAAAGAGGGGATGCCTTCCGGGGCATCCCCAAGCTTAGACGCTTGAGTGTTTCTTTAATATTACCTTGGGGGTGCCTTGGGAATCCCCAAGCTTGGGTTCTTGTCACTCTTTATTCCCCTCATATCGGTATCTCACCCAAAACTTGAAAACTTCAATCACACAAAACTTAACGGAACTTCGCGAGAAGGGTTAGTGTAATAAAGATAAATCATTCACTTACGTAATATCAACACAAGATTCATAATTGTTTACCCATGATAGCTACTGTATTATATCATTCCCATAATTTATATTACTCGATATAAGCTATAGTAACACTTGAAACAAGCAAACTATGCATGCAAAATAGAATCTGTCAAAAACAGAATAGATTGTAAAGATCTGATTGATCACCATACTTCCCTAACTCTAAAAAATCCCAAAAGTTAGTACCTATCACAGAATTTTCATAGAAATGTTTGTTAAAAATTCATAATTTTTTGTCTCTCCAGTAAAATCAGACAATTTGAATACTGGATGCAAAACTTTTTGTTTTTGCACAGAATCGAACAAGCAAGTATCCACACTATCCCAAAGGCTTTACTTGGCACTTTATTGAAACGAAAGGCACAAAGCATGATTACTACAGTAGATTAATCATATTAAAACATCAAAACAGAAAGTAAAAGTGTTGGGTTGTCTCCCAACAAGTTTCCTAGGTTTATCCTGGCCGAGCTAGCTAGCCAACCATTCATCACGAATATTGTGCCTGAAGGAGGCTATTGCCTCGGCGTCCGGGTAGTCAACGATCTGGGTTTTCTTGGTCAAGAACCGATTCCAAAATTGTCGTGCGGACTCTCCTGGCTTCTAGACGACATTGCTCAGGTCGGAGGAGTCTGACAGCCGAACATAGATGCCCTAGAAGTTAGACCGGAATGCATCCTCTAGATCCTCCTAGGACCCGATGGAGTTTTCAGGGAGGCTGTTCAACCAGTGCCTAGCTGGACCCTTAAGCTTTAGGGGTAGATGATTGATGGTATGGATATCATCTCCTTGCACCATGTGGATGTGTAGGAGGAAATCATCAATCCATACGGTTTGGTCAGTTGTCCCATCGTATTGCTCTATGTTCACGGGTCTAAATCCCTCCGAGAACTGATGCTACATCACCTCATCCGTGAAGCACGGTGGGTGGGTAGCGCCTCTAGCTCGAGCTATGTCGCGCCAATAATCAGCGTCTATTCTAGACCGGTTTCGTTTCTGACCTCTATTGTTGCAGTCGAGCCAAGGCCAATACCCTTCCCGTCTATCGGGTGAGTACCCTATGGATCCGTAGATGGATCTCATACGACCTACTCTGTAGTCCAGGTCGTGTCGCAGGTCGAACCTGTCATCGGTCTCTATTGGCTCTTTTCCCCATCTTCCGGGTATCGTCGGCCTATAACCGGTGTCGTCAGCTATCCTGTCTCATCCTCGAGGAGGGCGGTCTGGCTTGTCGTATAGGGTATGTTTGGGAGATGGCATGTTAGTAAGCTCATCATCGAATTGTGGCAGCAGCCTTCTATGTGGATAGCTTTTAGGTTGGTCCAAAAGACCCGGTACCGTGTCGTTCCTCAGCCGAGAGGACTCTCGTCCATCGATTGTTGAGGTTGTCTTGTTCGGCTTTAAGTTGCCGTTCTTTTGCTTTCAAGTTGCGGGTCGTGGCTATAAGTTGTTGCCTGAATAGTTCCTGATCTTCAAGGTTATCGGGGATGGCAAAGTCATCGGCTTCCAGGATGTCTTCCTCCTCGACACAGGGGAGGTCATTATCGTCCTCGGAATCGTTTTGATCATCGGGGTTGCGTTGATCTTTCAGCCTCTCGTGACTCTCTAGCGGGTGTTCAGGGATATCGGGATCGTCGAGGTCTTCCGGGGTATCTCCGTCCGCGGTGTCGATGATAGCTTTTCTTCCCTTTTCCTTTTGATCGTTTATGTGGCTTCCGGCGCCTTGACAGCGCTTCACCCGATTTGTCGCCATCATTTTTAGGTCTGTGCTCGCCATTAGCGGCTGGAGTGTCCACCATGTAGACGTCGTACGTAGAGGTGGCAGCCCATCGCCCGGTGTTAACGGGGGCGGGATCGCAATCTTCCTCATCCATGTATTCTGCCTCCTCGGAGGCATAGTCCAACATGTCGGTTAAATCCTCGATAGTGGCTATCAAGTGGGTGGTGGGTGGGACGAAAAATTCATCCTGACCCGCCTTGAGACCGATCTGAGCATGGATTGGGGTTGGGTCATCGGTAATTTTCATTTATGAGATCCGATCTAGGGCCTCGTTGAGTGTTGAGAGCTCGATCGCGTCAACCTGCTCGGAGCTTTCGGAGCAAACCTTCGATGCGTCCGAGCAAGGGGAGTGTTTGGCAAGAACAGGTATCTGGTATCTGGCACTATGGACAGATCCAGACTAAGAGTCAGGTCATCGTCGGGGTAGATCCCGTGGGCGAGACCGAAAGAGGAATCAGAGGTTAAAGCCTTAGAGTCTTCGGGCGTGGCAAGCGAGACTCCGAGCCCGGTTATCAAAAGACAACCCCAAGAGTCTACGGAGAACTCTAGGTTCCCGAATCTGACCTCTTGATCAGGGGTGAGGTTTCCGACCCGCCCTAGATGATCGGTCAGGTCAGCGTGCAACACAGTGTTGCCGAAAGCGAAGATCTGTCCAGGGACAAAAGTGTCGATGTTGCGGTCTTCTTTGTTTATGACAACACGAGCCATCGATTCCTTTGGCAATCACAACGGAACTCTCAATGAAAGCACAAATGTCGGTGTCAAAACCGTCGGATCTCGGGCAGGGGGTCCCGAGCTGTGAGACTAGGATCGATGGTAATAGCGGACGAAGGAGACGATGTTTACCCAAGTTCGGGCCCTCCTATGGAGGTAAAACCCTACGACCTGCTTGATTATATTGATGATGTGTAGGTTACAGAGTTGATATACCTCGAGATCGAATAGCTAAACCCTAGATGAGTTGTCCTCTGGTCTACAACCTAAAACCCTTCGGCTTATATAGACACCGAGGGTACCTAGGGTTTACACATGGTCGGTTACACGTAGAAGGAAAACCATGCCTATTCATTATTCCAAACGTGGAGGACATGCCACGATTCCCGAAGATTCCTTCCTGGAGACATGGCCTTCTATCAATCCGATGCTTAGTAAACGGCCCATATGGTTCGGCCCCTGAGAAAGAGGTCGACCACCCGAGGACCCCTTAAACCATGACTCCCTCAGCCCCCGAGCCTGACCCGAGGGAGGCACCGGGCGCGCCTTCCTATGCTGGGGGAGGCATGCACCGGGAGCGGGCTCGGGGATAACAGCGCTGCATGTCACATCCTTCTCCTTGGGTAGGACCTTGGACGGGCGTCGACTACTTCTTTCTTGGCGGGACAGCTTTGCAGGGCCCCACTCCTTCTTCCCCGCCAGAGTACTCGGTTGTGGCGGCCTTGTAGGTGCGCTCAATGAAGCAGACCACATCATTTCCATCGCAAAAGATGGTGATGATGCCGCTGCAGCCAAGCATCTTGAGGACGTTATAGCCATGGTGGGTCACCGCCATAAACTTGGTCGATGTTGGGTACCCCAGGATCGCGTTGTATGGGAGGCCGATGTGTGTCACGTCAAAATCGACGAGCTCGGTGTGGTAGTTGTCCCGAGTGCTAAAGGTGATGGGGAGGTGGACCTGCCCCAAAGGCGTGATGGAGCCTTTGGTTACCCTAGAGAACGTCCTGGTAGGCATCAACTGGTAATAGGGCACATGGAGCATCTCAAAACTCTCCACGGAGAGCATGTTGAGACCCGTGCCTCCGTCGATGAGGGTCTTGGTAACCAGAACGTTGTTGATGGTGGGGTGCACATCAAGGGGAGTGCACCTGCGGCGGTCGTGGACTTAAGGCCGTCCCTGGCGTCGAGGGAGATGGTGTACTAGGCCCACTTGAGGGGACGTGCCGCCTCCGGCCTCGAGAGAGCAACGTTCACTTCGCATGGAAAATTCTTGAACAAGCGGTTCGATGTGGGAGCATGCGCCCCGACAAGGATGCAGGCAACCGCGCAAGGCTCCTGATAGCCCTCGACGCCCTTGTCATGTGGGTTACTGTCACCCCTCCTGGGCGGCGGCAGCAGCGACAGAAGCGCGGAGTTGTCCTGAGGGTGTGCCTCATGAGGCTGCTCACACCAGGCGCCCTCGCGAGGCTGACTGTGCCACCCGCCCTCTCGAGTCTGATCCCGCCAGCCTTGGCACGGGTTTCTGCTACGATCATCCTATCTGCCGCCACTAAGGCCACCTCTACGGCCAGAGCTGCAATCACTACTGTCCGTGCGTTGGCCGACGCGCTCGTCACGTAGGGACTTGAGCTCCTGGCAGTCTTCCATGTTGTGGGTGCGTACATCATGGTATATGCAAATCAGGCGGTGGTCCTTCTTGGGAGTGTCATGGTCGCGGTCGCGCTTCAGCTCAGGGGCCCTTCTACTTAGGCTCCTTGCCGTTGGCCTTGCCATCGTCAGGCGCGGCGTCTGGGTCCTCGCGGATGAACAGGTGGCCTTCTTCCGCTTTGGTGCATTTGTTGTGATGTTGAATAGTTCTAGGGCCAATCTTAGGCCGTCATTTGATGGTGAGCTTCTCACACATTGATACTCGTGATTTGTGTTGCATTTTCCATGAAGAAGAACGGGTTATCGCAGCACAAAGTGGGTAAGTATTTCCCTCGGTTATGAAACCAAGGTTTATCGAACCAATAGGAATACCAGTCCTCAACCGTCTTCATCGGCTGCACAGAAAAGAACAAACGACTTGCACCCAACGGCGGCAAGAGGGTTGTCAATCCCCTTGATCTCGTTATTTGCAAGCAAGTGAGTTGTGTAGATAATAGTAAAGTGCAAAATAAAATAAAAGCAAATAAATAACAGCAAGGTAATGATAGCGGTTGTGAATATATAAGTGAATAGACCCGGGGGGCGTAGAGTTCTCTAGTGGCATCGCTCATAAGCATAGCATATGGTAGGTAAACAAATTATTGTTGGGCAATTGATAGAAAAACGAATAGTTATGCGATTTTCACGCCAATGATCATGTGTATATAGGCATGACGTCTATAAGCAAATAGGTCGACTCCTGCCTACACCTATTACTATTACTCCACCCATCGACTCCTATCCAGCATGCATCTAGAGTATTATGTAAAATAGAGTAATGCTTGGAGAACATTGACATGATGTAGACAAAGTAAACTCAATCAATATGAATAAACCCCATTGTTTTATCCTTAGTAGCAGCAACACAAAGACCTAAATTGTCCCCTTCTATCACTGGGATATAGAAACTCGTCAGGTTAAACCTACTACAACGCACCACTCCCATCAAAGAAATATTAATCTAGTTGGCCAAACTATCTCAATAGATCAGAGAGCATTACGAAGCTACGACGATCATGCAAATAAGAATCATAGTATTTAGATTTGACTCATATACTTTTCATGAATAATCTGAACATAAACTCACAATTCACCAGATCCCAACAAACACAACATACAAAGGGATTACATCGGATAGATCAAGGCAAAGATGCGATGGACATTGTATTGAAGAGAGAGAGAGATTGCCATCTAGGTACTACCTACGGACCTATAGGTCTGTGGTGAACTACTCACACATCATGGTGAGGGCAGCAAGGTTGATGAAGAGACCCTCCATGGTCGATCTCCCCTCCGACAGGGTGCCAGAACGGAGGTGTAGATGGCTTCCTGTCGAAACAGAGACTTGCGGCGGCGAAAAAAGTGTTTCGAGAGCGCTCTCGGAGTTTTTAGGGTATTTGTGAATTTATAGGCGAGAGAGGGGCATCGGGAGGCGCCCGAGGGGGCCACGGGCCATCAAGTCGTGCCCCCTGGTGGCGCACCCTGTTAGCTTGTAGGTCCCTCGTGGCTCCTCCGGCCTCCCTCCAAAGCTTCCGGGTTTTCTTTCGGTCGAGAAAAAATCATAAAAAAGTTCATGGCAATTGGACTTCGTTAGGTACTGTAAACCTGAAAAGCCAAAAACATACAGAAAACAACAACTCGCACTAGGCACTGGGTTTAGCTGACATCCTATTTACTAGCGTGGTTTGCTTGTTAGAAATCTTTCCTAACAAGTCTTTGGTTTGAGCAAATTGTGGTTGGAGATTAACTACTTCTCGATTAACCTCATAAAGTTGTTTGCTAATAGCATCAAGTAAAGTGAGATGTTCCTTAATCTCCTCGGCAAAGAATTTATTATGCTCATGTTGTGTGGTCATGAAGCTTTTCATAGAACTTTCAATTTCAGTCATCCTTTGGTAATAAGAACTATTGTAGAATCTATCTTGAGACATAAAGGCACAGCAAGCAAACTAGCAAACAAAACAAGTAAACTAGCAAAGATAAATATTTTTATGTTTTTGATATTTTTGAGCAAGCAAATATAAAAGAAAATAAATAGTAGAACAAGTGAATGATAATTTGTGTGAAGAAACCTCGCGAGAATTTATTGATGTCTCCCCGACAACGCGCAAAAAATTCTTCCTGCTACTTGTAAACTGCATTGGGATTTCCCAGGAAGAGGAGGGGAGATGCAACACACTAGAGATAAGTATTTCCCTCGATGAGAACCAAGGTTGTCAAACAAATAGGAGAATCAAGCAAACCCCCTTCGACAACACCTACGCACAGAGAACCAAACACCGCACCCAACGCGACAAGAGGGTTGTCAAGCCCCTTCAACTTGTTACTTGCAAGGATTAAATACTGGTAGACAGATAATAGAAAAAAAGAAAAGTAAATAGGAGTAAATAAATTGCAGAAAGTATTATTGTAGTTTTTGTTATTATGTTTAAGTAGACCCTGGGGCCATAGTTTTCGTTAGATGCTTCTCTCTTGAACATGGCATGCGATGGGTAAGCAAATTACTGTTGGGCAATTGACAGAATATCGCATAGTCATGTTATTCACGACAGTGATCATGTATATAGGCATCATGTCTATCAACAATTAGAACGACTCCTCCATGCATCTACTACTATTACTCCACTCATCAACAACTATCCAACATGCATCTAGAATATTAAATATGAAACAAAGTAATGCTTGGAGCAAGATGACATGATGTAGACAAAGTAAGACAAGCCATATGTTCAGACCCTGTCGTTTTATCCTTAATGGCATCAATACAATACGAGTGATGTCCCTTTCTATCATTGGGATTGAGAAACGCAAGACTGAACCCATCACAACGCACCACTCCCACTAAAGATAAATCAATCTAGGTGGACAAAACAAACCGATAGATCAGAGAGAATTACAAAGCTATACCAATCATGCATAAAAGAAACTAGAGAAGACTCAATATATATTCATGAATAATCTGATCATAAACCCACAATTCATCGGATCCCAACAAACAGACCGCAAAAGATGATTACATTGAATAGATCGCCGCGGGAATCGCAGTGAACTTTGTATTGAAGATAAAAGAGAGGAAAGAAGCCATCTACTCCCTCTGTCCCGAAATATATGACGGTGAGGAGTTTTCTGACAACCACCTAAAATCGCCGAAAAGACATGTCTGCCCCTCCCAGGTTAAGGGGGCGAGCAAAGCGAATCGTTACACACAAGCGAGCAAAGTTTAAAATTCTCCCAGATCCGCCTCCATCGCCCCTCGTAGATTCGCCCCCACCTCCATAGTCCAGCAGATCCTCTCCCATCTTGCCCAGCAGACCCCATCGCCGTCCTGGGCCAGCAGATCCCCCTCGTCGTCCTAGGCCACTCCCCTGTGCCGGAGGGAGCAAGGCCAGCACCAAGCCACCCCTATCCTCGGAGATTTCCTGGCCAGGGCCCTACTACACATCGCCTCCATCCTCCGAGGACCTCACCAGCTCCAGCTCCAGGTACTGTAGATTGCCTCCGGCTCCGGGTCCTGCTCATTCAACGGGTCCAGAAACGGGCAATTCAATTGCATGATGTTGAGGTTGTATCAATAAAACTTAGCATGAAAAAAATCAGTACTGGAGCAGGATGTTGGAGTAGTTGCATGATGTTGCATGATGTTGGAGCATGACAAAAATCAGTGCATTACTACTCCAGGGGCTAATGGAAATGAGGACATGATCATTAACACCATGAGGTTGAACATCATAAGGCATGTTTTGGAGCATGTGAGATTTGCATGATATTGGAGAATGATGACATGTTTTGGAGAATAAACTCCAACAGTAGCCTTATTTTTGGAGCATATTTTTGGAGGTTAATGTTTCCTAAGGACATCATGCAACATTAACCTGTTGATGTAAACTCCAACTGTTCTCATTCTCATTCTCCAACATCATGCAACATTAACCCCTAAGGACATGTTTCCTAAGAGGTTGCATGATGTTTTGCATAAGCCTTTCCTACTGTTCTACTCCAACATCATGTCCTCATCAGACAAAGAATATAAGGCAAAATAATGATCATTAAAAAAATAACATGAGGTGGAGTACAGTTTCATGATGCAGCGCTACAGGGACAAAATCACATTTACAACATGATGCAACATCATATTCATGAAAGGAGTGCAGTTGCATGATGTTGGAGTACTGCAGTTCTTGATGTTGCATGAACTTACATTGTGGCAGTACCTGAACAGGCTCCAGGTCCAGCAGGTCTAACTCCATGCTCTAGAAGAGGTAGCAGCTGAAAAAGGACAGAGACATAGTCAGGACAAAGGCATGGATTTTGATCTCAATTGTAGTCCAGCCGAAGAAGAAGATATACTCCAAGATGATATGAACATGGAAGAAGAAGAAGAAGAAGGAGAAGAAGAAGGAGAAGAGGGAGCAGTTGGTGAGCTCCAGTACACCTGTCATGAACAATCAATAGTTCCTTCGTACACGGAATCAGTAGTGAACTACTTCAAGTTAACTGAAACAGTAGTGAACTACTCCAAGTCAACACTTGAAGAAAATACTCCAAGTTAACTGAATGAGTTTTCATGACAGAAAATTAATCAAAACAGTTTTCATGACAAAAAATTGATTAAAATAGTTTCATTACTCCAATACTCGAATACTCCATTACACCATAACAGAAAATACTCCAAGTTAACAGTTGAAGCAAATACTCCAAATTAACCGAATGAGTTTTCATGACAGAAAATTAAAGCAATATTTGGAAACAACTAACCCCAATTTACAAAGAGGAGTAATACTCCACCAATCAATAGGCAAGCAAACTAGCGAGAAACACGAGCAAGCAAACTGAATATTTCCAGTTTGCATTAACTGAATATACTGAAAAAATATCCGGTTAAAGTTAACTGAATATTTTCAGTTTGCATTAACTGAATATACTGAAAATATCCAGTTAAACGTAATTGAAGTTAACTGAATATTTTTAGTTTGCATTAACTGAATATACTGAAAATATTCAGTTAAAGTTAACTGGATATTTTCAGTTTGCATTAACTGAACATACTGAAAATATCCAGTTAAACTTAATTGAAGTTAAATATTTTCAGTTTCAGTTTGCATTAACTAAATACTAAAGATTTTCAATTATTTGATCATTTAACTTTGATCATTTCATTTGATCATATGATCACTTAACTTTGATCACTTTATCATATCTTTGGAGTAGTTTCTTGTTGTAGTATTTCATTTGATCATTTTATCATTTCAGTGGGACTAATATTTTTTCTTGGTTGTTGCACTTGTTGAGCAAGGAGCTAGAAAAAGAAAAACCCTGAGTGACAAGGAAAAATATGTTTCTTATGTAGCATTGCATACATTGTGTATGAGTAGAGGCAGAAAGTTTAAGAGAAATGATAAGAAAGATGCTGCGCAATTTTTTAAGGTAGATGTGAGGAGTATACAGAGGATTTGGCAGAAGGCGATGAAGCAAATTGTAGATGGTTTGAAGGTGGATGTTTCCAATCAAAAAAGGGAAAATGTGGAAGAAAGTCAAAGAACATCAACCTAGAGCAGATCCCAACAATACTACTAAACAAGAGGTCGACTATAAGATCACTAGCTTGGCAACTAGGATGCAACCCTAGCACACTACACAGGAAGTTCAATATGAAGATAATAAAGAGACGTACAAATTCCGTGAAGCCTGTTCTGAATGACAAGAATAAGATTGATCGGATGAAATTATGCTTGACAATGCTCGATGAGACAACAACAGAAACAGCTAGGCCTAAATTCAAAACTAAGCACAACATTGTGCATATTGACGAAAAATGGTTTTATATGACAAAGAGAAATAAGAACTATTATCTGCTAGATGAGGAGGAAGAGCCTACAAGAACTATACAAAACAGCAGTTGTATTGGAAAGATCATGTTCTTAACGGCAGTTGCTAGGCCATGGTGGGATAGTGAAGGAAACGTGTTGTTCTTTGGAAAAATTGGTATTTAGCCATTCGTGAAAGAAGTTCCTGCTCAGAGGAGAAGTGACAACAGACCTAGAGGTACAATAGAGACGAAGACAATAAAAGTCGACAGAAAGGTGATGAGAGAGTTCTTGATAGAGAACGTCTTGCCGGCAATACAAGCTCTTTGGCCTGAAAGTGATGTTGGGCAGACAAACTATATACAACAGGACAATGCTAAACCTCACATATTGCCTACTGACCTGGAATTTTCAGAAGTTGTTTCAAGAACTGGAATGGACATCAGAATAATACAGCAACCCGCCAACAGTCCTGATTTGAATGCGCTCGACCTTGGCTTTTTCAACTCGTTGCAATCCCTGACAGACTATTTGAGCCCTAAAACACTTCAAGATCTAATTAATGGAGTGTTGGAGGAATTTGAAGGCTACGAGGTTTACAAGTTGAACAAAGTTTTCCTATCTCTACATGCTTGCATGATTGTGATCTTGAACAATGTTGGGGGCAATGGGTATAAAATACCCCATGTCAACAAGGAAAGACTAGAGAATCTTGGAATACTACCTCCAATACTTTCATGTCCTCGAGAGGTTTATGCAGATGCCCTACACAACATAAGGCTAATGGAGATATTCCACTAATGGAAGAAGAGAGTGTACATGTGAGGTTGTGATGATTGTGATGAGTATGTGTAACTCCTCGTTAGAGTATGAGTATGTGTGTATGTGTAACTCCTTGTTGGAGTATGAGTATGTGTGTATGTGTAACTCCTTGTTTTTAGTTTTTGAATTTAGTTTTAATTAACTAATTTTTGAATTATATGCAAGCACTAAGAGAGGAGAGGAGAGGAGTGGAATAGGAGAGGAGAGGAGAGGATTGAATTCATACAAGAGAATGTTTATAAAAGGAAAAGGCCTAAGTTTTCAATTAAAGAAAAACTAAAGAATGATTATAAAAGGAAAAGGTTTCATTTCATTTTAATTAATTAAAGGAGAGGATTGAATTCATAGAAGAGAATGGAAGAATTGAAGAGAAGAGAAGAAGATAGGAGAAGAGGAGTGGAGAGGATAGGACTAGAAGAGAAGAACATAAGATTAGAGGAGTTGGAAATCAGTGGTGTAACTGAAACTTAACAACAGCAGGAGCAAGTGCTACACTACTGTTGGTCTAAAACCATAGTCCAATACACAAATAATCCAAATGGACATCTATCTACTCCATCTAGAGCTAATCCATCCGCTCATTGAGTACAAATAATCCATCTACAACTAGAGCATGAAGCAAAAACATACAGTACATATGAGTAAAATGGAGCCACATAAGCGCTACGCGGTGGAATGGATTACACATTCCATTATAATACACACGAGGACTCGGTGCAAAGGAAGAGAGTAAAACGCTATAAATTCTACTCCCGGTCTAAGCATCATCTGGCCAATGGAGTACTCTGCTTCTCTTTTTCTTTCACCTAATTGGTTCATAAATGTAGAAGGTAAGGTACTAAAAAGAGGGCAGTAACTAATTAACCCCAGCAGCTATCTTAGTTAGGTGTAGTAAAAACTCATACTACTACTGCATCTTTACCAACCAAATTCAGTGATAGAGCTACTACAAATTAGGTGCAACAACTAATTAACCCCAGCAGTAATCCATACAGCTACTTCATACTCCAAATTTAACTGAATTTGAGTGAATTAATCAGTCCATGAATGACCCAGTAACAATCCTAACAAAATCCTTAACTTTTATAGAGTGTTTCCCATAACAAACCAACAAGTTTCTGCAACACATTTTAGAAAAAACGTTAAAGAACAGTTTCTCCAATTTCAGAACTTATATACTCCGGCCAAAAGAAGTTGGCTGTAGTAATCAGTAAATCAAACCTCGTAATGGATAGAAAGATTTGTGCTCACGAGAGCATTGGAGTGAACTTAATCCAGAGAGCAGAGAAGGGAGAAACAGCAAGCACTTACAATGGATGTCTTGGATGCTGAGGTGCGGGAGTGGCTCGACGGTGTAGACGTGCATGGGCGCGAGCACCGCGTCCATGCCCCCGAGCAGCATCCTGAGGTCGTTCCGCCTTACCGCGCCGGCGCCACTGACGGAGGCCACGGGCCCGGACGACGGCACACGCACGAGCTAGCCGCGCACCTAGTGGCCTCACCCGTCCCTCCGCGCATGGCTAGCGTCGTCTCCAGCAGCATCTCCTCCTCCAGCCCACAATGGAAGCCGATGAGCGCGCCCGCCAGCCGGATCTGCCTCACGCTAGCATCCTTCCAGCAACCTTCTTGCAAGCCACGCCCGCCAGCCAGATCCGCCCCTCCTTCCTTCTCCCCTATTCGAGCTCCACCAGCACTGTCCGCCGCCCAGAGGGTCGTCGTTGGTGCCTAAAAATGAATCTTTTGACCAGGGTGTGTGGTGGGAGGAAACAAGGTGCGTGGTGGTGGCAAAGGATGGCAACAAGAGGCCGGCAACGACAACAAGGAGAGGCCGGCGACGATGGGGATCTGGAGGGGAGCGAGAGGGAGGTGAGATCGAGGGGAATGAGAGTGAGCTCGAGTGGAACGAGAGACTGAGTGGTGGTGGGAGGGTATTTCTGGAAAGTGAAAACTATACGTAGCGTTACGAAATTTGCACGTTAAATCCTTAAACCTCGTATATTTCGGTACAGACGGAGCAGGTACTAGCTATTGACCTGTAGGTTTGTGATGGAATACTCACACATCATCATGGAGGCAACAAGGTTGACGTAGATGGCCTCCCTGATCGATCTTCCCTCCGGTAGGGCACCGAAAAAGGTCTCCAAATGGCCTCCCATCGGAAAAGAAACTTGCACTGGCAAAAAAAGTGTTTCGGGTGGCTCGTTGTTGGTTTCACGGTTTAGAGAACTTATGGAGGTGGAATTATGTCAGATGAAGGCACATGGGGCCCACAAGGCATCAAAGCACGCCTACCCCCTGGGCATGCCCTGTTGCCTTGTCGTCTCCTCGTGTGTACTCTCGTCTCCCTCCGAAGCTTCTAGGTCCTATTTTGGTCCAGAAAAAACATCAAGAAGTTTCGTAGCGTTTGGACTTCGTTTAGTACTGGTTTCCTGAAAAGTCAAAAACACGCAAAGAACAACAAATGGCACTTGGCACTAGGTTAATAGGCTAGTTCCCAAAAATGATATAAAATAGCATATAATTGCATATAAAGCATCCAAGATTGATAATATAATAGCACGGAACAAAAAAATATCGATACATGGAGACATATCGTTGTCCTCGCCGTGAAGGAGCTCGAGGATAGGACTGCGAGGATCGACCATCGGCCGTCTTTTTAGCCCTCGCAACTGCCATCTCGGAACCTGATGCTAATGCAAGACTACTTCACGACATCACCTACGTATCCGCCGCACCTCTTCCAGAGAAGGTATCGAATGCGTCGATCCCTCTTCATAAATATAGTATAAGCTTGCGATGACAATTCTTGATTTTTTACCCAGAGGAGAAACATCGCGGGCTTGAAGGGTTTTAGCGCATATCAAAAAATCTTGGCAGCTATGCGAGTGATTGGATATGGAATTCCACTTGACTATACCGAGGAATATCTTCACATTGGCAAAGATACTACAATTGAGTCAGTGCGTAGGTTCGCCAAAGTGATCATTCATGTATTTGGTCCTGTCTATCTCCGGGCACCCAACGAGGAAGACAAATGTTGATGGCAACAAATGAGAAGTGAGGTTGGTCGGGCATGCTAGGAAGTGTTGATTGCATGCATTGGACTTGGAAAAGGTGCCTCAAGGCATGGCACATGCAGTATTGTGGCAAGTCTCGTGATGCAACAATTGTGCTAGAGGCCCTTGCATCCGATGATTTATGAATTTGGCATTGCTTCTTTGGTTTGCCGGGTACTCTCAGTGACATCAATGTGTTGCATCGGTCTCATTTGTTTGCTAGAGTTGCTAGTGGTGATGCTCCTTCTTGCAACTACACGCTGAATGGGCATTAGTACACAAAGGGCTACTATCTCGCTGATGGTGTTTACCCTTTTTGGTCTACATTTTTCAAGACCATCAGAAAACCCAAAAATAGGAAGCAAGCTGAATTTCAAAGGCACAAGAGGCTGCCCAAAAAGATATTGAAAGAGACTTTGGGGTTTTGCAAGCTAGGTTTGCCATTGTTCGTGGTCCTGCTCGTTTTTGGGACAAGCGAACCCTAAACAACATCATGACATGTGTGATTCTTCACAACATGATCATCAAAGATCAGAGGGACATGAACGTTAAGTTCTTCTACGACAATGTCAGTAGCGTGTGAAGCCATCTAGAGACCTTGATCGCATACAAGCATTCCTTCGCACATACCGGGTGACGGGGATATACCCCATGGTATGACCCGGCCTGGCGACTCACAGGAGACCCGGCCGAAGACATGACGTCTTATTAATGACCCGGCCTGGCGACTCACAGGAGACCCGTTTAACACATGCCATCTTATTTATGACCCGGCAAGCGGGTCATGGGATGACCAAGCCCAAGACCCGGCGGGTGAGCCGGCGCCAGGCGGCTCACAAGAGAAGGCCCAGATGAGAAGGCCCACAAGAGAGAAGGATTCCCTTAAAGGAAATAATACCCATAGTAGGATTCGTAAGAGACTAGTCCTAATCCTACTCCTAGTAGGACTCTATTTTGTAAACCTACCCTCTCCACTTATATAAGGAGGGGTAGAGCACCCCTAGAAGGACAAGTTCTCAAGAGACACAAGTCTACAAGTTTAGACAACACAAGAGATTAGAGGTAGCGATTAGCACCCTTGTAACCGAGAGATCTTCATCATCATCAATACCAGACAAGCAGGACGTAGGCTTTTACCTCCATCGGAGGGGCCGAACCTGGGTAAAACTCCGTGTCTTCTCGATTCCGATCAACCCCTTCAAGCCGCCACGTAGTTGTGTCTCGCCCCGAACCTAAGTCTGTTGACCCGGACATCTGCCGTGACAAATCCACGACAGTTGGCGCCCACCTTGGGGCAGCGCACGGTGATGTTGTGTTCTTGAAGGAATCTTTTTAGGATCGAGAAATTTGATGAGTCGGATCAAGAAAACCTGCACAGATCAATCGTGCAAAGTAAACCTGCCATGGGATAAACTTTGGCAGAGCCGGCAAAATCATTGTTGGTGATCAGTTAACTTTGGACCTGACGACGATCTGACAGGACAAAGTCGGATCAGTTTGGGTGGGCCGCCGTACGAAGCTGAGACCAACAGGGTGCAATAGACTTTAAGAACGTATTAAAGCACTGTTTGGACGATCTGTTCAATAGGAGATTGACTTGGTTGCACGCGGCGGAATAACTTGCCGTTCCACCGAGCAGCTACTATTTCGCGTCTAAAATCAAGACCCGAGGCTGCTCCTTCACGTGGTCAAACCAAACTTGACCGGTTCCATCAACTACGGCCAGAAGGCCACGATTTTATAGAGGGAGAGACGGATACGGACTCGCGGCCACCCACATGACCAGGCTTCGCCTCGAGCCGCCTTGGCCGCAGCTTGCGCCGCGCCTGCCTCCGCTTCTCCCGGCCACGCCGGCTCGCCTCCAATGTGTCGCTCCACTGCTACGGATGCACCGGCGAGCCGCCCTGCGCTACTCTGCTCAAACGCACTGATGCGCTCCCACGCGCTCGTACGAGCCAACCGCCCTACGCCGTTGCCGTTCTGGTCTCATGCCTCAACCGCCACAGGCTCGAGCTGCCGCGCTCACCTCCGCCAAGGATCGAACCATCACGAATTCGCCCACCGATGCGCCCATTACGCCACTCCAGCTAAGTTGTGCCGGCGCATGGAGACCGACTCGCGATGGGGATCTAGTGGAGCAAGGACACAGCGTCGAGATGGCCCCTCTCCGAGACGCGTTGTCGCGTCTGCGGGCCGCCCTTCGCGCCAGCCGCCACGCTGACCCGCCTCCGTTGAAGATTTGCCTCGCCGCAGCTTTCGCCTTGGTTCAAAGCGACTACCGGCCATATCCGCGCCCCCACTGGCTCCGTCTCCCCTCCACGACCACGCCTCGCCCTCGCTGGCTCCGCCTCGTTGATCCTCCTGTGCTTACCGGCTTGCCGCCCCTCTCGGGCTTGTCCGCCGCATGGCCCGGCGTCGGCTGTTTCCACTCATACCCGTGGGAGGAGGAGAAGTGGGCCGGTTTGGATGGATAAGAGGTGGAGGGAGCCGCACAGTCGGTTAAGAAAAGTGTGGTGTAAAAAAATCACCCGGAAGGGTCCGTTTCGAGCCACTCTGCTCTGACCCTGGTGCGGTCGCGTTTCAAGTCACCCCACGGGACTTCTTTTGACGAAAACGCCGTCACTACCAAACCGCCCCAGTCTAGCGCCGTCTCCGAGCCGTCGTGGCCGAGTTGCCACCTCTGTTGCGGTTTCGAGAGTGGTTCAATCGTTGTTGAAATTACGAGACGACTCGGCTCATCGTCGAGATGAAACAGGTGTTATCCACCCAATTTATTTTATCTATGCTTTTTTGATTCTGTCGAAGAACAATTACTTCGTCTTTGTAATATTTTTTGACACAGGACAATTAGTCATTGCCAAAGGGGCACTATACCGCGGTGATGGAGGCGTGCCAAAGGTGGTGGTGTGTGTCACGTTATCCAAGGGACTCCCTCGCCATTGCACCGGCTTACAATGCCGCGACCATCTCTCGCCACTGCGTTGGCTTACAACGTCGTGGCCGACTCTCGCCATCGCGTCGGCTTACAAACGCCGTGACTGACTCTCGCCACCACGTCGGCTTACAAACGCCGTGACTGTCTCTCGCCACCCGCGCCGGCTTACAACGCCATGGCGTCTTTGACAAACAGCACTAGCTTACAATGTCGCGGGGGTTTTGCTATGTCTACATCAACCCAACAGTGGCTGCATACAACAATACAAGTCGCCCAATTGGCGGTTCTGAATCACTGCCCCGCGTTCCAATCAACATTGACATATCAATGCAATGCTCGCCGGTATGAGCCACTTGACGGACAGGCACACAAAGTCGCCACCACTAAAGTTTGGTTCACTTCAAATAACCAGCCGAAACGAACCCTCGACCGGATTATTGAAACAAATCATGCGGGATCATCTATAACCCGCCACAGCCAACCTCAACTTTCAATGGAGATTCTCAAGCCGCTTCTTCGAGTCAACTTAAGACTTGGGGGCTACAGACATAGCGAGACACATTTGGTCGTTTTCAACAAGAACCCCGGGTCTTTGCAAGAGAAAAACCCAATCTTGGGGGCTACTACATTATTGGCGGATGATTAAAAGATTGCCCAAGAGGACGGACCGCCGTGATGCACCATTCAAACATGGGTGCCCAGATCATTGGGTCATCATAAAGACATTTGGAGCTTCTGTCGTTTCTTCATACAAGATGGCGGCTTACAAGATTGATGCTGCTCCGCTATGTGACCCGACTGCCTTACCGGTTAATCTCGCCTAGAGACCCTGAGCCGATTCAAAGAAATTGACGGCCAATCTCGCTTAGAGACCCTGAACCGGCTAAGATTGAGGTGACCTGCTGAACTCTTACCAGTCAATCTCGCCTAGAGACCCTGAGCCGGTTCAAGAAACTGACGGCCAATCTCGCTTAGAGACCCTGAGCTGGTTCAAGAAATTGACGGCCAATCTCGCCTAGAGACCCTGAGCCGGTTCAAGAAATTGATGGCCAATCTCGCTTAGAGACCCTGAGCTGGTTCAAGAAATTGACGGCCAATCTTGCTTAGAGACCCTGAGCCGGTTCAAGAAATTGACGGCCAATCTCGCTTAGAGACCCTGAGCCGGTTCAAGAAATTGACGGCCAATCTCGCTTAGAGACCCTGAGCCGGTTCAAGAAATTGACGGCCAATCTCGCTTAGAGACCCTGAGCCGGTTCAAGAAATTGACGGCCAATCTCGCTTAGAGACCCTGAGCCGGTTCAAGAAATTGACGGCCAATCTCGCTTAGAGACCCTGAGCCGGTTCAAGAAATTGACGGCCAATCTCGCTTAGTGACCCTGAGCCGGTTCAAGAAATTGACGGCCAATCTCGCTTAGTGACCCTGAGCCGGTTCAAGAAATTGACGGCCAATCTCGCTTAGTGACCCTGAGCCGGTTCAAGAAATTGACGACCAATCTCGCTTAGTGACCCTGAGCCGGTTCAAGAAATTGACGGCCAATCTCGCTTAGTGACCCTGAGCCGGTTCAAGAAATTGACGGCCAATCTCGCTTAGTGACCCTGAGCCGGTTCAAGAAATTGACGACCAATCTCGCTTAGTGACCCTGAGCCGGTTCAAGAAATTGACGGCCAATCTCGCTTAGTGACCCTGAGCCGGTTCAAGAAATTGATGGCCAATCTCGCCTAGAGACCCTGAACTGGTATGAATTCAAGCATCGAATCATAGTTTGGTTACATTAAACGCTGTTGTTGATGGAGGCTTCTTACCTTTGGTATAGCTTACATTACCCTAAGACAACAACGTGCACACCAAATTCCAGTTGCTTATCAACTGCGGCCATCGAAGGGGGCTTCTTACCAACGGGTATCGCTTATCTCACCCTAATGGCCAGCTTTATGCCACTTCCGGTTACTTATTAATCGCGGTTGTCGAAGGGGGCTTCTTACCGACGGGTTCGCTTATCTCACCCTAACAACCGGCGTTTACGCCAAAACTCAGTTGCTTATCAACTGTAGCTGTTGAAAGAGGCTTCTTGCCTTTGGGTATAGCTTACATCTCCTTTCAAACAGCCGGCTTTATGCCGTCTCAGGCTAATCATTAGTCGCGGCTGTCGATGGAGGCTTCTTGCCTCAAGGTATAGCTTACATCGCCCATCGACAACCGGTGTTCGCATACAAAGGTACAAAATTTGCTGTTAAAAGGAGGCTTCTTACCTTCGGGTATAGCTTACATTACCCTTCATACAGCCGGCTTTATGCCATTCCGGTTGACATGTCAGTCGTGGATTATTCAAGGGAGCTTCCCACCTCCAGATAACACGCCGGCTTATCAAGCCAGATCAGAGCAAGATTATGAGAAAGGAGCAATGTTATGAAAGGTATGAACATCTCCGGGTTGAGCTTCTTCAAGCCGCCCTCACAACAATGCAGAATATATTCTGTCTTTTTTGCAGGTATTATCTCTTAAAGATGAGCCGCCATTAAGTGTTTGGCAAGAGCAAATGGATCTTTTAATAGACAACATGGCTGGATCTTCATGGTTTATCATAACCAGTAATAAATGATTGGGTTTTTTCAAACCAGCTCGGAGAAATTATTATCTTGCAAAGATCAGCCCTATCAGATATAATGATGTGTCATCTAAATTGGCCGGTTCTCGGATTTCTTTAATTGTGCTCTATAGTAATCTACAACACTCACGGATTTCTCAAACTTATATTTGCCGGGTTGCACCGCAACCACGAGCAGGAATTTCATGTCAAAGACAAAGGAATTATTCCAGGATGTTCATTCCGGGTTATATTACGACCACGGTCAAAGATTCATTCAACAAATTATGGTGAGACGTATTATTCTCACATAGTCCCGAGTCGCCGCAGGCAGACGACCCGGCACTTGGGGGCTACATTATCCAAGTCCAAGTTTATATCAATTATGCAAGTCTCATGTCGCTGCAGGCATGCACCACGACACTTGGGGGCGAATGCAAGCCGGTTTTCAAACCATTACATTGTGAGCAAGACCATATTATCTCAAGGAGATGAGTCGACCTTTCTATATTTTTATAAGTCCCAACCCAGTAAATTCTTACTGACCCGGCACTTGGGGACTACATCACTCAGATCAAACTTTCTAAAAAATCCCAAGTCGCCGCAGGCATGCGGCCCGACACTTGGGGGCTACAGTATTTAGCCATTTAAACAGATTATGAGGTTCAAATTGAAGACCCGGCACATCACATTCCGATGAGCCGGCCCTTGGGGGCTACACCCGCCGGAGCTTTCTGATGAGCCGGCCCTTGGGGGCTACACCCGCCGGAGCTTTCTGATGAGCCGGCCCTTGGGGGCTACACCCGCCGGAGCTTTCTGATGAGCCGGCCCTTGGGGGCTACACCCGCCGAAGCTTTCTGATGAGCCGGCCCTTGGGGGTTACACCCACCGAAGCTTTCTGATGAGCTGGCCCTTGGGGGCTAGACTCGCCGAAGCATTATAAGATATAAAGCAATTATAAGTCCCAGGTTGCTGCATGCAGGACAACCCGGCACTTGGGGGCTACATAGTCCAAAATGTTATTTGCAAAGCACCAAGTTATCATAGATAATCTCGGAGCTTGGGGGCTACGGTAATATGGACATATAAAAAACTTTGAGGAGAATTTTCAAGATATTAAATATGGAGTTTAGTTGTTAGACCCGCCGTCACCAACACTTATGACCCGACGTTATATTCTCAACATTTTTCAAAAGACATTGACAAGCAAGATGATTATCAAGACGACTCATTCATATGGAGAAAAGACCCAGATTTCTGAGAAGCCATTTTTTAAGCCGGCCAAAGGAGCCAGCCGGCCACTTAACATATTTGTTACTCTTATTTCAGGAGCTTACCATGAATAAATTCAAGCTAACCCGGGGGCTAATGACGGGGATATACCCCATGGTATGACCCGGCCTGGCGACTCACAGGAGACCCGACCGAAGACATGATGTCTTATTAATGACCCGGCCTGGCGACTCACATGAGACCCGTTTAAGACATGCCATCTTATTTATGACCCGGCAAGCGGGTCACAGGATGACCAAGCCCAAGACCTGGCGGGTGAGCCGGCGCCAGGCGGCTCACAAGAGAAAGCCCACAGGAGAAGGCCCACAAGAGAGAAGGATTCCCTTAAAGGAAATAATACCCATAGTAGGATTCGTAAGAGACTAGTCCTAATCCTACTCCTAGTAGGACTCTATTTTGTAAACCTACCCTCTCCACTTATATAAGGAGGGGTAGAGCACCCCTAGAAGGACAAGTTCTCAAGAGACACAAGTCTACAAGTTTAGACAACACAAGAGATTAGAGGCACAAGAGATTAGAGGTAGCGATTAGCACCCTTATAACCGAGAGATCTTCATCATCATCAATACCAGACAAGCAGGACGTAGGCTTTTACCTCCATCGGAGGGGCCGAACCTGGGTAAAACTCCGTGTCTTCTCGATTCCGATCAACCCCTTCAAGCCGCCACGTAGTTGCGTCTTGCCCCGAACCTAAGTCTGTTGACCTGGACATCTGCCGTGACAAATCCACGACACCGGGAAACTGAAGACTCAAACACCCACCACCAGCTTTAGCATGATCTCATTTAGCACAATTGACAAAGGCATGGGCAGTAATAAAACCTGCCATTTTTACATTCATTTGATCTAATTCATGTGTGATTTGTATTATTGTTATATTTGGAACAATTCTTGTATTGAATTATAAGTTTAATTCTTATATTTGAATAATTATTGTAATTTGGATGATTGTTGTATTATAATATTGAGAGTTTAATTTATATTCATTTCATATTTCTATGTAATATGACGCATATGTGTGTCAAATTGAGAAAAACCACGTGTTTTGAGGGTTGGTGCGCGCTGCGGTCGAACGGACGCCGCAAGGCCACACGGTAAAACAGAATATGTAGAATATTCTGTTTTACCTTTCATCCTTGCGGTGTTTGTTCGCCCGTAGGCCGCACCAGCCCTCAAAAAATGTCTTCCGCGGTCCTTTACTCACTTTAAAGATCCGCACAATAATGAGTTTGCTTGAAATTCATGTGCATTGTGCGGCGCAGAGGACTCATGACGTCATTCCATGTTGGAGTGCAATATGTCAAGGTGCGTTTGGACTATGGTGGACGGATAGATTGATGAACACTTATGCGAGACCACATAACCGAGTGCCAAACAATGGTTATTGGCTATGACCTAATCTCTATCACATGATGCCCTTATTCAGATGGCGGTCACCCTATGGGTGTTGTGGTGGGCAAGAATAAATGCAATCCATGAACAGATCTTCGAAAACTCATCTGCTACCCATCAATTCATTGCATGCTTCATGGTTGATCTAGAATTGTTGCCGAAGAAGGCAGACCAACAACAAGTTATGTCAAGGAAGGTTACCACAAGCCTAAGGCGCCTCCCCAAGGTTTTGCTAAGATACATGTGGACTCTGCAATATCGAAATCTCAAGTACGGGTAGCGGCGACGACACTGTGTCGTGATGAGATTGGTAACTAAATTGGAAGTTTGACCTTAGTTATCTCAGGGATAGTTGATGTTGCGACACTTGAGGCTATTGCCTGTCGAGAGGGTTTAGCACTCGCCGAAGGCCTAATGCTGAAAATTTTCATCATAGCATCTGGTCAATGATATTGCAAAGCAGAACCGTGGAGAATATGTAGCCTTTAACTATACTTTTGATTTCGAAGGTAGAGCGTTGGACATCGATGTTGATAAGTTAGCCAAGCATACATATTCTCTTGACCAAGGACACTATGTCTGTTTAGACCAACCCCATGATCCGATTTGTATTTTACACCATGTGAACTTTGAGTACTAAAGCTTAGTTCAATCCTAAAAAAAAGCTTCCGCGCGTCTGCTACCTATTCAGCGCGAGATCACTAGTTAGCAAGTACACCTTTCAAAAATCAAATGTTTATTATGTTTGTAGCCTTTGATATTGGTTGGTACTTTTGATGATTTTGCAGCCAATAGATGCTCGATCTGGTATGGATTACCCTTCTGGAGTTGGACCTAGCAGGCAAATGAAAGCTGATGACAACCCAGGGCGCAGTTTGACATCACTTTCTTGTTCAAGGCTGGAGGATGAATTATATGTCGCTGCAAAGGAAGTATCGCTTGATCATTTCAAAGAAGTGGTTGCAGAAGAATCAAAACACAGTTTGACATCACTTTCTTGTTCAATACTGATGAATGAATTATATGTAGCTGCAAAGGAAGTATTGTTTGATCACTTCAAAGAAGTGGTAGCAGACGAAATAACAAAAGTGTTGTGTCCTCAGTATGATGGTATTATTAGTCAGGTGAGAGACATGACCACTGATTTTATGCAAATGAGCTAGTAGCAAACTGATATTGCTAGATTTTACATTATTTAGTTGTACATATGTTTGCAGGAACCAGCAGATACATGTGAATCTATGGAGAGGAGTAGGACACCGCCACATGTTTCTCAAATGACTACATGTGAAGCATCTAGTTTAGCCGCAGTACAGAATAATTCACCTTATTTGGCACTTATCTGGCAAAGCGCGAGTCATATCACCATGGTACGACTTGCTGACGATCCTTCCAAACAAGTGGAAGATTTCCTGTCAGGTAATCACACTAGTGAGCGTTTTGGCGCCTGTTATGTTGCTCCTGTAAAGAGCATTCAGGACACGAGCAAGAAGGACATGATAGTGGATCTCAACGACAATGTCCATTTCAATACTCAACAATGCGTGGAACATTTTTCCTCCAGTGGGATAAGGGGTGAGATTTATTTTTCTTTGTTTCTTCACCCCCTACAATAGTTACTTACGTCTGTTATTTATCTTCCTTTTGCAGAAAGCAGACAATATCATATGAAACGGAAGCCTCTTATTGGTCCAAATGGGAAGCGTCCAAGTGATCATGCATCAAAAACCAATGTCGATTCTTTTCCCACAAGTCCTCTGCAGAAAGAAGGATGTATGAAGCTGATTGTGGACCTTCTCAATACAGCCGAGGCTCCCTGTAGAGCTACTACTTCAAAGAGTCGAAGAGAGTTGAAGGAAAAGCGTCTGACTTACCGCAGAAAAAAGGAAAAGTTCCCGATTCCATGCAGATCAAACAGAAGTGCTCGGACTTCCATTGATGGTTGGCAGTGGCGTAACTGGTCACGGAACGCTACTATAGCGGAGAAAGACAGTGTTAGAGGATGGAATAGTACAAAGCAAATTCTGCGAGTGGAGAAAGCCAGGCCCAAAGAATGGAGCATTAGAAATCACAGTCCATGCACTGATGCTCGAGCTTCTCGAGCAAAAGTACGAATCATATTGACGAGCACTATATCTCCTCAGTTGGCAAACTATATACAGATGAAGGTGACGAAAAATCTTTGAATGCACAAAACATTTCTCCCTCTGTTTGAATGATCAACCTTTATTTTTTGCATGACTTCATAGGCAAGGATAAAAAAATTGCGCGTTGAGAGGAGCAAGATCCATGGCTGGGGTGTTCTGACTGTAAAGGAAATTAATTGTGGAGAACTTATTGTGGAGAACTTATTGTGGAGTATATTGGGGAAGTGATACGCAAGCCGGTAAGTTTGCAAAAAAAGGTCGTACACCCAGTGCTGAAAGCTGCCACACAAGGTGGGGTCTGGGGGAGGGATGCAAGAATTTACATGGTCTATCTTCTGCAGGTTTCAGACAAACGTGAACTTCTCTATGAGAAGGCTGGTATATGCGACTACTTCTTCAAGATTGATGCCAATTATGTGGTATGAACATTTAGAGTTTTTATTTTATGTTTTTCTGTTTCTTTTGGGTATTGACATGAGCAACTACCTTGTACTTTTTGCTTCTGTGGATTACATGTGCTCTTTTATTTTCTGTAGATTGACGCTACCCACCGGGGTGGGATCGCTTGGTACATTAATCATTCTTGTGAGGTATGCATTCTGATCAACAGCAAACAGTTTCCAAAAAGTATAGACTTTCTTCGGTATTAGAAGTATATGACTTGCTAAACAATGACCTCTTTTGTACTGTTGCAGCCAAACTGTGAAACTAGAGTGCTCCTTGTCAATGGACAAAAGAAAATATTCATTTATGCAAAAAACAAGATTAATGCGGGTGAAGAGCTTACCTACAATTATAAATTTACTTTTGATGAGATCAAAATTCCATGCCTATGCGGTTCAAAGAGGTAAACTTTCTCTGTTTGTGTATAAGGCTCTTTGCCATATGTCCTGGAACCTGATGGTTTAAATATGACATTTTATCATTTTCATGAGACCAGCTTGCCATTTTGGAACACCATACTATATTTTCTTATATTGGGAATAATTATATGTACATATTTAGTGGAATATTAACTTATTACATGCACTGCACATATCTTCTCGGGAGTGCTTTGGTTCTAGTTCTATGAGAAAGAATAGCTTCTCCATGCACTGAACCGAATAAACTAACTCTTCATATGATCATAAATATGCGTACATAAAAATAAATGTTACCACTTGGCTCAACATTTGAAAAAAAGATTAGTTTGTTCTTTAAGTTCTTCTGCTGATAGTGGTTGCATGCTCCTTCGATTCCTATACTGCTTTGCCCCTGAGCTTATTTATGTACATCTGTAGGTGTCGTGGATCGATGAACTGAGGAATGGAGTTGGCAAGGTATGTTCTTGATGAATAGTTGCATGTGTTTCCTTTTCTTGGTGGAAGTTCTCCATGTATTGACTTCATAAATGTGTCGGTGGTGATACTAGGAAAGACGCTTGCTTTGGTCCATGGGTTGTTGCAGTCGGCATTTACTACGGAGGTTGTAGGGTGGGGCACTGGCTGAACGCAAGGGTCGTCGCCGTGTAGGCACCGTGGTCAGTAGAGGGGTAGGGGGGAAGGCTGAGAGAATTAGGGAGGTAGAAGAGGAGCACAGGTTGGGAATAGATATTTCCTTGCTTGCCTCCGTTACAAGGGGTGATACATCCTTATGTAGACCCTTTAGGTTGGCTACTGTTCACTAAATAGTAATTCCACACACCTGGATACTTCTAGACTAAGCTGGGTCCATCTAAGAGACCATTGGACTCTACCCACAAAGACTCTTCTACTAGGACTCACACACACCCTGGATACTTCTAGACTAAGCTTAATAGAGAACTGGACTCTAAGATGCCACAACAATGCGACTATGGTTTACGCTTGTAATATTTGGCTTTTCAAACTTCTCAGTAAAGTCAGATATTATCAATTCATCGCTTGGAGAGATCTGCTGAACGTTTGGCTGCTTATTTGTGATTAATTGATCATAACACTGGGATGTTTTTTTAGTTTTCACGTCAGTAACAAGTATTGTTTCAGCCAGAAGCTTTAGGGGCTGTTTGGTTGGTGCTCTGAGTACCATGCCTGAAAATTTTAAGCGCCTGGCCTGAGCCTGAACCAGTGCCATGCGCCTGACCAGGCTAGCCTGTGACACATGCGTTTAGTTCGTGACCTGAGCCAGGCCATAGATGGGATAGCTAAATTGGAGGAAAAGTAGTGATGTACCATCTGACCTACCCATATTAGTTTATTGATTTTCTTTTAGCCGGAGCCGGACCTCCTATTTTGGTGGCCTGAGCCAGGCTAACCATCCCGTGGCCTTCTCAGGTCAAGGAAGCACTGCAAGCTTCAGGCCTCCAACCAAACACACATCCGGCAGGTTTCAGGGATTCATCCGGACAGGCAAATTTTGGTCAGGGTGGCAACCAAACAGCCTTGTGCAATGGCTGATACATGAGGTAGTCAATAACCATCATAGTGACTACTCTGTTTTGAGACTGATATTTTCTCATCACAGTACACTCTTATTCATTATGGTACTCTGAGTCTGTCTATCTGACTTCCGGACCATGAGGTTCGGGTTAAGTACAATTTAACCACCATGTGATAAGTATTGAGTTTATGGGCTGAGCAGTCCACCCCACATAAGCTTCTGTGGAAAGGTAGGCAATCAGTCTCGTGGTGCTTCAGCAATAAGAAACTGAGCTGCATTTAAATGTTGGGTATTATTGATATGGAATAGATTATAGTGTACTGGGGTTTTGGGGAGAGGCAGGGGAGGGTACTAGCCTACTAGGTTGTTAGAGAGAAACAGGAGAGAACCCCTCGCCCCTGGAGACAGAAGAATTATTCTTCCAATTGTTGCTTTACATAGAGTCCTAACAACCTAATCTAAGGGGCTGTTTGGGTAGGTAGTAAAATTTGTGTGGCCATCGGTATTTAGTTCAAGTTTGAGCTAACTACTAACGAGCACACAAAATTTACACCCATTCCAAACGGGGCCTAAGTACTCCCTCCGTCCCAAAATAAGTGTCGTTGATCTAGTATAAAATTTGTACTAACTTAGTACAAATTTTGAGACACTTATTTTGGGACTGAGGGAGTAGCAATGTAGATATATCTCTAATTGGCTCAAGGCCCATGCTAAAGGATATCTTCCTAATTAAATGTTAAACTACATAATAGATAATTTATGGGTATCTTCCTGATAACATAGTGTTTCCCAATCTGTGGGCTACTTCCATCATGTCTCTATTTCTCTTTCTTGCTCCTTTTTCTAGTATTAACTGTAATCTGATTAAGTATGCAGGTATTGCTGGTGGTTCCGAGCAACTCAATATTCCAGATCTCTTGTGTAAAATCAGTCGCCGGGTTGACTGGCAGGTTCTTTGAGTAACTTTGTGGCAGGCTTCCGGCCCCAAGAACATTACTGACATCATTTTTTCGTACTGACATTATCAACATCATGTGTTCTTGTTATTGTGTTTGTATGTACTTGCAGCTTATATACTTCCTGTTTGCATGTTGGTGTTTAGATGGTATTTGTTTTTACATCACATGACAGTACTGTGCGGACACTAAATGATTTAGTGGCAGGTTTATAATTTTGCATTTAGGCTAACAAGTGAACGTCATTAGCCTTTTTCTGATTTTTTATATGATAACTCAAAGTAACATTAATCTTGTGAATACAAATACAGCCTACTACCATATCGATATGTTCGTAGCAATGTAGCACCATGGTACCACCCATCTGGACTCATAGGCAGCGGGAGCCGTTGTCCATATCCATTTGAATAACATTGTATCTTTAGTTGGTTCTGTATGGACCATTGAATTGATGGCATGCCAATCAGTCCATTGCTCCATCTGCCTCTGTAGCAATCAACCATGGATCTGTGCCACAAGAACGGTTACTCAGGTCCTGCAGAACAATTTCTAGGCTAGAGACATCACTGGTACACTGACCAAGCCCATCTTGGCCGAGTACCTCATGCTCTGGAGCCTGACCAGCGTTACACCCCCCTGCCGCTGGCCAGGAGGACGTTGTCCTTTGGCATTGGGCCCCTTACCTACAGTACTCCATGCAGTCAGTGTATTGTGTGTCTTCTTCCTTGGTCAGACGCTTTCCCCATACCAAAAAAAATTCTTTGGGAATCCAGGATGCCTTTGTAGGCCTTTGTACTGTCATTTCTTTCTCTGGCTTGTTCTCCGACATTGCTGTTCGGCAGCTGGTAGGTTGGAGGCTGCCATGGAGTTACATCCTGTCTATCTATCCAAAGTGGCATTGAGCCTTTGAGCCTACCTCCTGTACATTTTTGGGCTGAAGCCTGATTGTAAAGTTATTGGTTCACAAACACCACATGTTTAGAACTGTAATTAGCAAGGGAAACCTGCATAGGAATTTACAGGATACATAAGTGATTATCAGTAAATCCAGGATAAGTTTGTTAATTTCACCTTTAGTGGCCCAAGTTTTTTACACAGGAAGTCTTGTAAATCATCTCTAAAACACTACCATCCTCCGCTAAGAATTGGCAGCAGTATAACAGAACATGCAAATGAGCACTAGAAAGTGTCTCAATGACTATCTGTTCGTAGATCGCATGATGGTGTACTATAATGTAAATTATATATTGAATATGGTTTTCCCCCATGAGGGTGGGACATCTTGGTAGATCGCATGATGGTGTACTATAATGTAAGTTATATATTGGATATGGTTTCCCCCCATGAGGGTGGGACATCTTGGTAGATCGCATGATGGTGTACTATAATGTAAATTATATATTGAATATGGTTTCCCCTCATGAGGGTGGGACATCTTGGTAGATCGCATGATGGTGTACTATAATGTAAATTATACATTGAATACGGTTTTTTCCCATGAGGGTGGGACGTCTATAAGATGATCTAAGATCAAGATCCAAGAGTGGAAGACTAGGGATGTCAAGTTGTCAACCAAGTCAAATGCATCAAGGAAGGAACACATTTGCTTTTGCTGAAGGACGAGGAGATCAAGAATAGATGGCGGGACTACTTCGACAAACTATTCAATGGAGAGAATGCGAGCTCTGCAATTTAGCCAGATGGCTCCTTTGATGATACTAACAAACTTTTTGTGCAATGAATCTAGGAGTCTGAGGTCAAGGAGGCTTTAAAAAGAATGAAAAGAGGCAAGGCAATGAGCCTTGATTGTATCCCCATTGAGGTGTGGAGATGCCTTGGATACATGGTGATAGTATGGCTAACTAAGCTTTTCAACCTCATTTTTCGGTCAAACAAGATGTTCGAAGAACGGAGGTGGAGTATATTAGTACCAATCTTCAGGAATAAGAGGGATATTCGAAGTTGTACTAATGACCATGGAATTAAGTTGACGAGCCATACAATGAAGCTTTGAGAGTCATTAAGCACCGCTTAAGAATGACAAGCGTGACCAAAAATCAGTTTGGTTTCATGCTTGGGAGGTCGAGTGTGGAAGCTATGTTCTTGGTGCAACTTATGGAGAGATATAGTGAGCAAAAGGACCTGCACATGGTGTTCATTGACTTGGAGAATCATGTTGTGGGCCTTGGAGAAACACGAAGTTCCAACTAAGTACATTACCCTCATCAAAGACATGTTTGATAGTGTTGTGACAAGTGTTCGAACAAGTGATGGCGACATTTATGACTTTCCAATGAAAATAGGATTGCACCAAGGTCCAACTTTGAGCCCTTATCTTTTTTGCTTTTGTGATGGATGAGGTTACGAGGGATATACAAGGAGCTATCTCAATGATAGCCGGATAGGGGGTCAATAAAAAATTAGAGCTATGGAGACAGAGTCTGGAATCAAAAGGTTCGTCTTCGTAGAACTAAAACCGAGTAAATGAGGAGGAGGTTAGCCTTGATGGGCAAAGTGGTACCTTAGAAGGGCACCTTCCGATATTTGGGGTCGTATTGCAAAAGGATGGTGATAGCGATGAAGATGTGAGCCTCAGGCTGCAAGTGGGACGTTACGCGGGAGGCCTGCATCCGTCCCACTTCTGCCACATAGTATATGTGGAAAACCCGCATGAGCCCACATAATTTTTCACGGGATAAGTGGGTTAAGTGGACATCCCACATAATCTTATCTATGAATAATGGGCCGAGCCAAACGAACCAGTGCGAGGTAGAAGGGAGTCCCGCCGGCGAGGTTTCTACATGGAGTACTACAAGCCATGGTCATCGTTTGTTAATGTACGCCTCGACTCAAGGGATCATGCATGCATGCATGCATGCGCAGAAACACATAAGCAGAGCCTGGAGAGCGCGATCACCATCAGGCATTAAGATCGCGTCGAGTAACAACCATGCCGACGAGCGCTGTCGGTGCTCCCGCTTCCGTCCTGCGCCATGGCGTGCCACCGCCCTCTTATAGGCCCATCCTTTCCATGATCCCCACTCATCGTCTGCTCGATCGAGAACGGTCGACCATGCGGCCGTCCTTGTCGTCTTCCTCGCCGGTGGCACGGCTAGTGGCGGTTCTGGCGTTGGTGCTGGTGGTGGTGGCTATCGGTCGAGCAAGCGGCATGGAAGACGCAGGCTTCGTCTGACCGGCAGTAGAGCCACGCCGCGTCCATGGCGCACGGCCGCCCGCCCAGCAGGAGCCATTCTACTGAATGCGGAGCCGGCGTCTGGTTTGTTGTGGCGCAGCAGGTGGTCATGTGGAGGTGCAGCTAGAGCGCCGGGGAAGCTCTCCTCCAATAGCAGAAGGGGCAGGAATTCGAGGGAGTCATGCCTTCTCCACCACCACAAAGGAGGAAGTGTCAAGGCGCAGCTAGCGACGGCGCTCCAACGCGGGAAGGATGTGGGCATAAGTGGGTTCTGTGGTATGGCCTGTAAGTCCCACGTAATTTTGATGCTTACCTGCGGGTGTCCACGGACGTGATTTTTGTGGGCTTGGATGTGGGCGCCGCGGGCAGCCCACGTCCACCTGCAGCCTGATGTGAGCCATAGAATCAAAGTCGGATGGACGAAGTGGCGTCAAGCTTTTGGCCTTCTCTGTGCAAGAGTGCCACAAAATCTAAAAGCCAGGTTGTGTAGGACGGCGTTGTATAGGACGACGATTCGACCTGCGATGTTGTATGGCGTAGAATATTGGCCAACTAAAAGGCGACCTATCCAACAGTTAGGTGTAGCAGAGATGTGCATGTTGAAATGGATATGTGGCCACGCAAGATAAGATCGGGTTTGGAATGATGACACACGTGATAGAGTTGGCATAAGCATCAATTGTAGAAGCTTGTCCAACATCGTCTGAGATCCTTTGAGCATATACAATGCAGGCCTCCAGAAACGCCGACACATGGTGGACGATTACAGCTTGCTCATAATGTCAAGAAAGGTCAGGGTAGACCGAACTTGACATGGGAGGAGCCCGTAAAGAGACCTGGAGGATTGGAATATTGCCAAGGAACTAGCCATGGGCAGAGGTACGTGGAAGTTAGCTATCCACATGCCAGAACCATCACTAGGTTTTGAGATCTTATGGGTTCACCTCTAGCCTACCCCAACCTGTTTGGGATTGAGAGGCTCCACGAGACAATTTGAAGTCAATGGCTTGCATCTTAAGTGATTACCGTTGTAGACGTTACAATGCCATTACCAAGATGACCAGACACAAGCACCTAAAACCAATACATTCCGCTGAAGGACATGAGAAACTTGGTTAGGTAAACCTAATATTTTTGTTTGACATTGGAATCGCCTTTCGCAGTTTGCACATTACTAAAGATGCACAAAGACGAAGCGAATATGGGACTGGATTAGGCATAGTGGAAGATAGAACATTGGTAGCCACTGATGTAGTGTCATACTGTAGGATGTCCTTATGTTATGGCAAAACAGTAGATCCAAAAATGGAAGGAATGTGCATTCATGATTCCAATCATTGTTATTAAAAAAGATACAACTAAAATCTTCCGGAACCAAATGCCTTGTCTAGTAACTAACACTGCCTAGAATATCCATGAAATTATTGAAGAGCATCTTTAAGTAATAATTACGAAAAAAAAGATTGCATGCAAATGTATCTATTATATCGAACTTGTAACTATGAACATGATAGAAATATTGGATGATTGAAATTACTGCGACAAATTCATAAATAACGTGTACTTTACACGTTTGCACCACATGATTAACTGGAATTAGTGTTTTTTTAAAAAACTAGCTATTTGTGCATTTGACATTGTCTTCCTCCATCCTAATGGACAAATATGACCCGCAGTTAATTAAGACGGTAAGCAATTCTCTACTGACAATAACATTCTCTAATGTTTGGATACCTAGTGAAACTTTAAAAGACATTCATCCTCCCCCCCCTCTTATGGACTCAACTAGGATATATCAATGACATGAATAAAGGGGGGAATATTGTTAATGTAAGTTTTTTGTTTCTATTTTGGCAAGTTTAGAATAGTTTAGAATTGAGGGACAGCTATGAAAATAATTATTTCCTTTTTAGAAGCATATGCAACTTTACGATAATAGCAAGCAGTATGAAACTATGAAACCAAGAAGATGTTTCATATACTTTCCTTAACATGCGAACTTGATTTTCTCTAAATAAATGTGTTTGCCTTATTTGTCGCCATTAAACATGCATGGACATGTGGCATTGTCACTTTAGGAAGGTTTCCATGGTAGTTATTGCTAACTCGAAAGTAACAAATAGTGTGATACTTTATATTTGTTTATGGTTGATGGTTAGCCTTCCACTGGATTTAAGCACCATAAATTTTGCACACAAAAATTTCCAACAAATTTGGCTGCTGCAGATTTAGCAAGAAAAGAACAAACATATGGATATGAATAGAATATTGAAATAGTTAAAAAAAGTGTAACCTGTTCACCATAACCATTAACCAAAAGATGGAAGCATTGACTGCAAACATAGAGCACACACTTTTGCAAGATTTTACAAATAAATGGCTTTTGGCCTTTTTCATTTTGGTTCTATCTAAAGTGGTTTTGTTCTTTGGCAGAGAAAAAACGTGACGTGGTAATATGATCTCTTATCATTATTATGATATAAATCACGCATTGCAAATTTGCATGATGATACACTTGTGGAAGTTGCCTCTTAATATGGCACATTTATTAATGAACCTCTTGTGGAAGTTGCCTCTTAATATGGTGAGTTTATTAATGAACCTACTCTGTTCTTTCAGGTACATAAAACTATGTGGCCACCTTCAAACTTGCAAATCCTCGTAGTATGTGTTCCATCCCTTGCTTGCCTCATCTTCTTGAATTTGCAAAACTATGTGGACTGCACGCTTAACAGATTAATCCATATTTTCTTTTGGTCGGTATTGTGGAGACTTGAGACCTGTGCCTTGTCACATGAGGTAAGTGTTTGCTGTCCTTCACCTGTGTAATGGGTGCATAGAAACATGATTGAAAAGAGAAGATCATTATATGGTAGGAAGGAGTGGAAATGGGTCTAGTAATAACGCACTAAGTTTTTATTTAAATGAAAGTATTATTTTTAAGAAACCTATGGTTTGCTTGGTTTTTTGTTTGCCATGGCATCAAAGTTCCCGACTCCAGCCTTTGTTAGATGAGCAACATGTGTTTAAAAGAAGATATGTTGCATCATCTTTTCAGGCAATGTTTTTCTAGTGAGATCCTTTTCAGGCAATGTTGATCATGATTCACGAGGATCATGCCAGCTAGACATGTGTCAAGTGCGTACAATTATTAATGACACTATTAATGCATATCTGGGCATTTCATCCATTGCCAGAGTAGAAGCTACTATTTCTTTTGGAACTTTCTGATGCATTTATTCCTTGTCAACAAAGAGCAAATCAAGGTAATATTTGAACACTTGTGAAAAATCTCTAAAGAGGTGACAAGTTAATGACTTGTGAGTAAGCATCAATCCCACATTTGCTTAATAACTCCATCCCACTTTTTTTGTCTTTATTGCCTTAAATCTGGTACTAGTTTGCAGCTACTGAGCTACATGCCATTTTGACTGGTATGGGAAGTGCATGGACGATGCTGTGTTCTGGAATTTTCTGGTACGTGGCACCTTTTCATTAAGCAATCACCTATCCAGTGATATCATGTCACCGGCCTTTGCTCGATCGGAAGAGTGTTGGGTGGCGCGGGGTTGAAAGACCCTATACTCCTCCTTCGTAGCCGGTTCAAATCCGGCAGGCCGGCATCTGTTTCATTATCTGTGTTCTGATGTAAATAACATCTTTGCTTGCTTTCCAATTCCGCTGTCAATTCTTGTTCGTATTGCTCCATGCGTTGGTGCCTGTTTGATCATACACTCACGGGCAGAGTCATAGAGAGGAGGTACTTGCTGCTTGTCTTGCAACATCAAGTCTTTCTTGATCTTTTTTATGGTGCTTGATATGGCATTAGTTTGTTGTGAAATGGAGCAGGAAATAAAGTATGGTTCTTTCTGTAGGTACTTACTATCTTCTTGGCCAAACAAGGTGCTGGTTTGGGCGGTCCCTCAAATTGGTTGTCTGCATGCAACACCAGCTATCCATGGAAAACTTTAATGACCTCATTATGTTGCACTTGTAGCAATCTGCTGGCATGAATCTAAATTCCAATTCTGTCACACTGCCACGGGAATAGAAATTCCAATTCGTTTTTTTTGTGTGAGGGGGAAAGGGCTCTCTTTGTATTCATTAATATTCATGGGAATACAAATGATGTCTGGAAGATCAGAAAGCGACAAATAGCCGCCAAGGAGATACTGCCTTAGCTAGGCTATGTGCTTCCAGATTAAAACTGCGATGCTGATAGCTGAAGGAGACATGCTGGAACAAGGAGCGAGCAAGAGTTATTCATGCAGGGCAGCAGCATATCGACGCAGGTTTCGCCCTTGGCCAGGGATATTATAACTTCATTCAGCGCCGTCCGATGCAACTTCTATGTTTTGAAGATGGAGATCAAGAGCCAAATAAAGAGCTTCATTGCTAGCCGGGTCAGTCAGGCCATCAAGAACAATGACCGAAGCGCCCAGTAAAGCACCATAATTGTCACGGCAAACAGCAGCCACCTTTCCTTTCATCCCGTTCCTAGAAAGGCTACCATCCACATAGAATATGGCCCATAGGGTCACAAGGACCCGGGCAAGATTATCTCGCTTCAACGTGTCAAAGAGCCAGAAGAGCCCCGAGCATCTGTCGTATAATTACAGACCATGTGTTCAGTAATTGTCAGCATCAGTGGCCTGATGCTGTCACGTTCAGTGACGGGCAAGCGCAAGATGCAGGAAATAGCATAAAGATGCAGAGTAGCTAGAGACAGAGTGGGAGTTATTGTGTAGGCCGTGTGAGTGAGAGTATGAGCCACTGGCCTGTGTAACGGGGTGGTATAACCTGTGATCTGCGATGATCTCCTTAGGGAATTAAATGAATGAGAAAAGGAAAACACTTAGTATCACACCCTCCGTTCCTAAGTATAAGTCTTTTTAGAGAATTCATTACGAACTACATACAAGAACTAGAACTACATACAAAGTCCAATGAATCCATATTCTAAAGTATGTTTATTACGTTCGTATGTAGGTTTTAGTAAAATCACTAAGGAAGTACTTCTGATGCAAAGCATTCACCACCACTCGTCAGCCATCGATGCAATTTTGATCCCACGGCCAATACGTGCAAGTCAATTACCAATAATGCTTTCTAATTAAACAACTCGGTATTCACGACCCATCCCAATAATTGCTTGCCTGCATACTATCCCTAATTAATATCGCCTGCCCCTGACCTCCTCACCCCGTTTGTCTGGACTGCTCCCGACAACACCATCTCCGAGCTTGCAAGGTCCCTCGTTGTCATGGTTTTCTCTACCGCCATCCCACCCCCCGAGTGCATTGCCTCGTCCCTCGCGCTAGTGCGGTGTCCCCTCGTTAGGTGGCTCCGGATGCCATTAGTCGGCTACCCCTTGCCGCCGAGCTTACAAGCTCCCTTGCTGCCCCGATTCTCCGTCAGGATCCTGCCCCGCCACCCTCCTATCCTTTGCGCTCGTGCGCCATCTTGGTTTGTCAAAGAGGTCTTCATGTGTGGAGCCGTGGAAGATAGGCCCATTCGCCCCCTCCTCCGTCCTCAATAGACATATATAGGGTTTGATTCCTCCCATCTTGATTCATTTTTTTTTTAATTTCTGCAATGGGAGTTGATATATGTTACTTGTGTCCTGAGGATTGTTTGAAATATTTGTTCATATCTTGGTTCGTTGAATTTTTTGGGGGTCAATATGTTCTAAATGAGTGTACTTGATCAGATCCGTACCTATTTGCAGTGTTGTTGCTGATCTAGGCATATGTGTAGGCTTTCGTCAAGGATATAACATGTGGCTGGGGGATTCACCAGCGGTCGAATCTGTGTGAATCTGTTTTTATTTCATGTATTTGCGGAATTTTAGTTGATGTAAGCTCGCAAAACATCCAACTAGAGTAGATGAGACCCGTTTATAGATTATATTTGCACCCGTATATCAGTGTCAAGTATGCTATTTTCCATTTTCAATTTTTTGTGCTTCCGATACGTCTTCTTTATATAGTCATATAATTCTGTGTGTGCTTCAAGCGTTCGTGCTTCCTACGGGCGATGGAATCTAAATCTATTACATGCTTAGATTCCCATGTACGCATCTACCATCATTCATATGTACGGTTGGAATTTAATCTGTTGGCATGCTTGCTTGCTTGGTGTACATATCATTTCTTCATAGTGTTAGCATCTATACTTCCTAGGTGTCTTATGTACAGATATTTCTTCCAAGCAATGGTACTTCACTCTCTTGCCATTTGAGGGAGTCCGGAACTAAGGGGTCCTCGGGTCGCCGGCCTATCTTTTATGGGCCGGACAGGTGGGCCGCTCTGTGGCTATTGCTTGAAGGACGAGCTACGAGGCGACTTTGTATTCGGAAAGGAAACATTTAGTGCCTTGGTGTGTCCTCCACGTCAAGATAGCAGGATCGACATATTTATCTCCTGATGGCAACCGACCATGTGTTACCCTAGGTACCCCTGGTGTCTATATAAACTAGAGGGTTTAGTTCGTAGACAGGGAGAACCATCATCCTATTCATCTAGGGTTTAGTTCATCTGTTCTCGTGGTAGATCGACTCTTTAATCGTCATACACCTCAATATAATCAAGCAGGACGTAGGGTTTTACCTCTTCGGGAGGGCCCGAACTTGGGTAAATACTCTCCCTGTGTTCCTTGTTCCCCATTGATCCGAAGATCCACAACTCGGGACCCCCTACCCGAGATCCGCCGGTTTTGACATCGACATTGGTGCTTTCATTGAGAGTTCCGCTGTGGGGTCGCCAAAGGATCGATGGCTCGCCTAATCATCAGCAGTGGCATCTGCAGCAGGGACGTATTCGTCCCTGGACAAATCTTCGCGTTCGGTAGCATCGTGTTGCACGTGGATCCGATCAACCACCTTGTCCATATGGAAGTTTTGCCCCCAATCAGGAGATCACGTTTGGAAACCTAGAGTTCGTCATCGACTCCCGGGGCGATCCGGCCCTTACCGGGCTCTTGTCCTCACCCGATGAGCCTGGAAATCCCGAAGCTTTAACTTCGGGTCTTCTGCTCGACCCCATCTCCGGGTCGATTCTTACATTGAATCCGGTTTTGAGCTCGGATCTGATCATGGTGCACGAAGACCAGGGGTCAGCCTTGGCCGAACACGCTCCCTGTGCCAACACGCCGGAGGCCAACTCCAAAAGACTCTGGAAGGATAAGTCGACTAACCTCCCTCTGTTGAACGAGAGGCTGGCCTGGATCCAGATAATGAACATTATGGATGGCCCAGCCTCGCCCTATGCTCAGATAGGTCTTGAGGCAGGCCATGAGGAACTTTACGTCCCACCCACCACCCACTCAGTAACCACTATCGAAGATTTAACCGATATGTTGGAGTATGCCTCTGAGGAGGCCGAAGACATCGATGAAGATGTCGACGCCAATGCCCCTCCCATCACTGGACGGTGGACAATTACCTCTTACGATGTCTATATGGTAGACACCCCCAACACCACTGGGAAGAGTGATGACGACACCCTCATAAAGAACGGTGACAAGCCTGGCGAGGAACCGCCCAAGCTCCGAGGTCAGCGCAAACGATCCAAGGGGCACAAGGGTAGGGAAAGCAACACGGGCACCGGAGAAGACGATACCCTGGACAACATGGAAGACCTCGATGACTCCATTGCCCCCGAACAACAACACAACGTCTCGGAGGGGCACGAGGATCAGCATAATCCCGAGGACCTCAATGACTCCGAGGGCAACCGCTACCCCCCCCCCTCCAAAGAGGAGGTTAGCCTCAGAGCCGAGGACTTCATCGTCCCTAATGACCCACTAGACCAATAACGGTTTAAGAGGCAACTTATAGCCACCACCCGAAGCCTGAAGAAGAAGCAGCAATAGCTAAAGGCCGAACAAGATACTGACATGGCTTGAGACTGCGTCGGTATTTCCCCAAAGAGGAAGGGATGATGCAGCATAGCGACGATAAGTATTTCCCTCAGTTATGAAACCAAGATATCAATCCATAGAGGAAGATCACGCACCCACATAACTAACACTTGCACACAAATAACAAATACTTGCAACCCTACGCGAAAGAGAGGTTGTCAAGCTCTCTACGGTAATAAGATAAATTAAGTAATGATAGTTTTGGTAAATAGATCTCGCAAGAACACAAAATAAAATAAGTAAAAAAAAAGTGCAGCAAGGCATTTTTTTGGATTAATAGATCTGAAAACTAAAAGGCAAAATAGTAGATCGGAAAGTAATATGTTAGAAAAGTAGACCTGGGGGCCGTATGTTTCACTACTGGCTTCTCTCATGAGTATAGCGCATGGTGGGTGAACAAATTATTGTTGGACAATTGATAGAATATCAAATAATCATGACGATATCTAGGAAATGATCATTATATAAGCATCACGTCCAAGATAAGTAGACCAAAACGATTCTGCATCTACTTCTATTACTCCAGACATCGACCGCTATCCAGCATGCATCTAGTGTATTAAGTTCATGGAGAAACGGAGTAATGCAATACGAACGGTGACATGATGTAGACAAGATCTATTCATGTAGGAATAGACCCCATCTTGTTATCCTTAATGGCAAAGATACATGCGTGCCTTGCTGCCCCTTCTGTCACTGGGAAAGAACATCGCAAGATCGAACCTATCACAAAGCACCTCTTCCCATGGCTAGAAAAATCGATCTAGTTGGCCTAACCAAACAAAAGGTTTGAAGAAGAAGTAATCATGCAAATAAGAGATCAAAGGAGACTCAAATCACATTCATGGATAGAAGTTGATCATGAACTCAAAATTCATTGGATCCCAACAAACACACCGCAAAAGTCATTACATCAAATAGATCTCCAAGAGACCATTGTATTGAGAATCATAGAGAGACAAGAAGCCATCTAGCTACTGCCTACAGACTCATAGGTCTATGGTGGACTACTCACGCATCATCGGAGAGGCACCTATGCTGAAGATGAACCCCTCCATGATGGTGTTAGATTGGATCTCAAGGTTCTGGAACTTGCGGTGGCTGAAATTGTGTTTCGTTGACTCCCCTAGGGTTTTCTGAATATTTGGGAATTTATAGGCTCGCTAGTCGATGGAGAGGGTGCCCGAGGTGGCCACCACCCACCAGGCCGCGCCAGGGGCCTCTGGCGCGCCCTGGTGGGTGGTGGGCCCCCTGCCCCCCCCTCTTTGGTAGTTGTTTGGACCATCTTGGTTCTTTTGGTCCAAAAAAATTCTCCAAAAATTTCCATGACGTTTGGGCTCCGTCTGATATTGATTTTGTATGAAGTAAAAAACAAGCAAAAATAGCAACTAGCACTTTGGCACTATGTCAATAGGTTAGTCCCCCCAAATGATATAAAATTGCTATAAAATGATTGTAAAACATCCAAGATTGATAATATAACAGAATGGAACAAACAAAAATTATAGATACGTTGCAGACGTATCAGCACGACAGATGGGCAAAGTCGTGGCAGCCGAAGAAGGAGACGGCAATGACCGGCTGGATCAACACAAAAGTTACCCGCGCCGACGTTTGCTGCCGCAATTCGATGAAGAGGACCTTGAGCCTGCGCGCCCCAGACGCACTCAAGACAACCAGCCAGACCGCCCCCCTCGAGGATTGGATAAGATGGCTGGACAGGTCCAAGATCGACCTGCATTCCCCTACAGGCGAAGGGAGGAGCCAATACAGCCTGAGGACCCATACGACCTACGATATGACCTGGACGCTAGAGCAAGTCAAACAAGATCCATTTATGGATCCACAGGGTACACTCCCACTAGACGGGACGGATACCAAGCTTGGCTCGACCGAGACGGTAGAGCTCGAGAACAACATCGGGTCCGGATGACAACCGACCTCCGGCTTGACGTAGCCTGGGTCAGGGGTGCCGCTCACCCAACGTGTTTTACGGATGAGGCGATGTATCATCATTTCCCCGAAGGGTTTAAACCCGTAAACATTGAACGGGATCTTCACCGAAATATTATATAGGTGCATATATGAGGAAGAAGGACGGGAGCTTCTAGCTAAAGTCCACTCAGGCATGGGCAGACACCACGCCGCAGCAAGATCCTTAATCAATAAGGCCTTCCGAGCTGGTTTCTTTTGGCTTACAGCCCGAACGGATGCCCAGTCACTTGTCAAACAATGCGTGGGGTGTCAACCCTTTGCTAATCAAAGTCACATGCCCCCAACAACTCTTCGGACTATTCCGATCACCTGGCCTTTCACGGTCTGGGGGCTGGACATGGTCGGACCCCTTAAAGGGGGGACCAAGAAGAATAAATACTTACTGGTTATGGTCGACAAGTTCACCAAATGGATAGAGGCAAAGCCTGTCAAATCTGCCAAATCCGGACCAATGATCGACTTTACCTCCGGCGTGGTACACCATTACGGTGTCCCACACAGTATAATAATGGAGAATGGATCTAACTTCACGTCCCAAGAGGTTAAGGACTAGGCGCAAAAATGGGCATAAAGCTCGATTACGCATCAGTCTACCATCCGCAGACCAATGGACAAGTCGAACGAGTAAACAACCTCATTATGAGTGGCATTAAGCCATGTTTGGTCAGATCTCTTCATGAGTCCGACTGTCATTGGGTGGAGGAACTCGACTCCGTTTTATGGGGCTTGCACACCACCCTGAACAGATCAACGGGATATACACCGTTCTTCATGGTCTATGGGGCAGAGGCAGTCCTCCCCTGCGACATTATTCACGATGCACCAAGGGTGCGCATGTACGAGGAAAAGGAAGCCAAGTTAGATCGGCAGGACGACCTGGACGCGTTAGAAGGAGAGCGCGACATAGCTCGGCTTGCTCTACTTTTTACCAATAGCAAGCCCGACGTTACCAGAGTAGGGAGGTCAGGGCAAAATCATACAACGTAGGCGAACTCATCTTATGACTCCCGGAGAAGCAGAAGCATAAACTCAACCCCAAATGGGAGGGCCCCTTCATAATCGACGAAGTACTTGCGGGAGGAGCCTACCGTCTTCGGAACCCGTCAGACAACCGCCTTGTACCGAACCCATGGAACACAACTTGTCTTCGGTGCTTCTACGGATAAACCGGTGTCGTCTATATATTTCAGCATTTTTTCCTTTTCCCTTTTTCCTTCTATTTTCCTCCCCCCAATGTGTTGTTTGGTAGGATTCAATTCTTTCCTTTTCTTCCCATGTTCGGTTCGACCGATCTTGTACTAAGGTTATCAGCTTACACCATTAAGTGTTAAATCCGAACACAGCACCTCGGGTTCTTCCTGAAGCCACCGCTTTTATATTATAAGCATTTATTTACACTTATCGTGTATACACGTTTCCTTTGTCACTTTCAAGCCATCATATGCATCAATTCGAACTAATACTTTGCCAAGCTGGGTTGCCTCGCTCGTGTGTTTGCCCTCTACATTCCCGATTGTTCGGCTAGAGGGTAAAGGGAGCACTTCTGCGATTGTTTACAGCCGGGTCATCCGGATACGTACCTTAGAGGGGTGAAGCCGAAAGCTAGCTATCTTACGTAGACAATTGGTCGGCTGTGACGGAAACACTTAATACGGTGATGGTAACCATCATCATTGTTTGGGCTTCCTTTTTCTTAAAGGCCCTTATCCGCATACCAGTAGTATGCGGACCCTACCTATGATCTTCGTAGAACCCCGAAGAAAGGTATTGATGGGGGTACTATTTTCCTCGGAAGATGTTTCTTACGCTAAGCAGTAATATAACATATGTCTCTGTGTGCTTTCTGTCCGTTCGTACCACATGGCCGGATTGCCTGGTTCCCCGAACACAATTCGCCCCTTTAGGGTGAAAAATTACGAGGAATACTCCCGAGCTCTTCGCACGGGAGGGAGAAGCCGATGTCCGGTTAAGACAAAGTTTACAACACAGATAGAGTAACAACTTGATTGTTCTTACAAAAGTATACAAAATTACACATTTGGCTGCTAGTCGAGATTGTCGATTATCGCATCTAGGGAGCAGTCTTCTTGTGACAAACGGGCAATAGGCATCACCTGGTCATACACCAGGTGGAGTGGCACTTCTTGCCCATCTGATCCCACCGTACCAACCCGAGCCATATGCTTGGGATTAAGTCTGGTGTAACGGGTCTTGATCATTGCCCATGCTTCTCGTGCTCCCTCCCGGCAAGCCGATGTCTTCCACAATTCGAACCTACTTCGGGCTCCCTTGCATCGATCGACTAGTTCGGTCATTCCTTCTGAAGGCTGTTCGGCAGGCCATAGCGCCTTTACCATGCTTTTCATCGCTTTGCGAGCAGGCTCGTGAAGAGCGGAAAGCTCTTTTAACAGATTCCCCCGGAAGGACCTGATCTCTTCTTCAGGATGCCCGGACAGGAGGCCTACATATGGGGCAAAGGCATGCTTATTTAACTTCCTTTATAGGAAGTACTTATTAAACATCAGAATCAAACTTACCGAACATGCCCCTCTGTAGCTTCTGATTTTCTTCTTGGGCTTGGGCCAATTGAGCTTTTAAATTCTCAATTTCTTCAACCTGCCGCTTCTTTTCTTCCTGGAGGCGGCTCACAATGCGACAGCCGACCTCGTGCTAGGACTCGGCATGCCGCTGAGCTTCTCGGGCTTCATCCAGCTCCTTTTGCATATGCCCTATGGATTCAACTGCTAAATAGAATCCTTGCGTCAGCATGGACATTTTCTAGAAACTAGCAGCATTGGTATACTCACCATGGGCCTCCTGGGTGAAGCTCTTCACTTGCTTCAGCTCTGCCTTCACATATTGTACCTGTGATTGGCTGTCCCTTAGCTCCTTGGCCAGTTGCTCATTATGTTCCTTCGAAGCCCGCGTTAGCGGTATAACAACATAAAGACCCTTAATTCGGTTGTTCCGAACCAATTTAAGGCTCGGGGCTACTGGGTTCACATGAGTGTCTAGACTCTTTCAAGCCGATTACTTACCTGCAAACTAACCGATATCATCTCCAGGGCCTCGCCGAACCCAGCTCGGACTGTGCCAATGTGCGCGTCCGCTGTGTGTAGGGTGTCAAACTCTTGTTTGAAAAATACTGGGTGACACATGGCCTCCTGCCGTCGCCGATGATTCATGGCACTTCCTACTTCCGATTTAGTGACGGACACACCATCACCGGAATCGGTGGGAGCAGGATTGGCTATTGGGGCCTCGACAGCAGGGTTGGCATGAGTCGTAGCTCTGGAATTTTGAGCGCTGCCGGACACCTTGTTGACCTCTTCGGTAGGGGAAGACTGGGCTTTTTGCCTAAGTATTTCAATGTAAACTGCCATAAGATTCTATTAATTGTGTAAGTAAGCAGACAACCGAACAAAATATCTTTGGGTTGAGTGAGCAGGCGAATTCATCCTCGCGGTCGGCCTATTGGTTGTGCCCCTCATGGCTTCCGATCTGGGTGCTGTGTCGGTCGTCGGCATATGGCGTGCGGATTGACGATGCTTGGTAGTAGGAGCCGGTGCGATCGGGGCACTGTTGGATGCTTGCTTCTTGCGGGACGAGCTCTTCTTCTTCCTGTTTGTTGCAGGAACACAGAACGATCTAGGGTAATCATCTATGATAGCCACCTAAGATCGGTCAAGGCTCTCTTGATAGAAGACCCCATCTTCAAATTCAATTAGAAGATCCGGGTCTTTGTGAAAACCCGGATCATCATCATGCGAATAGTTTTCGGGCTGGGGAGCCGGACAGTCGACTGCCTCGATAAAGCTCCTCCATTCCTATCCACATAATATTAAAAGACTTCGGTCAAATAAAGAACGAAATGGAAACCCCGAACTATGTTCCTAGAGGAGAAAGGCTTACCCATTTGATGGGATTATGGCTTGAATACCCTTCCTTGGTTGTTCGATGAATAAAATCTTCTTGCTCTCCCTTATATAGACCGGCAAGGGCGGCGGCTAGCGCCATCTGATTGGCGGGTCCCAATCTCCGGGAGCGAGTGGTGTCGCTTGTACCATTGTAATGCCATAGGGGATGTATCCTCTGTTGGAGAGGCTGCATGCACCGGGTGATGGCGGTGGCCATGACATCGGGCATGGTCATGTTGTGGTGGGTAAGAATCCGCACCTGGGCCGCCAAACGTTGTCCTTCAACACTGTCCTCTTGGGACGAACTCTTTGGCCGCCAGTTGTACCTGTTCTTCAAAGGGGCGTCAGAGTATACGGGCAGACCTCTCCGAGATGGCTCGAATAGGGGGACGTCTTCAACATAAAACCACTCTAAAGTCCATTCTTAGGATTCCTTCGGCATACCCACCAGACACCCCACTCCCGCTACACGGCATACTTCGGCTCCGCCGACCTCCAAGATTGCCTTGTCCCGAGTTCGAGGGACAAGACAGAAGTACTTCCTTCATAGCTCGAAATGCGCCTCACAACCCCGGAACATCTCGCAGAGGGCAACAAAGCTCGCGATGTGCAGGATTAACCACGGGGTGAGGTGGTGGAGTTGGATCCCATAGAATTCCAACAATCCCCTCAGGAACGGTGGATGGGAAACCCGAGGTCCCGTAGGAGGAAGGGCACGAAGCATACGCATGTAGGATCGAAAGTAGGTCTAGAGGGGGGTGATTAGACTACTTGACCAAATAAAAGTTTTGCCTTTTTCCCAATTTTAGTGTTTGCAGTTTTAGCAGTCATGGCAAGTCAATTTCACCCTACACATGCATGTCTAAGAGTATAGCAGCGGAAAGTAACAACAAGCAGGAGTAAAAGGGATAGGGTAGGAAGATCAAACGCAATTGTAGACACGATGATTTTTCCCGTGGTTCCGATAGGTGGCGCTATCGTACATCCATGTTTATGGAGTCTTCAACCCATGGAGGGTAACGGTCGCGAGAGTTGCACTGATAAGGTGACCAACGGTCAGATTTCCAATCTTGGTGACGCCGACTCAACAATCTCGGTGGGACCAAAAATGTGAATTTGCATAACAGAAAGTTTGCAACCTAAACTCAGTGGCACCAGTATGGAATCGGTTGCATCAAAGTGGCTAGGGTTTGGCTGAGTCTGTCTGGGTTTGGAATCGGTGTCACTGGGATAGGAATGTTGGTTGCACCGATTTTGAATGTTTGGCTATAGACTAACTTTGGTGGGAGAGCTTGTGGATGTTTTTGGTGACTATAACTTGTGCACGTATGAGCATTTTGTTCACCAACAAAACCTTACCCCCTTTTAATAGTATTGGTTTTCCTATGGAATCAAAGTGATTTCTCACAAATGTAAAATGTAGAGTCCTCTTGCTTGAAGCTTGGCAAACCTATTTCCTTGCATCGTGGGGTAATTCCACAATCTCCACAATCCTTTTGCCATCCCTATCATTGAAATTTTCTTGAAATATACTTGGGGGAAACATTAGTTCAATGACTTATATGTTGTTATTAATTACCAAAACCACCAAGGGAGCAAATGTGCTTTCATTGTCCCCTTTTTTGGTAACTGATGACAACATATAGATCAAACCTTTGACAAAGATATAATCAATGAATATAATCGTCGCTTTGAGAAGTATGTGATAAGCAAGAACTCCCCCTAAATTTGTGCATTATTTTAAATTTGCGTTTTGAATGCAAATGCACAATCGATTAGGTACATGGGTGTGACAGCCCAAGTGCTGTCCCTTCCTTTTATGGCATGTAACCCCATTGTATGAACCTTGTGTCATGAGCTATGATATGAATTGCACCTTGTCTCATGTGTGGTTTTGCATTCATGCATCATTCATCCATCATAGCATTCATCATGCCTGGTTTGTTCTTCATGTGTTTTTGATTGGTGTGATTGGTTGTGGTGTGGTCTTGTGTTATGTGGTTGTGTGTTGTTGAATCATGGGGGTGCAACATCCTCTCTTCCCCTCTCCTTCCCTTTGCAACTAAAACCCTCCATTACCTCCCTATTTTCGCATGTTATTTTCATAATAGAATTAAGTTGCTTCTTAAATTATTTGTAAATGTTCAATAGGTAGCCCTATTCATATTAATAATTTAGAGTGTGATTCTTTTGATGGTTGGGGTGTGGTTGTTTTTGTATTTTAATTAAGCAGGAGCCGCCTTTTATTAAAGTATTAAAACTGTTTGCTCAATAAATCAACTTGATAATTTTATGAAATAGTGCTCATTATTTTCTTTGCAATTTTTTTTGTTTTGCACTAGAACCTTTTCTTTTATTCTGGGGATTTATTTTTGTGTGGCTGGTTTAAAAAATAATTAAAAAACCCTTTCTGTTTTCGTTTTGAGAGAGAGAGAGAGAGGTAGGTGGGCCTTCCCGCGGCCCAGCCTGCTCGGTGGGCGGTCACCTCCTTCGTCAGGTTCACCGTCACGTTCAGAGAGTGAGAGCCACGTCCGCCGTCGCCTTTCCATCGTCGTCGCCGTCTGTCCCATCGCCCATTTAAGCCCTCGATGTGCGTGCCTCCTCGCCTAGGGTTCTGCTTCTCCTAGCCGCCGCCGCAGCTGTCTTCTTCCCCTCCATCTCTCCTCCTCCTCTCTTCTTTTCCCCTGCCAGATAAGAATCTGAGAGGTTCAGTCGAGTCCGCCGTTCGTCGTTGCCGTCGTCGCCGCGTCTCCTGTGGGCCGCGTCCTTGGTGGTGATGGTGTGGAGCTCGAGGGTTCTCCCCGCGTTCCATTCCCGCCACTAGGGGCCCCGGAGGAGCTCTGCAGCGACCGCCCCATCGTCGCCGGAAGTCCCCGCTCCGCCGTCTTCTTCGCTGCGTCGTCTCCAGCCGTCTTCTTCCCCTCTGTCGACTCCGTCGTGACTGGCTCGTCGTCGCCTTCCAGCAAGGTGAGCCGCCGGTCCCCGTAGCCCTTTTCCCTCCGTGTGTAGCTCGTAGTTGGTCGCCGCCGCGTCTGTCGCCGCCGGTAGCAAGACAAGCACCTGCCGCTCGCCTCCGTCCTCCTCACCGCAAGGTGAGCAGGGGAATGGAGCCGTGGATGATCCGTTGTGCGTAGGAGCAGTTTGCATAGTCAGATTCGTCGTGGATCGCCGGAGTTTGCCGCCGTAGTTGCTCTGTTGCCGTTTCTCTGTTCTCTGTTGCATTCAGTTTCGTCAGTTAGTTAGTATGCGTGTGTGTATTAGAATACTAGTACCCCTCCTATGTTAGCATCCGAGCCCGTAGCGCAGTGGTTTGGGCTCAGGGGAGCGACCAGGAGGTCAGGGGTTTGACCCCCGAACCCTCCCCCTTTTCTTTTGTTTTATTTCTCCTTGTTTTCTTTTTTTCCTTCCTCTTTTATCATGTATTAGTGTGTGCAGGTGCTTTTGGCATATGTAGATGTTTTTTTCCTGTTGATGGGTGGAGTGTGTGTGTGCTTTGCACATATACATTTGTGTGCATGTGTGTGTATGTGCATGTGAGCATTCACATATGCATGTGTATATGTGTGTGTGCTAGAGTGTGTATGTGTATATACATACATGTATATATGCATATGTTGTGGTAGTGTGTGTGTATCTACATGATGTAGTGTGTGTGTATGTAAGTACATGAGAGGTGGTGTGTGTGTGTGTGTGCTTATGCATATATACACTTGTGCATGTGTAGTGTAGGTGTGTAGTGCATGTGTTCTTGTGTGTATGTGTGTGCCTTGCACCTATAGTTGTGGTATATTTAGTGCATGTGCATGTGAGTTGTGAGTGTGTGTATGCTATGCATAGATACATATGTGTGTGGGTAGTTGCAAGTGCTTTGACATGTTGTGTGTATGTGAGTAGAGTGTGTGTGTGTGTGGGAACTAGTGGGTTTCCCACTTGACATACCCCTTGTGGATATGTGCTTGCTATGTAGGTTTTGTCATCTCATTTCCATTCTTAGATAGGTTGCCATATATGCTCATATCCATTTATGTGCTTTTCCTATTAGAGTAAGTTATGCCATGAAGAGTAGGTGGTAGATTTGCTATTTAAGTGTGCCTCGGTGTTTCACATGAGCATATGAGTATGACCCATGGTTTTGGGGTAGGAAGAGCCAATGAATCCATTGGAACTCTCAGATTTCACGTTTGAGCAAGTTCATAAATCTGTCATTTTAGCTGAGATGCCATTTTGTCATTTTTGTATGATTTAATCCATGCTTGCTTTGGAACATGTGCCAACTAGGAAGTGCTAGTATTTTGTATCTAGTATGCCATGGTATTTTTATTTAATATGAGAATTACCCATTTAAGTGGGAAACATGCTGAAAGTGACCAACTTGATGTTTCTGTTTCAGCATGCTAAACACTACTAAGTCTGAGGATCTGCTGTTATTTTGTGCCATGTAGAGTGGGTGACATCTATCAACATGTTGTGAATTTGCTCATGCTCACTGTTAGTTATTTGTAGTAGATATTGTCTTCTACCATACTGCTAATTTTCATGCCAATAGGAGCTCTCTACAATATTTAGCTACTGCTGTCACCTTGCTACTTTATTAACTCAGATTCCAGAATACTGGAATTTTCACCAAGTCCCAGAAAACTGTTTCATCATGTCAACTTGATTGCTTCATGCTTAATTATGTGTGCCTCCTTTGCTAATTGTGTAGTTTGATAAGTTGATGTGTGTGTTGAGTAAATTCTGTCAATATCTTGTTTGTGGCTGTAGGGTTCCTGTAGCTCAAGTTGTAAGCTGTAGAAGTTGCTATGTTGCTGTTTTGTGGTAGATTGTGTGTTTAATTGTTTTGTGACTTGTGGGAGCTATACTCCATGGAATTGATTGACTTTGAGTCTGTTGTGCGTGATTTTTCATAACCTATCCAGTTGCTACCTTGGAATGCCAAGAATTAGCCCATGGCTTGGTGGTCTTGTGTATTTGCCTTCGTACCTTGTCGTGAGCGTATCGTGAGAACCGTAACTCCGTTTCTTGCATTCTTTATATGCATTTCTATCGATTTTGCATGATGCATCCATATTTGCCATGTTCATGCATGTCTAAATAACTCAACATGAGGTTCTGTCCAGATTCATTAATAAACAAACTTTGCATGTGAAACATGACTAGTTTTGGATTGCCGTGTTTAATTCTTCATAAATGAATCATGCATCATCTTGGTTGTGCAATGCACTTTGGTTGGATGTTTATTGTTGCTGTTTCTCTTGAGTAGACGCGAGTGTTGATACTGAGTACGAGCACCCAGGAGAGTACCACTACGAGGATCCCGCTTCTTGTTCCGCTGAAGAACCAACATGCAAGATGATCGTACCCGGATCCCGATACAATTTTTGCTTGCTAGTTTTCTCACTCTTATCGTTACAATTGCGCTACCTACCACTTGATATCAGCCTCCTAATTTCTATGAAAGCCTCTAACCTCCACATCCTAGCAACCTTTGATTGGCTAAGTTACCGCTGCTCAACCCCTCTTATAGCATTCTTAGTTGCAGGTGCAGGTTGTTCCATGTGATAACATGGATTTGGATATCACAATATTATCTGTTGTTTAATTTAATGCACACATATATCTTGGTATTGGTGGAAGGCTTGGCCTTTGCTAAGTGATTTGTTCCGCTGTTATCGCCATTAGTTCCTTGTTACCGGTGTTATGTTTTCCATATTTTGCGCTCCTAACATGCTCGGGGTTGTTATGGGGACCCCCTTGTTCATTCGGTTGAGATTAAAACTTGTCTGGCAAGACCCAACTTTGGTACTACATTTGCTAATAACTTAATAAAACTTGCATAGGGCCTTGCAAACACGTGGATAACTTAATCAACCCCCGGGCCGTTGCTCCTCATGAGTGTTGGTCCAAACTAGAGTCGTGTGCGGGGCCAACCCGGGGCAACTCGGGAGATTTCTATCAGGCCACTGTACGCTGCGCTCATCCGGTCGTGTCCTGAGAACGAGATACGCAGCTCTTATCGGGTTTGTCAACACGTCGGGAGGTCTTGCTGGATTTGTTTTACCTTTATCGAGTGTCTTGCGTGTGGAGTCTGACTTTCTTTGGGTTTTCTCGAGGTGTTGGAATTCCTTTGGAATTACCTATGATGACCGCGAGATCCGTGGTCGAGGCTATTCCCGCGGAGTGTGGTTAATTTGTGATGGATTAGTTGGAGCACCCCTGTAGGGTTAAATCTTTCGGAAAGCCGTGCCCGCAGTTATGTGGCAACTTGGATATTTGTTTAACACCCGGTAACAGTTAACTTGAAGTAAATTTCAATTAAAATACACCAACTATGTGAGTAACCGTGATCGTCTCTACTCGTGAACATGCTCTGAGAGAGAACACGATGGGGTTATGATTGACGTAAGTAAGTGTTCAGGATCTCATAGAGATCATAGTAGATTCGATCGTTCATCGTAGGCCACTCATATTTATTTTCATGTTGCGTAAGTTAGCCACCATAAATGCTTAGTGCTGCTGCAAACTAAACACTTGCCCCAACCCAACCTTTAAGCTTCGATAGTCTAGGTACCCGGGCGAATGATTGCTGAGTCCTTTTGGCTCATAGATTACTACAACCCTCCAGGTCCAGGTACAAATGAGTTCGTGCAGGGTGACATTACCCAGTTCTAGTGGGAGTATGATGAGGAAAGAGGCATGATGTATGTGACTTACCCGGATGAGTAGAGGACCATGGTCGTGATCTTTGGGATAGCGAGATAGTATCATTTGCATCTGTTTTTATCGTTTGATTTCGTTCGTAGGCGGACCCTATCTTCATCTTGATGATTTGAACTCCGAGTGAATTGTAATTTAGCATGTGGCGAGTGTAAGCCAATCTTGTATACTCATCTTTTCAGTATTGTATGATGTGATGATACTATACTTGCTAACGGCAAGATGCGCCTCTATCCCTTACGGGGCCCTAGTGCCTTAGAAAGGATAGGCGCGCATCTTGGACGTGACAAGTTAGCATCAGAGCCGACCCTCGCGGTTACACGGATGTTTGCCGACAGGTGCGCGGTCATGTTGTTCATGAAGTTGGTGACCCGTCGTGGCACACGGAATGACACATGTATCGGACTGGGAGCACATACGTTTGTGCCAAGAGGGAACGTTCATGTGACCCGACGAGGACGTCGGTTCCTCTGAGTGGTGGTGTATGTAATAGCCTGGCATATTAGGGATGATAGACTACTCATATCAATAAGGAATTCCTTCTTTTCCGGGAGCCCATTCAAACAGAACTCTCAGGTTAAGCCTGCTTGGCTTGGAGTAGTTCTAGGATGGGTGACCGACCGGGAAGTTGGTCCCGGGTGCGCATGAGTGAGGACAAAGTGCGCATAAAAGACTAGTATTGATCTGTGAGGCCAGTCTAGATCCCACCAGGAGTAACGGCTACCGTCGGGTGTGTCCGGAGCGTTACAAGTTGGTATTCAAAGTCATACGACCATAGGAGCCTTTGCTTGTTCGAACTTGGCCGAGCCATGTCTAGTGAAAACTATTTTGAGGTATAGTTATATCAGAGAGTAGGATTCTTTTTACTCCTCTTCTATGCTCTGGTGAGGTTTCCGACTTAGGAATTTTGATTCTACTCCTCTTCTCGCTCAATTTTTTTGGATCACGCGGGTATTTTGGAGTCTATATGATACCGATGTGACAGGGTTATGTCTTGGTGCCTCCTGTCTAAGTTGATTTCTTCCGGGGTGTCGAGCTCCAGGGAATGTTGGCACATCGTTATCATTCAGCTTCCTTGGTATCTCAGGACGGAGAGTGTTCGGAATTACTTCAATACTTATCGTGGTGAGATAAGGTTGGAGTCACCCAGTACTGGGGAGGCGTCTGGGTTACCACCATGATTTAGTATCGTTGTGAGTTCGATGATTCGAGATTAGATGAGTTTGCGAAAGCCTCTGGTTATGTGTTGAAGGATGGATATAGTTGGGGTGTAGGATTGCTAGTTGTGTGAGATATTTCCTCCTTGTATCCCCCACACCGGATTGCATAACCAGAAAGTTTTCAAAATTTCATAGATGGAAAATCTTGTAGTCATCTAGGATCATCTTCTTCAGATGTATGTGGGCATGTACATTTGTTCCGAGCACTTAGCTCAATACTTTCGTGTTATTGGAAGTGGCTTGTTATATCTGATGATGTTATCATGAACCGCAGAAGCATTCTTACCAATTCTTCAGTAGGAAGGCTATGTAGTTATTTGTTCAATTTCTTTCAAGCATTTGATTCAGCTTTGAATTCATCTTATCAATGAGGTGCTGATGCGTTTTGTCCATCTTCAGGATGGCTCCACCAACTCACAACAATCCGGGTCGTGGTGAGGAGGAGTCTGATGTTCCACCACCGCCACCACCACCGCCTCCTCCGCCTCCTCCTCCAGATGCTTGGCAAGCTGTGATGGCCGCAACCAATGCGAACACTCAGATGTTGCTCAGGCTGTTGCAAGAAAGGGAGCATGGTCAACAAGCTTTCAAGGGAATTTTCAGAATCAGCCTCAGTTTGCAACGCTCAATCCGTTCCTTGTCAACCAGCCCAAGTCTTTCTCCTGTTGTGAGCAGCCTCTTGATGCTGATGATGGGCTTCGTGATATGAGTAAGCATTTTGAGTGCAGCAATGTTAGGCCAGAGGACTTTGTCAGATTTGCATCATTCCAGCTCAAGGGTCAAGCAACTAATTGGTGGCAGCAGTACAAGGATTCCAGGGGCGATCGTGTTGTTACTCTGGACGATTTTTGTCGTGACTTCAGAGCTCATTACATTCCGACAAGCTTTGCCGAGGAGATGCGTGAGAAGTTCAGGCACCTGAAGCAGGGAAGCAAGTCTGTCTACCAGTACAACGTCGAGCTCCAGAATCTAGCCTGTTATGCAAAGAAGATGTTCCAGATGACAAGGCTATGATCTATCAGTTCAGAGGTGGTCTCAAGGATGAGCTTCTGCCAGGCCTAGTTCTTCAAGAGCCGCATGAGTTTGATCAGTTCTACAACATGGATTTGAAGGTTGAAGCAGCTCATCTCAAGTTGGAGAACTCCAAGAAGTGATCAAGGGATTCATATTCTTCTTCTTCTGGCTCTGAGATGGTCCCCAAGCAACAGAAGTATTGGGCGCCAAATCCTCTTCCGTTTTGTCCTCCTCAACAAAAGAAGCAGTTTGGTGGTCGTGGTTCTTCCCACCCACCCAACCCAGGATTTTAGCAGAGACCCCAGGCGTCCAAGGCTGTTCTTGTTCCTCCTCTAGGCAATGTTCGTCCGTTTTCTGAGGTGACTTGTCATAAGTGTGGCCAGAAGGGTCACTATGCAAACAAGTGCAACCAGCGGTGTCTTTTGCCTCCTCCTCCTGTCAAGCCTCCAGGCAATGCTATGGTGAAGCATAATCCCAAGACCGCAAGAGTGAATATGGTGAATGTAGCTGAAGCAGATTAGTCCAATGATGTGATTATGGGTAATCTCTGAGTTAATTCTATTCCCGCAAGAGTGCTATTTGATTCTGGTGCATCACATTGCTTCTTGTCTTGCCTTTTCCTTGTCAAGAATGAGTTTGATTATAAAGATTTGCCTAAGTCTTTGTCTGTGGTGTCGCTCGGTAAGATGTTGAATTCCAATCGCATTGTTCCGTATGTTTCCATCAAGATGGGAAATTATTCTTTTCTGGCTTCTCCAACTGTTCTTGGGAATTCCGATATTGATCTCATTCTGGGCATGGACTTCCTCGCTATGAATAACGCTCATATTGATTGCAAAGCAAAAGAAGTCAAGCTGACTCATCCTTCAGAAGACATGATTATTTTCGCGGCTCGTGATGACACAATCCGTCTCTTTGCTCTAAATGAGAAGGGTGAAATCTCGGCGATTTCTCAAATTCTGGTGGTTTGTGAGTATGAAGATGTCTTTCCAGAAGAGTTGCCAGGAATGCCTCCGCACCAGCGAGTCGAGTTCATGATTGATCTCGAGCTCGGAACTGAACCGGTCTGCAAGGGCCTGTATAAACTTGGCCCCGAAGAGCTGAAAGAGTTGAAGAAGCAGCTAGATGATCAAGAATGTTTGGGTCTGATCAGACCAAGCTCTTCTCCATGGGGTTGTGGAGTTTTGTTTGTCAAGAAGAAAGATGGCACGGATCATCTTTGTGTTGACTACCGGCCATTGAACAAGAAAAAAATCAGAAACAAATACCCACTTCCCAACATCAATGAGTTGTTTGAACAACTGAAAGGTGCCAAGGTTTTCTCGAAGCTTGATCTTTGCATGGGTTATCATCAGATTCGCATTCGCGAAGAAGACATTCCTAAGACCGCTTTCAGGACGAGTTTTGGCTCTTATGAGTACACTGTCATGTCGTTTGGTCTTGCTAATGCTCCTCCAACCTTCTCAAGAACGATGAAATTCATTTTCTCTCCTTTCAATAATGAATTCGTCTTGGTCTATCTGGATGATATCCTTGTGTTCTCGGAGACAGAAGTAGAGCATGCAGAGCATCTCCGCCTTGTGCTTGACAAGTTAAGAGAGCATCGATTCTATGCCAAGTTTTCCAAGTGTGAGTTCTGGCTCAATGAAGTAGTGTACCTCGGGCATGTCATCTCTGCCGAGGGAATTGAAGTGCACCCTAAGAAAGTTGAAGCAATATTGAAATGGGAGCCTCCACAGAATGTGAAGCAGCTTCAGAGTTTCCTCGGGCTTGCTAGCTATTGCATAAGATTCGTGGAGAACTTCTCTCAAATTGCCAAGCCTCTGTCCAATCTCCTCCAGAAGAGTGTCAAGTATGTTTGGTCTCCTGAGTGTGATGTAGCGTTCAATACACTAAAGCATAGACTGACTTCAGCTCCAGTTGTTGTTCCTCCTGAGCAGTCTAAGCCTTTCCAAGTTTTCTATGATTCTTCTCTCCAAGGTCTTGGTGGTGTTCTCATGCAAGACAAAAAGATTGTTGCTTATACCTCGCGTCAGTTGAAGCCTGCCGAGAAGAACTACCCCACTCATGATCTTGAGTTGGCGGCAGTTGTGTGATTTTGTTCGGCATGAAGTGGGAAGACTGCCTTCCATATGTTGAATTCTCATACAACAATAGCTTTCAAGCTAGTTCAGGCACGGCCCCTTTCGAGATTCTCTACGGCAGAAAGTTTCGTACCCCGCTTAACTGGTCTAAAACCGGTGAGCGTCACATATTTGGCAATGACATGATCACTGAAGCAGAAGAAATGTGCCATGTCATTCGTGAGAACCTCAAAGTAGCTCAGTCCCGACAGAAAATTTATTACGATAACAAACATCGGGATGTTTGTTTCCAAGTGGATGATCTAGTCTATCTTAGAGTCTCTCCCATGAAGGGCACTCAATGGTTTGGAATTAAAGGGAAGCTAGCTCCTCATTTTGTTGGTCCTTTCAAAGTTGTTGGCAAGAGAGGTGGTCTTGCATATCAACTAGAGTTTCCTCCAAATTTCACGAACGTGCACGATGTCTTCCATGTTTCTCAGCTCCGGAAATGCTTCAAGACTCCTGAGCGAACCATTGACCTCCAAGACATCGATCTCCAAGAAGATCTCTCTTATCGTGAGCATCCAGTTGCAATTCTTGAAGAAGCTGAGTGTAAGACTCGCAACAAGTCTATCAAATTCCTCAAGGTGAAGTGGTCTCATCATTCCGACAAAGAAGCTACTTGGGAACGCGAGGACCTTCTCCGTTCTGAATTTTCGGATTTCTTTCATTCCTAGATCTCGGGTCGAGATCCTCTTGTAGTGTGCGAGAGTTGTGATAGCCCAAGTGCTGTCCCTTCCTTTTATGGCATGTAACCCCATTGTATGAACCTTGTGTCATGAGATATGATATGAATTGCACTTTGTCTCATGTGTGGTTTTGCATTCATGCATCATTCATCCATCATAGCATTCATCATGCCTGGTTTGTTCTTCATGTGTTTTTGATTGGTGTGATTGGTTGTGGTGTGGTCTTGTGTTATGTGGTTGTGTGTTGTTGAATCATGGGGGTGCAACATCCTCTCTTCCCCTCTCTTTACCTTTGCAACTAAAACCCTCCATTACCTCCCTCTTTTCCCATGTTATTTTCATAACAGAATTAAGTTGCTTCTTAAATTATTTGTAAATGTTCAAGAGGTAGCCTTATTCACATTAATAATTTAGAGTGTGATTCTTTTGATGGTTGGGGTTTGGTTGTTTTTGTATTTTAGGTAAGCATGAGCTGCCTTTTATTAAAGTATCAAAATTATTTGCTCAATAAATCAACTTGATAATTTTATGAAATAGTGCTCATTATTTTCTTTGCAAAAATATTTTGTTTTGCACTAGAACCTTTTCTTTTATTCTGGGGATTTATTTTTGTGTGGCTGGTTTAAAAAATAATTAAAAAACCCTTTCTGTTTTCATTTTGAGAGAGAGAGAGGTAGGTGGGCCTTCCCGCGGCCCAGCCTGCTCGGTGGGCGGTCACCTCCTTCGTCAGGTTCACCGTCAGGTTCAGAGAGTGAGAGCCGCGTCCGCCGTCGCCGTCTGCCCCATCGCCCATTTAAGCCCTCGACGTGCGTGCCTCTTCGCCTAGGGTTCCGCTTCTCCTAGCCGTCGCCGCAGCTGTCTTCTTCCCCTCCATCTCTCCTCCTCCTCTCTTCTTTTCCCTTGCCTGATAAGAATCTGAGAGGTTCAGAGAGGTTCAGTCGAGTCCGCCGTTCGTTGTCGCCGTCGTCGCCGCGTCTCCGGTGGGCCGCATCCTTGGTGGTGATGGTGTGGAGCTCGAGGGTTCTCCTCGCGTTCCATTCCCGCCACTAGGGGCCCCGGAGGAGCTCTGCAGCGACCGCCCCGTCGTCGCCGGAAGTCCCCTCTCCGCTGTCTTCTTCCTTGCGTCGTCTCCGACCAACTTCTTCCCCTCCATCGACTTCGTCATGACCGGTTCGTCGTCGCCTTCCCCCAAGGTGAGCCGCTGGTCCCCGTAGCCCTTTTCCCTCCATGCATAACTTGTAGTTGGTCGCTGTCGTGTCTTTCGCCGCCGGTAGCTAGACGAGCACCTGCCGCTCGCCTCCGTCCTCCTCACTACAAGGTGAGCAAGGGAATGGAGCCGTGGATGACCCGTTGTGCGTAGGAGCAGTTTACGTAGTCAGATTCGTCGTGGATCGCTGGAGTTTGCCGCCGCAGTTGCTCTGTCGCCGTTGCTCTGTTCTCTGTTGCATTCAATTTCGTCAGTTAGTTAGTATGCGTGTGTGTATTAGAATACTAGTACCCCTCCTATGTTAGAATCCGAGCCCGTAGCGCAGTGGTTTGGGCTCAGGGGAGCGACCAGGAGGTCAGGGGTTCTACCCCCGAACCCTCCCCCTTTTCTTTTGTTTTATTTCTCCTTGTTTTCTTTTTTTTCTTCCTCTTTTCTCATGTATTAGTGTGTGTAGGTGCTTTTGGCATATGTTGATGTTTTTTTCCTGTTGATGTGTGGAGTGTGTGTGTGCTTTGCACATATACATTTGTGTGCATGTGTGTGTATGTGCATGTGAGCATTCACATATGCATGTGTATATGTGTGTGTGCTAGAGTGTGTATGTGTATATACATACATGTATATATGCATATGTTGTGGTAGTGTGTGTATCTACATGATGTAGTGTGTGTGTATGTAAGTACATGAGAGGTGGTGTGTGTATGTGCTTATGCGTACATACACTTGTGCATGTGTAATGTAGGTGTGTAGTGCATGTGTTCTTGTGTGTATGTGTGTGCCTTGCACCTATAGTTTTGGTACATTTAGTGCATGTGCATGTGAGTTGTGAGTGTGTGTATGCTATGCATACATACATATGTATGTGGGTAGTTGTAAGTGCTTTGACATGTTGTGTGTATGTGAGTAGAGTGTGTGTGTGTGGGAACTAGTGGGTTTCCCACTTGACATTCCCCTTGTGGATATGTGCTTTCTATGTAGGCTTTGTCATCTCATTTCCATTCTTAGCTAGGTTGCCATACATGCTCATATCCATTTATGTGCTTTTCCTATTAGAGTAAGTTATGTCATGAAGAGTAGGTGGTAGATTTGCTATTTGAGTGTGCCTCGGTGTTTCACATGAGCATATGAGTATGACCCATGGTTTTGGGGTAGGAAGAGCCAACTAATCCATTGGAACTCTCAGATTTCACTTTTGAGCAAGTTCATAAATCTGTCATTTTATCTAAGATGCCATTTTGTCATTTTTGCATGATTAAATCCATGCTTGCTTTGGAACATGTGCCAACTAGGAAGTGCTAGTATTTTGTATCTAGTATGCCATGGTATTTTTGTTTAATATGAGAATCACCCATTTAAGTGGGAAACATGCTGCAATGTGACCAACTTGATGTTTCTGTTTCGGCATGCTAAAAACTATGTTATTTTTATGCCATGTAGAGTGGGTGACATTTATCAACATGTTGTGAATTTGCTCATGCTCACTGTTAGTTATTTGTAGTAGATATTGTCTTCTACCATCCTGCTAATTTTCATGCCAATAGGAGCTCTCTAAAATATATAGCTACTGCTGTCAACTTGCTACTTTATTAACTCAGATTCCAGAATACTGGAATTTTCACTGTCCGAGAAAACGGTTTCATCATGTCAACTTGATTGCTTCATGCTTATGGATGTATGCCTCCTTTGCTGATTGTGTAGTTTGATAAGTTGATGTGTGTGTTGAGTAGATTCTGTCAATATCTTGTTTCTGGGTGTAGGATTCCTGTAGCTCAAGTTGTGAGCTGTAGAAGTTGCTATGTTGCTATTTTGTGGCAGATTGTGTTTTTAATTGTTTTGTGACTTGTGGGAGCTATACTCCATGGAATTGATTGATATTTGAGTCTGTTGTGCGTGATTTTTCATAACCTATCCAGTGGCTACCTTGGAATGCCAAGAATTAGCCCATGGCTTGGTGGTCTTGTGTATTCGCCTCCGTATCTTGTCGTGAGCGTATCGTGAGAACCGTAACTCCGTTTCTTGCGTTCTTTACATTTCTATCGATTTTGCATGCTGCATCCATATTTGCCATGTTCATGCAGGTCTAAATAACTCAACATGAGGTTCTGTCCAGATTCATTAATAAACAAACTTTGCATGTGAAACATGGCTAGTTTTGGATTGCCGTGTTTAATTCTTCATAAATGAATCATGCATCATCTTGGTTGTGCAATGCACCTTGGTTGGATGTTTATTGTTGCTGTTTCTCTTGGGTAGACGCGAGTGTTGATACTGAGTACGAGGACCCAGGAGAGTACCACTACGAGGATCCCGCTACTTGTTCCTCTGAAGAACCAACAAGCAAGATGATCGTACCCAGATCCCGATACTATTTTTGCTTGCTAGTTTTCTCACTCTTATCGTTACAATTACGCTACCTACCACTTGATATCAGCCTCCTAATTGCCCTGACAGCCTCTAGCCTCCACATCCTCGCAACCTTTGATTGATTAAGTTACCGCTGCTCAACACCTCTTATAGCATTCTTAGTTGCAGGTGCAGGTTGTTCCATGTGATAACATGGATTTGGATATCACAATATTATCTGTTGTTTAATTTAATGCACATATATATCTTGGTATTGGTGGAAGGCTTGACCTTTTGCTAAGTGATTTGTTCCGCTATTACCGCCATTAGTTCCTTGTTATCGGTGTTATGTTTTCCATATTTTACGCTCCTAACATGCTCGGGGTTTTTATGGGGACCCCCTTGTTCATTCGGTTGAGATTAAAACTTGTCTGGCAAGACCCAACTTTGGTACTACATTTGCTAATAACTTAGTAAAACTTGCATAGGGCCTTGCAAACCCATGGATATCAACCCTCGGGCAGTGCTCCTCATGAGTGTTGGTCCAAACTAGAGTCGTGTGCGGGGCCAACCCGGGGCAACTCGGGAGATTTCTATCAGGCCACTATACGCTACGCTCATCCGGTCGTGTCCTGAGAACGAGATACGCGGCTCTTATCGGGTTTGTCGACACGTCGGGAGGTCTTGCTGGATTTGTTTTACCTTTATCGAGTGTCTTGCGTGTGGAGTCTGACTTTCTTCGGATTTTCTCGAGGTGTTGGAATTCCTTTGGAATTACCTATGATGACCGCGAGATCTGTGGTTGAGGCTATTCTCGCGGAGTGTGGTTAATTTGTGATGGATTAGTTGGAGCACCCCTACAGGGTTAAATCTTTTCGAAAGCCGTGCCCACGGTTATGTGGCAACTTCGATATCTGTTTAACACCTGGTTATAGTTAACTTGAAGTAAATTTCAATTAAAATACACCAATTGTGTGAGTAACCGTGATCGTCTCTACTCGTGAACATGCTCCGAGAGAGAACACGATGGGGTTATGATTGACGTAAGTAAGTGTTCAAGACCTCATAGAGATCATACTAGATTCGATCGTTCATCGTAGGCCACTCATATTTATTTTCATGTTGCGTAAGTTAGCCACCATAAATGCTTAGTGCTGCTGCAAACTAAACACTTACCCCAACCCAACCTTTAAGCTTGGATAGTCTCGGTACCCGGGCGCATGATTACTGAGTCCTTTTGGCTCACAGATTACTACAACCCTCCAGGTACAGTTAGAGATGAGTTCGTGCAGGGTGACATTACCCAACTCCAGTGGGAGTATGATGAGGAAAGAGGCAGGATGTATGTCACTTACCCGGATGAGTAGAGGACCATGGTCGTGATCTTTGGGATAGCGAGATAGTATCATTTGCATCTGTTTTTATTGTTTGATTTCGTCCGTAGGCGGACCCTATCTTCATCTTGATGATTTGAACTCTGAGTGAATTGTAATTTAGCATGTGGCGAGTGTAAGCCAATCTTGTACACTCATCTTTTCAGTATTGTATGATGGGATGATACTATACTTGCTAACGACAAGATGCGCCTCTATCCCTTGTGCCTTAGAAAGGATAGGCGCGCATCTTGGGCGTGACAAGTTGGTATTTAGAGCCATACGACCATAGGAGCCTTTGCTTGTTCGAACTTGGCCGAGTCGTGTCTAGTGAAAACTATTTTGAGTCTAGTTATATCGGAGAGTAGGATTCTTTTTACTCCTCTTCTATGCTCTGGTGAGGTTTCCGACTGAGGAATTTTGATTCTACTCCTCTTCTCGCTCAATTTTTTTTAGGATCATGTCGGTATTTTGGAGTCTATATGATAGCGATATGACAGGGTTCTGTCTTGGTGCCTCCTATCTGACTTGATTTCTTCCGGGGAGTCGAGCTCCAGGGAATGTTGGCACATCGTTATCATTCAGCTTCCTTGGTATCTCAGGACGGAGAGTGTTCGGAATTACTTCAATACTTATCGTGGTGAGATAAGGTCGGAGTCACCCAGTACTAGGGAGGCGTTCAGGGTACCACCATGATTTAGTATCATTGTGAGTTTGAGGATTCGAGAGTAGATGAGTTTGCGGAAGCCTCTGGTTATGTGTTGAAGGATGGATACAGTTGGGGTGTAGGATTGCTAGTTGTGTGAGATATTTCCTTCTTTTATCCCCCACACCGGATTGCAGAACCAGAAAGTTTTCGGAAGTTAATAGGTGGGACATCTTGTAGTCATCTAGGATCATCTTTTTCAGATATATATGGGCATGTACATTTGTTCTGAGCGCTTAGCTCAATACTTTCGTGTTATTGCAAGTGACTTGTTATATCTGATGATGTTATCATGAACCGAAGAAGCGTTCTTACTAATTCTTTAGTAGGAAGGCTATGTAGTTATTTGTTCAATTTCTTTCAATCATTTGTTTCAGCTTTGAATTCATCTTATCAATGAGGTGCTGATGCGTTTTGTCCATCTTCAGTATGGCTCCACCAGCTCACACCAATCCGGGTCATGGTGAGGAGCAGTCTGATGTTCCACCACCGCCACCGCCACTGCCTCCTCCTCCAGAAGCTTGGCAAGCTGTGATGGCCACAACCAATGCGAACACTCAGATGTTGCTCAGGCTGTTGCAAGAAAGGGAGAAGGGCCAGAAAGGCTTTCAACGGAATTTTCAGAATCAGCCTCAGTTTGCAACGCTCAATCAGTTCCTTGCCAACCAGCCCAAGTCTTTCTCCTGTTGTGAGCAGCCTCTTGATGCTGATGATTGGCTTCGTGATATGAGTAAGCATTTTGAGTGCAGCAATGTCAAGCCAAAGTACTTTGTCAGATTTGCATCATTCCAGCTCAAGGGTCAAGCAGCTGATTGGTGGCAGCAGTACAAGGATTCCAGGGGCGATCGTGTTGTTACTTGGGACAATTTTCGTCGTGACTTCAGTGCTCATTACGTTCCGACAAGCTTTGTCGAGGAGATGCGTGAGAAGTTCAGGCACCTAAAGCAGGGAAGCAAGTCTGTCTACCAGTACAACGTCGAGTTATAGAATCTAGCCCGTTATGCTAAGAAGATTGTTGCTTATACCTCGCATTAGTTGAAGCCTGCCGAGAAGAACTACCCCACTCATGATCTTGAGTTGGCGGCAGTTGTGCATGCTCTAATGACTTGGAGGCATTTGTTATTGGGTAGACCAGTTGAGGTGTACACCGATCACAAGAGATTGAAGTACATTTTCACTCAACCCAATCTCAATCTTCGGCAATCTCGTTGGGTGGAAATGCTTGAGGACTTCAATCCAAGCATTGAGTATACTCCTGGGAAAGCAAATGTCATTGCAGACGCGCTCAACCATAAGGCGTACTGCAATAGTCTCATTCTGAAGCCTCTTCAACCCGAGCTTTGTGAAGCCTTCCGCAAGCTCAACCTTCAGATGATTCCGCAAGGATTTCTTGCAAATCTTCAACTTTCTCCGACTTTGGAAGATCAGGTTCGCCAAGCGCAGCTTCTTGACGCTATGGTGAAGAAAGTGAAGAAAGGTGTGGCCAAGAGTATGCCGAAGTATAAGTGCTTTTGCGTTGATGACAAAGATACCTTGTTCTTTGAGGACCGTCTTGTGGTTCCAAAAGGTAATCTCAGAAAGCTTATCATGGACGAAGCACATAATTCTCTTCTATCCATTCATCCAGGCAGTTCAAAGATGTATCAGGATCTCAAGCAAACCTTGTGGTGGACTCGCATGAAACGTGAAATAGCTTAGTTCGTGAACGAGTGTGATGTTTGTCGCAGAGTGAAGGCGTTGCATCAACGTCCAGCAGGTCTTCTTCAGCCTTTGCCTATCCTAGAGTGGAAATTTGATCATGTGGAGATGAATTTCGTCACTGGGTTTCCGAAGTCCAAGAGAGGCAACGATGACATCTTGGTGGTTATCGACAAGCTGTCAAAAGTTGCTCATTTCCTGCCAGTCAAAGAATCTATCTCGGTAGCACAGCTTGCAGAGTTGTATACGTCAAGGATAATATCCTTGCATGGTATTCCTCAGCTCATCTCTTCTGAACGTGGAAGCCTCTTTACTTCCAAGTTTTGGGAGTCCTTCCAGACTGCTATGGGTACCAAGATCCGTTTCAGCACTGCGTTCCATCCGATGACAAGTGGTCAAGTTGAGAGAGTCAATCAGATCCTCGAAGATATGCTCAGAGCTTGTGTGATTTCGTTCGGCATGAAGTGGGAAGACTGCCTTCCATATGCTGAATTCTCATACAACAATAGCTTTCAAGCTAGTTCAGGCAAGGCCCCTTTCGAGATTCTCTACGGCAGAAAGTGTCGTACCCCGCTTAACTGGTCTAAAACCGTTGAGCGTCAGATATTGGGCAATGACATGATCACTGAAGCAAAAGAAATGTGCCATGTCATTCGTGAGAACCTCAAAGCAGCTCAGTCCTGATAGAAAAGTTATTACGATAACAAGCATCGGGATGTTTCTTTCCAAGTGGATGATCTAGTCTATCTCAGAGTCTCTCCCATGAAGGGCACTCAGCGGTTTGGAATTAAAGGGAAGCTAGCTCCTCGTTTTGTTAGTCCTTTCAAAGTTGTTGGCAAGAGAGGTGGTCTTGCATATCAACTAGAGCTTCCTCCAAATTTCACGAACATGCACGATGTCTTCCATGTTTCTCAGCTCCGGAAATGCTTCAAGACTCCTGAGCGAACCATTGACCTCCAAGACATCAATCTCCAAGAAGATCTCGCTTATCGTGAGCATCTAGTTGCAATTCTTGAAGAAACTGAGCGTAAGACTCGCAACAAGTCTATCGAATTCCTCAAGGTGAAGTGGTCTCATCATTCCGACAAAGAAGCTACTTGGGAATGCGAGGACCTTCTCCATTTCGAATTTCCGGATTTCTTTCATTCCTAGATCTCGGGTCGAGATCCTCTTGTAGTGTGGGAGAGTTGTGACAACCCAAGTGGTGTCCCTTCCTTTTATGGCATGTAACCCCATTGTATGAACCTTGTGTCATGAGCTATGATATGAATTGCACCTTGTCTCATGTGTGGTTTTGCATTAATGCATCATTCATCCATCATAGCATTCATCATGCCTGGTTTGTTCTTCATGTGTTTTTGATTGGTGTGATTGGTTGTGGTGTGGTCTTGTGTTATGTGGTTGTGTGTTGTTGAATCATGGGGGTGCAACATCCTCTCTTCCCCTCTCTTTCCCTTTGCAACTAAAACCCTCCATTACCTCCCTCTTTTCCCATGTTATTTTCATAATAGAATTAAGTTGCTTCTTAAATTATTTGTAAATGTTCAAGAGGTAGCCCTATTCATATTAATAATTTAGAGTGTGATTCTTTTGATGGTTGGGGTTTGGTTGTTTTTGTATTTTAATTAAACATGAGCTGCCTTTTATTAAAGTATCAAAATTATTTGCTCAATAAATCAACTTGATAATTTTATGAAATAGTGCTCATTATTTTCTTTGCAAGTTTTTTTGTTTTGTACTAGAACCTTTTCTGTTATTCTGGGGATTTATTTTTGTGTGGCTGGTTTAAAAAAAATGAAAAAACCCTTTCTGTTTTTGTTTTGAGAGAGAGAGAGAGAGGTAGGTGGGCCTTCCCGCGGCCCAGCCTGCTGGGTGGACGGTCACCTGCTCCGTCAGGTTCACCATCAGGTTCAGAGAGTGAGAGCCGCGTCTACCGTCGCCTTTCCGTTGCCGTCGTCGTCTGTCCCATCGCCCATTTAAGCCCTCGACGTGCGTGCCTCCTCGCCTAGGGTTCCGCTTCTCCCAGCCACCGCCGCAGCTGTCTCCTTCCCCTCCATCTCTCCTCCTCCTCTCTTCTTTTTGCCTGCCAGGTAAGAATCTGAGAGGTTCAGAGAGGTTCAGTCGAGTCCGCTGGTCGTCGTCGCCGTCGTCGCCGTGCCTCCGGTGGGCCGCGTCCTTGGTGGTGATGGTGTGGAGCTCGGGGGTTCTCTCGACGTTCCATTCCCGCAACTAGGGCCCCCAAAGGAGCTATGTAGCGACCGCCCAATCGTCGCCGGAAGTCCCCGCTCTGCCGTCTTCTTACCTGCGTCGTCTCCGGCTATCTTCTTCCCCTCCGTCGACTCCATCGTGACCGGCTCGTTGTCGCCTTCCCTCAAGGTGAGCCGCCGGTCTCCATAGCCCTTTTCCCTCCGTGCGTAGCTCGTAGTTGGTCGTCGCCGCGTCTGTTGCCGCCGGTAGCAAGACGAGCACCAGTAGCTCGCCTCCATCCTCCTCATCGCAAGGTGAACAGAGGAATGGAGCCGTGGATGAGCCGTTGTGCGTAGGAGCAGTTTGCATAGTCAGATTCGTCATGGATCGACAGAGTTTGCCGCCGCAGTTGCTCTGTCGCCGTTGCTCTGTTCTCTGTTGCATTAAGTTTCGTCAGTTAGTTAGTATGCGTGTGTGTATTAGAATACTAGTACCCCTCCTATGTTAGCATCCGAGTGCGTAGCGTAGTGGTTTGGGCTCAGGAGAGCGACCAGGAGGTCAGGGGTTCGACCCCTGAACCCTCCCCCTTTTCTTTTGTTTTATTTCTCCTTGTTTTCTTGTTTTCCCTCTTTTCTCATGTATTAGTTTGTGTAGGTGCTTTTGGCATATGTAGATGTTTTTTTCCTGTTGATGTGTGGAGTGTGTGTGTGCTTTGCACGTATACATTTGTGTGCATGTGTGTGTATGTGCATGTGAGAATTCACATATGCATGTGTATATGTGTGTGTGCTCATGCATATATGTGTGTGTGCTCATGCATATATGTTTGTGTGCTAGAGTGTGTATGTGTATATACATACATGTATATATGCATATGTTGTGGTAGTGTGTGTGTATCTACATGATGTAGTGTGTGTGTATGTAAGTACATGAGAGGTGGTGTGTGTGTGTGCTTATGCATACATACACTTGTGCATGTGTAGTGTAGGTGTGTAATGCATGTGTTCTTGTGTGTATGTGTGTGACTTGCAGCTATAGTTGTGGTATATTTAGTGCATGTGCATGTGAGTTGTGAGTGTGTGTATGCTATGCATACATACATATGTGTGTGGGTAGTTGCAAGTGCTTTGACATGTTGCGTGTATGTGAGTAGAGTGTGTGTGTGTGGGAACTAGTGGGTTTACCACTTGACATACCCCTTGTGGATATGTGCTTGCTATGTAGGTTTTGTCATCTCATTTCCATTCTTAGCTAGGTTGCCATACATGCGCATATCCATTTATGTGCTTTTCCTATTAGAGTAAGTTATGCCATGAAGAGTAGGTGGTAGATTTGCTATTTAAGTGTGCCTCGGTGTATCACATGAGCATATGAGTATGACCCATGGTTTTGTGGTAGGAAGAGCCAATGAATCCATTGCAACTCTCAAATTTCAGTTTTGAGCAAGTTCATAAATCTGTCATTTTAGCTGAGATGCCATTTTGTCATTTTTGCATGATTTAATCCATGCTTGCTTTGGAACATGTGTCAACTAGGAAGTGCTAGTATTTTGTATCTAGTATGCTATGATATTTTTGTTTAATATGAGAATCACCCATTTAAGTGGGAAACATGCTGCAATGTGACCAAGTTGATGTTTCTGTTTCAGCATGCTGAAAACTACTAAGTCTGAGAATCTGCTGTTATTTTTATGCCATGTAGAGTGGGTGACATCTATCAACATGTTGTGAATTTGCTCATGCTCAGTGTTAGTTGTTTGTAGTAGATATTTTCTTCTACGATTCTGGTAATTTTCATGCCAATCGGAGCTCTCTAGCATATTTAACTACTGCTGTCAACTTGCTACTTTATTAACTCAGATTCCAAAAAACTGGAATTTTCACCAAGTCCCAGAAAACTGTTTCATCATGTCAACTTGATTGCTTCATGCTTATTTATGTGTACCTCCTTTGCTGATTGTGTAGTTTGATAAGTTGGTGTGTGTGTAGAGTAAATTCTGTCAATATCTTGTTTCTGGCTGTAGGATTCCTGTAGCTCAAGTTGTGAGCTGTAGAGGTTGCTATGTTGCTGTTTTGTGGCAGATTGTGTGTTTAATTGTTTTGTGACTTGTGAGAGCTATACTCCATGGAATTGATAGATCTTTGAATCTATTGTGCGTGATTTTTCATAACCTATCCAGTGGCTACCTTGGAATGCCAAGAATTTGCCCATGGCTTGGCGGTCTTGTGTATTTGCCTCCGTACCTTGTCGTGAGCGTATCGTGAGAACTGTAACTCCGTTTCTTGCGTTCTTTATATGCATGTCTATCGATTTTGTATGATGAATCCATATATGCCATGTTCATGCATGTCTAAATAACTCAACATGAGGTTCTGTCCAGATTCATTAATAAACAAACTTTGCATGTGAAACATGACTAGTTTTGGATTGCCGTGTTTAATTCTTCATAAATGAATCATGCATCATCTTGGATGCAATGCACTTTGGTTGGATGTTTATTGTTGCTGTTTCTCTTGGGTAGACGCGAGTGTTGATACTGAGTACGAGGACCCAGGAGAGTACCACTACGAGGATCCCGCTACTTGTTCCGCTGAAGAACCAACATGTAAGATGATCGTACCTGGATCCCAATACTATTTTTGCTTGCTAGTTTGCTCGCTCTTATCGTTACAATTGCGCTACCTACCACTTGATATCAACCTCCTAATTGCCCTGAAAGCTTCTAACCTCCACATCCTAGCAACCTTTGATTGGCTAAGTTACCACTGCTCAGCCCCTCTTATAGCATTCTTAGTTGCAGGTGCAGGTTGTTCCATGTGATAACATGGATTTGGATATCACAATATTATCTGTTGTTTCATTTAATGCACATATATATCTTGGTATTGGTGGAAGTCTTGACCTTTTGCTAAGTGATTTGTCCCGCTGTTACCGCCATTAGTTCCTTGTTACCGGTGTTATGTTTTCCATATTTTGCGCTCCTAACATGCTCGGGGTTGTTATGGGGACCCCCTTGTTTATTCGGTTGAGATTAAAACTTGTCTGGCAAGACCCAACTTTGGTACTACATTTGCTAATAACTTAATAAAACTTGCATATGGCCTTGCAAACCCGTGGATAACTTAATCAACCCCCGGGCCAATGCTCCTCATGAGTGTTGGTTCAAACTAGAGTCGTGTGCGGGGACAACCCGGGGCAACTCGGGAGATTTCTATCAGGCCACTGGACGCTGCGCTCATCCGGTCGTGTCCTAAGAACGAGATACACGGCTCTTATCGGGTTTCTCGACACGTCGGGAGGTCTTGCTGGATTTATTTTACCTTTATCGAGTGTCTTGCGTGTGGAGTCTGACTTTCTTCGGGTTTTCTCGAGGTGTTGGAATTCCTTTGGAATTACCTATGATGACCGCGAGATCCGTGGTCGAGGCTATTCCTGTGGAGTGTGGTTAATTTGTGATGGATTAGTTGGAGCATCCCTACAGGGTTAAATCTTTCGGAAAGCCGTGCCCGCGATTATGTGGCTACATGGATATTTGTTTAACACCCGGTTATAGTTAACTTGAAGTAAATTTCAATTAAAATACAGCAACTATGTGAGTAACCGTGATCGTCTCTACTCGTGAACATGCTCTGAGAGAGAACATGGTGGGTTTATGATTGACGTAAGTAAGTGTTCAGGATCTCATAGAGATCATACTAGATTCGATCATTCATCGTAGGCCAGTCATATTTATTTTCATGTTGCGTAAGTTAGCTACCATAAATGCTTAGTGCTGCTGCAAACTAAACACTTACCCCAACCCAACCTTTAAGCTTGGATAGTCTCGGTACCCGGGCGCATGATTGCTAAGTCATTTTGGCTCACAGATTACTACAACCCTCCAGGTATAGGTACAGATGAGTTCGTGCAGGATGACATTACCCAGCTCCAGTGGGAGTATGGTGAGGAAAGAGGTAGGATGTATGTGACTTACCCGGATGAGTAGAGGACCATGGTCGTGATCTCTGGGATAGCGAGATAGTATCATTTGCATCTGTTTTTATCATTTGATTTCGTTCGTAGGCAGACCCTGTCTTCATCTTGATGATTTGAACTCTGAGTAAATTGTAATTTAGCATGTGGCGAGTGTAAGCCAATCTTGTATACTCATCTTTTCAGTATTGTATGATGCGATGGTACTATACTTGCTAACGGCAAGATGCACCTCTATCCCTTACGGGTCCCTCGTGCCTTAGAAAGGATAGGCGTGCATCTTGGGCATGACAAGTTGGTATTCAGAGCCATACGACCATAGGAGCCTTTGCTTGTTCGAACTTGGTCGAGTCGTATCTAGTGAAAACTATTTTGAGTCTAGTTATATCGGAGAGTAGGATTCTTTTTACTCCTCTTCTATGCTCTGGTGAGGTTTCCAACTTAGGAATTTTGATTCTACTCCTCTTATCGCTCAAATTTTTTTAGGATCACACGGGTATTTTGGAGTCTATATGATACCGATGTGACAGGGTTCTGTCTTGGTGCCTCCTATCTGACTTGATTTCTTCCAGGGAGTCGAGCTCCAGGGAATGTTGCCACATCATTATCATTCAGCTTCCTTGATATGTCAGGACGGAGAGTGTTCGGAATTACTTCAATACTTATCGTGGTGAGATAAGGTCGGAGTCACCCAGTACTGGGGAGGCGTCCGGGGTACCACCATGATTTAGTATCGTTGTGAGTTCGAGGATTCGAGATTAGATGAGTTTGCGAACGCCTCTGGTTATGTGTTGAAGGATGGATACAGTTGGGGTGTAGGATTGCTAGTTGTGTGAGATATTTCCTCCTTGTATCCCCCACACCAGATTGCATAACCAGAAAGTTTTCGGAAGTTCATAGGTGGGAAATCTTGTAGTCATCTAGGATCATCTTCTTCAGATGTATGTGGGCATGTACATTTGTTCCGAGCGCTTAGCTCAATACTTTCGTGTTATTGCAATCTGATGACGTTATCATGAATCGAAGAAGCATTCTTACTAATTCTTCAGTAGGAAGGCTATGTAGTTATTTGGTCAATTTCTTTCAAGCATTTGATTCAGATTTGAATTCATCTTATCAATGAGGTGCTGATGCGTTTTGTCCATCTTCAGGATGGCTCCACCAACTCGCAACAATCCGGGTCGTGGTGAGGAGCAGTCTGATGTTCCACCACCGCGACCGCCACCTCCTCCTCCTCCAGAAGCTTGGCAAGTTGTGATGGCCGCAACCAATGCAAACACTCAGATGTTGCTCAGGCTGTTGCAAGAAAGGGAGCAGGGTCAGCAAGGCTTTCAACGGAATTTTCAGAATCAGCCTCAGTTTGCAAAGCTCAATCAGTTCCTTGCCAACCAGCCCAAGTCTTTCTCCTGTTGTGAGCAGCCTCTTGATGCTGATGATTGGCTTCGTGATATGAGTAAGCATTTCGAGTGCAGCAATGTCAGGCCACAGGAATTTGTCAGATTTGCATCATTCCAGCTCAAGGGTCAAGCAGCTGATTGGTGGCAGTAGTACAAGGATTCCAGGGGCGATCGTGTTGTTACTTGGGTCGATTTCCGTCATGACTTCAGGGCTCATTACATTCCGACAAGCTTTGTCGAGGAGATGTATGAGAAGTTCAGGCACCTGAAGCAGGGAAGCAAGTCTGTCTACCAGTACAACGTCGAGTTCCAGAATCTAGCCCGTTATGCTAAGCAAGATGTTCCAGATGATAAGGCTATGATATATCAATTCAGAGGTGGTCTCAAGGATGAGCTTCTGCCAGGCCTAGTTCTTCAAGAATCTCAGGAGTTTGATCAGTTCTACAACACGGCTTTGAAGGTTGAAGCAGCTCATCTCAAGTTGGAGAACTCCAAGAAGCATTCAAGGGATTCATATTTTTTTTCTTCTGGCTCTCAGATGGTTCCCAAGCAGCAGAAGTATTGGGCGCCAAAACGTCTTCCATTCTGCCATCCTCAGCAGCAGAAGCAGTTCGGTGGTCGTGGTTCTTCCCACCCACCCAACCCAGGATTCCAGCAAAGACCCCAGGCGTCCAAGGTTGTTCTTGTTCCTCCTCCAGGCAATGTTCGTCCGCTTTCTGAGGTGACTTGTCACAAGTGTGGCCAGAAAGGTCACTATGCAAACAAGTGCAACCAGCGGCGTCTTCCGCTTCCTCCTCGTGTCAAGCCTCCAGGCAATGCTATGGTGAAGCATAATCCCAAGACCGCAAGAGTGAATATGGTGAATGTAGCTGAAGCAGATCAGTCCAATGATGTGATTATGGGTAATCTCTCAGTTAATTCTATTCCTGCAAGAGTGTTATTTCATTCTGGTGCATCGCATTGCTTCATGTCTCGCCCTTTCTTTGTCAAGAATGAGTTTGATTATAAAGATTTGCCTAAGTCTTTGTCTGTGGTGTCGCCCGGTAAGATGTTGAATTCCAATCGCATTGTTCCGGATGTTTCCATCAAGATGGGAAATTATTCTTTTCTAGCTTCTCCAATTGTTCTTGGGAATTCCGATATTGATCTCATTCTGGGCATGAACTTCCTGGCTATGAATAAGGCTCATATTGATTGCAAAGCAAAAGAAGTCAAGCTGACTCATCCTTTAGAAGACGTGATTATTTTCGCGGCTCGCGATGACACAATCCGTCTCTTTGATCTAAATGAGAAGGGTGAAATCTCGGCGATTTCTCAAATTCCGGTGGTTTGTGAGTATGAAGATGTCTTTCCAGAAGAATTGCCAAGAATGCCTCCTCACCGGCCAGTCGAGTTCGTGATTGATCTCGAGCCCGAAACTGAAATGGTATGCAAGCGCCCATATAAACTTGGCCCCGAAGAGCTGAAAGAGTTGAACAAGCAGCTAGACGAGCAAGAACGTCTGGGTCTGATCAGACCAAGCTCTTCTCCATGGGGTTGTGGAGTTTTGGTTGTCAAGAAGAAAGATGGCACGGATCGTCTTTGTGTTGACTAGCGTCCATTGAACAAGAGGACAATTAGAAACAAGTACCCACTTCCCAACATCAATGTGTTGTTTGAACAACTGAAAGGTGCCAAGGTTTTCTCGAAGCTTGATCTTCGCATGGGTTATCATCAGATTTGCACTCGCGAAGAAGACATTCACAAGACCGCTTTCAGGACGAGTTTTAGCTCGTATGAGTACACCGTCATGTCGTTTGGTCTTGCTAATGCTCCTCTAGCCTTCTCAAGAATGATGAATTTCATTTTCTCTCCTTTCAAGAATGAATTCATCTTGGTCTATCTGGATGATATCCTTGTGTTCTCGGGGATAGAAGAAGAGCATGCAGAGCATCTCCTCCTTGTGCTTGACAAGTTAAGAGAGCACCGATTCTATGCCAAGTTTTCCAAGTGTGAGTTTTGGCTCAATGAAGTGGTGTACCTCGGGCATGTCATCTCTGCCGAGGGAATTAAAGTGCACCCTGAGAAAGTTGAGGCAATCTTGAAGTGGGAACCTCCTCAGAATGTGAAGCAACTTTGGAGTTTTCTCAGGCTTGCTAGCTATTGCAAAAGGTTTGTGAAGAACTTATCTAAAATTGCTAAGCCTCTGTCCAATCTCCTCCAGAAGAGTGTCAAGTTTGGTTGGTCTCCTGAGTGTGATGTAGCGTTCAATACGCTCAAGCAGAGACTGACTTCAGCTCCAGTTCTTGTTCCTCCTGAGCAGTCTAAGCCTTTCCAAGTTTTCTGTGATGCTTCTCTCCAAGGCCTTGGTGGTGTTCTCATGCAAGACAAGAAGATTGTTGCTTATACCTCGCGTCAGTTGAAGCCTGCCGAGAAGAACTACCCCACTCATGATCTTAAGTTGGCGGCAGTTGTGCATGCTCTAATGACTTGGAGGCATTTGTTGTTGGGTAGACCAGTTGAGGTGTACACCGATCACAAGAGCTTGAAGTACATTTTCACTCAACCCAATCTCAATCTTCGGCAATCTCGTTGGGTGGAAATGCTTGAGGACTTCAATCCAAGCATTGAGTATACTCCTGGGAAAGCAAATGTCATTGCAGACGCGCTCAACCATAAGGCGTACCGCAATAGTCTCATTCTGAAGCCTCTTCAACCCGAGATTTGTGAAGCCTTCCGCAAGCGCAACCTTCAGATGATTCCGCAAGGATTTCTGGCAAATCTTCAACTTCTCCGACTCTGGAAGATTAGGTTCGCCAAGCGTAGCTTCTTGACGCTATGGTGAAGAAAGTGAAGAAAGGTGTGGCCAAGAGAATGCCGAAGTTTAAGTGCTTTCGCGTTGATGACAAAGATACCTTGTTCTTTGAGGACCGTTTTGTGGTTCCAAAAGGTGAACTCAGAAATGTTATCATGGACGAAGCACATAATTCTCTTCTATCCATTCATCCAGGCAGTTCAAAGATGTATCAGGATCTCAAGCAAACCTTCTAGTGGACTCGCATGAAATGTGAAATTGCTTAGTTCGTGAACGAGTGTGATGTTTGTCGCAGAGTGAAGGCAGAGCATCAACGTCCAGCAGGTCTTCTTCAGCCTATGCCTATCCTAGAGTGGAAATTCGATCATGTGGAGTTGGATTTCGTCACTGGGTTTCCAAAGTCCAAGAGAAGCAACGATGCCATCTTGGTGGTTATCGACAAGCTATCAAAAGTTGCTCATTTCTTGCCAGTCAAAGAATCTATCTCGGCAGCTCAACTTGCAGAGTTGTATACGTCAAGGATAGTATCCTTGCATGGTATTCCTCAGCTCATCTCTTCTGACCGTGGAAGCCTCTTTACTTCCATGTTTTGGGAGTCCTTCCAGACTGCTATGGGTACCAAGATCCGTTTCAGCACTGCGTTCCATCCGCAGACAAGTGGTCAAGTTGAGAGAGTCAATCAGATCATCGAAGATATGCTTAGAGCCTGTGTGATTTCGTTCGGCATGAAGTGGTAAGACTGCCTTCCATATGCTGAGTTCTCATACAACAATAGCTTTCAAGCTAGTTCAGGCAAGGCCCCTTTTGAGATTCTCTACGGCAGAAAGTGTAGTACCCTGCTTAACTGGTCTGAAACCGGTGAGCGTCAAATATTAGGCAATGACATGATCACTAAAGCAGAAGAAAGGTGCCATGTCATTCGTGAGAACCTCAAAGCAGCTCAGTCCCGACAGAAAAGTTATTACGATAACAAACATCGGGATGTTTCTTTCCAAGTGGATGATCTAGTCTATCTCAGAGTCTCTCCCATGAAGGGCACTCAACGGTTTGGAATTAAAGGGAAGCTAGCTCCTCGTTTTTTTGGCCCTTTCAAAGTTGTTGGCAAGAGAGGTTATCTTGCATATCAACTAGAGCTTCCTCCAAATTTCGCGAACGTGCACGATGTCTTCCATGTTTCTCAGCTCGAGAAATGCATCAAGACTCCTGAGCGAACCATTGACCTCCAAGACATCGATCTCCAAGAAGATCTCGCTTATCGTGAGCATCGAGTTGCAATTCTTGAATAAACTGAGCGCAAGACTCGCAACAAGTATATCAAATTCCTCAAGGTGAAGTGGTCTCATCATTCTGACAAAGAAGCTACTTGGGAACGCGAGGACCTTCTCCGTTCCGAATTTCTGGATTTCTTTTGTTCCTAGATCTCGGGCCGAGATCCTCTTGTAGTGTGGGAGAGTTGTGATAGCCCAAGTCTTGCCCCTTCCTTTTATGGCATGTAACCCCATTGTATGAACCTTGTGTCATGAGCTATGATATGAACTGGACCTTGTCTCATGTGTGGTTTTGCATTCATGCATCATTCATCCATCATAGCATTCATCATGCATGGTTTGTTCTTCATGTGTTTTTGATTGGTATGATTGGTTGTGGTGTGGTCTTGTGTTATGTGGTTGTGTGTTGTTGAATCATGGGGGTGCAACATCCTCTCTTCTCCTCTCTTCCACTTTGCAACTAAAACCCTCCATTACCTCCCTCTTTTCCCATTTTATTTTCATAATAGAATTAAGTTGCTTCTTAAATTATTTGTAAATGTTCAAGAGGTAGCTCTATTCATATTAATAATTTAGAGTGTGATTCTTTGGATGGTTGGAGTTTGGTTGTTTTTGTATTTTAATTAAACAGGAGCTGCCTTTTATTAAAGTATTAAAATTATTTGCTCAATAAATCAACTTGATAACTTTATGAAATAGTGCTCATTATTTTGTTTGCAAAAATATTTTGTTTTGCACTAGGACCTTTTCTTTTATTCTGGGGACTTATTTTTGTGTGGATGGTTTTAAAAAATGAAAAAACCCTTTCTGTTTTCGTTTAGAGAGAGAGAGAGGTAGGTGGGCCTTCTCATGGCCCAACCCGCTTGGTGGACGGTCACCTGCTCCGCCAGGTTCCGAGAGTGAGAGCCGCGTCCGCCGTCGCCTTTCCGCCGCCGTCGCCGTCTATCCCATCGCCCATTTAAGCCCTCGACGTGCGTGCCTCCTCGCCTAGGGTTCCGCTTCTCCCAGCCGCCACCGCAGCTGTCTTCTTCCCCTCCATCTTGCCTCCTCCTCTCTTCTTTTCCCCTGCCAGGTAAGAATCTGAGAGGTTCAGAGAGGTTCAGTCGAGTCCGCCGGTCGTCGTCGCCATCATCGCCGCGTCTCCGGTGGGCCGCGTCCTTGGTGGTGATGGTGTGGAGCTCGGGGGTTCTACCGGCGTTCCATTCCCGCCACTAGGGCCCCCGGAGGAGCTCTGCAGCGACAGCCCCGTCATCATCGGAAGTCCCCGCTCCGCCGTCTTCTTCCCTGCGTCGTCTTCGGCCATCTTCTTCCCCTCCGTCGACTCCGTCGTGACCGGCTTGTTGTCGCCTTCCCCCAAGGTGAGCGGCCGGTTCCCGTAGCCCTTTTCCCTCCGTGCGTAGCTCGTAGTTGGTCACCGCCGCGTCTGTCGCCACCGGTAGCAAGACGAGCACCTGCCGCTCGCCTCCGTCCTCCTCACCGCAAGGTGAGCAGGGGAATGGAGCCATGGATGACCCGTTGTGCATAGGAGCAGTTTGCATAGTCAGATTCGTCGTGGATCGCCGGAGTTTGCCGCCGTATTTGCTCTGTTGCCGTTGCATTGTTCTCTATTGCATTCAATTTCGTCAGTTAGTTAGTATGCGTGTGTGTATTAGAATACTAGTACCCCTCCTATGTTAGCATCTGAGCGCGTAGCACAGTTGTTTGGGCTCAGGGGAGCGACCAGGAGGTCAGGGGTTCGACCCCTGAACCCTCCCCCTTTTCTTTTGTTTTATTTCTCCTTGTGTTCTTTTTTTCTTCCACTTTCCCCATGTATTAGTGTGTGTAGTAGTTTTTGGCATATGTATTTTTTTTCCTGTTGATGTGTGGAGTGTGTGTGTGCTTTGCACATATACATTTGTGTGCATGTGTGTGTGTATGTGCATGTGAGCATTCACAAATGCATGTGTATATGTGTGTGTGCTCATGCATATATGTGTGTGTGCTAGAGTGTGTATGTGTATATACATACATGTATATATGCATATGTTGTGGTAGTGTGTGTGTGTATCTACATGATGTAGTGTGTGTGTATGTAAGTACATGAGAGGTGATGTGTGTGTGTGTGCTTATGCATACATACACTTGTGCATGTGTAGTGTAGGTGTGTAGTGCATGTGTTCTAGTGTGTATGTGTTGGGGATATAACCCCATGGTATGACCCGCCCTAAGGGCTTCGGGTTATACTTGACGGTTCGTACACTGGCCCAAGGTGAGCCGGTGGTCTTAAAGCCCAGGAAGCTTGGCGGCTCATCAGGTGGGCTGAACAGTGGCCTAGAAGACCCGGGTGTGTAAGCCGCCCGGGGACAACTTGAACAAGGAGATAGAGGAAGACTCGGATAAACAATGAGAGTCGGTTACCAATTGTATGACCCATGGTCTATACCTCTTATATAAAGGCAGACCAGAGGCGACTTAGAGGTCAGGTTGTCGAATACTAGGTCAAGCTTCAGCTCCCTTGTAATCGATACATCAAGCAATATAAACACAAGCAGGATGTAGACTATTACCTCGAGTTGAGGGGCCGAACCTGGATAAACCCGTGTCTCTCGTCCCCATTAACCCCTTTGAGTCCATCACGTTAGCAATGGCCTCGAACCGAAGTCCGTTTACCCGGACATCTGCCATGACAAAACCACGACAGTTGGCACCCACCGTGGGGCTTGCGCTCGGTGGTGTTGAGTTCTCAAAGGGCTCTCTCTCGGGGCTCGAGGGATACGTGGTTGGTAGGATGAGCAAGAGTCGCCGCGGTCGGCTCTACATCGACGACGACGGCTGGGGGCTTGATGCCGGCTCTGTGGAGTATGGCTTCCGGGTTCCATTGGTGGGATCCACGTGTTCATCGGAAAAGTTGATGGAGCAACACCCAGGCCGGACGTCTACACCAACCTCGTCGATCCGGCTCAGCGTCTGCAACCTGCTTGTAGTGTGCAACCCGCCCGCGTTAGCCCGGGCCGGAAGCATGTCTTCATGGGCTTTACTCAAGGTATGTATCTGGAAGCTTTCGGATCACAGGAAACTCTCGTTTACTCAGAGGGCGAATCTTCAAGCGGAGAAACATAATCGGTTTATAGGCTTCACAATGGCGGGCTCGGGGGCTACGAGGAGCTTTGCCTTGAGTCGAATCGCTCTAAGGAGGACGATCTTGGGCTGTTGGTTCATGCTGCCGTGTTCATGGTGGGGTCAGTCCCAGGCACGAATAGTACACCCGCAGGGGCCGCCACCTCAGACGATAACCCGCCAGCGCCGGCTCAAGTTCTTTTGGAGCTGATGGACGAGCTCGTGGCCCTAATGGCTACTGACGTTACACCGGACAATAAGGCGGCTAGGAACTTGGAGATTGCAAGGATCAAGTACCGGATGGTGGAAGAGCAGCAGAGGATGGCTGAGTCAAAAGCCCAGATGGAGCAAGAGGCAGAACGCATCAAGATAGAAGCTTTCCGTCTTGGGCTGGAGCAACAATCGGCAGCCGCGGTTCATCGGATGAGGTATCAATCCCGTCTGCCGGAACATTATGAGGCAAGAAACATCTTCAACACGCTAGGGACAGAGCAAACAGCGGATGCACCTGGAAGCCACCCGGCGGCTCGGCCAGTGGCTCAACCGACCCGGCGAAATCAAGCCTCGCCTGCGGCCTTTCCAACACCGACGGGTCATTATTCTAACCCGGCCGAGAATATGGTGGTAGCAGCCACCCGGCTCGAAACAATTCCTATTCCGGATGAAGCACCCTTTGCGGAGGATGTGCAAAACGCCATTGGATACTCGCAGACGGCGATGGCCCAACAAGAAAAGTACACCTATAGCCGGAGCCATGTTCATTCAACCCCTCTCCCTAGTCGGAGTTTTCGCTGGCGCTACGAGTCACCGGCGGGTTCCAGCAGCAACCGGCACCAAGAGATTCCAAGGGGTCATCGGCCGGATGTGGATACAAGAGGCCAGCAACAGGTGACAACTTTAGCCGAGGCAGCTCGCCAGGAGCCCACATCATCCGTGTCAGTAGGAGTTGGAGGAACCACCAGAGTGGAGGGGGGGTGCCATGTTTATCACCGGGTCTACGGAGTGAGCGGCTACCAAAGGATTTCAAAGGGCCCCGCAAGGTTCCAAATTACACCGCTGATTTACCCCCAGAGGCTTGGGTGGAAAGTTATGAACTAGCCATGGAGATGCTGGACGTCAGTGAGGCGGTTTGTGCCAAATACTTCATCATGATGCTTGAAGGCCCGGCCCGCACATGGTTAAAGGGATTGCCACCCAATACCATCAACTCATGGCCAGAGCTGAGAGCCAGATTCATTAAAAACTTTCAAGGAACGTGCAAACAGCCCATGAGCATCATAGATCTTGATCACTGTGTTCAACAGGAGAGTGAGTCAGCTCATCATTGGGTACGGTGGGTCTCAACCATCATCCACTCTTCAGAGCAGATGACGGCGGCTTAGGCAGTATTGATCTTAGAGAAGAACTGACACTTTGTCCCGCTAAAGCAGAAGCTTGGCCGGCTCAAGCGCACATGTCAAGATATGGGAGAGCTCATGACGGCTCTCATGAAATACGCCGACTCTGACAACACGAAAGATCTGGGCTCCGACATGGAGAAGGTCGGCCAAGGCAAGAAGGTAAATCAGAGCAAGGGTACGGCAAACAATGGTAGCCAGAGCAAACGTAAGAATCCTGAGGCCGGGTCAGAACTGGTGGCCAATGCAAGTACCAATCAGAATCACCCCAAGGGCAATAGGAGGTTTAGGCCACCTTTCAATAAGGACATGCCTGCCTTTAATTTGGAAGAGGCGCTGAAGGGTCCTTGTCTGGATCACGGCTAGCTTGATAAGCCGGCGAACCACACATGGGGAGAGTGCCGTTTCATGTAGAAACTTAAGAATCACTTTACACACCCCAACAATAAGGACGGTGGCCTGTCGGGCGGCTCTGGACATGGCGGGTCAGGGGCCGGTTTTGGGTCCGGCGGTTCAGGGTCTGGTCACCCAGGTCAAGGTAATCAAGGAGGACACCAGCAGCATTCTGGTAACAACAATCAGCAATAGCGTAATCAGTCTGGTTATCAGAGTAACCTGAAGCAGCTCAGTTCCAGTCAGTATCATGTTTTCACGACTAGCCTCAACAAAAGGGATCAGAAGTTGCGCAAGCGGGCGGTCAATACGGTTGCACCAGCCCTACCACAGTATTTGCGATGGTCTAAGTATGATATAACATGGAGCCGGGAGGATCACCCGCCGCGTGTCGATAACCCATGGCGGCTGGCTTTGGTTGTGGCCCCCCAAGTGGTAGGGTATATGGTGAATAAGGTGTTAATGGATGTAGGCAGCAGTATTAATATCCTCTACTATGATACTTTTCGGAGGATGAAATTGCTAGACAAGGATTTAAAACCCTCATCCACCGTTTTTCATGGTGTGCTGCCAGGCAAGTCGGTGTATCTGGTGGGCAGGATTTCTTTGGAATTGGCCTTTGGCGACGAGTATAACTACAGGGTAGAGTCCTTGTGGTTTGAGGTGGTAAAAATCGAGAGTCCTTACCACGCACTGTTTGGACATCCGGCTTATGCAAAGTTCATGGCTAAGCCTTGCTATGTATACCTGCAGCTCAAGATGCCCGGCTTAAAAGGTACTATTACTGTTCATGGTGACCAAAAGACGGCCATTGAGTGTGAGGAAGGAGATGCGGCTTATGTAGAGTCCAGTTGCGCTCAGGAGGAGCTTAAATTTTACAAGGAGAATGTTGACCCAGAGGATATGACCCCGCTGAAAAAGCCTACCATGGAGGTTGAGCCACCCCTTAAGTTTTCAGCGGATGATACTAAGGCGGTAGATTTCACTCCGGGTGACTCATCCAAACAGTTCATCATTGGAGCTCACATGGATCCCAAATAGGAAAGCGCGCTCATCGAATTCATCCATGAGAATCGGGACATCTTCGCATGGAAACCTTCTAACATGCCGGGTGTATCGAGAGAGTTCGCTGAGCACAACCTTAATGTGGATCCGAAGTTTAAGCCAATTAAGCAGTTTTTACGGCAATTTAATGAGGAGAGACGCAAGGCCATTGGGGAAGAAGTTACCCGGCTCTTGGCGGCGAGTTTCGTTGTTGCAGTTTTTCACCCGGAGTGGTTGGCTAACCCGGTGCTAGTGCTCAAGAAGAACGACACGTGGCGTATGTGTGTGGACTACATGGACCTTAACAAGGCTTGCCCGGCTGATCCGTTTGCCCTCCCTCCTATTAATCAAATCATTGATGCTATGGTGGGTTGTGAAAGCTTGTGTTTCTTAGACGCTTACTCAGGTTATCATCAGATGAAGATGGCGGTTAAAGACCAGGAGAAGACGGATTTTATTACACCTTTCGGGGCTTTCTGTTATATATCTATGCCTTTCGGGCTCAAGAGTGCCCAGGCGACATATCAGCGATGTGTGCAGAACAGCCTTCACAGTCAGACTGGCCGCAACATCCATGCTTACATAGATGATATCGTGATCAAATCCTGGAAGAAGGAGACTCTTTTGGGCAACTTAAAGGAAACCTTTGATAATCTCCGGGTCTATAAGATGATGCTTAACCCGACTAAATGTGTCTTTGGTGTTCCAGCAAGCAAGCTCCTAGGATTTCTGGTTTCTGAACGTGGCATTGAGGCTAACCCGGATAAAATCAAGGCTATCACTTCTCTGGCAGAGCCGACCTGTATTAACGATGTCCAGTGGTTGGCGGGGCGGATCGCCGCGTTGAGCCGTTTCATAAGCCGCCTTGGAGAAAAGGCTATTCCTTTATATCAGATGATGAAGAAGACAGATAAATTTGTCTGGAGGCGGTTGAAGCACTTGAGGTGCTCAAGAAACAGTTGACTGATCCGCCGGTGCTGGCTGCTCCGGCTGAGAAAGAACCGTTACTTTTATATGTGGCGGCTAATAATACGGCAGCAAGTGCTGTGATTGTGGTCGAGTACAAGGAATCTGGAAATGAGTATCTATTTCAAAGGCCGGTTTATTATATCAGTGAGGTCCTGACGGAGTCCAAGCAAAGGTATCCGCATTGGCAGAAGCTGGTATATGGGGTTTTCATGGCCAGCCGCAAATTAAAGCACTATTTCTTAGGGCACCAGATAACCGTGGTTAGTTTTGCTCCGTTGGGGGACATAATCTGAAATAGAGAAGCCACTGGAAGGATTGCTAAGTGGGCATTAGAGTTGGGATCTCTTAATCTAAGATATGTGCCTCATACGACCATCAAGTCCCAAGCTCTTGTGGATTTTATAAATGATTGGACGGAATGTGAAGCCCCTGAGGAAAAGTCGGATGACATATACTGGACTATACACTTTGATGGATCCAAGCAGCTAGAAGGGTCAGGCGCAGGAGTTGTTTTGACATCTCCTAAAGGTGATAAGTTTTGTTATGTGCTCCGGTTGATGTTCTCATGCACTAACAATGCGGCTGAGTATGAGGCTTTGCTTCATGGGCTTAGATTAGCCAAGGAGATGAACATAAGCCGGGTAAGGTGTTTGGGCGACTCAGATTTGGTGGCTCAGCAGGTTTCAGGCACTTGGGACTCCAAAGACCCACGGATGGCGGCTTATCAACAGGCGGTTGATATTATTGCCGGCCACTTCAAGGGGTATCAGGTGGGTCACATTGATTGTCGCAAGAATGAGGCGGCAGATGCGCTGTCACGGCTAGGCTCCCAACGAAAGCCGGTGCTGCCCAATGTATTCCTGGACGTCTTACATCATCCGACTGTTAAGTTACCTTTGGAAGAGGATTTGGCTATTCCTAACCCGGAGGGGGAGTTAGTGGTGGCTTTACATGCTATCCCAGATTGGATTGTCCCCTACCTGGCCTATCTGACCCGGGGCGAGTTACCTGATGATGAAGACCTGGCCAGACAGATCACCCGGCGCTCCAAATCAATGACGATAGTTAATGGTGAGTTGCACAAATGCAGCGTGACTGGCGTTTTTCAATGATGTGTCTCACCTGAGGAGGGTTAGCAAATCTTAAATGAAATTCATGCCAGAGATTGTGGACATCACGCTGGCTCGAGGTCGCTGGTAGCCAAGGCCTTCCGGCACGGGTTCTTCTGGTTGGCGGCTCACAAGGATGCGGAAGACTTGGTTCGCAAATATGACGGCTGTCAAAAGTTTGGCTGACGTGCTCATGTTCCGGCTCAAGAGTTAAGGATGATACCAATTACATGGCCGTTTGCAGTCTGGGGGATAAACATCGTAGGGCATTTCAAAAGATCCAAAGATAAGAAAACGCACCTCTTGGTGGGAGTTGATAAATTCACCAAATGGGTGGAGGCAGAGCCGGTTAGCAAGTGTGACGCGGTTACGGCGGTTCAATTTGTTAAGAAGCTGATCTACCATTTTGGTTACCCTCACAGCATTATCACCAACAATGGCACAAATCTATCTAAGGGGGCCATGAAAGAGTTCTGTGACAAGGAGCACATCCGACTGGATGTTTCAGCAGTTGCGCATCCATAGTCTAATGGTCAGGCGGAGCATGCTAATCAAGAGATTTTAAGGGGCATCAAGCCACGGCTTATGTTTCCTTTACAACGAATGCCCGGGTGTTGGGTAGAAGAATTGCCTTCTGTCTTATGGAGTGTCAGGACTACCCCCAATAGATCTACAGGCTATACACCTTTCTTTATGGTGTACGGTGCCGAGGCAGTATTGCCGAGTGACATCCGACATGATTCACCACGTGTGGCGGCTTATGTTGAGACGGATAATGAGACGACGCGTCAAGACGCGTTGGATGCTTTGGAAGAAGCAAGGGAGCTGGCAGCTGCCGATCGGCGATCTATCAGCAAGACCTGCGCCGCTACCACAGCCGCAGAATCAAGACCCGGACGTTCTAGGAAGGCGACTTAGTGCTCCGGCTGATTCAAGACCAGACATGCATGCATACGTTATCTCCTCATTGGGAAGGACCTTTTGTGATCAGTAGAAATCTCAATAATGGGTCATACTATCTCGTCAATATCAGGGATGACTCAGAGACGGCAGGTCAGGAAACCTGCCTGCCATGGAACATAGCACATCTACGGCCGTATTACACATGAGGGCGTTGAGACTCGCCATTGTACACTATCATTGTACATAGCATATATAAATAAGAAAACATCCCCGCAAGACGGGACCTCTTTTGTTACATGCATCTTTGTTCATACAAGAAGAGTTCATAAAAACTCCAGTTGATAGATCAACTGCGGTGGAGGGCGGCTTCTTACCTTCGGGTATCGCTTCTAATGCTTATCGGCCCGGCTCTATGCCGAAATCTCCGGCTAACATGATTAGCCACGACGGAGGGCGGCTTCTTACCTTCAGATATCACTTCTAATGCTTTATCGGCCGGCGTTTACGCCATATTGGTGAAGGGGCTTCTTACCGACGGGTATCGCTTCTAACACCCTATCGACCGACTTCATGCCAAATCTCCAGCTAACATGATTAGCCACGGTTGTAGGAAGTTTTTTACCGACAGGTATCTAACCCTAACAACCGGCGGAAGGCAGCTTCTTACCTCCGGGTATAGCTTCTAACGCCTTATCGTCCAGGCTTTATGCCATCTCCGGCTAACCAGATTAGCCATGGTTGTCAAGGGGGCTTCCCACCTCCGGGTGTAGCTTATCTAACCCTAACAACCGGCGGAGGGCGGCTTCTTACCTCCGGGTATAGCTTCTAACGCCTTATCGGCCAGGCTTTATGCCATCTCCAGCTAACCAGATTAGCCATGGTTGTCAAGGGGGCTTTCCACCTTCGGGTGTAGCTTATCTAACCTTAAACAACCGGCGGAGGGCGGCTTCTTACCTCCGGGTATAGCTTCTAACGCCTTATCGGCCAGGCTTTATGCCATCTCCGGCTAACCAAATTAGCCATGGTTGTCAAGGGGGCTTCCCACCTCCGGGTGTAGCTTATCTAACCTTAAACAACTGGCGGAGGGCGGCTTCTTACCTCCGGGTATAGCTTCTAACGCCTTATCGGCCAAGCTCTATCCCATCTCCGGCTAACCATATTAGCCATGGTTGTTAAGGGGGCCTCCCACCTCCAGGTGTAGCTTATCTAACCTTAAACAACTGGTGGAGGGCGGCTTCTTACCTCCGGGTATAGCTTCTAACGCCTTATCGGCCAGGCTTTATGCCATCTCCGGCTAACCAGATTAGCAATGGTTGTTAAAGGGGGCCTCCCGCCTCCGGGTGTAGCTTATCTAACCTTAAACAACCGGCGAAGGGCGGCTTCATACCTCCGGGTATAGCTTCTAATGCCTTATCGGCCAGGCTTTATGCCATCCCCGGCTAACCAGATTGGCCATGATTGCCAAGGGGGCTTACCACCTTCGGGTGTAGCTTACCTAATCTTGTCCACCGATGTCTTCTATGTTGACAAAGCAGCATAAGGGCTCAAAGCAGCATACAAAGGCAATGACAGTTGAAGAGCCGGATCATTTTATATAGCATAATAGAACAAGATTCAGCAGAAGCAAAAGTGACATCTATTCTATTACATACACTCCCTGAGGAGCCCAAAATTTCAGACAAGTCTTTTCAAACACCACACGGCGAGTCAAGGAAAGTCGGTTGTTACAAGTTTTTCAAAGTAGACTAGCTAGCTGTCGGGTCATCCTACTCCGGCTCTTCGGTGACCCCGATCTGGAGATTGCCCAAGTCCCAGTTGTAGTTTGTTAGAGCCGCAAAAGAGCCTTCTTCAAAGTAAGGAGAGGGGTCAAGGTCAGGAGCGAAGAGGTCCTTACTGCGGGCAGGTGTTAAGTCCTTGCACTCGAAAAGCAAACCATGGATTCTCTTCTGGTCAGGGCCATAAGCCACCTGGTAGGTTGTGAGATCATCTTCCTCCGCTAAGACAGTTGCCAGCACTCTAGAATCCTTCACGCACCGGCTGTAGTCCGCATCGGTCAACTCAGAGCCGTCATCTTTTTTGGAAGGGAAGACATCCATCATGTCGGCTGATGTCAGCTCCGGAGAGAAAGCCAAGGCCTGGCTGATGCCCGGAATCGCCCCTTGGCGGGTGACTGATTTCTTTAACTCGGCAATTTGCTTGGGCATGGTGGACAAGAGCTCCAAAACGCCCTTAAGAGTCGCAGGAATCTTGTCTTTGTATTGCACGGCTTTAATAGTGCACATGGCGCCACAGTACAGCTGCTCCGTCAGGGTATAGATAGCCTTCAACGGCAACAGACTGTCAGAAGACAGTTGCCGGCTCCTAGGGCCTGCATAAGTCAGAAATTTCATGGTGAGTCGCCAGTACAAGTATTATATGACCATTGAAGCACAAGTTATCAGAAACTTACCAAAGAGGGCGGCTGTCATTCTGGTAATATGACGCTTCAAGGCTTGGAGTTCGTTTGATACAGCTATCAGTCATTGATCGGTGTCATCCGCCCGCTTGGTCAAGGAGGCCTTCTCAGAATCAGCTGACTCTTTAAAGGTGGCGAAGTCGGCCTTGATTGTAGCCAACTCCTCAGAAAGGAGTCGGTACGTCTCGTCTGTGGCCGGGATGAGTTTCAAGGGTGCGGTCGACGTCGGAGGACCCCGAGCAATGGCATCGGAAGAACCCGCGCGAAGGCAACGGGCTTCCTACAAACCCTACCGGTGCGGTAATGGATCTAAGGAGAAGCACGGTCTTACTGCTGACGGCGTAGTGAAACGCGGATGAAACTCTGGTTCGCACAGGCTGATGCAGCGGCCTGACGTCAACGGAGCGGAGGCGGCGCCGGAACTGGAAGTGATGGAAGCGGTTGCATCAGAGGAGGAATACGAGGAAGCGAGCAGGAGAAGTAGAAAACCGCCTGGGGCGGTCCTATTTAAAAGGAGAAGGAAGAATGAGCGCGAATATCCAGGTGATGGAAATGTTTTGGCCGAGGCGGACACCTTGATTTTCGGGATGGTCACTTAATGCGAAGATTTGGTGAGTACGTCAGCGAATCTTTTCTGCAGGGTCAACGTGACATCATGGCGGGTCATTCCGGGCGACACGCCAAAAGAGCAAGACAAGAGGATGAAGTGAGCAAGCTCAAATCAACCTGGGGCCTAATGTTGGGGATATAACCCACGGTATGACCCTCCCTAAGGGCTTCGGGTTATACTTGACGGTTCGTACACTGGCCCAAGGTGAGCCGGTGGTCTTAAAGCCCAAGAAGCCTGGCAGCTCATCAGGTGGGCCGAACAATGGCCCAGTACACCCGGGTGTGTAAGCCGCCCGGGGACAACTTGGACAAGGAGATAGAGGAAGACTCGGATAAACAATGAGAGACGGTTACCAATTGTATGACCCATGGTCTAGACCTCTTATATAAAGGCAGACCCGAGGCGACTTAGAGGTCAGGTTATCGAATACTAGGTCAACCTTCAGCTCCCTTGTAATCGATACATCAAGAAATATAAACACAAGCAGGACGTAGGCTATTACCTCGAGTTGAGGGGCCGAACCTGGATAAACCCACGTCCCTCGTCCCCATTAACCCCTTTGAGTCCATCATGGTAGCAATGGCCTTGAACCGAAGTCCGTTTACCCGGACATCTGTCGTGACAAAACCACGACGGTATGTGTGTGCCTTGCACCTATAGTTGTGGTATATTTAGTGCATGTGCATGTGAGTTGTGAGTGTGTGTATGCTATGCATACATACATATGTGTGTGGGTAGTTGCAAGTGCTTTAACATGTTGTGTGTATGTGAGTAGAGTGTGTGTGTGTGGGAACTAGTGGGTTTCCCACTTGACATTCCTCTTGTGGATATGTGCTTGCTATGTAGGTTTTGTCATCTCATTTCCATTCTTAGATAGGTTGCCATAGATGCCCATATCCATTTATGTGCTTTTCCTATTAGAGTAAGTTATGCCAAGAAGAGTAGGTGGTAGATTTGCTATTTGAGTGAGCCTCGGTGTTTCACATGAGCATATGAGTATGACCCATGGTTTTGGGGTAGGAAGAGCCAATGAATCCATTGGAACTCTAAGATTTCACTTTTGAGCAAGTTCATAAATCTGTCATTTTAGCTGAGATGCCATTTTGTCATTTTTGCATGATTTAATCCATGCTTGCTCTGGAACATGTGGCAACTAGGAAGTGCTAGTATTTTGTATCTATTATGCCATGGTATTTTTGTATAATATGAGAATCACCCATTTAAGTGGGAAACATGCTGCAATGTGACCAACTTGATGTTTCTGTTTCAGCATGCTAAAAACTACCAAGTCTGAGAATCTGCTGTTATTTTCTTATGCCATGTAGAGTGGGTGACACCTATCAACATGTTATGAATTTGCGCATGCTTAGTGTTAGTTATTTGTAGTAGATATTGTCTTCTACAATCCTGTTAATTTTCATGCCAATAGGAGATTTCTAGCAGATTTAACTACTGCTGTCAACTCGCTACTTTATTAACTCAGATTCCAGAAAACTGGAATTTTCACTGTCCCAGAAAACTGTTTCATCATGTAAACTTGATTGCTTCATGCTTATTTATGTGTGCCTCATTTTCTGATTGTGTAGTTTGATAAGTTGATGTTTGTGTTGAGTAGATTCTGTCAATATCTTGTTTGTGGCTGTAGGGTTCCTGTAGCTCAAGTTGTGAGCTGTAGAAGTTGCTATGTTGCTGTTTTGTGGCAGATTGTGTGTTTAATTGTTTTGTGACTTGTGTGAGCTATACTCCATGGAATTGATTGATATTTGAGTATGTTGTGCGTGATTTTTCATAACCTATCCAGTTGATACATTGGAATGCCAAGAATTACCCCATGGCTTGGTGGTCTTGTGTATTTGCCTCCGTAACTTGTCGTGAGCGTATCATGAGAACTGAACTCCGTTTCTTGCGTTCTTTGTATGCATTTCTATCGATTTTGCATGACGCATCCATATTTGGCATGTTCATGCATGTTTAAATAACTCAACATGCGGTTCTGTCCAGATTCATTAATAAACAAACTTTGCATGTGAAACATGACTAGTTTTGGATTGTCGTGTTTAATTCTTCATAAACGAATCATGCATCATCTTGGTTGCGCAATGCACCTTGGTTGGATGTTTATTGTTGCTGTTTCTCTTGGGTAGACGCGAGTGTTGATACTGAGTACAGGACCCAGGAGAGTACCACTACAAGGATCTCGCTACTTGTTCCGCTGAAGAACCAACAGGCAAGATGATCATACCCGGATCCCGATACTATTTTTGCTTGCTAGTTTTCTTGCTATTATCGTTACAATTGCGCTACCTACCAATTGATATCAGCCTCCTAATTGCCATGACAGCCTCTAACCTCCACATCCTAGCAACCTTTGATTGGCTTAGTTACCGTTGCTCGGCCCCTCTTATAGCATTATTAGTTGCAGGTGTAGATTGTTCCATGTGATAACACGGATTTGGATATCACAATATTATCTATTGTTTAGTTTAATGAACATATATATCTTGGTATTGGTGGAAGGCTTGGCCTTTTGCTAAGTGATTTGTTCCGCTGTTACCGCCATTAGTTCCTTGTTACCAGTGTTATGTTTTCCATATTTTGCGCTCCTAACATGCTCGGGGTTGTCATGGGGACCCCCTTGTTCATTCGGTTGAGATTAAAACTTATCTAGCAAGACCCAACTTTGGTACTATATTTGCTAATAACTTAATAAAACTTGCATAGGGCCTTGCAAACCCGTGGATAACTTAATCAACCCCTGGGTCAGTGGTCCTCATGAGTGTTGGTCCAAACTAGAGTCATGTGCGGGGCCAACCCAGGGCAACTCGGGAGATTCTATCAGGCCACTGTATGCTGCGCTCATCCAATCGTGTCTTGAGAACGAGATACGCGGATCTTATCGGGTTTGTCGACACGTTGGGAGGTCTTGCTGGATTTTTTTAACCTTTATGGAGTGTCTTGCGTGTTGAGTCTGACTTTCTTCGGGTTTTCTCGAGGTGTTGGAATTCCTTTGGAATTACCTATGATGACCGCGAGATCCGTGGTTGAGGCTATTCCCGCGAAGTGCGGTTAATTTGTGATGAATTAGTTGGAGCACCCCTGCAGGGTTAAATCTTTCGGAAAGCCGTGTCTGCGGTTATGTGGCAACTTGGATATTTGTTTAACACCCGGTTATAGTTAACTTGAAGTAAATTTCAATTAAAATACACCAACTGTGTGAGTAACCGTGATCGTCTCTACTCGTGAACATGCTCCGAGAGAGAACACGGTGGGGTTATGATTGACGTAAGTAAGTGTTCAGGATCTCATAGTGATCATACTAGATTCGATCATTCATCATCGGCCACTCATATTTATTTTCATGTTGCGTAAGTTAGCCACCATAAATGCTTAGTGCTGCTACAAATTAAACACATACCCCCAACCCAACTTTTAAGCATGGATAGTCTCGGTACCCGGGCGCATAATTGCTGAGTCCTTTGGGCTCACAGATTACTACAAACCTCCAGGTACAGGTACAGATGAGTTCGTGCAGGATGACACCCCCCAGCTCCAGTGGGAGTATGATGCATTTAATCCATACTAATTCTGTCATTTCCTAACTCTGATACCAACTTCTTTCAAGCATTTGATTCAGCTTTGAATTCATCTTATCAATGAGGTGCTGATGCCTTTTGTCCATCTTCAGGATGGCTCCACCAACTCGCAACAATCCGGATCATGGTGAGTAGCAGTCTGATGTTCCACCACTACCACCGCCACCGCCTCCTCCGCCTCCTCCTCTAGAAGCTTGGCAAGCTGTGATGGCTGCAACCAATGTGAACACTCAGATGTTGCTCAGATTGTTGCAAGAAAGGGAGCAGGGTCAGCAAGGCTTTCAACGGAATTTTCAGAATCAGCCTCAGTTTGTAACGCTCAATCAGTTCCTTGCCAACCAGCCCAAGTGTTTCTCCTATTGTGAGTAGCCTCTTGATGCTGATGATTGGCTTCGTGATATGAGTAAGCATTTTGAGTGCAGCAATGTCAGGCCAGAGGACTTTGTCAGATTTGCATCATTCTAGCTCGAGGGTTAAGCAGCTGATTGGTGGCAGTAGTACAAGGATTCCAGGGGCGATCATGTTGTTACTTGCGACGATTTTTGTCGTGACTTCAGAGCTCATTACATTCCGACAAGCTTTGTCGAGGAGATGCATGAGAAGTTCAGGCACCTGAAGCAGGGAAGCAAGTCTGTCTACCAGTATAACGTCGAGTTCCAGAATCTAGCCCGTTATGCCAAGCAAGATGTTCTAGATGACAAGGCTATGATCTATCAGTTCAGCGGTGGTCTCAAGGATGAGCTTCTGCCAGGCCTAGTTCTTCAAGAGCCTCGTGAGTTTGATCAGTTCTACAACATGGCTTTGAAGGTTGAAGTAGCTCAGCTCAAGTTGGAGAACTCCAAGAAGCGTTCAAGGGATTCATATTCTTTTTCTTCTGGCTCTCAGATGGTCCCCAAGCAGCAGAAGTATTGGGCGCCAAATCCTCTTCCGTTTCGTCCTCCTCAACAGAAGAAGCAGTTTGGTGGTCGTGGTTCTTCCCACCCACCCAACCCAGGATTTTAGCAGAGACCCCAGGCATCCAAGGCTGTTCTTGTTCCTCCTCCAGGCAATGCTCGTCCGCTTTCTGAGGTGACTTGTCACAAGTGTGGCCAGAAGGGTCACTATGCAAACAAGTGCAACCTGCAGCGTCTTCCGCCTCCTCCTCCTGTCAAGCCTCTAGGTAATGCTATGGTGAAGCATAATCCCAAGACCGCAAGAGTGAATATGGTGAATGTAGCTGAAGCAGATCAGTCCAATGATGTGATTATGGGTAATCTCTAAGTTAATTCTATTCCTACAAGAGTGTTATTTGATTCTGGTGCATCGCATTGCTTTGTGTCTCGCCCTTTCTTTGTCAAGAATGAGTTTGATTAGAGAGATTTGCCTAAGTCTTTGTCTGTGGTGTCGCCCGGTAAGATGTTGAATTCCAATCGCATTGTTCCGGATGTTTCGATCAAGATGGGAAATTATTCTTTTCTGGCTTCTCCAATTGTTCTTGGGAATTCCGATATTGATCTCATTCTGGGCATGGACTTCCTGGGTATGAATAAGGCTCATATTGATTGCAAAGCAAAAGAAGTCAAGCTGACTCATCCTTCAGAAGACGTGATTATTTTTGCGGCTCGCGATGACACAATCCGTCTAAATGAGAAGGGTGAAATCTCGACGATTTCTCAAATTTCAATGGTTTGTGAGTATGAAGATGTCTTTCCAGAAGAGTTGCCAGGAATGCCTCCATACCGGCCAGTCGAGTTCGTGATTGATCTCAAGCCCGAAACTAAACCGGTCTACAAGAGCCCGTATAAACTTGGCCCCGAAGAGCTGAAAGAGTTGAAGAACTAGCTAGATGAGCAAGAACGTTTGGGTCTGATCAGACCAAGCTCTTCTCCATGGGGTTGTGGAGTTTTGTTTGTCAAGAAGAAAGATGGCACAAATCGTCTTTGTGTTGACTACCGGCCATTGAACAAGAAGACAATCAGAAACAAATACCCACTTCCCAACATCAATGAGTTGTTTGAACAACTGAAAGGTGCCAAGGTTTTCTTGAAGCTTGATCTTCGCATGGGTTATCATCAGATTCACATTCGCGAAGAAGACATTCCCAAGACCGCTTTCAGTACGAGTTTTGTCTCTTATGAGTACACCGTCATGTCGTTTGGTCTTGCTAATGCTCATCCAACCTTCTCAAGAATGCTGAATTTTATTTTCTCTCCTTTCAAAAATGAATTTGTCTTGGTCTATCTGGATGATATCCTTGTTTCTCAGAGACAGAAGAAGAGCATGCACAACATCTCCGCCTTGTGCTTGACAAGTTAAGAGAGCATCGATTCTATGCCAAGTTTTCCAAGTGTGAGTTCTGGCTCAATGAAGTGGTGTACCTCGGGCATGTCATATCTGCCGAGGGAATCAAAGTGCACCCTGAGAAAGTTGAAGCAATATTGAAATGGGAGCCTCCACAGAATGTGAAGCAGCTTTGGAGTTTCCTCGGGCTTGCTAGCTATTGCAGAAGATTCGTGGAGAACTTCTCTGAAATTGCCAAGCCTCTGTCCAAACTCCTCCAGAAGGTGTCAAGTATGTTTGGTCTCCTGAGTGTGTTGTAGCGTTCAATACGCTCAAGCACAGACTGACTTCAGCTCCAGTTGTTGTTCCTCCTGAGCAGTCTAAGCCTTTCCAAGTTTTCTATGATGCTTCTCTCCAAGGTCTTGGTGGTGTTCTCATGCAAGTCAAAAAGATTGTTTCTTATACCTCGCGTCAGTTGAAGCCTGTCGAGAAGAACTACCCCACTCATGATCTTGAGTTGGCGGCAGTTGTGCATGTTCTAATGACTTGGAGGCATTTGTTGTTGGGTAGACCAGTTGAGGTGTACACCAATCACAAGAGCTTGAAGTACATTTTCACTCAACCCAATCTCAATCTTAGGCAATCTTGTTGGGTGGAAATGCTTGAGGACTTCAATCCAAGCATTGAGTATACTCCTAGGAAAGCAAATGTCATTGCAGACGTGCTCAGCCGTAAGGCGTACTGCAATAGTCTCATTCTGAAGCCTCTTCAACCCGAGCTTTGTGAAGCTTTTCGCAAGCTCAACCTTCCGATGATTCCACAAGCATTTCTTGCAAATCTTCAAGTTTCTCCGACTCTGGTAGATCAGGTTCGCCAAGCGTAGCTTCTTGATGCTATGGTGAAGAAAGCGAAGAAAGGTGTGGCCAAGAGCATTCCGAAGTATAAGTGCTTTCGCATTGATGACAAAGATACCTTGTTCTTTGAGGACCGTCTTGTGGTTCCAAAAGGTGATCTCAAAAAGGTTATCATGGATGAAGCACATAATTCTCTTCTATCCATTCATCCAGGAAGTCCAAAGATGTATCAGGATCACAAGCAAACCTTCTGGTGGACTCGCATGAAACGTGAAATTGCTCCGTTCGTGAACGAGTGTGATGTTTGTCGCAGAGTGAAGGCGGAGCATCAACGTCCAGCAGGTCTTCTTCAGCCTCTGCCTATCCCAGAGTGGGAATTCGATCATGTGGAGATGGATTTCGTCACTGGGTTTCTGAAGTCCAAGAGAGGCAACGATGACATCTTGGTGGTTATCGACAAGCTGTCAAAAGTTGCTCATTTCCTGCTAGTCAAAGAATCTATCTCGGTAGCTCAGCTTGCAGAGTTGTATACGTCAAGGATAGTATCCTTGCATGGTATTCCTCAGCTCATCTCTTCTGACCGTGGAAGCCTCTTTACTTCCAAGTTTTGGGAGTCCATCTAGACTGCTATGGGTACCAAGATCCTTTTCAGCACTGCGTTCCATCCGATGACAAGTGGTAAAGTTGAGAGAGTCAATCTGATCCTCGAAGATATGCTCAGAGCCTGTATGATTTTGTTCGGCATGAAGTGGGAAGACAGCCTTCCATATGCTGACTTCTCATACAACAATAGCTTTCAAGCTAGTTCAGGCAAGGCCCCTTTCGAGATTCTTTACGGCAGAAAGTGTCGTACCCCGCTTAACTGGTCTGAAACCGGTGAGCGTCATATATTGGGCAATGACATGATTACTGAAGCAGAAGAAATGTGCCATGTCATTCGTGAGAACCTCAAAGCAGCTCAGTCCCGACAGAAAAGTTATTACGATAACAAACATCGGGATGTTTCTTTCCAAGTGGATGATCTAGTCTATCTTAGAGTCTCTCCCATGAAGGGCACTTAGCGGTTTGGAATTAAAGGGAAGCTAGCTCCTCGTTTTGTTGGTCCTTTCAAAGTTGTTGGCAAGAGAGGTGGTCTTGCATATCAACTAGAGCTTCCTCCAAATTTTGCGAACGTGCACGATGTCTTCCATGTTTCTCAGCTCCGGAAATGCTTCAAGACTCCTGAGCGAACCATTGACCTCCAAGACATCGATCTCCAAGAAGATCTCGCTTATGATAAGCATCCAGTTGGAATTCTTGAAGAAACTGAGCGCAAGACTCGCAACAAGTCTATCAAATTCCTCAAGGTGAAGTGGTCTCATCATTCTGACAAAGAAGCTACTTGGGAACGCGAGGACCTTCTCCATTCCGAATTTTTGGATTTCTTTCGTTCCTAGATCTTGGGTCGAGATCCTCTTGTAGTGTGGGAGAGTTGTGATAGCCCAAGTCTTGTCCCTTCCTTTTATGGCATGTAACCCCATTGTATGAACCTTGTGTCATGAGCTATGATATGAATTGCACCTTGTCTCATGTGTGGTTTTGCATTCATGCATCATTCATCCATCATAGCATTCATCATGCCTGGTTTGTTCTACATGTGTTTTTGATTGGTGTGATTGGTTGTGGTGTGGTCCTGTGTATTTGGTTGTGTGTTGTTGAATCATGGGGGTGAACCATCCTCTCTTCCCCTCTCTTTCCCTTTGCAACTAAAACCCTCCATTACCTCCCTCTTTTCCCATGTTATTTTCATAACAGAATTAAGGTGCTTCTTAAATTATTTGTAAATGTTCAAGACGTAGCCCTATTCATATTAATAATTCAGAGTGTGATTCTTTTGATGGTTGTGGTTTGGTTGTTTTTGTATTTTAATTAAACAGGAGTTGCCTTTTATTAAAGTATTAAAATTATTTGCTCAATAAATCAACTTGATAATTTTATAACATAGTGCTCATCATTTTCTTTGCAAAAAATTTTTTTTTGCACTAGGACCTTTTCTTTAGTTCTCGGGATTTATTTTTGTGTGGCTGGTTTTAAAAAAATGAAAAAACCCTTTCTGTTTCCGTTTTGAGAGAGAGAGAGAGGTAAGTGGGCCTTCCCGCGGCCCAGCCCGCTCGGTGGTCGGTCAGGTTCACCGTCAGGTTCAGAGAGTGAGAGCCGCGTCCGCCGTCGCCTTTCCGTCGTCGTCGCCGTCTATCCCATCACCCATTTAAGCCCTCGACATGCGTGCCTCCTCGCCTAGGGTTCCGCTTCTCCTAGCCTCCGCTGTAGGTGTCTTCTTCCCCTTCATCCATCAACTGGCTGTAGTCCGCATCGGTCAACTCAAAGGCGTCGTCTTTTTGGAAGGGAATCCATCCATCATCTCGACTGAGGTCAACTCCGGAGAGAAAGCCAACCGCCGACTAATGCCCGCAATCGCCCCTTGGCGGGCGGCTGATTGCTTTAACTCGGCAATTTGCTTGGGCATGGTGGACAAGAGCTCCAAAACGCCCTTAAGAGTCACAGGAATCTTGTCTTTGTATTGCACGGCTTTAATAGTGCACACGACGCCACAGTACAGCTGCTCCGTCAGGGTATAGATAGCCTTCAACGGCAACAGATTGTCAGAAGCCAGTTGCCGACTCCTAGGGCCTGCATAAGTCAGAAATTTCATGATGAGTCAGCAGTACAAGTATTATATGACCATTGAAGCACAAGTTATCAGAAACTTACCAAAGAGGGCGGCTGTCATTCTGGTAATATGACGCTTCAAGGCTTGGAGTTCGTCTGATACAGCTATCAGTCGTAGATCGGCATCATCCGCCCGCTTGGTCAAGGAGGCCTTCTTAGAATCAGCTGACTCTTTAAAGGCGGCGAAGTCGGCCTTGATTGTAGCCATCTCCTCAGAAAGGAGTCGGCACTTCTCGTCTGTGGCACTTTGAGCCGTTTGTTGAGCCGCCAGAGTAGTCTTCAGATCCGTCAACTGCGACCCGGCTTCAGCTAAAGTTTCCTGTGGCATGTCAAAGCATAGCATCAGTAGGCAAGTCTTCAAACAGATCGCAAGCAATATGTATGACACTTGGGGGCTAATGTCTATTTTCAGAAATTTTGGCACTGAAAGACTCGACTCAAACTTTGGACCAGTTTGAGCCGGCCCTTGGGGGCTATGGATTTGGATGTTCTACAAGGAAGGTCATGAAAGACCCAGCTCAACTTTGGACTAGATTGAGCCGGCCCTTGGGGGCTAAGGAAGGTTATAACAGGAAAAGGAGTACCTCATATTTCTTCTTCATCAGACTGACCAGTCGAAGCTCCAGATCCCGGCTGGTGGAAAGCCGGTTCATGTAACCGGCATGAAGCTCTTCGGCGGTCATCTTCTCAAAGGCAGAAGAGTCAAACTCCAACTTCTTCGAGGCTTCAGCCGGTTCTTTATGCTTGGTTATCACGTGAGCCGGGGGCACTGGAAGCCAGAGCCGATGATCGTGACGTCCGGAGTGGCAGCGTTCTTGGTCATCTGGGCAGGACTTGGTGGCTTTGAAGAATCCCTTGGAGGGCTCTCTGAGATGATGTCTTCCACAGCCGGCCCAGTAGATGCGGCTGGCGGATCCACATCCGGTCATGACTCGTCCAGTTGTTCGTGCTCTGGCTCTTGGGCTGTGGGGCTAGGTGAGGACTTGTTCGTCTTTCGACGCTTCGCTTGAGCCCTAGAGAGCACGAATGTTAGAACCCCAGGATTATAACCGCCAAAGGGAACAGAAATGCACGGTTAAAGGAAATACTTACAGCGGATTGATCTTAGGAGGCGGCAGGGCGGTCACCGTAGAGTCGCTAGAGGAAGGTGACCTCTGAGAGATAGTAGAGAAAAGATAAGACAGTATTGAAATGGCAAAGCAAACCAGTCAAACAAGAGATACATACCTCTATAGGGCGCTTCTTTGGAGCCGGGGAGTTTGGTAAACCAGACACGAGATCCGTAGAGCCGGCGCTCTGAGTCTGACGACAATCAGCCTGTTGTTGCTTTTTAAAAAGAAATTGAGGGTCCAGATAAGCAAGAGGATGAGAGAGAGTAACTTTTCCAATAACCCGCCACGGTTTCCGGGGGACAAAATATTCTGAGCCGGAAGAAATGTAGATTACCTCAGGGGCGTTGGCGCGGCTGGTCTCCACATCATCCTGTGAGTAAAACAGGTGTTAGTGAAATGAGAAGACAAAGTCTCAGAAAACAGCTAAAATTTTACCTCTGAGCCGGATGATTGTGGCGGGTCAAAGCATCCCTCTTGCGGGGCGTCCTTCTTGGGTTTCTTAGCCGGGGCCTTTTTCTTGGTCTTCTTGAAGGGAGGGATGTATTCCTTCTTCCAGAAATCAGAGTCGGCCTGAAAGAATAAGCCGGTTAAGGGCAGTAGATCAGCAAGGTACAAGCAAGGTACAAGAGATGGATGGGAATAAATCGCCTTACATCTGGGGCCGGGTTAAGGGCACTAAAGGGGATCAACCCGATAGCGCTGTAGGCTCCGGATGTCTCATGAACAAGACTCCGGATAGCAGTGGTGATGTCGTCCTCTGTCAAGGATGATCGGCTGAAGCAGAGTGTGTTGTCGTATTCACCCTTGTACTCGCACATAAGGCGGCTTCTGTGGCTTAACGGCATGATCTGCCAAGAGATCCAGCAGCGGATCAGGTCCAGTCCGGTTAAGCCGTTGGCCATGAGGGCCCTAATCTTGGCATGAGCCAACTCGTATCTTGCGTGCTCTGAAGCTGACAGCCGGCCAGGAAGCTCTGAAGTTGTCTTGAGCCAGGTAGGACGGTAACCCGACAGTGGACGTTCACCCTCTCGAGAAGTATCTTTGCAATGGAACCATGTTTTATTTCAGTCCTTTGGGTGACTCGGCAGCTGCATAGCCGGAAAGGTGATGTCCCGGCGCCTTTGGATAGAAATTCCGCCCAGATCGAGACTCGGACCAGCCTTCACTTCAGTTTGACGGTTGGCATAGAAGAACTACCGGAACAGGCCTACCTACGGCTTGGCTTGCAGGTAGACTTCACACAATACTTGAAATTTGCAGATGTTTGAGACGGAGTTGGGGGCGAGGTCTTGAGGATGGAGTTTGTAAAAATGAAGGACATCGCGGAATAACTTTGAGCCAGGAGGCATGAAACCCCACTCAATATGGTCCGAGAAAACGACCAGCTCTCCTTCTTGCGGAACGGGCTTCAGTTCATCACCCGGGACCCGCCAGTGGATGGCATCTTTGGAAGGGAGAGTGCCAGCGTGAACAAAGTCCATCAAAAACTCTTCCATAATGCACGACCCGACCCAGTTACAGGAGTTTGAGGCACGAGACATTCTGTCGGTTCAAAGATTGTGAAAATTAAAACACGGCGAGTCAAGAGGAGACTAAAATCTATGGTGACTTACAAGCTTAAAGATCCTACATATCAGATGCTATACTCCGGTTCATGAGAGCCGGTGCAATGTAGTGGGTCAACCTAGCAAACGAGGGGGGAAATTTTGGCTAAGTCCTGGAAAACAGATTTCACAAACTACCGCTATATTTATGGATCTACAAAAGCAGGAAAAGGGTTCTTATTTTTAGACCTAGTGAAGAATAGGCGAAGCAGAGGGAAACTAAAATGGTAAGAAGGAGCCATGATGGGCCCGTGCATTGTGCACGGCCGCCCCGTGCGCGGCGCCGTGGCCGAGATGAGTGTCAAGGGTGCGGCCGATGTCAGAGGACCCCGAGCAATGGCATCGGAAGAACACGCATGAAGGAGACGGGCTTCCTACAAACCCTACCGATGCAGTAATGGATCTAAGGAGAAGCACGGGCTTACCGGTGACGGCGTAGTGAAGCACGGATGAAACTCTGGTTCGCACAGGTTGATGCAGCGGCCTGACGTCGACGGAGCGGAGGCGGCGCTGCAACTGGAAGTGATGGAAGCGGTTGTGTCAGAGGAGGAAGACGAGGAAGCGAGCGGGAGAAGTAGAAAACCGCCTGGGGCGGTCCTATTTAAAAGTAGAAGGAAGAATGAGCGCAAAAATCCAGGTGATGGAAACATTTCGGCCGAGGCAGACGCCTTGATTTTCGGGATGGTCACTTAATGCGAAGATTTGGTGAGTACGTCAGCGAATCTTTTCTGCAGGGTCAACATGACGTCATGGCGGGTCATTCCGGGCGACTCGCCAAAAGAGCAAGACAAGAGGATGAAGTGAGCAAGCTCAAATCAACCTGGAGCCTAATGTTGGGGATATAACCCCGTGGTATGATCCGCCCTAAGGGCTCCGGGTTATACTTGACGGTTCGTACACTGGCCCAAGGTGACCGGTGGTCTTGAAGCCCAGGAAGCTTGGCGGCTCATTAGGTGGGCCGAACAGTGGCCCAGAAGACCCGGGTGTGTAAGCCGCCCAGGGACAACTTGGACAAGGAGATAGAGGAAGACTCGGATAAACAATGAGAGTCGGTTACCAATTGTATGACCCGTGGTCTAGACCTCTTATATAAGGGCAAATCCGGGGCGACTTAGAGGTCAGGTTGTCGAATACTAGGTCAAGCTTCAGCTCCCTTGTAATCGATACATCAAGCAATATAAACACAAGCAGGACGTAGGCTATTACCTCGAGTTGAGGGGCCGAACCTGGATAAACCCGTGTCCCTCGTCCCCATTAACCCCTTTGAGTCTATCATGTTAGCAATGGCCTCGAACCGAAGTCCGTTTACCCGGACATCTGTCGTGACAAAACCACGACAGTATGCGTGTGCCTTGCACCTATAGTTGTGGTATATTTAGTGCATGTGCATGTGAGTTGTGAGTGCGTGTATGCTATGCATACATACATATGTGTGTGGGTAGTTGCAAGTGCTTTGACATGTTGTGTGTATGTGAGTAGAGTGTGTGTGTGTGTGTGTGTGGGAACTAGTGGGTTTCCCACTTGACATTCCCCTTGTGGATATGTGCTTGATATGTAGGTTTTGTCATCTCATTTCCATTCTTATCTAGGTTGCCATACATGCTCATATCAATTTATGTGCTTTTCCTATTAGAGTAAGTTATGCCAAGAAGAGTAGGTGGTAGATTTGCTATTTGAGTGTGCCTCGGTGTTTCACATGAGCATATGAGTATGACCCATGGTTTTGGGGTAGGAAGAGCCAATGAATCCATTGGAACTCTCAGATTTCACTTTTGAGCAAGTTCATAAATCTGTCATTTTAGCTGAGTTGCCATTTTGTCATTTTTGCATGATTTAATCCATGCTTACTTTGGAACATATGCTAACTAGGAAGTGCTAGTATTTTGTATCTAGTATGCCATGGTATTTTTGTTTAATATTAGAATCACCCATTTAAGTGGGAAACATGCTGCAATGTGACCAACTTGATGTTTCTGTATCAGCATGCTAAAAACTACTAAGTCTGAGAATCTGCTGTTATTTTTTATGCCATGTAGAGTGGGTGACACCTATCAACATGTTGTGAATTTGCTCATGCTCAGTGTTAGTTATTTGTAGTAGATATTGTCTTATACAATCCTGTTAATTTTCATGCCAATAAGAGCTCTCTAGCATATTTAACTACTGCTGTCAACTTGCTACTTTATTAACTCAGATTGCAGAAAACTGGAATTTTCACCGTCCCAGAAAACTGTTTCATCATGTCAACTTGATTGCTTCATGCTTATTGATGTGTGCCTCCTTTGCTGATTGTGTAGTTTGATAAGTTGATGTGTGTGTTGATTAGATTCTGTCAATATCTTGTTTGTGGCTGTAGGATACCTGTAGCTCAAGTTGTGAGCTGTAGAAGTTGCTATATTGCTGTTTTGTGGCAGATTGTGTGTTTAATTGTTTTGTGACTTGTGAGAGCTATACTCCATGGAATTGATAGATCTTTGAGTCTGTTGAGCATGATTTTTCATAACCTATCCATTGGCTACCTTGGAATGCTAAGAATTAGCCCATGGCTTGGTGGTCTTGTGTATTTGCCTCCGTACCTTGTCGTGAGCGTATTGTGAGAACCGTAACTCCGTTTCTTGCGTTATTTATATTCATTTATATCGATTTTGCATGATGCATCCATATTTTCTATGTTCATGCATGTCTAAATAACTCAACATGAGGTTCTGTCCAGATTCATTAATAAACAAACTTTGCATTTGAAAATGACTAGTTTTGGATTGCCGTGTTTAATTCTTCATAAATGAATCATGCATCATCTTGGTTGTGCAATGCACCTTGGCTGGATGTTTATTGTTGCTGTTTCTCTTGGGTAGACGCAAGTGTTGATACTGAGTACGAGGACCCAGGAGAGTACCACTATGAGGATCCCGCTACTTGTTCCGCTGAAGAACCAACAGGCAAGATGATCGTACCCGGATCCCGATACTATTTTTTCTTGCTAGTTTTCTCACTCTTATCATTACAATTGCGCTACCTACCACTTGATATCAGCCTCCTAATTTCCATGACAGCCTCTAACCTCCACATCCTAGCAACCTTTGATTGGCTAAGTTACCGCTGCTCAGCCCCTCTTATTGCATTCTTAGTTGTAGGAGCAGGTTGTTCCATGTTATAACATGGATTTGGATATCACAATATTATCTGTTGTTTAATTTAATGCACATATATATCTTGGTATTGGTAGAAGGCTTGGCCTTTTGCTAAGTGATTTGTTCCGTTGTTATCGCCATTAGTTCCTTGTTACCGGTGTTATGCTTTCCATATTTATTCAGTTGAGATTAAAACTTGTCTGGCAAGACCCAACTTTGGTACTACATTTGCTAATAACTTAATAAAACTTGCATAGGGCCTTGCAAACCCATGGATAACTTAATCAACCCCCGGGCCAGTGCTCCTCATGAGTGTTGGTCCAAACTAGAGTCGTGTGCGGGGCCAACCCGGGGCAACTCGGGAGATTTCTATCAGGCCACTGAACGCTGCGCTCATCTGGTTGTGTCCTGAGAACGAGATACGTGGCTCTTATCGGGTTTGTCGACACGTCGGGAGGTCTTGCTGGATTTGTTTTATCTTTATCGAGTGTCTTGCGTGTGGAGTCAGACTTTCTTCGAGTTTTCTCGAGGTGTTGGAATTCCTTTAGAATTACCTATGATGACCGTGAGATCCGTGGTCGAGGCTATTCCCGCGGGGTGTGGTTAATTTCTGATGGATTAGTTGGAGCACCCCTGCAGGGTTAAATCTTTCGGAAAGCCATGCCCGCGGTTATGTGGCAACTTGGATATTTGTTTAACACTCGGTTATAGTTAACTTGAAGTAAATTTCAATTAAAATACACCAACTGTGTGAGTAACCGTGATCGTCTCTACTCGTGAACATGCTCCGAGAGAGAACACGGTGGGGTTATGATTGACGTAAGTAAGTGTTCAGGATCTCATAGAGATCATACTAGATTCGATCGTTCATCGTAGGCCACTCATATTTATTTTCATGTTGCGTAAGTTAGCCATCGTAAATGCTTAGTGCTGCTACAAACTAAACACTTACCCCAACCCAACCTTTAAGCTTGGATAGTCTCGATACCCGGGCGCATGATTGTTGAGTCCTTTTGGCTCACAGATTACTACAATCCTCCAGGTACAGGTACAGATGAGTTCGTGCACGATGACATTACCCAGCTCCAGTGGGAGTATGATGAGGAAAGAGGCAGGATGTATGTGACTTACCCGGATGAGTAGAGGACCATGGTCGTGATCTTTGGGATAGCAAGATAGTATCATTTGCATCTGTTTTTATCGTTTGATTTTGCCCGTAGGCGAACCCTGTCTTCATCTTGATGATTTGAACTCCGAGTGAATTGTAATTTAGCATGTGGCGAGTGTAAGCCAATCTTGTATACTCATCTTTTCAGTATTGTATGATGCGATGATACTATACTTGCTAATGGCAAGATGCGCCTGTATCCCTTACGGGGCCCTCGTGCCTTAGAAAGGATAAGCGCGCATCTTGAGCGTGACATGGATGCTCAAAGTTGATGAAGATCACCAAGAGTTGGGGGCATCCTTGTTGTTTCCTTACTCTTCTCACCTACATGGGTTAGTCCCAACACACAAGAGATAAATACAAGGATATCTATGGACATGGAGTGCAAAACATGTGCGATGATGTCCATTGATTTGTTGATTACCTTGTCCCTTGCTTACCTTTGAGGGAATGTGTGACTCCTTGAACTATTGCATAGGGTTGATGTTGATTGCAAATAGATCTTGCAAATAATGAATGTGAGTGAATTTCATTGGCAGAGTCACCCCTCAAGAACTTTCTAGTTCTTCTTCTTGGGGACCCACATCAAGTTGATTGGGATCCTCGGTGTTGAAGTAGCACTTGTAGAAGTTGAGCTTGTAGTATCCTTGGGAACCCACTTCACCAAAGCTTGGGATTCATATTCATAAGATTCAAAGTCCTCTTGAAGCTTGTTCTTGCCCTTGAGCTTGTGGACTTGTGGTGGAAGGTCATCTTGAGTGTTTGTCCCCTGGGGATGAGTATTTTCATACTTCTCCTTTTGAGGAACAAACTTGGGATTGGGCTATTGACCTTCTTCCCACTCAACTCCATTTGCGTTGAAATAGCCAACACCATGATTCCTTCGGTATCCTCCATGCTTGCGTACAATCTCCTCAAATTGTTTGCACCCTTCAAGACTCTTGTAGATACCTTTCTCTATAATTCCTTTCAATAAAGCATTTTCTTGCTCAAGTGTAACTTGTCTAAGAGAATCATCATTAGTGGAATCAATAGAACTACTAGGAGCAACATCATTGGGTTTAGCATTTTTATTGTTTCTACTAGATGAAGAACCTTTCTTTCCTTTGTTACTAGTTTGCTTAGATTTAGCTTGTGGCATGAATGTAGACAAGAGTAGTCGTTTGGCAAGATAAGATGAAGTCTTCTTTCGGAGATCGTCATTGATAGCTTTAAGAAATTCATGTTCTTGCTCCAAATTGAGCTTCTCGAAGCGTAGCTTCTCATTAGTTCTTACAAGCTCTCTATGATATTCAAGAGTAGATTCATGGTCTAACTTAAGAGTGTTGAGTTCTTTAGTTAGTTCTTCTATTTTCATCTTATCATTGTCAATTGACCTATCTTGACTAGCATTAGAATTATCAAGTTCATTATGATCAACATCACTAGTTTTATCACATAGCAAGTCATCATCATAAAGCAAATCATCTTCATCACTATCGAAATCAAGATATTCAGGGTGTGATACCTTGGGGCCTTTAGCCATGAAGAAACTTCCACTCCCTTCATTTGGTGAATCAAATAGATCATAGGAGTTGGTTGTCACTAGTGCAATTCCGGCAACACCTTCATCTTGACTATAGTCGGAGTTGGAGTGATAGCTTCTCTCGGAGTGGTTGTCGGATTCGGAGCCGAAAACCCATTCACCAACATGAGCTTGATGTTTCCTTCTTGAGTAGCTCTTGGTGTACTGGTCCTTCTTCTTTGAATCTCTACTTCTCCTTGATGGTCTTCGTTCATAACGATCATCTCTACTCCTTCTCTCTCTTCGAGGTGATTCATCTCTTGAGCTTTGTCTTCTTGGTGACTCTTCTCTTTGTTTGTAGGGAGCCGTGCACTCATTGGAGTAGTGTCCAAGCTTCCCACAATTGTAGCAGTTTCGGTTAGGACTTGACAAATGCTTTTCTTCATGTCTTGAGTTTGAGCTTCAATCTTTGCTTATATTTTTGTAGAACTTGTTGAATTTCTTGACCATGAGGCTTATCTCTTCATTTGTGACAAGGTTGTCGCTTGAGGTAGCGAGAGCATCACTTGTGGCTTTGTAAGCACCGCTAGACTTGTGGTGAAGCTCTTCCTTGTCTTTGAGTGTCATCTCATGAGCAACAATTCTACCAATCACTTCCGTTGGCTTGAGATCTTTGTAGTTGGGCATCATTTGGATCAATGTGCAAACGGTGTCATATCGATCATCCAAAGCTCCAAGTATCTTCTTTATGATGAATTTGTCAGTCATTTCTTCGCTTCCTAAGCCGGTAATCTCATGGTGATGAGAGCTAGCCTAGAGTACATCTCAGCGACTCCTTCACCATCCTTCATCTTGAACTTGTCAAGTTGACCTTGAAGAAAATCTAACTTGGATTCCCTCACGGACTCAGTTCCTTCATGCATACCAACTAAAGTATCCCAAATCTCTTTTGCGTGTTCAAGACGGCTGATTTTGTTGAATTCTTCGGGGCATAGGCAGTTGAAGAGAATGTCACATGCTTGAGCATTGAGTTGCAACATCTTCAATTCATCCACAGTCGCTTCACGATCTGGTTCCTTTCCTTCCGCAAAGAATTCACCTTGCAAGCCAATGCGAACAATAGCCCAAACGACAGGTTTATGACCAATCAAATGCATTTTCATTTTATGCTTCCAACTAGCAAAAATTGTGCCATCAAAGTACGGACCTCTATGGTGATAGTTTACCTCACTACATGCCATACTTCTCCTAGGTTGTGAAATCAATGCAATGGAGACCAAAGCTTTGATACCACTTGTAGGATTGAAAGTAGGTCTAGAGGGGGGTGATTAGACTACTTGACCAAATAAAAGTTTTGTCTTTTTCCCAATTTTAGTGTTTGCAGTTTTAGCATTCATGGCAAGTCAATTTCACCCTACACATGCATGTCTAAGAGTATAGCAGCGGAAAATAACAACAAGCATGAGTAAAAGGGATATGGTAGGAAGATCAAATGCAATTGTAGACATGATGATTTTTCCCATGGTTCCGATAGGTGGCGCTATCGTACATCCACGTTTATGGAGTCTTCAACCCACGGAGGGTAATGGTCGCGAGAGTCCACGGAGGGCTCCACCCATAAGGGTCCACGAAGTAGCAACCTTGTCTATTCCATATGGCTTCCGTCCATGAAGGACTAGCCTCACTATGGGTAGATCTTCATGAAGTAGGTGATCTCCTTGCCCTTACAAACTTCTTGGTTCACTCCACAACATGAAGTAGGAGGCTCCCAAGCGACACCTAACCAATCTAGGAGGCACCACCCTCCAAAAGGTAATAGGCTCGGTAATGACGATGAACTCCTTGCTCTTGTGCTTCAAGATGATAGACTCCTCAACACACAATCACTCTCTCATAGATTTGTCTTGGTAGAAGATATGAGATTGGTGGAAAGAAACTTGGGGAGGCTAGAAATCAAGATCCATATGGTTGGAGTGGAAGATCTTGATCTCAACACAAGGGTAGGTGGTTCTCTCTCAGAAAACTGATAGGATAGGTATGGAATAGTCCTGAGTGCTTCTCTTTTGAGTAGTTGGTGGTGAAGGGGTATATATATGCATCCCCAAAAATCCAACTGTTACACACAAAATTACCAACTCGGTGACACCGATGTGTTAATCTCGGTGGTACCGAAGTGACCAAAAGGTGGCAACTTTTGAATCTCGAAGGGACTGATATACGAATCTCGGTTGCACCGATAAGGTGACCAATGGTCAGATTTCCAATCTCGGTGACGCCGACTCAACAATCTCGGTGGGACCAAAAAAGTGAATTTGCGTAACAGAAAGTTGGCAACCTAAACTCGATGGCACCGGTATGGAATCGGTTGCACCGAAGTGGCTAGGGTTTGGCTAAGTCTGTCTATGGTTTGGAATCGGTGGCACCGGGATAGGAATGTTGGTTGCACCGATTTTGAATGCTTGGCTATAGACTGACTTTGGTGGGAGAGCTTGTGGATGTTTTTGGTGACTATCATTTGTGCACGTATGAGCATTTTGTTCACCAACAAAACCTTACCCCCTTTTAATAGTATTGGGTTTCCTATGGACTCAAAGTGATTTCTCACAAATGTAAAATGTAGAGTCCTCTTGCTTGAAGCTTGACCAACCTATTTCCTTGCATCTTGGGGTAATTCCACAATCTCCACAATCCTTTTGTCATACCTATCATTGAACTTTTCTTAAAATATACTTGGTGGAAACATTAGTTGAATGACTTGTATGTTGTTATTAATTACCAAAACTACCAAGGGAGCAAATGTGCTTTCAACGCGTTCACCCCTTTGAGGATTGGGGAAACGCTCCGCAAAAACCTTGTTGTTGTAGGAGGTTAAACCTGCACGGGTTACCGCCAGATCCGAAGAAGGGAGATACCCCTGGGTCTCCAGATTACGTAGCCACAGGAGCGATACGGAGCAGCTGGTCCAGTCCCCAGGACGTGAGCCGTAGGGGCGCGCGGAAGAGCTAGGGACTCTTGCCATGTTTTTTGTGGATCTTCCACTAGGAGTTTTTCCGTTGGGGAGAAGGAGGATGTGGTCTAAACCACGATCCTATTTTCTTAAATGGGTGTAGCCTCCGTTACGGAAGGGCAACACCATAAAAAATCGTTGAATCGCTCGCCTCCCCACGATACGCATGAATTGAGGAACGCTGGCGGTTATTATAATGGACTTTGAGAGCTCGTGACGCTTGGGATTTAACCGATAACTGGTCGGTTACCGAATAAAAAGGAGTACGGGACTCGCCTTGCAAGCCGAAGATTATGAAGACCATCCGGATATACATCGACGTTGAAGACTAGTCCGGGGGAATCCTGGATTTAGGGGTCCTCGGGCAGCCGACCTATTTCCCACGGGCCGGACTGTATGGGCCGCAAAGTGACCATTGGGTGATCAAGGGCCCCGTTGCCAGGGTGGAGGCTTTGAGGGGCCGTGGCGTGTTCTCCAAGACTATCAGATGTAGATAGGCATGTTTAACTCCTCGGCATGTAACCAACCATGTGTAAACCCTAGGTATCCCCGGTGTCTATATAAACCGAAGAGTTTTACGTTGTAGACAGGACAACTCATCTAGGGTTAGCTATTCGATCTCGAGGTAGATCAACTCTATAACCCCCATATCATCTATACAATCAAGCATGACGTAGGGTATTACCTCCATAGGAGGGCCCGAACCTGGGTAAAACCTTGTCCCCTTCGTCTCCTGTTACCATCGCTTCTAGTCTCACAGCTCGGGACCCCTAGTCAGAGGGGAGTTTCCCTGGCGGAATCACTCCGCCGGAGAGCAAAAGTGCTCCTGTCTAGGATCCGCCTCGAGACGGCAGTGCTTCACCCCGAAAGTAGTCTTATGATTTTTTTTCCCTAGGGCAAATGACCTCATATAGGAGAAGATGGGCTCCGGAGTGCTGCTAGGGGCTCACAAGCTCGAGGTGCGTGTCCTAGGGAGTAGGGCGCGCCCCCAGGCTTGTAGCCACCTGGTGAGTCCCCCTTCGATGATTCTTTCGCCAATAATTTTTATATATTGCAAATAATTCTCTATCAATTCTTAGGTCATTTGGAGTTCCACAAAATATCCAACTCTTCTAAAGCCTTTTCCAGTCCAGAATTCCAGCTGGTGGTAATTTCTCTCTTTGTATAAATCTTGTAAAGTAAGAGAGAAAAGGTAAAAGAAGTACATCATAAAGTAAAATATTGACTAAAACATTATAAATATTAATAGAAAAACATGATGCAAAATGGACGTATCAGATTTCAGGGAAAAAGAAACCCACCCAACCTCCTTGTTTTCTCCATATATGTCCAGACTGACCGGCACTCCAAATTAAATCCATATTTGTCTTACATATGGCGAATCAACCTGCGGTTGAATGGTTAGGAGGATAGTGGTATCCCAGCCCATCAGGGTTCAAATCCTGGTGCTCGCATTATTCGTTGATTTATTTCAGGATTTTCAACGATGCACGTTCAGTAGGAGGAGACGTTCCCGTCATCTAAGAGGCGTCTATGGTGACTTCGTCAATCTTAAAATGATATATCAACTTAGTCTTTTAGAGATACTTATAAGAATACAGTCTGCATGCATATTAAACATATATATATATGAGCGCATGTACCGTGTCCTAACTTTTTTTTTCTTTCAGGGTATTGCCCCGGACACGCTCGGACAACTCCATAATGTCGGCCAAATCTATCCAACCCCACCTGCAGCCACACAACCCCGTTCAAACCCGCGGCCGTGTCAGAGGTCGACGCCGGAGCTCGCTCACCCGCTTCAGAGGCCAACGCCGAAGCTCACGCCCTCGTGCCCGAGGCCGACGCCGGATCTCACGCGCCCTCGTGCCCGTGTCCGAGACTCCGACGCCGGAGCTGTTGGGCGCTGGCCGCAGCGGGCGTGCTAGCTAACTAGCCGCCGCCTGCGCGCGTGCATGCTTGCTTGCTAACTAGTTGGCCGCCACCGCGTGCGTTCTAGCTAACTAGCTAGTCGCCGACGCTGCGCGCGCAGCGGTTTGTATTTGCCATGATGGTTGTGACACTCCTGTGTTGCTTCACTTTTGTGCTTGTTGTCCTTGTGTGCGTTCACGCGAGGACCATGCCGGCTGGTTGTGTTTCTATCGGCTGCAGGGGTTGCTCCGCTGCATGCTCCGGTCTCGGTTATGCGTGCTCCGGTGGTGCCGTACAGGACCTATTTGTTGAAATGCCTGAAAGTGGGGAGGGCCATTTGGGGACCGTGGTTGTGCGCTCTCACAAGTAGCTGCTTGAGGCGGACATGCCAGGACACTAACTGGACGTGTCCACAAGCGCATGGGGAGGCATATTTGTCGGTTGTACATGCTCTAGAAGCACAACCGCCACCGAAATCTGCCTGATTACCCCTTGAAAAAATGACTTTTTGAGATGAATTTTATAGTCCTCAATAGTAATGTTCTTGCGGTGGGCGCCTTGTCATTGAAAATAAAAGGCCATCTAGTTCTTCTTCTGGTGCAGTGATGCATTATCGGCTGATGCGACAGAGCTAGAGTTATATTTTCTCCATATATTCAGTGCAATTGGACTTGTGGAGTTTTGGTTTGTGTCTTGTTGAACCAATCTTTCAGATATGTTGAGTTTTTGTTGGTGTGTTTTGGTGTTTTTGTTGGTTTTACTTTTAGTGGAGCTGGAATATTTTCTTCTGTAATAGAGTAAAGGTCTTTTGGCTTGATGGCCTACACCTCAGTAGAGTAAAGGTGTTTTGGCTCGATGGCCTACACTTCTGAAGAACCATTCCCTATCAAACTCCGGTCATCCCTCATGGATTTCCATCTTTTCTGATTGGCAAATCAAGGGGATCTTTGATATCTGCATTTGTAATCGGTCCATACATGTGTACGAGCGGCAGTGTGTCACAGCCTTAGAATTTCTTGGCAATTAGTTGCATTATCATCCATGCATCATGATTAAAATTTTGAATTTGAAATGAGGAATGATCAAGCCTTATTGTCAAAAGAGCAATATCAAAATTGCCCAAAGAAGTCCAAGAAAATGTCCTTGGTATTCTAAAAAAAGTATTGGCATGAGGTAAAATGCAAATCAATATTTTGGAATCACAGAAACATTTTACCTTGGGCATTTGAGTTAATCCAATAATTATTTGACTTGGATACACAACTCACATGCCAATTTCCAAGATTTATTAAAGTGGTTTGATATTTCTTCAAACCAGAACCAATGACAAAAAAAATAGAAAACAGGAAATAACAAAAAGGAAAAAAAGCCTGCCTAACTTACCTGAGGCCCAAGAGAGGTCGGCCCACCTGGCCCATGCCAGACGTCCCCTACCTCTGCCAGTAGGCAAAGGCGAAGGCAGGCATGGCCGGGCGCCATGCCTCCTGCCTGCCTGGCTCCCCCGAGCCAGCGCGACGCTGGTATGAGCCCCCGCTGGCGTCTGGATAGGCCTCGCCTCCCCCATTTTGCCCCCTCCTTGCTCTGCCTCTCCTCCCCCCTCCTGGCCGACGCGGCCATGGCCATGCCCCTCTCACCACCGCAGCCATCGTCGATGCCTCACCTCCCGAGTTGTCCATTGCCTCCACCATCTCGAGTTGAGCCTCTCCGACGAAGGGAGCAAGGCTGGATGCCCTCCAACATCGCCGCATCGCCGTCTTCCTCGCCTCTGCTCATCGGCCGCTCACAGGTCGTCCTAGAGCCCGTTGAGCCCTCCATTAGACTCCCTGTGAGCTCTTATTCTATTCCCCCTTGCTCTCGTTGCCGATTACGAGCCCTAGCTAGCAAAGCAACAGGACCCGAGAGCTCCTCGATGACGGCCATGTCATCGTCGTCGTTGTGGTCCTCCACTCGCGCTTCCAAACTCGAAATTGATCTCCTCCAGCTCTGTAGAGACCGTAGGGCCCTTGAGCCAACTCGCCCGTGCCCGCAACCCAGCGACTAACCAAGCCTGAGCCGCCGCCGCCGCCGCACAGCTCGTCGCCGGCCACTATTCCGGCAATCCCACGACCTCCCTTGTGCCCCATTGGAACCGTGCGAGCACGGGTTACGCCCGAGTGCCTTCATCGCGTGGAGACGCCCCTGTAGCGCAACTCAGGCGCGAAGCCATCGCCGGTTTGGTCACAGACGGTGGAGCTCCGGCACCGACCGACATGGCGCGTCATTAGGGATTACCCCCCCCCCCCCCCCCGATAATTAACCCCGGGTCACTGACCAGTCGGCCCCAACCAACATGTTGACCTAGGCTGACGCCTTTGAATGGATGACGTCATGTTGATGCATAGCTGACACAATAATTGAATTTCTGGATTTTAAAATAAACCAAAAATGATTTATTATATTTTAGAAAATGTTATAAACTTTGAAAAATCATAGAAAATAATCTGTAACTCGGATGAAAATAATTTATATATGAAAATGATCAAAAAAAATCCAATGAACCGGTTTATGCAATGATCGTGCATGTCTGAACATGTTAACATCACCAAATAGTACATTTTAGTACTAGGGCAAATTTAATAAATAGTTTGGAGTTGGAATTTGATGTCTATTTGAATTCCACTTCAATTAATATGACTAAATATTGTACTAGGTGAATTCAGTACCTTAACATGTCATATGATACATCATGTTTGTTGCATCACATTGAATGTGTTCCTTCTTCTTGTTGTCGGTGTTATTCCTTCTCAGAAGACGATGGTTTGACGTTGTGATCGTTGATACTCATGAGGATAAGTACTATCTGTCTGTCAAGAAAGCAACCCCCCCCCCCCGAGCATACTGATATATACCCACTCTCTCGCTCCTGCTCTCTTTTACTGCATTAGGACATTAACAATTCAACTGTTACCTGTTCTCAGTAGTTGAACTCATTCCTCTGCATGACCTATCTTTGTCACAGTAAATAGTTAAAACCGCTTAGCATGAGTAGCAACTGCTTGAGCCTTGTTGTGCTTACTCATCCATGCTTGCTTACTGTGTCTGCTATGCTTGGAGTCGTGTCGGGTCTGTTCCATCTGGGCGATGAATCGGAATGGATGTATTCATGTCCTGAAGTGTGAGAGCTAAGTGTGGGAATCCAATTTGGTAAAGGTAGCGATGACAAGCCATGTAGGAGTACTTGGCAGGTGGTCTAATTGTGATCGTCCTTAAGAACTAAGTCTGTATATGTTGTCCAAGACAAGATACTACCATGCATTGGGCACGAAACCAATGGACCCTCTCGGCTTATTAATCGCATTGATCTCTATCCACAAGTTACAACTAGTTTCTGGTGTTTGTAGGAAAAGTGTTGGCGGTTGTGGTTAGCATTGCCCGGCGGGGTGGGCTTCGACGAGGTAGATGCACAGTGACACAGTGTACCAAGTGGTACCTAGACGGTGGGCTTGTGGAACCCTATGCACATCATTTGAGCCGTAGAGGAAACTTCGTCCGGTCTTCCTTGCGGGTTCAGTCTCAAATAGGCTATAAACCTGTACTAGAGTCTTGTGTGGTTAACGGTCGTGGCCGACTCCCTCGCTGGGCTTCCGCTTGAAGGTTGCCAATGTGCTTTTTTACATGCACATGGCAATAAGTGGCAGGAGCGTGTGTGAAGAAGTATACCCTTGCAGGGTTTATTAATCTGTTTGAATAGCCACGTCCTCGAATATGGACTACTTGAAAAACTTATGTGGTTCACAAACAATTTAAATGGATACTCCAAAATGCGCAAGATAAGTGTGAGTGCTAAGGATGGCCTTCTCGTAGGGAGACAGGAGTGGATACATAGTGGTGTATTGACATGGTGAATATGTGGACTCATGTGTGCTATTTCACCTCAAAGAAAATACTCGTAGTCGTAGTACATGTCAGCCAAGAGTCAAAGTTGGCTTGCTACAATAAACTCCACAACCCCCTTGTTGACAATGATGCATGTGTAGTTAGTTCTGATGTAAGTCTTGCTGAGTACCTTTGTACTCACAGTTGCTTAATTTATATTTTTGCAGAGGAGACGTTAATATCATTAGTGTTTCTTACGACGTGAAGTTCGATTGTTGATCGGATTAGCTTGGGAATCCCAGAATGAGGTCTGGCTTCTTTGGTAGGGTTGTTGTAGCTTTCCAGGCTCCTCCAACCACTTTTAGTAGATTTATGTACCCAAACATGTTATGCTTCCGCTTGTTGCTTGTATGACTTGAGTGTTGGGTCATGTGACCCCTGTTTGTAATACCATACTATGTTGGCTCGTATGAGTCTTTAATAAATACTTCAGTCATAGAGTTATGTTGTGATGCCATGTTGTATCTACGCATATTGTGTATATTCTGTGTATGTTTGAAATGCATTGGTATGTGTGGGGTTCGACACCTAGTCGTATGCCTATGGTAGCCTTCCTTACAGGGAAATGCCTCTATGTGCTTCTGTTGAGCCGTGGTAGCTTGCTACTGCTCCGGACACATTGATTGACCATCATGTATCCTTCTTTGTTGTTGTGTCTGCCCCTACGGGAAAATACCACACGGTGTAATGAGTCCATGTAGCTTGCTAAGACTCGTCTACACACGTTGATGACTGACACCTACACTGTTAGGTTATGTATGGCTGTCCCTATACGGCTGTGCCACTTGGGTCTATAACTAGTCATTTCGACCCGGTTTCTTTGACATATGATTGCTAGCGACATATTCATATACGTGAGCCAAAAGGCGCAAACGGTCCCGGCCAAGGTAAGGTGACAGTTGTGGAGATTACCGTGCGTGAGGTCACAAAGTGATATGATGTGTTACATGCTAGACTTGTATGGCTTAGGATCGGGGTCCTAACACAGTGTCGTTGTCTCGGTCTAATTGCAACTTTCTTGTTGAAGCCTTGGGAGGATATCATATTTTTAAAATTATTATTACCATGGAAAAGATGCATGAGATTTTATTAGATTTTTAGTATTACCTGGATCTTTGATACCAAGCATTGTGTCGAAATGGGTGTCATGCTTGAATAACGTTACACATAGGTATTTTCAAAGAAAAATTTCCCACTGATTGCTTGATACCATTGTTTTGCAGTGTTTGCATATATATAGTCATCACAGTATTTGAAAATGATGATGTGCATCCGTGTCATTGTATCACTTGTGACTAAGTTCTCCTGCTCCTACTCCATACCAAAGTAGGGGCTTCCGACTGATTATTCAGTTCTAGCTATACGTAGCTGATAAAAAATCCCAAGCTAAGACAATATTAACTTAACATTTTACATGTGTGGTTTTCACATCTTCAGGAAACAACTGTTCCAAGCTCTTTAGTCTATTGATTAGTGTGTATAAAAAATATTACACTCCATTTAAAAGTTTATTCATGTACTGGAGACAAGAAATCCATGGCCAGTCCTACAGAATTAACCTAATGTGGCCTTATCTTGCCAGGATCATTTTCTACCAGGATGTGAAAATAACTACTGGTTGAGCATCTAAACCTATCACAACTTCATAAAAGTCACAAACATCATGGAATCCACTAAAAAGTCATGTAATGGGAGGCAATGAAGCAAATATGTATATCATCTGCATAAGTATCAATGAAAGTAAAATACAAACACAACATGGAAGTCAGACAATAGAAAGACCACAAACATCACGTCTGTGGAAACATATTATCGAAATCCCATGTACAAGAGATGAAGCATATGCACATGTTTGTGAAAAACTATTGTCAAAATCTCATGTACAAGAGATGAAGCATATGCACATATTCACCCAAAAAAAACGACAACACTTCATCTTATGATCCTGAACATATTGCTAACTGTTGTTCAAATCCTCCCAGTACCGTTTTCTTGGCTTATAACTACCTTTATGGAAAGGAACATACCAAAACTCGGTGTATTTTGAATTTTCTTGACACTCCCAGTAGCTACAACAAGATAAATCACCCAGATACATACTGGAAACTCTTGCCTACGAGAAGCTAAGCAGCAAACAATACTAAACAAATGGCAACATCAACAATAAAGATGATCTTCACATGGTGCATCCATAGTGACCGCGAAGACTACTGCCTTAGTAGCCTGGACTGGCTTGTGTCGTGCTCCAATGGCATGTGCTCCTATGGTTGCACATTACTTCTCACACATCTATGGTCACTATATGGTGACTCTGCTAGAGTTACTCTTGCAGGGTAACACTTTCATTATGAGCTTGTTTGAATTCAACATAGTGTCTTATCTTATTTGGCTTAGATATTGTTTTTAGAAGACATGCTTAGAGATTTGTATAGGGGACATGCTTAGATATTGAAAAGTGACAAAAAAGTGTCAACTACACTTTCCGCTAATTTGAATTTCTCCATTAAAAATTAATCTAAGGTTACATTTTATAATGAAAATTATATAACTTGTGCAATTCATAATCGGTTATATAAGCGTAAAATCTCAACCCTCTCATCTATAGGTAATTTTTTTAGGAGCAGGTGTACGAGCTCTCTATTTGGTCGAGGAACAACGCATCACTGTTACTATAATCCAAGCAGATTGGACGAAGCCCAAGTAACACACCCAACTAAAGTTAGGTCCGCGAGAGTTCACACGGGGAAGGAAAAGAAAAAAAATGCAACCATGGTTACTTGCAACATGGAATTAATCATGGATGGAACAAAGAAGCATGTTACCTTTCGAGAATACGACTGCGTAATATTTTCCAGGAAATTAATTGTACTACAAACGCATGAAGACCATCTTGTTGTGCAAAAAGAAAGGTAAAAATTGGCACATGTATTTGGTTTTCCTTGGATGGGTAATTCTAACATATCAATAAGTAAAACATGCACTGGATTAACTCATTCTAATAGCGTGTGCGGTAATAGAGAGGAGGAGAGGTAACACAATGTTGGTCTAGGTCTCTCAAGTAAGATAGGGACGAAAGAAGCTATGAGGAGGAGCAGAGATAGAGGTAGATGAGATAGTAATTGAGAGTGCGTGAAGAAGCGGGGGTGGTCAGTCTCGTGAAAATATGGAGCCAAAGAAGGAAAAAATGATGAATGGATGGGTTGGTAGTAGTGGAAATGGTAATTTCCCTAGACATTGCCTTACCTAATTTTTTATCCATCCACCTAGAGGGATGTGCGTGCGCCAGCATCATGATGTAGCACCATGTTGGGGATCACCACTCGTGTTCTATAAATAGGAGCACTCAGGGATCACACATCAGTAGCAAGTGTTGGAAATATGCCCTAGAGGTAATAATAAATTAGTTATTACCATATTTTCTTGTTCAAGATAATCGTTTATTATTCATGCTATAATTGTATTGATTGGAAACTCAGATACATGTGTGGATACATAGACAACAAAGTGTCCCTAGTAAGCCTCTACTAAACTAGCACGTTGATCGAAGATGGTTAAGGTTTCCTAGCCATAGACATGTGTTGTCATTTGATAACGGGATCACATCATTGGGAGAATGATGTGATGGACAAGACCCAAACAATGAACGTAGCATATGATCGTGTCAGTTTATTGCTACTGTTTTCTGCATGTCAAGTATCTATTCCTCTGACCATGAGATCATGCAACTCACTGACACTGGAGGAGTACCTTGTGTGTATCAAACGTTGCAACGTAACTGGGTGACTATAAAGGTTCTCTACAGGTGTCACCGAGGGTGTCTGTTGAGTGGGGATGGATCAAGACTGGGATTTGTTACTCCGTATGACGGAGAGGTATCTCAAGGCCCACTTGGTAATACAACATCGCAATGATCCTTGCAAGTAAAGTGACTAAAGAGTTAGCCACATGATCTTGTATTACGGAACGAGTAAAAAGACTTCCCTGTAACGAGATTGAACTAGGTATAGAGATACCGACGATCGAATCTCGGGCAAGTAACATACTGAATAACAAAGGGAACATCATACATGATTAATTGAGTCCTTGACATAGAGGTGTAACCAATAAAGATCTTCGTAGAATATGTAGGAACCAATATGGGCATCCAGGTCCCGCTATTGGTTATTGGCCGTAGAGGTGTCTTGGTCATGTCTGCATAGTTCTCGAGCCCGCATGGTATACACACTTAATGTTTGGTGACGATATAAGTATAGCTGAATTATTATGTTGGTGACCCAAAGTTGATCGGAGTCCCGGATGAGATCTCAGACATGACAAGGAGCTCCGAAATAGTCCGGAGATAAAGATTGATATATGGGATAATAGTGTTTGGTCTCCGGAAGGGTTCTGGAATTCACCGAAAGGTGTTTTGGATGTTTCCCGTAATGTTCAAGTACAAGAACACTTTATTTCGGCCAAGGGGTAACGTCCATGAGGCTTTAGGAAGGTGCAAAAGGGAGTTTTGCGGAGGCTAGGGGCCAGACACCAGGGACCCTGGCGTCTGCGGCCAAACGCCGAGGACCCTGGCATCTGGTCCTGGAGTCCGAGGAGTACTTTTGCCTTGCGTGCCAAACTGACTTTGAGGAGGCTCTTTCTCCAAGTTTCGACCCCAAGTCTCAACATATAAATAGAGGGACAGGGCTAGCACCCAAAACACATCAAGATTTCCCCAAGCCGTGTGCCGGTAACCCCACCCCTCTAGTTTATCCTCCGTCATAGTTTTTGTTGTGCTTGGCGAAGCCCTGCGGAGATTGATCTTCACCACCACCCTCACCACGTCGTCGTGCTGCCGGAACTCATCTACTACTTCTCCCCTCTTGCTGGATCAAGAAGGTGAGGACGTCATCAAGCTGTACGTGTGTTGAACATGGAGGTGTCGTCCGCTCGGCGCTAGATCATGATTGGATCGCGGGACAACTTGCGATTTGGATCGCGAAGACATTCGACTACATCAACCGCGTTTCTTAACGCTTCCGCTTAGCAATCTACAAGGGTATGTGGATCCGATCTCTCCTCTCATAGATGCTCATCTTCTAGATAGATCTTGGTGAAGCGTAGGATTTTTTTTGTTTCCCACGCAACGTTCCCCAACAGTGGCATCATGAGCTAGGTCTATGTGTAGATGAGATCACGAGTAGAACACAAAGGAGTTTGTGGGCGTTGATATTCAGATTGCTTACTCCCTTGGTCTTTTCTTGATTCAGCGGTATTGTGGGATGAAGTGGCCCGGACCAACCTTACTCGTCCATGTACGAGAGACCGGTTCCATCGCTGACATGTGACTTTGTTGAATAAAGATGGCTGGCGGCTGTCTGTCTCTCCCACCTTAGTTGCACCGGATTCGACAAAGGAGGTCCCGGAGAAGGTTGAATAGCAATTTGTGTATCACCGTTGTGGTTTTGCGTAGGTAAGAATCGTTCTTGCTAGATACCCATAGCAGCCACGTAAAATATGCAACAACAATTAGAGGACGCCTAACTTGTTTTTGCAGGATATGTTGTGATATGATATGGCCAATGACATGATGAGATATATGTGATGTATGAGATGATCATGTTTTTTTACAGAATAGCACAACTTGCATGTTGATGAGTACGGCAACCGGTAGGAGCCATAGGGTTATCTTTCATTATTGTATGACCCGCGTGTCAATCATTAAGCGCTATGTAATGCTTTAATTTATCGCTAAGCGGTAGCAATAGTAGTAGAAGCATGGTGGGCGTGACAACCCCGATGGCGACACAATGATGGAGATCATGGTGTTATGCCGGTGACGATAGAGATCATGTCGGTGCTTTGGAGATGGAGACCAAAAGCACAAGTTCATGGCAATGTCATGTCACTTATGATTTGCATGTGATGTTAATCCTTTTATGCATCTTATTTTGCTTACGACGACGGTAGCATCATAAGGTGACCCCTCATTAAAATTTCAAGATAAAATTGTGTTCTCCCCGAGTGTGCAGCTTGCGAAAGTTCTTCATTTCGAAGCACCATGTGATGATCGGGTGTGATAGTCTCTACGTTCACACACAATGGGTACAAGCCAGTGTTGCACGTGCGGAACACTCGGGTTAAACTTGATGAGCCTAGCATGTACAGACATGGCCTCGGAACACAAGAGACCGAAAGGTCGAACATGAGTCATATAGTAGATATGATCAACATGGAGAAGTTCACCATTGAAACCACCTCATCTCACATGATGATCGGACTTGGGTTGGTGACTTTGGATCATGTATCACTCGGATTACCGGAGGGATGTCAATTTGAGTGGGAGTTTTTAAGTAATATGATTAATTGAACTCATTATCATGAACATAGTCTAAGTTGTCTTTGTAACATTATGTTGTAGATCAACAGCTCACGTTGTAGCTCCACTTTGTTATTGATATGTTCTTAGAGAAAATAGAGTTGAAAGATGATGGTAGCAATTATATGGAGTAGGTCCGTGATCAGAGGTTTGTCCTTAGTTGCTGCACAGAAGGCTTATGTCCTTAATGCACCGCTCGGTGCGCCACCCCCTCAAGTGGCGACTATGGATGTTGTGAACATCTGACAGGCACATTCTGATACTACTTGATAGTTTAGTGTGTCATGCATTACGACTTAGAATTCAGGCTCCAAATACGTTTTGAACGTCACGGAGCATATATGATGTTCCAAGAGCTGAAATTGGATTTCAAGCATGTGCCTGTGTTGAGAGGTATGAGACCTCCAACTAAAGTTATTTGCCTACAATATGAAGGAGAATAGCTCAATCGGTGAGCATGTTCTCAGATTGTCTGGGTGCTACAATCACTTGATTCGAGTGGGAGTTGATCTTTCAGATAAGATAGTGATTGATATAGTTCTCCAAGTCACTGCCACCAAGCTACTGGAGCTTCATGATGAACTATGAACATACCAGGGATGGAAAAGATGGTCCCTGAGCTATTCATGATGTTTGACACCACGAAGGTAGAAATCAAGAAGGAGCATCAAGTATTGATGGTTAGTGAAACCATTAGTTTTGAGAAGGGCAAGGGCAAGAAGGGGAACTTCATGGATGGCAAGCCAGTTGCTGATCTAGTGAAGAAGCCCAAGGTTGAACCCAAACCCGAGACTAAGTGCTTCTATTATGAGGAGAATGGTCGCTGAAGCGAAACAACCCTAGATACTTGGTAGATAAGAAGGTTGGGAACGTCAAGAGAAGTATATTCGATATACGTGTTATTGATGTGTATCTTACTAGTACTCATAGTAGCACCTGGGTATTAGATACCGGTTCAGTTGCTAATGTTAGTAACTTAAAATAAAAGCTACGGGATAAACGGAGACTAGCTAAGGGCGAGGTGAGGATGTGTGTTGGAAGTGTTTCCAAGGTTGATGGGATCACCATCGCACGCTCCCTCAACCTTCGGGATTAGTGTCGAACCTAAATAAATGTTATTTGGTGTTTGCGTTGAGCATGAACATGATTAGATCGTGTTTATTGCAATACAGTTATTCATTTAAGTCTAAGAATAATAGTTGTTCTGTTTACATGAATAAAACCTTCAATGGTCATGCACCCAATGTGAATGGTTTATTGAATCTCGATCGTAGTGATACACATGTTCATAGTATTGATGCCAAAAGATGCAAAGTTAATAACGATAATACCACATACTTGTGGCACTGCCGCTAAAGGTCATATTGGTGTAAAGCACATGAAGAAACTCCATGCTAATGGATCTTTGGACTCACTCGATTTCGAATCGGTTGAGACATGCGGACCATGCCTCATGGGCAAGATGACTAAGACCCCGTTTTTTGGTATGATGGAGCAGGCAAGTGACTTATTGGAAATTACACATGTTGATGTATGCGGTCCAATGATTGTTGTAGCATACGATGGATATCGTTATTTTCTTACCTTTAGTGATGATTTGAGTAGATATGGGTATATTTACTTAATGAAACACAAGTCAGACACGTTTGAAAAGTTCAAGCAAATTCAGAGTGAAGTTTGATATCATCATGACAAGAAGATAAAATATCTATGATATGGTGGAGGTGAATATCTGAGTTATGAGTTTGGTATACAACTTAAGACAATGTGGAAGTTGTTTCACAACTCACGCCACCTGGAACACCATAGTGTGATGGTGTGTTCGAACGTCGTAGTCGTGCTCTATTGGATATGGTGTGTACTATGATGTCTCTTATCGTTTTGCCACTATCATTTTTGGGTTATGCATTAGAGACAACTACATTCACTTTAAATAGTGCACCACCTAAATCCGTTGAGATGACACCGTATGAATTATCATTTGGCAGAAACCTAAGTTGTCATTTCTTAGAGTTTGGGAATGCGACGCTTATGTCTGATAAGCTCGAACCCAAAGCGGGAAGGTGCATCTTCATAGGATACCCTAAGGAAACAATTGGGTATACCTTCTATCTCAGATCCGAGGGCAAAGTGTTTGTTGCTAAAAACGGGTCCTTTATCGAGAAAGAGTTTCTCTCAAAAGAATTAAGTGGGAGGAAAGTAGAACTTGATGACGTTGTTGAACTGTCACTTCAGTTAGATAGTAGCACGACGTAGAAAGATGTTTCTGCGACGCTTACACCAAGTGAAGAGGAAGCAAATGATGATGATCATGAAGCTTCGAATCAACTTACTACTGAACCTCATAGGTCGACAAGGACTCATACCGCCCCTGAGTGGTACGTCAATCCTGTCCTAGAGGTCATGTTGTTAGACAAAAGTGAACCTACAAGTTATGAAGAAGCGATGGTGGGCCCGGATTCCAAAAAATGGTTGGGAGCCATGAAATCCGAGGAAGGATCCATGTATGAGAACCAAGTATGGACTTTGGTAGACTTGCCCGTTGAACGGTAGGCTGTTGAGTACAAATGGACCTTTAAGAAGAAGGCAGGCGCTGATGGTAAATGTCACAATTTATAAAGCTCGACTTGTCGCAAAGAAGTTTCCAACAAGTTCAAGGAGTTGACTACGATGAGACTTTCTCACCCGTAGCGATGCTAAAGTCTGTTGGAATTATGTTAGCATTTGCTATATTTTTTGATTATGGAATCTAGCAGATGGATGTCAAAACATCGTTTCCTTAACGGTTTCCTTGAGGAAAGGTTGTATGTGATACAACCAGAAGGTTTTGTCAGTCCTAAGGATGCTAAAAGGTGTGCAAGCTCCATTAATCCTTCTATGGGCTGGAGCAAGCATCTCGGAGTTGCAATATACGCTTTGATGAGGTGATCAAAGTTTTTGGGTTTCTACAAAGTTTATGAGAAACTTTTATTTACGAGAAAGTTAGTGGGAGCACTATACAATTTCTGATAAGGATATGTGGTTGACATATTGTTGATCGAAAATAATGTCGAATTTCTGGAAAGCATAAAGGGTTGTTTGAAAGGAGTTTTTCAAAGGAAGACCTGGATAAAGCTACTTGAATATTGGGCATCAAGATCTACAGAGATAGATCAAGACGCTTGTTAAGTTTTCTCAATGAGTACATAACTTGACAAGATTTTGAACGAGTTCAAAATGGATTAGTCCAAGCAGGAGTTCTAGCCTGATTTGTAAGGTGTGAACTTGAGTGAGACTCAAAGCTCGACCACGGCAGAAGAAAGAGAATGGACGAAGGTCGTACCCTATGCCTTAGCCATAGGCTCTATATAGTATGCCATGATGTGTACGCACCTATGCATGCCTTGTATTGAGTCTGTCAAGGGGTACAAGAATGATCCAAGAGTAGATCACTGGATAGCGGTCAAAATTATCCTTGGTAACTAGAGGACTAAGGAAATGTTTCTCGATTATGGAGGTGATAAAGAGTTTGTCGTAAAGGGTTACGTCGATGCAAGCTTTGACACCAACCTGGATGACTGTGAGTAGTAGTCCGGATACATATAGTGGAGCAGTCTTTTGGAATAGCTACAAGTGGAGCGTGGTAGAAGCATCTAGAGTATGACACAAAGATTTGCAAAGTACACAAGGATTTGAATGTTGCAGACCCGTTGACTAAAACCTCTCTCAGAAGCAAAACATGATCAAACCCTAGAACTCATTGGATGTAAATCACATGGTGATGTGAACTAGATTATTCACTCTAGTGCAAGTGGGAGACTGTTGGAAATATGCCCTATAGGCAATAATAAATTAGTTTTATCATATTTCCTTGTTCATGATAATCATTTATTATCCATGCTATAACTGTATTGATTTAAAACTCATACACATGTGTGGATACATAGACAACACAGTGTCCCTAGTAAGCCTTTACTAAACTAGCTCGTTGATCAAAGATGGTTAAGGTTTCCTAGCCATAGACATGTGTTGTCATTTGATAACGGGATCACATCATTGGGAGAATGATGTGATGGACAAGACCCAAACAATGAACGTAGCATATGATTGTGTCAGTTTATTGCTATTGTTTTCTGGATGTCAAGTATATGGTCCTATGACCATGAGATCATGCAACTCACTGACACCGGAGGAGTACCTTGTGTGTATCAAACATCACAACATAACTGGGTGATTATAAAGGTGCTCTATAGGTGTCTCCAAGGGTGTTTGTTGAGTGGGCATGGATCAAGATTGTTATTTGTTACTCCGTGTGACGGAGAGGTATCTCATGGCCCACTCGGTAATACAACATCCCAATGATCCTTGCAAGCAAAGTGACTAAAGAGTTAGCCATGGGATCTTGTATTACGGAACGAGTAAAGAGACTTGCCAGTAACGAGATTGAACTAGGTATAGAGATACCGACAATCAAACCTCGGGCAAGTAGCATACCGAAGAACAAAGGGAACAACATACGGAATTAATTGAATCCTTGACATAGTGGTTCAACCGATAAAGATATTTGTAGAATATGTAGGAACCAGTATGGGCATCCAGGTCCCTCTATTGGTTATTGACCGTAGAGGTGTCTCGGTCATGTCTACATAGTTCTCGAACCCACGGGGTCTACACGCTTAACGTTTGGTGAAGATATAAGTATAGTTGAGTTATTATGTTGGTGACCGAAAGTTGTTCGAAGTCCCGGATGAGATCCTGGACATGACTAGGAGCTCCGGAATAGTCCGGAGGTAAAGATTGATATATGGGATAATTGTGTTTGGTTCCGGAAGGGTTTCGAAATTCACCGGAAGGGGTTTTGGATGTTTCTTGAAATGTTCGGATACAAGAACACTTTATTTGGGCCAAGGGGTAAATCCCACGAGGCTTTGGGAAGGTGCAAAAAGGAGTTTTGCGGAGGCCAGGGGCCAGATGCCAGGGACCCTCACGTGTGGGGCCAGACGTCAAGGACCGTGGCGTCTGGTCCTGGAGTCCAAGGAGGAATTTTGCATTGCATGCCAAACCGACTTTGAGGAGGCTCTTTCTCCAAGTTTCGAACCTAGGGATCAACATATAAATAGAGGGGCAGGGCTAGCACCCAGAACACATCAAGATTTCCCCAAGCTGTGTGCCGGCAACCCTGCCCCTCTAGTTTATCCCCCGTCATAGTTTATGTTGTGCTTGGCAAAGCCCTGCGGAGATTGTTCTTCACCACCACCGTCACCATGTCACCGTGATATCGGAACTCATCTACTAATTCGCCCCTCTTGCTGGATCAAGAAGGAGAGGACGTCATCAAGTTGTACGTGTGTTGGACGCGGAGGTGCTGTCCGTTCGGCGCTAGATTGTGATTGGATCGCGGGACGTCTTGCGATTTGGATCGTGAAGACATTCGACTACATCAACCACGTTTCTTAATGCTTCCGCTTAGCGATCTATAAGGGTATGTGGATACGATCTCTTCTCTCATAGATGCTCATCTCCTAGATTGATCTTGGTGAAGCGTAGGATTTTTTTGTTTCCCATGCAACATTCCCCAACAACAAGATCGCTCCCCCTTCCTTCCTTTTGCTTGGATTTGATTGATGTATGGGGTCCCATACAAAGTGTTTATCCAGGTTCAAGCCCACATAGTAGACATAACACTAGTAAAAATATAAATAGCGCTGACCGGCCAAATTGTATCATCCTTGATGCGTTTCTAGCGTGTCAATGCCTCAGGGTCAATAATGACATTGTCATCACAGACGTGTCGGCTGGTCAGTGATGGCATTGACACATCAAGGCGATAAGAGGTCTATGATGAGTAATTAACTTGTGATTTACCCCACATAGTTTGTAAACGTCTGGAGGTCGTTTCAAGGTCTACTAGACTACCACTAGTGGCTTTTGTGGTGATATCTCAAGAAGAATAGGGTGAGCCTTTGTGGTGTTGGTCTGCCTTCATGGTAGCACCCATCCCTCCATCGATGATTATCTTCCCTTCATGGAAGTGAAAATCAAGATACATCCTCATCTCTCTGTCATCGGTTATCTCTAACTCTAGATCCCTATTGTGTTTTACTTTAGTCACTTGACCTTGATTTATTATAACTTGTCGAACACACTACATTACATTACTTATCTCAGCATACCATTGGTTTAGGCTTGCCTTTATATTCCCCATTTTCGTAAGCTTATTAATGATAAATTAAAATTTGTAATTTACCTATTCATGCTCCCTCTAAGTCCATATCGATCCTTTCATAATCTAAGTCCCATCATATATTTTTTTCTAAGTCATGTTTCTAACAAGTACACTGCTAGTTTTAAAAGGTGCAACTTGCACCTTTTCAGAAAAATGCATGCTACACATTTTAATTATCTAACTTTTCATGATGGAGAAAAAAGTGCATGTGACACATTTCATAATTGATTTAAACGCAAAAATAAAAAATCTTGATATACATGAATATAGAATGATATCTCTTATAGAAACTCTACTGGAGTCACCATAGTTTTGATTGTCAAAAGTGCTATGGAGGCAATCGCCAAAAAAAATTGCTGACTGAAGCAGGCTTTGCAAACTCAGAATCGTCAAATTTCATCTTGCATAAAATTCCCATGGAGTAGGACCCACCTATCATTCGTTCATAGATTGTTTCCTAATGATCCTTGACTCAAAAGCACACATTTCATTTCTACAAATAGGGGTGGAAAACTCGTCGCACAATGACTTACGTACATAGGCTACGACACTGGAGAGGTCGACATGGAATGTGGTGGTGGACGCCGCAATTGTTGTTGCAGATTTCGGCTAACCGAGCGGGAGAGAGGGAGGGAGCAAGATGGGATCGTGATGAGGAAAACGAACGAGACTGACAGAGTCTTTTGCGCTGCTAACTTCCCGTAGCTTTTCTGGTCTTTCTGTTATTTATGCAGAGCTCAAACGATCTGCCGAATACAAAGGAAATCACACCCACGCACACCTAGCCTACTGATCGTGCCATCCCATGATGCTACGTTTGCGCAAGCCACTACGCCGCCGTCAATCCTGCTGAGGTTCCACGCCATCCCATGGAAACGGTCTTGCCGACGTATCTACTGCTATCTGCTAACTGTACTAACTGAAGAAGAAATGAGACTGAATCGGACGTGGACATGCACACGCTACCGGCCAATTATTCAGCTAAGATAACTTTGAGTAAACTGAACCTAGCAATGAGGATTATACTTCAAATCACCCCATAATCCTATGGCTCTCCCTTGACCTAAATGATCCCAAGCCTGCACCGGAGTTCTGTGAACTTTGCACGCCCAAGTGACTTTGTCAGTATATCAGCCAATTGACCTTCAGTTCAGACATGCTCAACCTCCACTTTTCTTTCTTCAACACACTCTCTGATGTAGTGATATCTCAAATCAATGTGTTTACTCCTCTCATGGTGCACTAGATTTTTGCTTAGTTCGATTGCTGACTTGTTGTCAATCTTGAGCTATACTTTCTACTTCTCTATTCCAAGCATTTCTGAAACCAGTCCGCTGAGCCAAACAGCCTGTGTTGCTACCGTAGCTGCTGCTATATACTCAGCCTTGCAGGAAGACAAGGCCACGATGTTTTGTTTCTGAAAGCACCAAGTGATGACACTAGGCCCCATGAAGAACACCAGACCTGTAGTGCTCTTTCTGTCTGTCAGATCGCTGGCATGGTCGCTGTCGCTGAACCCTGTCAGAACAGTTCCCTCTCCTGCCTTGTAAGTGCACCCGTAGTTTAGTGTGCCTTGAACGTACCTCAAGATCTGTCTGATAATCGCCTAGTGATGCTTCCCGGGTGCTTCCATGAACCTGCTAGCCACACCTACAACATATGCAATATCCGGGCGCATATTCACCAAATACCCCAGACTTCCAATGATGCTGCGATACTTGGTTGCATCGACCGCTTCTCCAGTGTTCTTGAAAACCTTCAGGCGATGTTCCATGGGTGTCAAGCTCGGGTTGCAGTCCCTCATCCCAGCGTCTTCCAAGATCTTGGCTACATAGCTAGACTGACAAACAGTGATCATGCCACGCTCTTGCTTCACTTCAATGCCAAGATAGTAACTGAGCAACCCAAGATCTGTCATCTGGAAAAGCTCTTGCATTTGGGTCTTGAACCTCTTAATGGCGTCAGCAGTGGTGCCCGTGATGATCAGGTCGTCGACGTACACCCCCACCATTAGGAAATCTGAGTCGTCCCCGCGCCTGTACAGAGCATGATCCAACTGACACCTTGCGAACCCAAGTGACTGCAGTGTGAAGTCCAACTTGGCATTCCGGGCCCGTGGAGCCTGCCGGAGCCCGTACAACGCTTTTTGCAGCTTGAGTACCTTGTGAGCATCGTCGTTGTTGATGAAACCTGCTGGCTGGTGCACATACACTTCCTCCTCCAGCTCACCGTTGAGGAAGGCCGAGCGCACATCCATGTGGTGCACGCTCCAGCTCCGGTGCGCGACCACGGCAAGCAGGACGCGCACTATCTCCAGCTGGGCTATAGGCGCGAAGACCTCATCGAAGTCAACCCCTTGTTTCTGTGCGTAGCCCTTCGCCACCAGCCATGCTTTGTGCTTGATGATGTTGCTGGATGGGTCTTGCTTCACTTTGTACACCCATTTCAGCCCGATCGCACGGTGGCCAACCGGGAGCATGGCAAGCTCCCAAGTGTGTTGGCGCGGATAGACTCCATCTCTGCCTCCATTGCATTCCGCCATGCTGGCTCCTCCAGAGCGTCGTCGACGGACGCAGGCTCCTCTATAGCAGAGAGACAGAGCCCACTGTACTCCAGCGTGCACTCCGGAGCATGATCGATCACATACTCCATTGACTTGAAGTGGACGGGCACCCCCTCGCCATCGAACGACTTGCCGGTGGGCGGAGTCACCCACGCATCAGCAGGGTTGTAGAACTTCGGTGTTGGCATAGACGGACTAGCACTTTCTGATGCTGGCGCGCTTGACGCACTCGACGCGCCCACGTTTGACCCACCGGGCATGGGCGTCCGTGGGGATTGTGGTGGGACTGGTGAGCATGGTCCAGTTGGCGTTGCAGATGCTCGCGGTGATCCCACCACCTCGGGCGACACGGTGTAGGTCATGGTTATGGGCGCACCCGTGTCGGAGTACACGACAGTGAACTCGCGGGCGTGCACTGAGTCGCCACCGTCTTTGCTCCAGTCCCAGCGCCGGTCCTCCTCAAAGCACACATCGCGTGTGATGTACAGACGCTTGCCGACCGGGTCATACACCCGATAGCCCTTCGTCCCCGGCTCGTACCCCAGGAAGATGCATGGGCGTGATCTGTCCGTCAGCTTGGTCACCCCTGGTCCGACGAGCTTGACATGTGCGACGCAGCCAAAGGTGCGGAAGTAGTCCACCGCTGGCTTCTTCTTGCGCCACGCCTCATATGGTGTGATCCCCTGCAAGCTTCTGGTTGGTGACCGGTTGAGAATGTGGACGGCGGTGCGCACAGCCTCGCCCCAGAATGCGCACGGCACGCCCATGGCCTTCATGAGGTTGCGCGCCATCTCCACGACAAACTGGTTCCTCCGTTCGACCACTCCGTTTTGCTGAGGAGAGTACGGCATCGTCGTGTTCCTCTGGATCCCCAGTTCTTCGCAGTAGGTGGCGAACTCGTTCGAGGTGAACTCGCCACCTCTGTCTGTGCGGAACGCCCAGAGTTTGGCGTTGCCTTGCATCTCCGCATGCGCCTTGATCTTCTTGAAATACCAAAATGCCTCATCCTTGCTCTTCAGTACCTCAAGCCACATGTATCTGCTGAAATCGTCAACTATTAACAGAAAGTACTTGTTACCGCTGGCCGTCGCCGGAGTGATTGGACCGCACAAGTTGCCGTGCACGAGCTTGAGTGCACTGTCCGCGCGGTACGACGACGTACGCGGTAAGGGCGTGCGATGCATCTTCCCAATGGTGCAGCCCTCGCAGAACTGGTCGAGGTGCGCGATCGCTGGCGTGCTGCGCAGCATGCCCTTTGCACCGAGGTCGTGCAGTGCGCGGAAGTGCAGGTGGCCGAATCTGGCGTGCCACCTCCAGGCATCGTCCTGGACTCCGGCGAGGAGGCACACAGGAGCGGACAAGTTCAGAGCCACGGCGTAAAGCCGGTAGCTCGTCCGCCGCACCCGTGCCAGCAACAGCTTCTGCCTGTCGTACAGACAGAGCTCGCCATCATCGATCACGGTCCTGCACCCGTTCTCGTCGAGCTGTTCGAGGCTGACGATGCTCGTGCGTAGCTGTGGGATGAAGTACACGTCCGCGAGCGCACGATGCTCACCGTTGCGGCAGGTGAACATCACAATGTCGCGCCCACATATCTGCACGACCGAACCATCACCAAAACAAATAGTACCTCGCACCGTCTCGTCGAGCTCCGAGAGCATGTCACGGCGCCCCGTCATATGGTTTCTGGCACCGGTGATGAGGTACCATCGGTCGTCGTCCATCGCCACCGGTATGACCCGCGCCTCGTTGAGGAGGATCACGGTGCCTGGTTCACCTGCGCTAATGACCGCACTCGCCCCGCTCCAGAGCCTGACGACGCGTCACCCTGGTTCTGCAGATTCTCTTGCGCCCGCCACTGGTCGATGGTGTACAGCAGCTGCGCGTCGGGTGCCGGGGTCTCCTCGCGCTCTCGCTCCTCGACAACAAGAAGCCGGCCGCAGAGTTCCTCGAGAGAGAGCTGCTTGGTGTCGACAAGCGACTCGATCGCCACGGCCATCTCGCGGTACGGGCGTGGCACAGTACGGAGCACCTTGAGGACGCCCTTGTGCTCGTCCACGGAATTGCCGAGCGCCTGCAGCTCGTCGATGATCATCCTGAGCCGCATCACGTACGACTCGATCCCCTCGCCGTCCTTGTACCGGAGCACCTCGTACTCCGAGCGGCGAGTTTGCGCCTTGGCCTCGCGCACGCGCTCGACGCCGACCCTCATGGTCTTCAGGGTGTCCCACGCCTTCTTGGTAGTGGCCTTGGCGCCCAGGATCCGCATGAGCTCCGATGGCACCCCCTTGAGGAGGGCGATCATGGCACGCCGGTCGTCGCGATCCGTCCCTCGGCCTGTTTCCACCACTTGCCACAGCTCGTCGGCCTGCAACTGAAGCTTGGTGATCATGGCCCAGTCAGTGTAATTTGTGCGCGTGAGCATCATCGAAGGCGCGCCGCCGCGGCCGCCATGCACGATGCGCTCGACGACGCACCCCCGACCCCTCCTCGGTGGAGAGACGGGCCAGGGACTTCCCTAGTGCCGAGGCCTCCGCCGCAGCCTGTTCCTCCTCCTGCTTCTTCTTCTCCTTCTCGTCGTCGCTGCCGGCCATCTCTCCGACGGATCAAACACCGCCGGCGCCCAGGATTGATCGAACACCACCGGGGATCTGATGCCACTTGTTGTAGATTCCGGCTAACCGAGCGGGAGAGAGGAAGGGAGCAAGATGGGATCGCGAGGAGGAAAATGAACGAGACTGACAATCTTTTGTGCTGCTAACTTCCCGCAGCTTTTCTGGTCTTTCTGTTATTTATGCAGAGCTCAAACAATCTACCGAATACAAAGGAAATCACACCCACGCACACCTAGCCTACTGATCGTGCCATCCCACGATGCAACGTTTGCGTGAGCCACTATGCCGTCGTCAATCCTGCTGAGGTTCCACGCCATCCCATGGAAACGGTCTTGCCGACGTATCTACTGCTATCTGCTAATTGTACTAATTGAAGAAGAAATGAGACTGAACGGGACGTGGACATGCACATGCTACCGGCCAATTATTCAGCTAAGATAACTTTAAGTAAACTGAACCTAGCAATGAGGATTATACTTCAACAATATCATGGAAATGATCCTCACTCATGCCAGTCGTGCACCGGTAGCGGCCCTGCGGGTCACGATGGCCCTTTAACGGGCCTCTACGGCCTCATCACATGTCATCCATGAGCAGGCGGGCATGCGATCCCAAATTAGTCGCTCCCTTTTCGTGTCCATCATCCAACTAGAGTCTACGGTGCTATCGTTCAAGGACCAAAATGGGTTAGTTCGTCTCCTTCCACTTGAACTGTTGGTTCTCCCACTTAGCGAGGATGAGGGTGGCTTGGTTCTTCTACGCCATTGGAAGTGGTGGATGAGGCTGCATAGAGGAGATTGGATAAGGCAAGAGGGAAGGGCGCTAGCCTTTGCCTACCGACGCCAATTCCATTAAGGGGCATTTTGAGGGGTGGAGGGCTGCTATTAAGGGGCGTGTCTCCTAGTGAGAAATGTGGTAGAGCCATTCACACGAACTCATATGTGAGGAACTGATACAACGTGCCGACTACCCGACGCGTCGCCCTAGGAATCCAAGGAAGCAAGCACATCATTTTATGATTTGGTGGTAGACAGTTACTTCTCTCCCCTTGTAGTTGATTCTCTGTGCCAGTGATGCGTGTATGGGAGGCTCCACTGCTTCGAATACCTGTTGTGGCACAAGGGGAATTAAGATAAAACTTCACTTGTGCCCCGGAAGTTGAGTTTGGAGAGAGTTCCAAACGAAGCCTCAGATGCCTCCATACTGGAAGCCTACAAGCTCATTTCTCGAGAGACCTCCATAATATATGGTGATCATGACACATAAGGTGACTCTTCTAGAATGCCTTCATATATGCAGAACACCAGATTAGCGGTTTTTGTGGTGACCATTCTCGGGTGAGGGATGGGGGGAAGCTCCAAGAAGGCTTTGCTCGCTCGCTCAAATGTAACTCTTTCATTATGAGCTTGTATGAATTTGACGTAGTGTCTTCTCTTATCTGGCTTAGAGATTGTTTGATTAAATTTATCTAGGGGTCATGCTTAGAGATTGACAAGTGATAGAAAAGTGTCAAATACACTTTAATCTGAAGTCCTCCATTAAAAACTAATCAAAGGTTTAAATTTTTATAATGAAAATAGATACAAGTTGTATAGTTCTTCTTTTATACAAAAAGTAAAATATCAACCCGCTCACACACAGGTAAATGCTTTTACAAACAAGTGTACATGCTCTCTATTTGGCCGAGAACCAACACATCATTGTTACCGTAACCCAAGCAGATTGGACGAAGTCCAAATAAGGGCTCGCTCAGATCTCCTCCACGATTCATCTTCCCAAGAAGCCACCAGAATGCTTCAGCTGCAAGAATCCTGCTCTGCAGATCGAGCGGCACGCTGTACAAATTCCTGGAGCAACGAAAGCGCAACTTCGAGAAAACGAGAAGAAGTTGCTTGAAATTATGTGGGAATGCCCATCGGAGTGCCTCCTCAAACCGTTTTCTTCTCTTTGAACTGTTTTTCTCTCATGATGAGCCATCAAATTGGGCCTCAAATTCGCTTCCTGGCCTGCCAGCCCGTGCTGACGAAGAGGAGCTACTCAATGTTGTCGAACGAATCTTGCTCCTGTCGGAAGCTAGCGGCGGAAGTTGACTTCTCGAGAAGCGGGCTATCCGGTGAAGCTGGAGAAGATCCGAATGGGCGCTAACAGACCCACCTGGTGCACCAGTGCGCCACATGGTGTGCCTCTGCGTCGCTACGTGTCACATGCTGGGTGACCCAGGGAGCATGTTTTTTTCACGCGTTTTTGCAGTTTCTTGGGTTTTGAATTTTGCTTATGTATTCCTGGGTTTTAAGAAAAAAAAATTCCTCGCATGAAGCACACCATGTGGAAACAACAGTTGTAACTTTTGTGGAAGCACAAGTGATTTTCCATGAACCACACATGTGTTGACGTGAAGCGCTTATTTGCTTACTTCTCCAAAAGCGAAAAGCACAGGTGTGCTTCCTCGTTGTGCTTCTTGAAAAGTAAAAAAAGCACGGTTAAACACATATCCAAAAAGTAAAAAAGCACATGTATGCTTTCAAAAAAGTGGAAAATACAATGTGCTTCCAATTTTCAGTTTTTTGGGGTTCCCTTTTCTCTTTCTTTTTTTGGTTTTTGGTTTTTGGTTTTCTAGGGTTTTTGGAAAATCAAGGGCCTCGTGCTCCAAGAGCTTTCCTTTTTTTGGATGGGAAACGTTTACAGCCGGTGCGCCGGCGGGACGCTCGGGTCGGTCACGTAGGATCCGCGTGATGCATCTGGATCTGGCGGTCCTGTGCGCCTGCTGTCGCTGCTGCCCCTGTGCTGATGCCGCCCTATGCGCCGCCGCCCGCACCGCCGGTGCTTGCCCCCGTTGACCGTCCGCATCGCCGGTGTCCGCCCCCGTAGGCCGCTCGCTCCGCCAGTTCCAGTAGCCGCCTGTCGTCCTCGTCGCCTGCTGCCATGGCCGGGCTCGCGCGTATACAAGTGTCGCAACCGTCATCTAAAAAGGCTTCAAATGTTGTTGAAAAAAGCTTCAACCATGGACAGAGAAAGCTCCAACCGGCTCTGCCTAGCAGGAAAGCTGCAACCGTAGTTGCATTTTGCTACTACCGGCTAACTTTTTTGCTACATCCATCAAGGCTGTGTTACGACCTGGCACCTGGCACGATGACGACGATGATTTTGCTACAACCTTGTTTTTGCTGCATTCATTGTCGGAATTTGCTACATCGCTGCTTGTTTTTACTACCATCGACGATTTTTGCTGCATGGTTTGATCTGACGATCGACAGGGTTCGATCCGATGGCTCGCGCGCGACTTTTCAGCCGGCACGCCAGTGCCCAATGGCAAATCATGGGGATCTCTGCTATCTGTATTGGTAATCAGTTCGTGCATGTGTACGAGTGGCGGTGTCGCTGCCCCCATTGCAGCGTTTTTGTTGAAGCCTTGGGAGGATATCATCTTTAAAAAATTATTGTTATCATGGAAGTGTAGGCCATCTTTGGTATCAAGTATTGTGCTGTAATGGGTGTCGTATTTGAATAAAGTTACAGGTAGGTATTTCCTCAGAAAAAGGTGCCTCTGATTGCTTGATACGATTGTTTACCAAAGTGTTCAACTTCATATATATAATCAGCATATGCATCCGTGTCATGTACCACTTGTGACTAAAACGTGATTGTTTTCACGCTCCTACACCATACCAAAGTGGAATACGAGCTTATGACTGATTATTCAGTTCCAGCTATACGCGGCTGATAAAAAAAATCCCAAGCCAAGAAAATATTTACTTCAGATTTTACCTGCATGGTTTTTGCATCTTCAGGAAACAACTGCTCCTAGCTCTTCAGAGTCAGTGTGTATCTATGTATAAAAAAGATAGTACAAGTTTATTCAGTTACTGGAAACAACAAATCCATGGCCAGTCCTACAGAATTAACCCAATGCAGCCTTATCTAGCAAGGAGCATTTTCATACCAAGGTGTGAAGATAGCTACTCCCTCCTTCACAAATATAAGATGTTTTGGATATTTCAATATGGACTAAATACTGACTAAAATGAGTGAACAAACACACTAAAACACGTTTTTATACATCTGATTCATAAAATAGTTAGAACACCTTATATTTGTGAACGGTGGGAGTACTTACTGAGCGTCTAAACCAATCACAACTTCATAACCTATCAGAACTCAGAACTGAACTCTTGTAAGAGCAGAAATCCACTAAAAGGTCATGGAACGGAGGGGAAGGAAACAATTAGGTACATCATCTGCACAAGTATGAACGAGACCAAAAATATAAACACAAGATGAACTCATACTACAGAAAGACCACAAACGTCACGTCTGTGAAAAAATAATATCGAAATCTCATGTACAAGAGATGAAGCATATGTACATCTTCACCAGAAAAAACCTCAATTCTTCATCATCTGAGCCTGAACATATTGCTAACCGTAGTTCAAATCCTCTCCATTACCGTTTTCTTGGCTTATATCTACCTTTCTGGAAAGGAACGTACCAGAACTCACTGCATTTTGAAACTTCTTGATCCCCCAACAGCTACAACAAGATAAATCACCCGGACACACACTGGAAACCCTTGCAGACAGCAAGCCAAGCAGCAAACAATACCACACAAATGACAACATCAACAACGATGATGATCTTCACATGGCGCATCCACAGTGACCGTGACGACTGCTGCCTCCGTAGCCTGGATTGGCTTGTGCTGCGCTCTAATGACATGCCGCCAACATCCTCTGGCTGCATATCAATTCTCACACCTCTTGTGCCATGGTGCTCATCGTCGCCATCCCCCATCGGCATCGCCTTCTCCTTTGCCTTCTTCTTATCCTTCCTGCCACTGCCTTTTCCAAGAAGAGGGACCTTTGACGATGTGCAGCTCGAGCCGTCATTCGACCCTCCCCTTTTCGCACCACCCTCAGGAACAAGTGCGGCACGGGGCATCTTCTCCAGTGAAGCAACCAGCCTCTGGACAGCCGGAACCATCGCGTCATGGAACCCATTCCTATTTGTGTTCCTGAACTCATCCCGCACACGCTCCAGGAACTGCAAGGCACCCACATTCCCGACACTCGGGTCGATGATGGCGAAAAACGTGTGCCCATCTGCCATCAGATAGCCGTAGCTCCTCGACCCCGAAGTATGGATGTAATGCCGGTGGTAGGGAGGCACGTTCTCGAGGCAGAGCGCCGCCGTGGCCTCGGTCTGCGAGTCACCATCCTTGCTGCTGTAGCTGTATATGACCTTGTTCCCCTTGGCAACGCAGCAGTACACCGTGTTGTCTGCCGAGGAGCTCATCCGCGGGTCCTCCTCTGCAACGTCAACCTCCAGGGGCTTGGCGCGCGACGACAGTAGCTTCACAGACCTGGATCGGCGAGAATTCATCAAAAGCCCCCGAAGGCCGAAGCGAGAGCTTCACCCTTCGTACGGACAACAACTTGCCCCAATTCCGAACCGCAAGAACCGGGGCCCTCTCCGACAGAATCAACCCACAAGAACGGAATCCGGCAGCGATTCAGTCCGGTCCTCCTCTCCGGCGACCGGCGGCGGCTTCTTGGCAGGGGGCGGCGTGGTGGATCACGGATCAAGAACTGGAAAAATCAGCGGAGCGCGGTTAGTACCCTCCGCAATTCGCGCGAGCCACAGCCTCTCCCCCCATTAGTAGCCTATAATCACGCATCAAGGATGGGAGAAAAGACCATTTCTTGATCATGGAAAATAAAGAAAGTGATCTGGGGAATAAATACCTGGATAAAAATGGCGTGGCCGCCTCGCGAGCGGATCAGAGGAGGGTTGTCCTGGGTGGAGATTTGGACAGGGAGAGAATGAGACCGAGGAAGGCGAGGGGGAAGAGAGAGATCATATTATTGTCGGGGAAGACGGAGGGCGAAGACTTGGCCGGGGCGGGGGTGGGGTGGGGTGGGGTGGGGATTTGACTCGGCAACGAGGGGGAGGAGGAACGGTGGTGACGCGGTTTGAGCCATCATCGTGTCGTCTGTATTGTGTGTGTGCGCGCGTTCCCTTTTCTAGGAACTAGGAAATCGTCCAAAGCTAGTACCATGTAGCTTTCAGATCATTATGGAGTCGTACGAAAATGCAATAAAAGAATGGTATGTAGACATGCAATTTGCCCAACTTGGGAATATCATATATATATTTCATGTTTATTAATCTTTCATAAAATAGAGTTGAGTTTGTGATTTAGGTTGACTATCGTTTAGATCAATACATTTTGTATCCCAAGGCACAAATGTAATACCGTAAGATTCATTTAAAAAAATCAATGATTTCATTTATAACTCGTGCTTTGTTGGATCTGATCTGCTTAACCGGAATCGTTTTCTTCCTCCTCTTCCATGCCCTATGCGACAAGCGATGGTTGCGGATGATCTACCCATCTCATCTCTAAGATCGTGGGGCCCCTCTTTCTCTGTTGTCACTTCGACGAAAGGAGGATATCCCATGGCTTGGGTTCAATGGTGGTAGGGTTAGGAATAAATTTAAATTTTATCTCAGGTCGACGGTACGACCATGGTGTCGCCACCGGCATGAAATAAAAACTCCCTACCTCACACCTTGTTAAAGTGGTGTTTCTTTGTATATTGGGAGGTGTGTGAAGAATGGTTCCTCCCCAGATCTGATACTCTAGGTCTGGATTTTTCTTGTGCGGGTTTATATCGATGGCATTGCTACGCAGTGGGTAATGTGGTTATAGATCTTGATCATCCGACTTCAGTTCTGGCCGATGGAGTTGTCCAGAGTCAGCCTCGCGGGGAACGTGTGAGAGTTTTGTTCCCCGGCCAGGCCTTCTCTGGTGCTTTCTTTCTTTGAATTGAAGATTTGTTATGGTGATCGTGGCTACCAACGTATTTTGCTATACAGTGAGGATTTCCTTGACACTGCTTCAACATTTTTTATGTAAGGGTGTTCTATAAGGATATGTACTACTTAATATATGTTGTTTGGCCTTTCTATAAAGAAAAGCACACGCTTTTGATCTGTCATTGTTGGTCAAACTTCATTAGTAGTTATCAATTTTTAAAATATACCAATTAGTATTGCGTAAAACACCACAAAATGGATCGACGAGGTGGGTTAGAGGGGTTGAACAGGAGACTGTGATCTTTTTTGCTACTTCAAATTTTAGGGATAGTTCAGACAAACTAAGTTCTCTAGATATTGAATCAACGATGAAAAAAATCTATATGGAAAGTAAGCTAATACACTAGGTAAGCAAGATCAACAAACTAGCAAGCAAGCAACACAAGTAAAGGTGTGAAATAGGATTAACCAAACAACTTCGAGATGAGAATGTATCCCAAAGTTCACACTTTGGGGGGAGTGCTAACCTCCATTGGAGAGGTGCGAAAGCCAAAGCTCTCGAATGCCACCAAGTGGCTCACCCCTTTCTTTCTTAGAGCCCAACAGATGAGCATCAAATCACATGAATTTCACCAAAAACGCGATGACCCGGGAGTCACAACAGCAACATGAATTCTAGGGTTTTGACCCAAGTGAAATTAGGTGGCGCATGGCTATAGAATAAGAATTATGCATAATCCTCAAACCTATACAGTCACCTCTACCCCTCTTAATAGTGTAGTTTTCTTGTGACTCAAATAAAAACAAAACAAAAAATCCTTTGAGTCTTCGAAGAACTGACGACTTTTCCTTTTTGAAAAGGACGGTCAACCATCTCCATAACATTTCACCAAAAGACTGACGTCCTAAGATAAACATGATAGACATCATTAATCCCACTAATCATATTACAATCAACACCAAAATACATTTAGAGTCTAGATGCACTTTCAGCCACGTTTGGAAATAAATGAAATGGAGTGATATTTGCTCTTGCATGAGTTGTTGGGATTCCCCCAGGTGTAAGGGTGAAGCAAAACAATAGATAGTATTTTCCTCAGTTAGAAAACCAAGGTTATCAATCTAGTAGGAGTCCCGTCATCTAGCAAAGTCAACAGCACCTGCACCCAAAACACGTACACACTCGTCCCCAGCACTGCAAGAGGGTTGTTAATCCCCTTGTCTAGATAGTTACAAGATTAAACACAAGTGATAAATAGTAGAAAGGTAGCACTACAAAACAGGATCAGTTGCGTAGCAGAATTCATTAATGGGGATTAGACCCATGTGTATAGGTTCAGTAGTCGAATCTCTCTCGAAAACAATCAAGTGGCATGGTAAACAAATTACAGATGGACAACCATTAAATTGCAATATTTATATTTATGACTATAATCATTCACGGTATAATATCATATAGGCATTACGTCCGTGATAAGTAGACCCTTAATCCAACTACATCTACTACTATTACTCCACCCCAAAACCGCCATACATCACGCATCTTAAGGTATAAAGTTTGCAAGAAGCAAAGTATCACGATAAGCAAGATGACATAATGTAGACATGAAGACGTCAATCAATATGACAAAACCCTGTTTTTTTATCCTTAATGACAACAATACAATATGTGCATTAGCCCTTCTTGTCACTGGGTTAGATCACTGCAAAATTGAACCCTCTACAAGGCATCACTCCCTGTGAAGAAAAACACATTAAATTTGGACAAACAAGATAGATAGATCAGAGAGCATGCAAAGCTATTTAATTATACAACAAGAAAATCTCAAAAGATTCAATTGATTTCAAGGAACAATTTGATGACAAAGTGAGAATTCATCATATCCCAATAAACACATCATCGATTACATCGAATTGATCCCGATCATGTGAGAAGGCTCACGAGAGCATTGTATGGAACTACTCACACGTGTTCAGGGAGCCAGCAATGATGATGATGAAGACTCCATCAATGGCTTCCCCTCCGGCAAGACTCCATGACAGGCCTCCAGATTGGATCTTCGCAAAACATGAACTTGCGGTGGCGATAAAATTCTTTTAAAGCCAAGGTTGATGGCGAAAGGGTTTTGGTATTTATAAGGACTTATGACAGTGGACTGGATGTAAGGCGGATCATGTGGCCCCCACACGCCCTGGTGGCGCGCCCTAGGGACAAGGCATGCCACCTAACCATGCGGGCCCATGGTGGGTCGTCTGGTCCTCCCTCCAAGATTCTAGGGTCCTTCATCGTCTAGAAAAAATCTTCAAAATTGGCATCGTGTTTGGACCTTCCTAAGTATTGATTTCCTACGAAACTTAAAATATGCAGAAAACATGAATTGACACAGATCACTAAACTAATAGGTTAGTCCAAAAAAATACTATAAATTTCTATGAAAAGTATATAAAAGAGATAATATAATACTCCCTCCATATCAAAGTAAGTGACTCATCTTTGTACTAACTTTGTACTAAAGTTAGTAGAAAGTTAAGTCACTTATTTTGGGACGGAGGGAGTAGAAGGAAACAATATAAAAAAGATACATTTGATACATATTAAGTGGGCATCATTTAGTATTGCATACAAAACAAGGTTGCCATGGATAGAACTACTCATTTTAATGAAAGTGTGACGAGCATTTGTTAAGTCACGAATATATAAATTCTCGGTTGTTAAAAAAAGTTGTGGTTGTAAAATTTTATCTATGTGGCTAGGATGCTACCGAAGAGGCGACCAACTTGTCATACATTTTTCACGAAAAGGCTACAGGACTAGCACAAAACTTTACAAAAACATTCTTATAGAAATTCAAAAATATATCATATGTTTGGGGTGACTAAGTCTTCTTACTCCTTCATCCATTGGTAGTGCGTTATAAGAAAATCTCTTTGCCCCATCTTAGACCTACATATCAACGGACACAACTTGTTGTAAACCCATCAACTTGTAGAACTAGCGGCTGAGAAGTGGTCGATGTAGACTAGAAGATGTCGACAAATGCGGTCAGCATAGCACACAGATGCCCCAAAGAAAAAAAATACATGGAAAATACATGTATAATGCTCTAGGTCTAGCCAAACTACCTGGTCGGAATTGGATCCAGAGGGCCAAGACACACAACGGCGCGACCAGCTCCGCGATACAACACCATTGAGACAAATATGTGATAACCCACAAGTATAGGGGATTAATCATAGTCCTTTAGATAAGTAAGAGTTTCGAACCCAATGAGGAGCAGAAGGAAATGATAAGTAGTTTTCAGCAAGGTATTCTTTGCAAGTGTTGTGAGTAGCAGTAGTAGATAGTTTTGTAGCAAGATAATTCGTAATAAGTAACAAGTAACAATAGTTACAAAGGCGCAGCAAGGTAGTCCAATCATTTTTGTAGCAAAGGACATGCCTTAAAGTACTTTTATATTAAGCAAGTGCTCCCGAGGACACATGGGAATTTTTGTTTAGTCATGTTCATCGTGTTGAGTTGATTCACGTTCGCTACTTTGATAATTTGATATGTGGGTGGATTGGTGCAAATGTGGTGTTCTTACTTGAACTAACAACCTACTTATGATTACCCCTCCCGCAAGCATCCGCAACTACGAAAGAAGAATTAAAATAAATCTAACCATAGCATGAAACATGTGGATCCAAATCAGCCCCTTATGAAGCAACACATAAAGTGGGTTTAAGCTTCTATCACTCTCGCTACCCATCATCTACTTGTTACTACACAATGACTTCCCTTAGGCCCATAGCATGGTGAAGTGTCATGTAGTCGACGTTCACATGACACCACTAAGACAAGTAACAACATACATATCATCAAACTATCGAACATATGCCAACTTCACAAGATTAATTATAACAAGACTTCTCCCATGTCATCAGGAACAATAGTAACTACTCACACATCATCAACATGTTCAAGATCAGAGGTGTAATAATGATGATTAAGGGTCTGAACATAATATCTTCCACCAAGTAATCCAACAAGCTTCAACTACACGATGTAATCAACACAACTAGTAACCCACAAGTACCAAGCTCAAGTTTTGGGACAAAGATTAGATACAAGAGATGAACTAGGGTTGGAGATGAGATGGTGCTGATGAATATGTTGATGAAGATTGATCCTCCCATGAAGGAGGAAGCGTTGTTGATGATGATTGCTTCGATCTCCCCCTCTTGGAGAGGGATTTCCTGGGCAGAATCTGACTGCTGGAGTGCAAAAGGGCCTCTGCATGGTTTTCTGCCTCGAGATGGCGGCGCTTCATCCCAAAAGGTTGCTTGTAATTTTTTTCTAGGGTAAAGCACACAATATAGGAGAAGAGGGGCATCAGAGGGCCAACAGGGGGCCCGCAAGCCACTAGGGGGTGGGGGCGTGCCCTGTTGGCTTGTCCCCTGCTGGCAGCCCCCTTACGATATATTTTTGCTCCATAAATTCCTAAGTATTCCAAAAATATTCCCCATGAAGTTTCAGATCATTCTGAGACTGGTGAATTTCCTGTCTTTTTCTCGGTTTTCCGGTCTAGAATTCCAGTTTCCAGATATTTCCCTCCTTATGTTGTACCTTACATATTTAGAGAGAAAATATTGTGTGATATTGTGGAATAATGGACAAGAATAAAGCAAATAATAATAAGAATTCATGATGCAAAATGGACGTATCAATATGCGGAAGAAAAACAACGACCAAAGACCAAATCTAGGTTGACACAACTCTCCACATAGCTCCGAATAATGGTAAGAGGCACCATCGTAATGAGGATGAGGCGAGGAGAACTTATTTTATGTCGATAGTCATGCTATTGATCAGTGTATATTTTACACTCATTCCACTATTGTTTAAACCAGATAATCATGGATATTCCAAGAAAATCACTAACTTATCACCAACGACTAACAAATGCTAAATATTACAAATCTCGTTGATTAATTTGTTTCTGTGGAAAATGGACAATAAAAGTAAAGGAAATTAAGGTATACAAGCAAATATAAAGTGTGGAGATCAAGCCGATCCAACAGGACGTGTCACAAAGGATCTAGGAGAGAAGATGGCCTCTGGTACGAGTGTGTTCGCTCATACTAGAGCATGTACGAGGTGCCAAGAACTCCATGATGTCATCCCGGATACACTTTATAACAGGCTCAAGGTCCCACTCGCAACAGAACACCCAAAAGAGGAAATACTTGCACCCAACGCAAGCAAGAAGGTTGCCAATCCCCTTGTACTTGTTGAATAGCAAGGATTAAATCTAATGATAGTAGATAGATAATTGCAAAATAAAATAAAGATAATAAAATTGTCAATCCCCTTGTATTACAAAGCATTAAATCGGTATGGCGACACTATGCCTGTCGCCTTCTAAGGTAGCTCTATGCTAGCAGCAGAACAACTCGTAGCAGCGGAACAACGATGACGGTGATGGACTCCACTCTGCAAGGACTCTTGTCCGGGACACGTCCTCGAGCACAAACTCGAGATCCATGACAAGCAATCAATCATGGCATCACCTGCAATGTGGCATGGCACGCCAGGTGAGTACTTTGTATGTACTCGCAAGCTCACAACAACCAAAGCAATCAAGACAAACAATAGTATGGCATATACATGTTAGTTGATAGCAAGCATGATACAACTAGAACAACATGAGAGTGAGCATGGCATGTACATGTTACTCATGTCATGAACATGATGATACTAGCATGAGAGGGGGGGTTGATGTTTAAGGTCTCATGGACCATTTTACTCCTTCGAGGTTATTTCGTAACCACCATAGATAACCATCTTACTTACCACCGTGATCATCACATGATCAGATCATGATCACCCATCAACAATAATACCATCATGATCATCTCGTGACCACATAAAGAGAAACCAACTTCTTTCCTCATGGAACCAGGATTGTTTATTATTATACAGGTTGTTTTTAATGTTGACCCACAGTGTGACCTACTACGAACTGTGTCCATGACCGAGGACGCAGCTATCGATAGATTGTACACTCTGCATGGGTTAGTACATTGTACTCACACCATGAAACTCATGGCATCGTGCTCCCATTCGGGTGGACCAACGACATTCCAACAAAACCAATATATTGCATGACACTCTCCCAGACACTCTGACAAACTCCTCTTTGGGCTATGCCATGGGTGGCCCCGATGTCAACTTGTGACACCCGCCACCTTTGTGGCCGCCATCGTCATGGCTAAACAAACTCGTCCCAAACGGGGACTTCGGTACCGTACAACTAAGGTCACACAAGGATTATGTCCGCCTACCTGATCAGGGTAGCACGCGCACATAACCTTCCCTAGTTAGAGGCACTGGCGAGAGGCATGACAATAGACCGCATTAGGGCCTCCCATCTAGGCACATGTGGATGCACTTGTGAGCTCGATTCGGTGGCACCATCACTCAGCCAACAGACCCGTTCAAGTCTGATTAATGTCAAGTTTAAGTTGAATGGTGATGAGTTGAGTCATAAGAACATGATAAAATAACAATGCATATGAGCATGATGTTAAAATGAAGATGGATGGGCAACATAACCATTTAGCATATGAAACGTAACAACAATACATCATTTATGTTATGACATGCAAATGGGCATGGCATAATGATGATATACATAAATACTATTCTGATCATGGGATCAGAATATTATTCTGATCACGGGGTTGAACTTCCTGAGTTACACAACCTGAACTTCCCTCTATATGAACCCAACCTTCGGGCTATCTTCGCAATCGTGTCTCCCCGCGCGAATTATTCTGGTTAGCCGTGTTCTATGTGATGTAAGTATAATCTGGAAATGGTTTTTAGCAACTAAAAGCCCGTTTTAAATAGGAATCTTTCTCTTTGGCGGATTTTACTCTCGAGACATGATGAACTTGCGTCTGTTGCAATTTTACTGCCTGAGTTGTTCGACCTGAACTTCCCTTGGTGAGAGGTTGAACTTCCCGTAACATTGTCCAAATGAGTCTTGCAATATACCGTTGGAAAGCTGTGGACACGAAGGTCACGACCTAAGTAGATTTTTTGTCAAAATCTAAATGCTGCAGTTTTGAAAACCATTTTTCTTCACACACAAAAACGTGAATCGTATTTTCGATCCCATTTCTAAACCGTTTATTGGAATGAGGCAAATGAGATGGCGTTGGATAGCTGCTGCACATCCGCTCATTTCACATGTTGAACTTTTTTCTAAATTCCCTACGGATTAAGAGGAATTTCAAAAATGGCGGAATATTAGAAACCAAACAACCGGGTTCATATTTCGGGGTTAATTTGAAAATGGCTAGTCCTATCGATGCATATGATATGGCATTAAAGCTTATGAAAATGCACATCTATCCATATAGAAAGTTTGTTCTAACTATGAACGGTTTACAAGTAATTTGGAAAATGGCCGAATCTGTCTCGACTTGGTATTTTCGCGTTATTTTCTCAACGGTTTGTCGGAATGAGGCAAACGATATGGCGTTGGAAACCTTGAACAAATGCGAAACTTTTTATGTATATTGTTTTTTCCAATTTGTTATGGTTTTAAGTCAATTTCGAAAATGGGGAAACTGTTTTTTGATCGTAATTTCTACAAACTTTATCGGAATGTGGCAAATAATATACCGTTGAAAAGATACGGAAAATGCGCAACTTTTCATGTAGGTGGTTTTCTTTGATTCCTAGCCATTTTCAAGAAATTTTGAAAATGACGAGATCACACGTTGTGCCTTTTATCGCGAAACAGAGTCTTTGAAAATGCACCGCATGAAGAACTTGAACTTCATCAACACGTCGTCCTGAACTTCACTCTGTTTCTTCATGTACTATTTTTTGCTCGTAGCTCTCCATCCACTCACCGGAATTGAGTAAGTGATATGTCGATGGAAAGCTGCTATAAACACGCAACTTTTCCATATTGACCATTTTTTTCATACTCGTGACGGTTTAAAAGATTTTCATCCGAAATTCATTTAGCGTAGTAGTTGAACTTCGTACTGTTTCCACGTTGAACTTCCGTCGTGTATTTTTGTTTGTATTTTTTCACCTATTCGTCGGTGTTACACAAACGATATTCCTTTTTGTACAAACCTCTCTCATAATATTTTTCTAACTGTTCTCCAACCGAGAACTTGAACTTAGAGCAAGAAAAAAATTGGACCTTGCCTTTTTATTCATTTTTCTCACTCATAAGAATGGGTGAGAAATACATAGTGAACCACACTCACAAGAAGTTTTGAAACTTCTCGTGTCGAGCACCTGAACTTCTAGCAACAAATCTTGTATACTTTGTCTTTTTATTCTTTTTTCTTATATGAAACACACACCATGCAACACGTGAACTTCTTGTTGTTTTCACTTTGATCTTCCGTGTTATTTTAATTTGAACTGCATGTTTTCTATTTTTGAGTAAAGAATTCTAGTAATGAGAAAAAATCTGAGTTTTTCATAAACTTCGAACCTCTCTTCTGTTTTAATTTGAACTTCTTCATTTTATTATTTAGTAATGAGAAAAAATCTGAGTAGTTTATATACTTCGAATTTCTTTGTTATTTTTATAAAAGTAGAGAAGTTCAATTTTTTTGAGAGTACTTCCATGTTTACTTAAAAATCATCTATTTAAGAAACATTGGACGGTTTGTTATATAATTTGAGTTTTTTATACACATCGAACTTTCCCGGGCAGAGCACTTGAACTTCTAGCAACAAAAAATTTAAGCTTTTATTTTTCCTATTCTTTTATTCTCACCTGAAATGCATTTCGTGTAGTACTTGAACTTCTTGTTGTTTTCACTATGAATTGTCATGTTTTTGTTTGAAGTTCTCACTTTTCCTAATTTAGTAAAGAAAAAAATTGGGTTGCTTTACACGTCGAACTACTCCATTATTTTAGTTTGAACTTATATGTACTTATTTCATAAAGAGGAGAAATAAAACTAATTTGTTTTCCGTGTAAGGAATTTCATGAGTTTAATTTGAACTTCTCACCTTTTTTTATTTGAACTTCTTCATTTTACTCTAATTTGGAACAGTTTATATAAATTTGAACTTCTAGAGTTTTTCTAGTTTTAGAAACGATGGACCTCCCTTTTTATGATTTTTGAACTTCTTTATTTTTAAAATTCAAACTTCTTATTTTTTTTGTTGAAATACATATTTTTCATTCTTTAATAATGAGGAAAATCTGGATTTTCTATAAACATTGAACTACTCCTTTTTTTAATTTGGACTTCTTAGGCCTTTTCAGTTATTTTTTTACAGATAACTGCTCATATTTATTTACTTGAACTTCAACGAAAACTCAATTCTTTTTTAGACAAAACAGGTGGAGTTCAAGAAAATAGGATTGGAGAGCAATGGTGAAACACCGATTGTCAACAAGCCAAAGCAATAGTCATGTTTTGAATAAACATGCATAGCCACATAGGGTGTAACATTGTGAAAGATAGAACAACCATAGAGCTAGCAAATGAAATAATAAGATTCAGTTTGCCAAACTTGCTTGGTAACATGCATCCATACCGATACACACTTCGCCTAAAAAGCAGAGTACACAGACATTACACAAAAAGTGGGGGTTTGGGTGCATATCTGAACATTACTCTCTGTTGGGTTCGTCAATTCGGTTTGAGCTTTCTCCACACATAAGGGTTGTGCAGTTCAGATCCACAGCGCGGGTTAGAAATCTCTACTCCTAAAGGGGCAGTTGGTAGCTTCTTGCCTCGGGGTTTTTCGTCTGGTTTATTTTCGTCCATTTTTTCCATCCCGCCTCCCACCGTTTCCTCCCATTGGTTTATTTTCTCCGTCTCATTAAAAAACCAAATCCATCATTAAAGCAAAAGATTTTGTTTTGTACTTACTTTGGCAAGTGATGATTTGATTTAATCACATTAATTATAGGTAATTAAGAATTCCAAAAGCATACCATATATGTGAGATCACCTTCCGAAAAACAAATCCACAATTAAAGTGGAAGATTTTGTTTTGTGCTTGCTTTGGCAGGTGATGATTAGATTTAATCACATTAATAATAGGTAATTAAGAATTCCAAAATCATACCATATATATGAGATCACCTTCCGAGAAACCAAATCCACCATTAAAGCGGAAGATTTTTCCTCCATTTTTTCGTCCCACCTCCTCCATCCTAAGTGGTCTTTTTCGTCCGGTTTTCTCCTCTCCCTTCCCCGTACGAAAATCTCCCAAGCCGTTCCCTTCTTTCCCATCGCGCAAGCCGTTCCCTTCTTTCCCATCGCGCAAGCCGCTCCCCTCCTCGATAACCCTGACGGGTGCTAGAGTTCCTTGCGTCGCCGCCACATCGGAGATCCTCGACCAGCCACACCTCCTGCCGCTCAACATGATGGTGTTCCAGGAAAATAGATTTTCCCCTTTCCCATGAACCAGGTTTCCTTTTTACCGCGAACTCTGTTCTTGCGCGCGAACGAAATCAGATCGAGCGCGCCTTCTTCTCCCTCATTCTCCACGATCTGCTCATCTCCACTTCTCCTTCTCCATGATGCCCTCTTAATCGAACATGGATGTGTTCGATCTCTCTCCTGGTGCAGCCTTTTATCTGCTGAAAGGATGGGGCGCCAATCCACGCGGGTCCCTACGCCGTCGCCGCCAACGACACGGGAGCCTCGGCAGGTCACCACCACCGAGCAAGGAGCCGTTGTTCCCCACTTTAGATCGCCATCTTCATCGACTCAAGCTTCGCCGATGGACAAGCGGGCATGGAACGCTGCAGTCGCTGCCTCCGAGTTCTTCTCCCCAACATTAAAGTGGTATGATTCATTCTATTCTTCTCAGATCCTAGTTTAGACATCAACAATATCTTGTGGAAGAACCTGTAGGTGTTAGCCCTATTTCTAACTCTGCCTTCTCACGGTCATAATATATACCATCAAATCTCTCGTGCTCTGCAACAAGCGAGCGTGGTCGTGGTTAATTAATCTAAGAGCATACTTAATTAACTAGCATACTTGTCACACATGTAGATACAGCGTATGAAGAGAGGCCGATCTAAAATGTGCTTGCTCTTACTGCCTCTAATTCACCTCATTTTATATTTATTTCCTTTGAACATTTCAAGGAGGGACATGTAGCTGATACAAAATAACTGGAATAGTCTGTGTGATTCGATTAGTATTTAGAATCGGCACCCTGACTTTTTATGGAGGTCCAAGTAATAGTAAGAAAGAAATCTGGAATTACCAAAAAAGCTGCACAAATTCATGAGCATCATGCAGAACAATTGTTTTCAGCCGATAAGCCTGTTGAAAGGAGTACGAACTTAGGTTTGGTGGTATCTCAATCCGTATGATTGCTACTCTATATATGCAACTCATTATACTTAGATGCCAAGGAATTAAATTGCCTGCCGAAGCTGCTCGAGTGCGTTGACAGCCCTGGCCCTCAAGTTGCATGCCACAACCCTACTACTTAATGTATGTATTGAAATCATAACTAGAATTTGTATGTATTCACAAAAAGTAGTTTTAGTAATGCACAAAGGAGCGTCAGTTTATTCTGAAATGAGCTAGCATTTGGTCAGTTAATGAAACATTTCTCTTCTAGGAAAGATGATACTAAAGATTAAAGTTGAGTGGCTCAACTAAATCGAGGGGACTTTGTGGTGTTTTCTTCTCTTACATGGGACTGCTGCAGGTTGATTTTTACTGTTCTATATATTTTTGAAGGAAATTTCTACTATTATATGATATCTGGATCTCCGTGAATCCTTGCGTATATGATCTGAATTAATAATTATGTCATCCGTTGATGTTGTGCAGGTCGGCTGTAGGTGCTTCATTCTATTTCAGATTGTACAAGGTTGCAAAAACCAGTGAGCCAGTTATCATTTTATTGCAGATTGTAAGTACCAGGGAAAGAATGTGTGGTTACTTAGTACAACTTACTGTCCGTTTTCTGTTGCTAACATCTTGATAATATCGCACACACACATTCCTTGTATGATGTAACTTCTTCATTGTCCTCTGCTCATAAATTATTATCTGCTATTCCATAAAATGGACAAATTTGGAGATGAATTTTTCTATTAGCTAGAATTGACTGGCCGTATACAAAAAACAATGTTTGTATTTGTTATGGTTGCCTTATTTGAGTTTCCTAACATACAAAAATGACCCAATTTTGTCTCCTGGAGCGACGATCGATACCCAAAGGCAGCAGGACAGGTAAGGAGCGCGGGAGGGGGGGGTCATCGCTGGATGTTCTAGCATCTAGCCACAGGGAGACGAGACGATGCACCTGGTTTGGGATGGTACCAGGATTCTAAGATCAATCAAGTTGACTGAGGGGGTCACCGCCACGAGGAGATCCAATGATGATCGACACAATATGGACATGGTCGTGCAAAGTGTGAAGGGTCAGCGGGTGATGTACTCCGTGGTTGAAGGTACCATTCTTGTCCCTCCTCACCTACATGAGTTTGTGTCTTCCCTGTTTGCTTTAGGACCCAAACAATTCAAAATTTGTTCCTTGTGTATTTGTACTATTATTGGTGAGTTTGATGAATAAGCAGTGAACTTGAAAATCCAAATTATATATGTATTAAGAGTCCACTTCATTCACCATAAGATGTTTGACAAGCAGTACATGAGATTGCCAAGGAAAGCTATGATTAGAAGCATACAAACATAGTAAGATGACACCTAAGCATACAAACATAGGAAAGCTATGATTAGAAGCATACAAACATAGTAAGCTATGATCATCATTTAAACTAATCTATGATCTTGTTTGCAATTTCAGGGTGGTGTAGAAGTTAAATGCAACATGTCAGTTGAGCATCACGTGAGCAAAAATATACATGAGGTGTGGGTCTATATTCGAGCAGTTTGTAACCTAATTTTTCAGGCACATGCATATTGTGTGGACGAAATGGAAAAGAAGAAACTCTATAGAACGACCCATACACAAGCAGATTGGTTGTAAAAGTGTTGCTGACTCATTTATTAAGTGAAGATAGTGGATTATGGTGAGATGTTGGAGTGAGAGTGTGGCATATTTTAACACATGGGTATGCCATGCTGCCATGTACTTAAGGTAGATAAATTCAGTTGCAATGGATTTTCAATCCGATGGGTAAGTACTATACAAAATAATGATATTATGTAACGCAGGTGATGGATGCCTTTGGATTTACAGAGGTTTCGAAGAAGTTAATAGTGAAATGGTGGACGAAAGAAGCAAGATATCTGTTGCCAGATCACCTAATAGTTTTACATCAGTCTGACACCATATCAATCACTAAGACTTTGCTCATCTTATATATTTTATCTTTACAACTCAGTATGCTTTTGCTACACTTGATTTACTGATGTTGATATCTGTGTCAGTATGACCAGGTTATTTGTCCTATCCTCTGCAATAATTGAGTAAGAACAAGAACCTTGAAAATCTATTATCATTATGTTGCAAGAGTACAATATTTCTTTAGCTTATATTATATTGTTGTGACAATTTTCTGAGTCCCATTGCAACGGGCTTTTATGCTTACATTTGGCGATCATGATCTTTATTGTGTTGCACCAAAATAGTTCAGTTCTTTGATTTACTATCTTATCTTCAGAATTGGGGGGGGGGTGAGATGCTACATCAGTATATCTTCAAGTTCCCTTGCTTCTTTGTGAGAGAGCCAATCAACTAACTGACTCAAATAGTTTTAGCATTCCATCTATAAAATTGATGCACCAAAGTCTAGCACAGTCTGAGATGCTACATCAGTATATCTTCAAGTTCCCTTGCTTCTTTGCGAGGAAGCCAATCAACTAACTAACTGAAATAGTTTTAGCATTCCATCTATAAAATTGACGCACCAAAGTTGTTTAATGCCCTTCTTGGTATATTTTCTCTGACTGTGCTAGACTTTTTGCAAAAAAACTATTTTAGCAATACACGTCTAGAACCACTAGACGTGCTAGACAAGGGCTCAAAATTAGTCTTGTCTGCTCATACTAGGTCGTTATGAATTATGCCTCCCATTTTCAGATAAACATGTGTGCATGCATTGTTCACTAAGTTACACTCTGCAAATAGTTTTTGCTCTCTAGCTGCTCGACCAAATAATTCGGTGAGTTACGAGTTTTAGTGGGCATGAAAGATTGCTCATTCAGAGCTACATATGATTTTTCACTGATTTTATGACTTGTCTTCTCAAATTCTGATGTACTAGCGATTCAAGTTATGGAGCTTAAAGTTCTGGATCGTACTAGGATGCAAATAGTTGGAATCAATGAGCAAAGTTATGTTTTTCTAACTGCCAGAAGTCTGAAAATATATCTATTATGTTTACTGTGGATATACTATGATGGGAACTAAGCGGGAAGAGAAGGGTCCAGTGGAAAAATGAAAGTGTGTCATGAGGTGGGGATTTGTGTTGGGTCCGCGTGTCGAAGATAATATGTTGGATAGTCTGAACAACTACATTTCTACCCACATATGGGATGGATCTGGGAGAGACTAGGCTATCCAGATGACTGAGTTTTGGGAAGTCCACTAGACCCCGTATGATGTCCGAACACGCCCGAACGTATGACAGATAATTGAGCTTCGACCTTTAATGCGACTATAGGCATCTCTTTGATTGATTTATATATGTATTGTAGCCTGTAGCAATGCATGGGCTTTCTACTATGTGGGTACAATGAGTGATCGGTATAATTTTCAATGATCTACTGATTAGGTGATCTATGGTTCATCACTTTAGCGAATTTTGTGAATGTTAATTTAGAACTACTTATTATATACTCCCTCCGTTCCTAAATACAATTCTTTTTAGACATTTCAATATGGGACTACATGCGGAGCAAAATGAGTGAACCTATACTCTAAAATATGTCTATATACATCCATATGTAGTTCGATAGTGAAATCTCTAAAAAGACTTATAATTAGGAACGGAGGGAGTAGTATATTCTTTAGTTTGTTTAATTCGTGATGTTTCTCAATGTTTCCTAGATATGTAATTGGTAGTAATTCTGTCACTAAACAATTCCATTTGCTTTTCACAACTACTGCCCCAACGAACTGAATTCTCTAGCTACTTATAATATTGTTAAATCATTCCATTTTTTTCTTTTATTTTGGGCCGTGCTAAAATGAGTAGCCAATAAATTTGTACAGGATGGTCTGCGCAATGTGTCTTAGTTTTTGGGACAATGTGAAACATCTTTCCTTCTCTATGATATTATACTATTTTTTTAACAAAGAATTGATCAAGATAGCAATATTTTTCTTCCATGGAAAATAATGAAATGACATTGGATTCAGATGTAGTCAAAGCTGGCATGTGCACCCAACTGTGGTCGAACTAACTCGGTCGCTCTGCCATGCTTGTTAGTGACCCATGTCAAGATCATTTCCTACGACCTGTGGAGTACATGGCACATACTATATTGAGCCATCTTGTGTATTTGTACAGAAAATTACAACTATATGTATGGTGGAGAAACTCTAGGAAATTATGTGCCATCAATGTGAAACTCTAGGAAATTACGTGCCATCAATGTGAGGCTCAAATCTAGACGGGTTCGAGCATTAAACTTTTTTACCTTTAGGATAAATATTGAATATAGGTAGTGTGTTATTTAATGCATTGTTGTTTAGTTGGATGGTACTAGGTTCTAAAATGTATCCTCCTTGCAAAGCCAAATTTCTATAAAATTAAGAGTGAATAAAATCTTTGTTTCGTATGCATTTGATGCTCGTTAGCATTGCCATCACTTTAATTGCCATGACATCATAGACCCCTCTCCTGGTTTCGCATTTATTCCGAATCGTGGTGGCGTTTAATCGGCTATTTTTGTTTAGTGGGTTCTCTCTCCCACCTTCGCAAGTTGGGTCGTACTGCCACACGTTTCACCTTCTAGACCATGCAACTGCCTTTGCCAACCTAGCTCCGGACGTGACTCGAACACCCGACATTCCAATGGTATTGTTTAATATTTCTAGAATGTTTTATTTTTGATAAGTTCCATACTTTTAATTATATTCGTACACTAGGAACGATGCCTATACTAATTGGTTGAAGTACAACCAATGTTAACTGTTATTTGCTTGCGACAACAAATCTACGGTAGAGAGAGACAGGGTTGGAGAGAGATGAAGGATGGCAAACAAGTGTGGGGGGAGAGGGAGGGAGATGGAGATATTATAATGAGGAGAGACAAATATATATATATATAGAGAGAGAGATTTTAATGAGAGAGAGGGGAGGTAGAGAGAATTTTAGTGCAAAATAGGAGTATATCACAAGTACAACGCTACGTGTTTGATGAAATTCAAAGTGTGTAAATGGAGGTAGAAAGGGATATTGCAAGCCAGGTTTGTCATTAACTAAGGTGGCATGCATGGACTAAGGATGTGAAGAATGTGATGAAGAAATAATTAGTGAATTACGAATAAAAAAATAGACTGCATATGTACACGAGAAATTTGTAAATATACTTTCCGATCGTTGTATGATATCTTCTTCATGTATGTGAAATTTGACAGGCATCTTCTCCATGTATGTGAAATTTGACAGACATTATATGTATAGATGCAATAAAAGAATATACATGTAAAATTTGATATGCATAATATTCGTAGGTGCAATCGTAAAAATATTTAAAAGGCCCGTGACAACTCACGGGCATTCTTCTACTCCACTGATAGGAGGAGAAGTAGAGGCAGATGATGGCCATTTCCCTGCCTCCATCCCGTCTCCCTCGCATGCGTGCTTTGATGGGATCCTGAGCAACACGACAGAAGCCGACGGCCGTGATTCGCTGGGCAGGTGGGGGTTGGGTGCCGCTGTGATGGATGGAGGGGCGGTAGGTTTTTCTGACCTCCCTTGTACTCCCAAGTGTTGAATATATAAGCATGTAAATTTCCTCGTCCAACTCTCCATTGAGGAAAGCCGTCTTGACGTCCATTTGATGAACGAGAAGACCATGTGAGGCAGCCAACGACAGTAGCACTCGAATAGTGGTAAGTCTAGCCACAGGTGAGTAAGTATCAAAGAAGTCTTCACCTTCTTTCTGGGTATAACCCTTGGCCACAAGCCGCGCCTTGTACTTTTCAATTGTACCATCAGGCCTAAGCTTTTTCTTGAACACCCACTTACATCCTATAGGTTTACACCCATAAGAACGATCAGTGATTTTCCAAGTTCCATTAGCTAAGATGGAATCCATCTCGCTACAGATAGCTTCCTTCCAGTAGTCAGCATCAGAAGATGCATAAGCTTCTGAAAGGGTCTTGGGCGTGTCATCCACGAGGTACACAATGAAATCATCACCAAAGGACTTTGTAGTCCTTCGTCTCTTACTCCGTATAGGAGTTTCATTATCATCCTCCTCAGGATTCTCAACATGTTCCATCGCAATGGTGGGTTCAGGAATCATAGAAACTTCCTCAGTAGATAGATCAGGTATCTCCTGATTTGATGAGTTAGGCATATCCTTCATAGGAAATATGTTCTCAAAGAAAGTCGCATCATTCGACTCCATAATCGTACCAACATGCATGTCGGATACCTCAGAATATATTATCAAAAATCTATTGCCAATGCTATGAAAAGCATAGCCCAGAAGAACACAATCCACGGTTTTTGGTCCAAGCTTGCGCTTCTTGGGAATTGGTATATTGACCTTCGCCAAACAACCCCAAGTACGTAGATAGGAGAGTTTCAGCCTTTTCCCTTCCTATTCCTCAAATGGAGTAATGGTTTTATCCTTTGTGGGAACTCGGTTTAGGACATGACAAGCAGTCATTAGCGCCTCCCCCCACCATGCCTTGGAGAGACCCGATGTGTCTAACATGGCGTTAACCAGATTAGTTAGAGTTCGGTTCTTTCTTTCGCCCACCCCATTTGACTGAGGTGAATAGGGAGGCGTCCTCTCATGAATTATACCATGTTCCGCACAAAAAGAATCAAATTCATTGGAAAAATACTCTCCACCATGATCGGACCTAAGCCGTTTAATTTTCCGATCAAGTTGGTTCTCTCCTTCAGCTTTATAGGTTTTGAAAAAGTTTAAAGCCTCATCTTTTGATTTCAGAAGATACACATAACAATATCTAGTGGATTCATCAGTTAACGTCATGAAATATTTCTTTCCACCTTTTGTCAACACGCCATTCATCTCACAAAGATTAGAATGTATAAGCTCTAGTGGTGCCAAGTCTCTCGCCTCTAAGGTCTTGTGGGACTTGCGAGGTTGCTTAGCTTGCACACACACTTGGCACTTGGAGCCCTTGACAGTAGTGAATTTCGGAATTAAACTGATATTTGCTAGCCGCGTCATGCAACCAAAGTTAATATGACAAAGTCGCGAATGCCAAATATTGGACTCATTATCATGGCAAACATTATTAATAACTTTAGTGCAAATATCTGACAAAGATAGGCGGAACAAGCCTCCGCACTCATAGCCTTTTCCAACAAATTGTCCACACTTAGAAATAACAACTTTATTGGACTCGAAAACCAACTTAAAACCATCTCGACACAAACGGGAACCACTGACGAGATTTTTATTGATAGAGGGCACATGATGAACGTTCTTCAGAAGCACGATCTTTCCCGAAGTAAACTTCAGATCGACCGTACCGATCCCTCGAACAGTAGCATGTGACCCATTCCCCATCAGCACGGGGGAAGTCCCTGTGACCTGATAATAACAAAACATAGAGGCGTCAGCACAAACATGTACATTGGCACCGGTGTCAATTAACCAATCTGGAGAATGACAAACTGAAAAGATGGTAGGGAAAATACCGTGCCCAGAATCTTTCATATCAGTATCACCGATGACCACATTAGCAGACTTGCCGCTCTTCTCATGTTCGCGCTCCTCATAGAGGTTAGGACATCTCGGAGCCCAATGATTTGGATCACCGCAGACATGGCATAGTCCCTTCCCCTTCTTATGAGAGTTCTTCTTGAAGTTGGTAGATTGAAACGGCTTGTTCTTTGCAACAAACTTGCCTTTGCCCTGAGTTTTGTTCTTGTTGTTCTGGGGCTTGTTGAGATGGAAGTTCTTCTTCTGCACCACATGGGCACTAGAAGCTCCCTCAACCACTCGAGCACGTGTGTCTTTTGCTCTCGCCTTTTCTTCAACATCAACAGTCCCAATGAGATCCGAAACGGAAAACTCCTGTCTCTTGTGTTTCAGAGAAGTAGCAAAATTGTTCCACGAAGGTGGAAGCTTGGCAATGATGCCTCCGGCCACAAACTTGTCCGGTAACACACACTTGAAGTACTCAAGTTCCTTCGCGAGCGACTGTATCTCATGAGCTTGTTGAACCATAGGGCGCTCATCAATCATCTTGTAATCATAGAATTGCTCCACGACGTACAACTCGTTGGCAGCGTCCGAGGCTCCAAACTTGGCCTCGAGCGCAGCCCACATGTCCTTGCCATTGTCAAACGACATATACGAATCCACAATGGAATCGTCAAGAATACTCAAAAGGGCAGCCTTAAAGAGGGTATCGAGCTTCTCAAAAGCCTCCTGCTGTGCAGGAGTAAGATCGCCCTCGGGCTTGCCCTTGGTGGCATCATAGCAGGACATGGTCTGAAACCAGTAGACTGCTCTCGTGCGCCACCTCTTATATTGTGCCCCCTTGAAGACGGGCGGCTTTAGATGCGCAGCAAAACCACTTGGAGTAAATTGCCTACGATCAGGTTTTTGGATTGTTGAATATATAAGCAAGTTACTACAAAGTTTAATCCGAATAAACAGAAAGTAGATCATGACAGCAAAAGCATAAACTGAACTTATTATGCAGACCAGCGTAGTAACCGCATAAAACGAATGTACGATACTGAGTAGACAAAGAAATTGCAACATGATTTGAAACAGAGAGGGCAAGGTTGCGTACGGTGCAGCGGGAACAGGACCACTAGCGTTGCCGTTGTCGTCCATGTCGTCGATGAAGAGGTTGGTGAAGTTGGGAAAAAAGTCGTCGTCCGGGAAGTCATCGTTGCCAGCAGTCACGCAAACGCGCTCCCCAAAAATTGATCGCCCCTCTCCCGTACAGGATCACAAGAGGCGGGGTTCCGGAGGCCTGCTGTCCCGTCTCGCGGTGCACGCCGAAAGGAGGGATGGAGAAGACCTAGATGGCGGCGCAATGTTCTGGAACGATGCGAAACCATATGTTGTGGTGACGGCTAGGGTTGACAGGGACCTCACGTATATATATGCGCGGCGGTGGAGAGACGTGGTTTAGACCCACGTCTGAGTCGGTTACAGCCCACGATCCGACGTCTCAGATCGTGTCGTGTCTGTTAAGGACTCTCCGTTCCTGACCGGCAAAAATAAGCACGTAGGTATGAGCTCGGCTCGGCTCAATCCCGCAACCCGCGTTGCGTCGCGTCGCGTCGTGGCGAGGCGTGGCGTGGCGAGGCCAGCGAGGAGGAGGAGTGCGCGAGAGCCTCTTCTCTTCTCTCTCTCTTACAAGTGCTAGAAAAGCTCACCTTATAAAGAGGTGTTGCTCTCCCTCCACTAGCAATGTGGGACTAAACTTTAGTCCCAACCACACCACACACATGGGCCATGAGAATTTGAGATTTTAGGATGGGCTTTGGGCCAAAGGCCTTAGCAAAATCCACCAATCCCCCACAAAGTCTCATTGGCACATCTCATCATTGCTTAGTTCCAAAACATTGTTTATATACCGGTCCTTGACGGAGACTGTTAAGTTGAACTTCCATCTAGAGATTTATGCTAAACTAGATCACAACTTGAATAGTGGACTATGCCTTGAACTACAAGTTTTCTGCGAGTCTAGTTTTACACAAATCCTTGACCGATACTAGGCTACCGCAAGGCTTCCCCGCTGGTGGAGCATATACGTCATACTCCAAGGCCTTTCGTGAATTTATTAGAGAACACCAGATTCTCATAGACTGCGACGTTTACAGTCAAATTCATATAGGTGTGTTCCTCAGGAGATGTCCTGCAGGACAACATCTCTGCCTACCCAAATAAGCCACTTGGAACACATTAAGATAGGTATCAACCAGCCATGCAGATTACGAGAGTATTGCATCTTCGCGGAGTGGGATATCAAGTATAGGGATACTCTCCTTCTAGCTGTCCAACAGCTTGTCTCCCACTTCTACTTCACGGGATCTCCGATCACATAGAGTAGGTTACCACTATGGACAACTCATACAGTGGGTCTCAAACCCATCTCCATCGATGCATTATCTATCACATTACGTGACAAACCCTTTGCGAAGGGATCTGCCAAGTTTTTAGACGTTTGAATATAATCCAACGCAATAACTCAGGAGTTCTTCATTTTTCTGATAGATTTCAATCTCCTCTTCACATGCCTTGAGGACTTCATATTATCCTTAGAACTGTTTATCTTTATGATCACAGTTTGATTATCACAGTTCATCAGAGATAGTGGGTATTGGTTTTTCAACCACAGGTAGGTCCATCAAGAGCTGACGAAGCCAATCTGCTTCAACAATAGCTGTGTCTAACGCTGTGAGTTCTGCTTCCGTAGTTGACCTCGTTAAGATGGTCTGCTTGCAAGACTTCCAGGAAACAGGACCACCACCAAGTGTAAAAACATAACCACTTGTGGCTTTAATCTCATCAGCATCAGATATCCGGTTTGAGTCACTATAACCCTCCAGTACCCTTGGGTACCCGGTGTAGTGAATCCCATAGCTCGCGGTGCCTTTCAAATAGCGCATAACTCTCTCAAGCGCATTCCAATGATCATCTCCTGGTTTTGAAACAAACCTGCTTAGTTTGCTCACAACAAACGAGATGTCAGGCCTCGTGGCACTCGCCAAGTACATAAGCGAGCCAATAATCTGAGAATATCTCGGTTGATCTCTAGCAATCCGTCGATTCTTTCGAAGCAACACACTAGCATCATAAGGAGTTGGAGAGGGCTTGCAGTCGCTATACCCAAAACGACTCAAAACCTTTTCCACATAGTGAGACTGGAGAAGTGTAATCCCACCATTCTCATCTCTCAGCAGCTTGATGTTAGTATAACGTCAGCCACACCAAGCTCCTTCATCTCAAAACAGTGAGATAAGAAATCCTTAACTTCCTTGATTAAATCAAGGTTGGTTCCAAAGATGAGTATGTTGTCGACATACAGACAGAGAATAACTCCTTCGCCCCCACCATGGCGATAGTATACACACTTGTCAGCTTCATTAACGACAAAACCTGCAGCAGTTAATGTTCTTTCGAACTTCTCATGCCACTGCTTAGGAGCTTGTTTAAGGCCATATAAAGACTTCAATAACTTGCACACCTTTCCTTCATGACCAAGTACTACATACCCATCGGGCTGATCCATGTAAATTTCCTCGTCCAACTCTCCATTGAGGAAAGCCGTCTTGACGTCCATTTGATGAACGAGAAGACCATGTGAGGCAGCCAACGACAGTAGCACTCGAATAGTGGTAAGTCTAGCCACAGGTGAGTAAGTATCAAAGAAGTCTTCACCTTCTTTCTGGGTATAACCCTTGGCCACAAGCCGCGCCTTGTACTTTTCAATTGTACCATCAGGCCTAAGCTTTTTCTTGAACACCCACTTACATCCTACAGGTTTACACCCATAAGGATGATCAGTGATTTCCCAAGTTCCATTAGCTAAGATGGAATCCATCTCGCTACAGACATCTTCCTTCCAGTAGTCAGCATCAGAAGATGCATAAGCTTCTGAAAGGGTCTTGGGCATGTCATCCACGAGGTACACAATGAAATCATCACCAAAGGACTTTGTAGTCCTTCGTCTCTTACTCCGTATAGGAGTTTCATTGTCATCCTCCTCAGGATTCTCAACATGTTCCATCGCAATGGTGGGTTCAGGAATCATAGAAACTTCCTCAGTAGATAGATCACGTATCTCCTGATTTGATGAGTTAGGCATATCCTTCATAGGAAATATGTTCTCAAATAAAGTCGCATCATTCGACTCCATAATCGTACCAACATGCATGTCGGATACCTCAGATTTTATTATCAAAAATCTATAGCCAATGCTATGAAAAGCATAGCCCGGAAGAACACAATCCACGGTTTTTGGTCCAAGCTTGCGCTTCTTGGGAATTGGTATATTGACCTTCGCCAAACAACCCCAAGTACGTAGATAGGAGAGTTTCAGCCTTCTCCTTTCCCATTCCTCAAATGGAGTAATGGTTTTATCCTTTGTGGGAACTCGGTTTAGGACATGACAAGCAGTCATTAGCGCCTCCCCCCACCATGCCTTGGAGAGACCCGATGTGTCTAACATGGCGTTAACCAGATCAGTTAGAGTTCGGTTCTTTCTTTCGGCCACCCCATATGACTGAGGTGAATAGGGAGGCGTCCTCTCAAGAATTATACCATGTTCCGCACAAAAAGAATCAAATTCATTGGAAAAATACTCTCCACCACGATCGGACCTAAGCCGTTTAATTTTCCGATCAAGTTGGTTCTCTGCTTCAGCTTTATAGGTTTTGAAAATTTTTAAAGCCTCATCTTTCGATTTCAGAAGATACACATAACAATATCTAGTGGAGTCATGAATTAACGTCATGAAATATTTCTTTCCACCTTTTGTCAACACGCCATTCATCTCACAAAGATCAGAATGTATAAGCTCTAGTGGTGCCAAGTCTCTCGCCTCTACGGTCTTATGGGACTTGGGAGGTTGCTTAGCTTGCACACACACTTGGCACTTGGAGCCCTTGACAATAGTGAATTTCAGAATTAAACTCATATTTGCTAGCCGCGTCATGCAACCAAAGTTAATATGACAAAGTCGCGAATGCCAAATATTGGACTCATTATCATGGCAAACATTATTAATAACTTTAGTGCAAATATCTGACAAAGATAGGCGGAACAAGCCTCCGCACTCATAGCCTTTTCCAACAAATTGTCCACACTTAGAAATAACAACTTTATTGGACTCGAAAACCAACTTAAAACCATCTCGACACAAATGGGAACCACTGACGAGATTTTTATTGATAGAGGGCACATGATGAACGTTCTTCAGACGCACGATCTTTCCCGAAGTAAACTTCAGATCGACCGTACCGATCCCTCGAACAGTAGCATGTGACCCGTTCCCCATCAACACGGGGGAAGTCCCTCTGACCTGATAAGAAGAAAACATAGAGGCATCAGCACAAACATGTACATTGGCACCGGTGTCAATTAACCAATCTTGAGAATGACAAACAGAAAAGATGGTAGGGAAAATACCGTACCCAGAATCTTTCATATGAGTATCACCGATGACCACATTAGCAGACTTGCCGCTCTTCTCATGTTCGCGCTCCTCATAGCGGTTAGGACATCTCGGAGCCCAGTGATTTGGATCACCGCAGACATGGCATAGTCCCTGCCCTTTTTTCTGAGAGTTCTTCTTGAAGTTGGTAGATTGAAATGGCTTGTTCTTTGCAACAAACTTGCCTTTGCCCTGAGTTTTGTTCTTGTTGTTCTGGGGCTTGTTGAGATGGAAGTTCTTCTTCTGCACCACATGGGCACTAGAAGCTCCCTCAACCACTCGAGCACGTGTGTCTTTTGCTCTCGCCTTTTCTTCAACATCAACAGTCCCAATGAGATCCGAAACGGAAAACTCCTGTCTCTTGTGTTTCAGAGAAGTAGCAAAATTGTTCCACGAAGGTGGAAGCTTGGCAATGATGCCTCCGGCCACAAACTTGTCCGGTAACACACACTTGAAGTACTCAAGTTCCTTCGCGAGCGACTGTATCTCATGAGCTTGTTGAACCACAGGGCGCTCATCAGTCATCTTGTAATCATAGAATTGCTCCATGACGTACAACTCGCTGCCAGCGCCCGAGGCTCCAAACTTGGCCTCGAGCGCAACCCACATGTCCTTGCCGTTGTCAAACGACATATACGAATCCACAATGGAATCGTCAAGAGTACTCAGAAGGGCAGCCTTAAACAGGGTATCGATCTTCTCAAAAGCCTCCTGCTGTGCAGGAGTAAGATCGCCCTCGGGCTTGCCCTTGGTGGCATCATAGCAGGACATGGTCTGAAACCAGTAGACTGCTCTCGTGCGCCACCTCTTATATTGCGCCCCCTTGAAGACGGGCGGCTTTAGATGCGTAGCAAAACCACTTGGAGTAAATTGCCTACAATCAGGTTTTTGGATTGTTGAATATATAAGCAAGTTACTACAAAGTTTAATCCGAATAAACAGAAAGTAGATCATGACAGCAAAAGCATAAACTGAACTTATCATGCAGACCAGCGTAGTAACCGCATAAAACGAATGTACGATACAGAGCAGACAAAGAAATTGCAACATGATTTGAAACAGAGAGGGCAAGGTTGCGTACGGTGTAGCGGGAACAGGACCACCAGCGTTGCCGTTGTCGTCCATGTCGTTGATGAAGAGGTTGGCGAAGTTGGGAAAAAAGTCATCGTCCGGGAAGTCGTCGCTGCCAGCAGTCGCGCAAACGCGCTCCCCGAAAACCTGAAAGCCCCTCTCCCGTACAGGATCACAAGAGGCGGGGTTCCGGAGGCCTGTTGTCCCTTCTCGCGGTGCACGCCGAAAGGAGGGATGGAGAAGACCTAGATGACGGCGCAATGTTCCGCAACGATGCGAAACCATATGTTGTGGTGACGGCTAGGGTTGAGAGGGACCTCACGTATATATATGCGCGGCGGTGGAGAGACGTGGTCTAGACCCACGTCTGAGTCGGTTACAGCCCACGATCCGACGTCTCAGATCGTGTCGTGTCTGTTAAGGACTCTCCGTTCCTGACCGGCAAAAATAAGCGCGTAGGTATGAGCTCGGCTCGGCTCAATCCCGCAACCCGCGTCGCGTCGCGTCGTGACGAGGCGTGGCGTGGCGAGGCGAGCGAGGAGGAGGAGTGCGCGAGGGCCTCTTCTCTTCTCACTCTCTTACAAGTGCTAGAAAAGCTCACTTTATAAAGAGGTGTTGCTCTCCCTCCACTATCAATGTGGGACTAAACTTTAGTCCCAACCACACCACACACATGGGCCATGAGAATTTCAGATTTTAGGATGCGCTTTGGGCCAAAGGCCTTAGCAAAATCCAGCAATCCCCCACAAAGTCTCATTAGCACATCTCATCATTGCTTAGTTCCAAAACATTGTTTATATACCGGTCCTTGACGGAGACTGTTAAGTTGAACTTCCATCTAGAGATTTATGCTAAACTAGATCACAACTTGAATAGTGGACTATGCCAGGAATTACAAGTTTTCTGCGAGTCTAGTTTTACACAAATCCTTGACCGATACTAGGCTACCGCAAGGCTTCCCCGCGGGTGGAGCATATACGTCATACTCCAAGGCCTTTCGTGAATTTATTAGAGAACACCCAATTCTCATAGACTGCAACGTTTACAGTCAAATTCATATAGGTGTGTTCCTCAGGAGATGTCCTGCAGGACAACATCTCTGCCTACCCAAATAAGCCACTTGGAACACATTAAGATAGGTATCAACCTGCCATGCAGATTATGAGAGTATTGCATCTTTGCGGAGTGGGATATCAAGTATAGGGATACTTTCCTTCTAGCTGTCCAACAGCTTGTCTCCCACTTCTACTTCACGGGATCTCCGATCACATAGAGTAGGTTACCACTATGGACAACTCATACAGTGGGTCTCAAACCCATCTCCATCGATGCATTATCTATCACATTACGTGATAAACCCTTTGTGAAGGGATCTGCCAAGTTTTTAGACGTTTGAATATAATCCAACGCAATAACTCCGGAGTTCTTCATTTTTCTAACAGATTTCAATCTCCTCTTCACATGCCTTGAGGACTTCATATTATCCTTAGAATTGTTTATCTTTATGATCACAGTTTGTTTATCACAATTCATCAGAATAGCGGGTATTGGTTTTTCAACCACAGGTAGGTCCATCAAGAGCTGACGAAGCCAATCTGCTTCAACATTAGCTCTGTCTAACGCTGTGAGTTCTGCTTCCATAGTTGACCTCGTTAAGATGGTCTGCTTGCAAGACTTCCAGGAAACAGCACCACCACCAAGTGTAAAAACATAACCACTTGTGGCTTTAATCTCATCAGCATCAGATATCCGGTTTGAGTCACTATAACCCTCCAGTACCCTTGGGTACCCGGTGTAGTGAATCCCATAGCTCGCGGTGCCTTTCAAATAGCGCATAACTCTCTCAAGCGCATTCCAATGATCATCTCCTGGTTTTGAAACAAACCTTCTTAGTTTGCTCACAACAAACGAGATGTCAGGCCTCGTGGCACTCGCCAAGTACATAAGCGAGCCAATAATCTGAGAATATCTCAGTTGATCTCTAGCAATCCGTCGATTCTTTCGAAGCAACACACTAGCATCATAAGGAGTAGGAGAGGGCTTGCAGTCGCTATACCCAAAATGACTCAAAACCTTTTCCACATAGTGAGACTGGAGAAGTGTAATCCCACCATTCTCATCTCTCAGCAGCTTGATGTTTAGTATAACATCAGCCACACCAAGGTCCTTCATCTCAAAACAGTGAGATAAGAAATCCTTAACTTCCTTGATTAAATCAAGGTTGGTTCCAAAGATCAGTATGTTGTCGACATACAGACATACAGACAGAGAATAACTCCTTCGCCCCCACCATGGAGATAGTATACACACTTGTCAGCTTCATTAACGACAAAACCTGCAGCAGTTAATGTTCTTTCGAACTTCTCATACCACTGCTTAGGAGCTTGTTTAAGGCCATATAAATACTTCAATAACTTGCACACCTTTCCTTCATGACCAGGTAATACATACCCATCGGGCTGATCCATGTAAATTTCCTCGTCCAACTCTCCATTGAGGAAAGCCGTCTTGACGTCCATTTGATGAACGAGAAGACCATGTGAGGCAGCCAACGACAGTAGCACTCGAATAGTGGTAAGTCAAGCCACAGGTGAGTAAGTATCAAAGAAGTCTTCACCTTCTTTCTGGGTATAACCCTTGACCACAAGCCGCGCCTTGTACTTTTCAATTGTACCATCAGGCCTAAGCTTTTTTTTGAACACCCACTTACATCCTACAGGTTTACACCCATAAGGACGATCAGTGATTTCCCAAGTTTCATTAGCTAAGATGGAATCCATCTCGCTACAGACAGCTTCCTTCCAGTAGTCAGCATCAGAAGATGCATAAGCTTCTGAAAGGGTCTTGGGCGTGTCATCCACGAGGTACACAATGAAATCATCACCAAAGGACTTTGTAGTCCTTCGTCTCTTACTCCGTATAGGAGTTTCATTGTCATCCTCCTCAGGATTCTCAACATGTTCCATCGCAATGGTGGGTTCAGGAATCATAGAAACTTCCTCAGTAGATAGATCACGTATCTCCTGATTTGATGAGTTAGGCATATCCTTCATAGGAAATATGTTCTCAAAGAAAGTCGCATCATTCGACTCCATAATCGTACCAACATGCATGTCGGATACCTCCGATTTTATTATCAAAAATCTATAGCCAATGCTATGAAAAGCATAGCCCAGAAGAACACAATCCACGGTTTTTGGTCCACGCTTGCGCTTCTTGGGAATTGGTATATTGACCTTCGCCAAACAACCCCAAGTACGTAGATAGGAAAGTTTCAGCCTTTTCCTTTCCCATTCCTCAAATGGAGTAATGGTTTTATCCTTTGTGGGAACTCGGTTTAGGACATGACAAGCAGTCATTAGCGCCTCCCCCCACCATGCCTTGGAGAGACCCGATGTGTCTAACATGGCGTTAACCAGATCAGTTAGAGTTCGGTTCTTTCTTTCGGCCACCCCATTTAACTGAGAATAGGGAGGCGTCCTCTCATGAATTATACCATGTTCCGCACAAAAAGAATCAAATTCATTGGAAAAATACTCTCCACCACGATCGGACCTAAGCCGTTTAATTTTCCGATCAAGTTGGTTCTCTCCTTCAGCTTTATAGGTTTTGAAAATTTTTAAAGCCTCATATTTCGATTTCAGAAGATACACATAACAATATCTAGTGGAGTCATCATTAACGTCATAAAATATTTCTTTCCACCTTTTGTCAACACGCCATTCATCTCACAAAGATCGGAATGTATAAGCTCTAGTGGTGCCAAGTCTCTCGCCTCTGCAGTCTTGTGGGACTTGCGAGGTTGCTTAGCTTGCACACACACTTGGCACTTGGAGCCCTTGACAGTAGTGAATTTCGGAATTAAACTGATATTTGCTAGCCGCATCATGCAACCAAAGTTAATATGACAAAGTCGCGAATGCCAAATATTGGACTCATTATCATGGCAAACATTATTAATAACTTTAGTGCAAATATTTGACAAAGATAGGCGGAACAAGCCTCCGCACTCATAGCCTTCTCAACAAATTGTCCACACTTAGAAATAACAACTTTATTGGACTCGAAAACCAACTTAAAACCATCTCGACACAAACGGGAACCACTGACGAGATTTTTATTGATAGAGGGCACATGATGAACGTTCTTTAGACGCACGATCTTTCCTGAAGTAAACTTCACATCGACCGTACCGATCCCTCGAACAGTAGCATGTGACCCGTTCCCCATCAGCACGGGGGAAGTCCCTGTGACCTGATAAGAAGAAAACATAGAGGCGTCAGCACAAACATGTACATTGGCACCGGTGTCAATTAACCAATCTGGAGAATGACAAACTGAAAAGATGGTAGGGAAAATACCGTGCCCAGAATCTTTCATATCAGTATCACCGATGACCACATTAGCAGACTTGCCGCTCTTCTCATGTTCGCGCTCCTCATAGCGGTTAGGACATCTCGGAGCCCAGTGATTTGGATCACCGCAGACATGGCATAGTCCCTTCCCCTTCTTATGAGAGTTCTTCTTGAAGTTGGTAGATTGAAACGGCTTGTTCTTTGCAACAAACTTGCCTTTGCCCTGAGTTTTGTTCTTGTTGTTCTGGGGCTTGTTGAGATGGAAGTTCTTCTTCTGCACCACATGGGCACTAGAAGCTCCCTCAACCACTCGAGCACGTGTGTCTTTTGCTCTCGCCTTTTCTTCAACATCAACAGTCCCAATGAGATCCGAAACGGAAAACTCCTGTCTCTTGTGTTTCAGAGAAGTAGCAAAATTGTTCCACGAAGGTGGAAGCTTGGCAATGATGCCTCCGGCCACAAACTTGTCCGGTAACACACACTTGAAGTACTCAAGTTCCTTCGCGAGCGACTGTATCTCATGAGCTTGTTGAACCACAGGGCGCTCATCAGTCATCTTGTAATCATAGAATTGCTCCATGACGTACAACTCGCTGCCAGCGTCCGAGGCTCCAAACTTGGCCTCGAGCGCAACCCACATGTCCTTGCCGTTGTCAAACGACATATACGAATCCACAATGGAATCGTCAAGAGTACTCAGAAGGGCAGCCTTAAAGAGGGTATCAATCTTCTCAAAAGCCTCCTGCTGTGCAGGAGTAAGATCGCCCTCGGGCTTGCCCTTGGTGGCATCATAGCAGGACATGGTCTGAAACCAGTAGACTGCTCTCATGCGCCACCTCTTATATTGCGCCCCCTTGAAGACGGGCGGCTTTAGATGCGCAGCAAAACCACTTGAAGTAAATTGCCTACGATCAGGTTTTTGGATTGTTGAATATATAAGCAAGTTACTACAAAGTTTAATCCGAATAAACAGAAAGTAGATCACGACAGCAAAAGCATAAACTGAACTTATCATGCAGATCAGCGTAGTAACCGCATAAAACGAATGTACGATACAGAGTAGACAAAGAAATTGCAACATGATTTGAAACAGAGAGGGCAAGGTTGCGTACGGTGCAGCGGGAACAGGACCACCAGCGTTGCCGTTGTCGTCCATGTCGTTGATGAAGAGGTTGGCGAAGTTGGGAAAAAAGTCGTCGTCCGGGAAGTCGTCGCTGCCAGCAGTCGCGCAAACGCGCTCCCCAAAAACCTGATCGCCCCTCTCCCGTACAGGATCACAAGAGGCGGGGTTCCGGAGGCCTGCTGTCCCTTCTCGCGGTGCACGCCGAAAGGAGGGATGGAGAAGACCTAGATGGCGGCATAATGTTCTGGAACGATGCGAAGCCATATGTTGTGGTGACGGCTAGGGTTGACAGGGACCTCACGTATATATATGCGCGGCGGTGGAGAGACGTGGTCTAGACCCACGTCCGAGTCGGTTACAGCCCACGATCCGACGTCTCAGATCATGTCGTGTCTGTTAAGGACTCTCCGTTCCTGACCGGCAAAAATAAGCGCATAGGTATGAGCTCGGCTTAGCTCAATCCCACAACCCGCGTCACGTCGCGATGAGTAAGGAGGAGTGCACAAGGGCCTCTTCTCTTCTCACTCTCTTAGAAGTGCTAGAAAAGTTCACCTTATAAAGAGGTGTTGCTTTTCCTTCACTAGCAATGTGGGACTAAACTTTAGTCCCAACCACACCACACACGTGAGCCATGAGAATTTCAGATTTTAGGATGGGCTTTGGGCCAAAGGCCTTAGCAAAATCCATGCTCTTTGTACTGCCGCTGAAGTTCAAATCCACTGCGCCCAAAATTGTCAGTGGCTTGGTAAATTGAACTTCAAAAGAACAAAAAAGAGAAACGATGTGTGTGAAATACTATAAGAACTGTTAATTTTTCCAACAATAATAAAGGTGAACTTCATGCTTTTTATATTTTGAACTCGTACTCTTCGAGGGGGAAGGGAACGTGAGGGAGGATGCAGTCGTGGACGCATCACGCTCAGCGATGGAAGAGCTCGCAAGAGACAACACCACCTCCATGGAGAAGTCATCCTGCTGCTGTTGCAGGACTGCAGTGACCCACTTTTTTTGTTGACACATGCCCGTGGGACGAGCTGAGTAGCAGGATGGTCCAGGGGCATCAGCGGGGAGCAGAGGAGTGGCGTGGATCTGCCTCTACCGCGACGCATCTGCCGGTGGGTGGCCGTGGTCGTCATCCAGATTTGTGGAGGGGAAGCGACTGATGCTGTAGCTGTCGGCGAAGGTGTGGGGACCAGGGCAGCCGTTGTGGAGGTGTGAGGCGGCGACCAGACCAGCAGGGAGGGGAGAGGTGCGGGGTTGACCGGAGGGGAGACAGGGAGAGCAACGCTAGCTGGTGGCGGCGGCATGAGGCGGCGCGCGGATCCGGGGAGGGGACGCGGCGGCGAGTGGATCCAGGTAGAAGGTGCGGTTGCGGGTGGATCCTTGGAGGAGGCGTGGTGGCGTGGTTTATCGGGAGGGCACGCGGCGACGAGGATCTCCGGTGAGGGTGCGTGGCGCCCGGGGGGGGGGGGGGGGGGGGGGCGAGGAGGTCGCGTGGCGGCATGGGGGTTCGGGGAGGGGGCTTGGCACCAGTGGGGTGGGGAGGGCGCGCGGCAGCGGTTTGGCAGGGAAGAAATGCCGGCTGTCTTGGGATGCTGAGTCGGCGGGAGGGTGGGTATGGTGGCGCACGACGCAATCTGGCGGGGAAGCTAGCTGTCGTGAGGAGGCGGGGCTTAGGTTGGGGGCGGGGCAAGGCGGCGGCGCCGGTTGTGGGCGGGGGCGGTGGCGATGGTGCCGGTTGCGGGGCGGTTGTACTGGAAGCCTGGAAGGTGGAATCATGGTGGTGGTGGTGTGGGGGGGGGGGGGGGGGGGGGTCGAGGGGGACCAGGCGTGGGGTGCTTTTAAGGCTGTAATGGTTCGCAAGTTCGAAAAACACATCGCGCGTTCCATAAGGGCTGATTGTGATCAGAACAGCTATTCTGATCCTAGGATCACAATAGTGTCATCCTATATATACATACATATATATATATAAACAAACATTTATTCAAGCATTCAAGTGAAAACCATGACTATTGCATGACCGCATGCAAGTGGCTGTTGTGTCTTGTCTCGAGATGAAGGAATCATCAGTAAGAAGTGCGGTAAACTCGCGGAAAGATTCGTCGGAAAAGTTTCTCTCTTGACAGAGCTGATTAGAGGGCAAGAGAAAAATAGTCATTTTCAGTATGAGCCAACATAGTGAAAATGATATCAACGGAACGGGCTCGACGAATAGAGAACGTGGGCATTTGAATCACCCGAATCAGAGTTAAGGTTAAATCTATGCTTTTCTGCTGCTAATGGGTGAACGTCCACAATATAAGGGTTTCGGTAGGCGGGGCCAAAACCGAAAGCGTATTTTCAGGAATATGCCTTCCTAGGAGAGAAACGTCTTCTCGTCCGAAGCTGCGATGGAGTACGCTTTTGAAAGCGGAAAGCGTATTCATTTGGAATACATTTTCAATTAAAATTGCGCGGACCCGGAGTCGAAGCCTCTGGTTCTCTGACCGGTGGGACCGGAGAGGAGGTGGGGCCTGCCTGACAGGTCCGTCTCCTTCCTTTATTGCTCGCTTGCGGGGCAGAGGAGGAGCTCGTGCGCTAGTGCTCGTCCGGGCGGCTCGGGCCACCTTTAGCGGAGCTCCGAGCATCGGCAAGCTCGAGAGGAAGCGTCGCATCCATTTATACCGAACGTGGATGCCGAGGAGGGATGGAGCGGTAGCGGCTTTGGTTCCCGCGAACGAGGCCGTTGGCTGGATATGAATCCAAGCCCACAGGCGCCCCGGAGAAGAAACAAAGAGATGGGGAGCTTCGCCTGGCTCAGGAGGGTCCTATGGTGGTGTCTAGGTAGGGCGGAAGAGGCCAGCAGCTCGAATTTGAGCGGCGGACGACGATGATCATGGTGGCCCTGGGAGGCAAGGAGACCTCCTCGAGCTAAAATGGATTATCGGGAGGGGTTGTGGATAGCAGGAGAGGAGGCTGAGGTGCAATGGCAATCTCGGGGCTGGATATTTATAGCCGACCCACAGCAATGGATAAGCAAGGCCGCTTGGGACAGCTAGTCACGGTCCTGGAGCTCGAGGGCCACGCGAAGGGAGGGAGAGATGTGCCAGAGGGTCCACGAGGAGAGGATAGAGCTCGAGCATGCTCGAAAAGGCTCGACAGCGGCGTGGCCGACCTACCATGGTGGTGGGGCGCGAACAGAGCTACCGCGGCATGTTTAGGATCGACAGTAGTTTAGAGGGGATGATTAGACTACTTAACCAAATAAAAGATTTATCTTTTCTCAATTTTAGTTGTGGGTAGATTTTAGCAATGCTAGCAAGTCAAGTACACATTACACATGCATGTCTACGAGTATAGCAGTGGAAACTAAAGACAAGCACATGTAATAGAGTTAAGGGTTAGAAGATCAAACACAATTGTAGACACGAAGATTTTTCCCGTGGTTCCGATAGGTGGTGCTATCGTACATCCACCTTTATGGAGTCTTCAACCCACGGATGGTAACGGTCGCGAGCGTCCACGGAGGGCTCCATCCATAAAGGTCCACAAAGTAGCAACCTTGACTATTCCGTAATGGCTTTCGTCCACGAAGGACTAGCCTCACTATGGGTAGATCTTCACGAAGTAGGCGACCTCCTTGACTATACAAACTTCTTGGTTCAACTCCACAACACTAAGTAGGAGGCTCCCAAGAAACACCTAACCAATCTATGAGGCACCACCCTCCAAAAGGTAATAGGCTTGATAATGGTGACGAACTCCTTGCTCTTGTGCTTCAAGATGATAGATTCCTGAACACTCAATCACTCTCTCATAGATTTGGCTTGGTAGAAGAGATTGATTGGGTGGAAAGCAACTTGGGGAGGCTAGAAATCAAGATCCATATGGTTGGAGTGGACGATCTTGATCTCAACACAAGGGTAGGTGGTTCTCTCTTAGAAATTTGGATATGTGAAGTGGGGAACTATTCTGAGTGCGTCTCTTGCGAGTGGGATGTGGTGGAGGGGTATATATAGGCATCTCCAAAAATCCAACCATTACAACATTATTGACCATCTCGGTGAAACCGATACAAAACTCGGTTGTACCAATCTGTTCAAAATGTGGCAACTTACGAAATCTCGGTGAGACCGATATAGGAAACTCAGTGGTACCGAAGTCAGTGGCCGAGATAGTTTCCAAAACTCGGTGAGACCGAAGCATAAACTTGGAAATTCCGATTCTATGAAAACAGCGAACCGAATAGTGGTCACATATTATCGGTTGCACCAATACAAACTCAGTTGCATCGAAGAGCAAGGGTTTGGCTAGGGTTCTGTCTTGGGTGAGAAATCGGTAGAGCCGAATGGAAACTTGGTGGCACCGGTTTTATGAAGTTGGGTTTAGACAGAGTATTTGTGGGAGATTTTGTGGGTGTTTTTGGTGGCTAGCACTTGTGCACGTGGAACAATTTGTTCACTAACAATACCTTACCCCCTTTTAATAGTATTAGCTTTCCTATGGACTGAAAGTGATTTCTCACAAAGTAAAAAGAGAGTCTTCTAGCTTGAAGCTTTGCCAATCCATTCCTTGCATCTTGGGGTATGTCCTCACAATTTATAACCATCCCATCATTGGACTTTTTCTGAAATATGCTTAGTGGAAACATGAGTCCAATGACATATATGTTGCTATTAATTACCAAAACCACCAAGGGGGCAAATGTGCTTTCAGCATGGAGAGGAAGAAAGAGGAGGGGGCCATGGGTGCGTGGAGGAAGGGAAGTGAGGGCAATGTTGTAGACATGGTTTGGTGCCTAGAGCTCGATGGATGAGCAGAGGGAGAGTCTATGCCAGGGCCACACATTCTGGACGACCCTAGTGTGTCTGGTAGGGCATTCCCTAGAAGATGCTAGGAAGAAAGAAACAAGAACAATGGCTCAATATAAGTTTGCACTTGGCACAAACATGGCTTAGCAGCAAGGTGTTTGTACTCGGGTGGGGGAGTTTCACTTGGGGAGGGGTCCTAATCTTTTGCTACGAGTGATCATCCACTAAGAAGACCATCTTGGCAAAGTTTCAGCCCAAATGGAAGGGTCTAGCTAGCACTTGGTTTGCAATGTGCCTAGTGGACACAAATGAGAAATATGCAGCTGTGCTCAATTGGCTGGGTGGATTGTGATGGAACTGGGTGGAGGATGGTCATTTGGGCTTATGAAGGCACTGTAAAAATTTCATACCATTTCGATAAATAAAAATGGTGCTTCCTTCACAGTGGTCCTCTCTGGACAGAAACTTGTGGAAATTGTTGAGAGAAAATTGCTAAATGTAATGAGCCCAAATTTTATGGGGGTGATTTTATTGGTAAGAGAAAGTGCTGGTAATCTTTCAGCAATTCTAGAGAATATAAAATACAATTGCTTCACAAACTGAAAGTATTATCAGAAGCAAAGATTTGATGCTGGGCTGACATAGATTGTTCGATGGAGCTTAAATTTGGTGGAGAGTCTTTATTTGAGAAAAAGGAGGAGATAGAAATTTTCCAGCTCATTTGAATAGGCATAGCTAGTACTTCCTTCACAAAGCTACCCTTAGGGCAAAAACTTTGACAATTTGCTGAGGGAGACTAACTATTCAAATGGAGATGGATTTTTTCATGAGGCAACAGCTTGGATATTGAAGAGTTCTCAAAAAGTTTCAGGTCGGTCAAGAAAAGGAAAATAGCACTTCCTTCACAAAGTGCCATTCTGGACATAATAGAAAAATGAATATTCCTGAATTATTTTTGAACCAGGCAAGTAACTTTTTTGACATATTTGTGGAAGATATGATCCAAAGAGTTTATGAGAATTTTGTGGGAATTAGTGGCAAGACAAAAATATAAGTTGCCTAAAAACCTAGGGCAAACAGGGTTATTCCTTTAATAGAAAAAGGAATATTCCCAAGAAATAAATATTAAGGTTGGACCAAGATGGAAATGCCATGATCTTGGGATGGATATGAGGATGACAAGCCACCTGGTAGAGTGAGAAGAGATCATCTTCCCAGGTTTCCTGACCACAGAGTGACAAAAAAATAAATCCAAATAAAAATCAAAGAAATCCAAAAGAAAAAGAAAGGGCCAAAAATTGGGGTGTCACAGAAGCCCTCTGTGATCGATACCCCCTCCGACAGGACGACAGACAAGCCTCCATATGTGTTTACAGAAGAACAAAGACTTGCAATAGCGAAAAAATGTTTTTGGGAATTTATAGAAGTGGAATTAGCTTAGATGGATCCACGAGGGGCCAACAAGGCATCAAGGCGTGCCCTGTTGCCTCTCCCCGAAGCTTCCAAGGTCTATTTTGGTTGAGAAAAATCGTCAAAAAGTTTCGTAGCGTTTGGACTCCGTTTGGTATTGATTTTATGTAAGGGTTTTCTATTTATGTGCCCCTCATTGCTTAGTCCTCCTTATTTATGCCTAAACCAACTCTTTTTGCTCACTTTTCCCCTCGAGCGTGCCACCCACCTCAACGATGCCCAAAAGGTAGTTCGCCATTGATCAAGGGAGTTGACTGTTAGTCGGCGCTTTTACTGACGTGTGGGATATTGTGTCAGGTGACGCTCACACAATGGGCCATATGCATGCCCGCATGCATGGGTAGTCACATCAGGGTCATGTTGGTGCTTTCACACGAGGAGTACGTATCATGCGATTTCCCATACGGAGAGTTGCATTACGCCCGTCAGGCGCGTATTAATCCCTAATCTTTTCCCAATCCCCTGCCCTCCCCTCGCCGCCCACAACATTCTCTGTCGTGCGCCTCCACCAAAACCCATCCACCTTCCCTTCCACAACCACCAGAATGGCCAGTCACAATGGTGGGGCGGGGAGCAACGGCCGCGATTGACGTCATGCGCTGTTCGTCCCCACTTTGTCGCGCACTGATACGTCTCCAACGTATCTATAATTTTTGATGATGGCATGCTATTATACTATCTGTTTTGGATGTTTTATGTGCATTAATATGCTATTTTATATTATTTTTGGGACTAACCTATTAATCTAGAGCCTAGTGCCAATTTTTGTTTTTCCTTGTTTTTGAGTTTTGCAGATATGGAATATTAAACGGAGCCCAAATGGAATAAAATCTTCAGAATGATTTTTTCTGGAAGGAAAGAGATCTACCAGACTTGGAGTGCACACCAGGGCACCTGCCAGGAGGTCACAGGACCTGGAGGCACGGCCATCCCCCTGGCCTCGCCTGGCAGGCTTGTCATCTCCTGGCAGGTCTCCTAACCCTATTCTTCGTGCTATAAATACCCAAATATCCCCCCAAACACCAAAAAGTGCCACGCAAATACTTTTCCACCGACAGAAGCCTCCGTTACCGAGAGATCCAATCTTGGAGCCTTTTCTGGTAATTTGCCGGAGGGGGATCCGATCACGGAGGGCATCTACATCAACCCCATTGCCCCTTCGATGATGCGTGAGTAGTCCACCACAGACCTACGGGCCCATAGCTAGTAGCTAGATGGCTTCTCCTCTCTGTTTGATCTTCAATACCATGTTCTTCATGATCTTCATGGAGATCTATCCGATGTAATACTCTTTACGGTGTGTTTGTCAAGATCCGATGAATTGTGGGTTTATGTTCAGATTACCCATGAATCTTCTCTGAATTCTTATATGCATGATTTCATATCTTTCCAAGTCTCTTTGAGATATTGGTTTGGTTTGGCCAACTAGATTGGTAATTCTTGCAATGGGAGAAGTGGTTAGTTTTGGGTTCAATCTTACAGTGTTCTCACCCAATGACAAAGTAGGGGTAGCGAGGCACATATTGTATTGTTGCCATCAAGGGTAAAAAGATGGGGTTTTCATCATATTGCTTGATTTTACCCTCTACATCATGTCATCTTACCTAACGCGTTACTCTGTTCTTCATGAACTTAATACTCTAGATGCAGGCAGGAGTCGATCGATGTGTGGAGTAATATTAGTAGATGCAGAATTGTTTCGGTCTACTTGACACGGACGTGATGCCTATATGCATGATCACTGACTTGGATATCTACATGATTATTAGCTTTTCTATCAATTGCTTGACAGTAATTGTTTATCCATCGTGGTATTTTCCTTCAAGAGAGAAGCCTCTAGTGGAATCTATGCCCCCGGGTCTACTTTCCATAATATGTTTTCATATCTATAAACCAAAAATACCAAAAATACCTTGATGCAATTTATTTGTCTTTTACTTTCCATACTCGTTTACATCCATCTCCATCAGATCTAATCCTTGCAAATAACCGTGAAGGGATTGGCAACCCCTTTATAGCGTTGGGTGCAAGAGTTTGATTGTTTGTGTAGGTGCATCCATTGGTGACATGCTTGTTCCTCCTACTTGATTGATACCTTGGTTCTCATCAACTGAGGGAAATACTTATCTACTTCACTGCATCACCCTTTCCTCTTCAAGGGAAAACCAACGCATGCTCAATAGGTACCAAGAAGGATTTCTCGCGCCATTGCCAGGGAGGATACACATCAAGCCTACCAAGTACCCATCACAAACTCATCTCTTACATTTACATTATTTGCCATTTTCCTCTCATTTTCCTCTCCCCCTCTTCTAAAATGATTTTCCAAAAATACCGAAAAGATTTGCCTTTTTATTCGGCCTTCTTCCGTTCGCCTTTTCGTTTGCCTTTTGCTTGCTTGTGTGCTTGATTGCTTGATTTGTCATGATGTCTGAGAATACCAAGTTGTGCGACTTTTCCAATACTAATAATAATGATTTTATTAGTACTCCGATTGCTCCCGCCACTAGTGCGGAATCTTATGAAATTAATGCCGCTTTGCTCAATCTTGTTATGAAAGAATAATTTTTTGGCCTTCATAGTGAAGATGCCGCATCCCATCTAAGTACTTTCATTGAATTGTGTGATATGCAAAACAAGAAAGATGCGGATAATGATATTGCTAAATTGAAGTTATTTCCGTTCTCACTACGAGATCGTGCTAAAACTTGGTTTTCATCTTTGCCTAAAAATTGTATTGATTCTTGGAATAAGTGTAAAGATGCTTTTATTTCCAAGTACTTTCGGTCCGCTAAGATCATCTCCCTTAGGAACAATATAATGAATTTTAAGTATCTTGATCATGAGCATGTTGCACAATCTTGGCAGAGGATGAAATTAATGATTAGGAATTGTCCCGCACATGGTTTGAGTTTATGGATGATTATACATTTTTTATGCGGAATTGAATTTTGCATCTAGAAATCTTTTAGATTCAGCCGCGGGTGGTACTTTTATTGAAATCACATTGGGAGAGGCTACTAAACTACTAGATAATATTATGACAAACTACACTCAATGCCATACCGAAAGATCTGCTACTAGTAAAAAAGTGCATGCTATTGAAGAAATAAATACTTTGAGTGAAAAGATGGATGAATTGATGAAATAGTTTGCTAGTAAGAGTGCTCGTATTGATCCCAATGATATGCCTTTGTATTCCTTGATTGGAAATAATAATGAATCTATGTATGTGAATTTTGTTGGTAGGAACAATTTTGGTGACAGTGTACTAAAGTATGGCCTTTTTAGTACTCAGTACTTGTGCACGGACAGTCGTAGCCATACCAGCGACAAGGCCTGCCAGGGAGCAACTAAGAACCAAATACATCAACATCGAGAAGACATTCAAGTTGACAGACCGAAGACCGAAGGCTGGGACAATGGCAAGATCTTACCGGGATGGCCTACGAAGCCCCGGCAAGGAATGCACCCGACAAGGCCCCGCCATCCTGCCAGCGTAGAGGCGAAGCCCCGGCAAGCCCCTGCCAGCGTAGAGGCCAGGTGTCGCCTCGCCTGGGCATGTGTCGAGATGCCGATGATGGAGAGGCTAAGCGGTGCCGATGGGACGGGCTCCTATCCCGTCCCACAGACGGTCAGGGATGCCTGACGGGGCATTAAATGCGTTTGTCTCGCACCGTCAGTGTTAGGTATGATAACACTGTAGCACTGTACACCCCGTGTATGTACTGTACGCCACTGTTGGTGACCCCTTCGAGAGTACAAAAGGAGGCACAGGGCATTATGGTAGAGGACTTTTTGACCTTTTCGGACTCCTAGGCTCTTGGAGCTCCCCTAGCCCATTCTGCATGAGTAGCAGCTGTGTACTGTAGCGCTCCCAGAACCTGGGCTAGAATCCATCCAATACAACCAAGCATGAGTAGGGTTTTACGCATCTTTACGGCCCGAACCTGGGTAAATTCCCGTGCGCTGGCCATTCGATTTTCTCTTTGTGCGAGCCCTCTTCCCCGCCGAACCGTAAAGGGATCTCTCCGATTCCATAGGTGTCATTCCCCCGACATCTCTGGCGCGCTAGGTAGGGGGAAGAAGGTCGCGTGAACTGGATCTTGTGACTAGCGGGTCAGTTCCTTCGTCATAATCGTCATCGCCATGGCTCCCAAGAAGAAAGGTTTCATGGTGGTGGAACCCTCCATGTCCGCCGTGCCCGTAGCTGCCCAAGAGGGTGATGGAGTGGGCGCGGGCAGAGGGAGCGGGGACCCTGTGCCCATGTGACGCTCGGATGATCAAGGCCAAGCAAGCGGCGACGCCCGGCGCGGAGACGCTCACGGCGGCGGCGGAAATCCCTGCGCCGCTCGATCTCAGGACAGAGCTGTACCTCCTGCGGGTGGTACGGTGAACTTCGGGGATGGAAGGGAACCTTACAAGGCACCCACACCGGCGCGTATGCTGCGTCCTTCCCAGGATGCGCACGAAGAGCAGTGCCGCGGGGTCGGTAGTTCCCAACGTCCCCATGGAAAAGCTCCAGCGCATCGACCCCAAGATGCACGGGACCAGCATGCACGCCAGCATGCTAGTGGGAGTGACATGCAACCACTGGACCGCGACGGAGCTCCTTCTAACACGGTTAGGAGTAAGAGCACCTCGCATTCTTCATGTCGTTCACTGCCGACCACGTCAGAGGAAGAAATGGCGCGAGCACAACTACTCCTGAACTTCCCTCATGTTGCGGAGAAGCTCGACGAATGGAGACCCACCATTCAGAGCCTCCTTAGCCTCGCTGACAAGTTTCGGTCCACCGAGCCGGCTCGCGCCAGTGGGGAGAAGGCCGGAGGTGGTGCGACCATAGTGCACTCTCCTTCATAGCAACAACGCCGATCACCGACTAGACGCACCGACGCATACGATGGCTACTCAATGGCGTCGTCTGATCCACGGACTTGCCGCGATCAGCGTCAAGTTCTTGGGGAATGAAGCAAGGAAGACGCTCGAACTACAATCGAGCGATGGCGGGAAGCGCGCCATCAATCTGATAAGCGTGCAGGACCCACTATAGACAAATCCGCGCCAGGGTATTCTATTGGCCTACCTTACGAGGTGGGTTGTCCAGCGTTTACTCGTGAGCTATGGCAAGTCCACTGGCCCAATTCCCACACGTTCAAGCCAGAGGTCTCGGAGAAATATGACGGCAAGACTCACCCGTTAGAGTTCTTGAGCATCTACACCATTGCGGTGCAGGCTGCCGGGGCTCGCGTTGACAAGATACTCGCCAACTACTTCCCGTTGGTGCTTAAGCCCAACATCAGGTCGTGGTTGATGCACTTGCCGGAAGGATCCATTTCCTCCTGGGCAGATCTGTGCCATGAGTTTGTTGGCGCCTTCATTGGAGGTCATCAAGCTCCTAGCCAGGAAAGGGATTTACATATCATCCCCCAGAAGGAGGGCGATACTTTGCGCAAGTACATCTAGAGGTTCAACCGCATACACCACAACATACTAGACGTTCATCATGCCGCTGTTATTAGCGCGTTCCATCAAAACATGCGCAACCGCATGATGCAGGAAGAGCTGGCAATGAACAAGGTCAGGGATGTTGCCGAGCTCTATGCTCTGGCGGATAAATGTGCTTGGGCTGAAGAAGGGAGGAGGCTCCCCGGCGAAGACGCTGGTGCAAGGGTCGACTCTGAGGATGAGGACACCGCTGCCCCGACAAAGAAGGGCCGGCGGCATAACAAGAAGCGCAAGGTCAAGGCCAAGTTTGTCGTCGAGGGATCTGGCAACCCCGGCACCGTCAAGAAGGCCAAGGACGATGACCCCGACAAGGATGTTGTCGGGTGCATCTCCTGTCAGGCTTTTGCGACTGTTGACAAGCCGGAAGGCTCCGTCAAGTAGTATTGCAAGATCCACCACACCAAGGGCCACGATCTCCAAGACCGTGAGCAAGTTGAGCAGCTTGCCGAGAAGCAAAAATTCGAATACGAGAGGCGAGACAAGGAGAAGGGACAGGATGGTGCGGAGGGATCTGGCAAGAAGCGCGGTGGTCGAGGAGGTCGCCGCGGCAAGGCCAAGCCATAGAAGGACCGGCCCACTCGCGGCCGCGATAAGCAAGAAGGGGATGATGATGACGTTGAAGAGGACGACGAGTCTAGCGAGCAAGAATTCCAGAGAGCTACAGACACCATGTGCATCGACGGAGGTGCCTCGTTGCATTCTTCCCACCGCCAACTTAAACAGTGGGCGCGTGAGGTTAATGCGACTGAGCCATCTGTCGGTCTCCGAAAGCCATTGAAATGGTCCAACATGCCTATCATTTTCAACGTTGAGGATCACCCTGATCACGTAACTCTGGTTGGGTGTTCGCCGTTGTTGGTCTCACCAACGATTCACAACCTCAAGGTGACAAAAATGTTAGTTGACGGTGGGGCCGGCTTGAACTTGATCTCGCCCGAGGTGATCAAGCAATTGCAAATTCCTGATGAAGATCTCGAGGAAACGGGCTTGTTTCAGGGGGTCAATCCGGGAAGGAGTTAGCCCGAGGGGAAGATCACGCTTCTGGTAACATTTGGCAGCGATCTGAACTTCAGGACGGAGAAGGTTGTTTTCGATGTCGCCAAGATTCCGTTGCCCTACAATGGGATCCTTGGCCATCCAGCTTTGGCCAAGTTCATGGCAGCATCACACTACGCCTACAATGTATTAAAGATGCCCGGGCTGATGGGCATCATCACTGCCAAGTCCGACAATAAGGATGCGCTTATCTACACCGATCAGCTCTACTGGGAGGCGGTTGCAGCATCTGCCACCAAGGCACTTGCTCCTGCCACTGAAACTTCTGGGAGGAAGAAGCCCGACAAGACCTCTAGCGCATGTTCCGGTAAGCGCACCTCCTCGGAGTGCCGCGCCCCCGTTGACAATGTGCCAGAGAGTTCCACCGGCAAGAGCAAGAAGTCCAAGGCAGCTCCACCAGAGACTAAGAAGGTGCCCGCCAAGGAGGATGGCACGGGAGGAACTTTCACCATAAGTTCCACCCTTGATGACAAATAGGAAAGCGCGCTCGTCGCCTTCTGCGGGTGAATGTCGATTTGTTTGCATGGAAACCATCTAATATCCCCGGTGTTCCCAGGAAGGTGATTGAGCACCACCTTGCCATCTGTCCACACGCGCGGCCCGTCAAGCAGAAGGTCAGCAAGCAGGCTTTGGAGTGGCAACAATTTATTGCCGAAGAAATCATGAAATTAGAAGCGGGTGGATTGATCAGAGGAGTACTTCATCCAACATGGTTGGCCAATCCAGTTGTAGTGCGCAAGGCGAATGGGAAATGGAGGCTATGCATTGAATTCACAGATGTTAATAAAGCTTGCCCCAAAGATCCTTTTCCCTTGCCGCGCATCGACCAGATTGTGGAATCCACTGCCGGCTGTGACTTGTTGTCTTTCCTTGACGCCTATTCAAGTTATCATCAGATTTTTATGGCCAAGGAAGACGAAGAGAAGACCGCATTTATCACCCCATGTGGTACGTATTACTTTTTTCGTATGCCTTTCGGGTTGAAAAGTGCTGGTTCTACATTTGCAAGAGCGGTCCAGATTGGTTTTGAGTCCCATCTTCATAGAAATGTGGAGGATTATATGGATGACATAGTGGTCAAAACCAAGGACAAGGCTATGCTCATATTATACCTAGAAGAAACATTTGCAAATCTACGCAAGATCAACTTGAAGCTCAACCCTGAGAAGTGTGTGTTTGGTGTCCCATCCGGCAAGCTTCTTGGGTTCTTTGTATCTCAACGTGGAATTGAAGCGAATCCTGACAAGATCAAAGCAATTGAGAAAATTAAAGCGCTAGGACGTGTCAAGGATGTGTGTCATCTCGCCGTGTGTGTTGCCGCTCTGAGTAGGTTCATTTCAAAATCTTCTGAGTGCGCCATGCCCTTTTTCAAAATTTTGAAGAAGGCGGGACTGATGAAATTGACTTCGAAAGTGAAGGCAGCGTTGCAGGATTTGAAGAAGTACCTCTCCTCTCTGCCAGTCCTAGTCGTGCCAAAACCACAAGAGCCGTTGCTGCTATATCTAGCGGCAACAAATCAAGTGGTGAGTGCTGCACTAGTGGTTGAAAGAGAAGTTGATGAAGAAGCAACGGCAGCGGCAGGACCGCTAAGCGACAAGCAAGAATATCCCCCGACAGAGTTTGGTGCCGACAAAGCAGGATCTGCGCAGTCGAATGAGACAATCCAGAAGAAGAAGGTGGTGCAGTGCCCAGTCTATTTTGTCAGCTCCCTTTTGCAGGGGGCTAGGTCAAGATATTCTAGCGTGCAGAAGTTGCTCTCCTCCCTCCTTATGGCCTCGAGGAAGCTGTGCATTACTTCTAGGCACATGAGATCACCGTTGTCAATCGCTTCCCGTTATAGCGGATTTTACGAAACCCTGATGCTACCGACAGGATTGTGGAGTGGGCTTTGGAACTATCAAGCTTTGGTCTCAAGTTTTAAAGCACTTCGACCATCCAGAGCATAGCCTTGGCGGAGTTCATTGCGGAGTGGACCCCAATGCCAGATGAAGAAGTTCTAGAGTCAAATCTCCCTGGCAAGGAAATGAACCAAGAGTGGATCATGTATTTTGATGGGGCTTTCTTGCTGCAAGGTGCTGGTGCAGGAGTGCTTCTTGTCACACTCATCGGAGAGCACCTCAAATATGTGATTCAGATGCACTTTCTCCGGGAGAGGTTGACGAGCAATACTATAGAATACGAAGGGCTGCTTGCCGGTCTTAGGATCACAGTTAACCTTGGGATTAAGAAACTTATTGTCATGGGTGATTCTCAGCTATTTGTCAGGCAGGTGAACAAGGATTATCAGAGTCCATTAATGGAAGCTGATGTCGACAAAGTGAGGAAGTTAGAAGAACATTTTGACGGTCTGCAAATGGAACATGTTCCGTGTGTAGAGAACAAAGTTGTTGATGGCCTGTCAAAGTGTGCTGCCCTTAAGTTTCCTGTGGAACCAGGAAATTTTGTGCTCCGACTGACTCAACCATCCGTGACACCATCAATTGGACAAGAAAAAACAAGAAAGTTGAGTTCCGGCAAGTATTTCTGGCAGAGCTCCCAGAAGCCGCAGACGAGAAGTTGTTGGGGACAACGCCAGGCTTGCTCGTGAGCGTCGCGCTCCGACAGAGCCTTAGACTCTTGCCGTGGAAGCACACACTCCCGCCAGGCTTGCCAGGGGGCAACAAGCTCCGGCTGGACCTCGAGCCCTTGCCATTGAGACGAATGCTTCCCCAACAAAGGATATGCCTTTAGTCCTTGTTGTCGAGCCCCGGGCTACAACATGGGCACAACACATCGTCCATTTCCTTCAAACAGGAGAAATCCCTGAGGAACAAGAAGAAGCTGAGAAAGTAGCCCAACAATCTAATATATACCAGTTCATGGACAACGTCCTGTACAAAAAGAGGCCGAATGGTGTGAAACTCAAGTGCATTTCTCGGGAAGATGGACTGGAGCTGTTGTTAGAGATTCATGGAGGCATATGTGGCTCCCACATAGGATCGAGAGCGCTTGCCAGTAAGGAATTCTGGCAAGGTTTCTTTTGGCACACTGCCCTCCAGGATGCAACTGTGCTAGTAACCAAGTGTGAAGCATGCCAGTTTCATTCGAAGAAAATGCATCAACCAGCTCAAGCTCTTCAAACAATCCCTCTCTCCTGTCCATTTTTGGTCTGGGGGCTCGACATCTTGGGCCCCTTTCCCCGCGATGCCGGGGGCTTTGATTACTTGTACATTGCTCGACAAGTTCACAAAGTGTCCAGAAGTGGAAGCAGTGAGAAAGATGACAACACAGTCAACCGTCAAGTTCTTCAAGGACTAGTCTGCCGCTTTGGTGTTCTTAACAGGATCATCACTGACAACGACACACAGTTCACGAGCCGCACCTTCATGCAGTATGTCCAAGACCTTGGCAGCAAAATCTGTTTTGCTTCTGTTGCCCACCCAAGGAGCAACGACCAGGCGGAAAGGGCTAATGCTGAAGTGATGCAAGGCCTCAAGACAAGAACTTTCGACAAGCTATGCAAGTGCGGAAGGCGCTGGATTGATAAGTTGCTGGTGGTTCTTTGGTCGATTAGAATGACTCCAAATCGAGCTACCAGCCATACACCTTTCTCCCTAGTATATGGGGCGGAAGTAGTTCTCCCCACGGAACTCACATACGGGTCACCTCGAGTGCTCGCATATGACGAGCTTGAGCAAGAGTAGTTGTGGCAAAATGACGCGACGCTCCTTGAGGAAGATCGTCTTCAGGCTGCTGTGCAAGCTGCGCGCTACCAGCAAGCTTTGCGCCGCTACCATAGCCACAAGGTTCATGCCCGAAGTGTTGAGGAAGGCGACCTTGTTCTTCGGCGTGTTCAGTCCGCCAAGAATTCAAACAAGTTAACGCCAAAGTGGGAAGGCCCTTATCGAGTAGTACGAGTCACCAGGTCTGGTGCAGTCCGCCTGGAGACCTAAAATGGCATCCTAGTGAGCAACTCCTGGAATATCAAACATCTTCATAAGTTCTACCCAGAAAGCGTGGTTGCCGGGCCTCCCGGCAACCACCTTTTGTATGAAGTCTTGCCGCTGAAGCATGTAATCCTTTGTACAAAGCCAGGCGCAGACCCTGTGCATAGTTGAATAAAGCTAAGTGTTCTACAAATCTTGTTGATTCTCATGTTTACTTATATGCATGCTTATCTGAGATATTGTATTGCGCTTACTCTCGGGAAGAGTTAATGGATCGCCAAGGTTCCATATCCCTATTTTCTTTTCTTTATTTTTCTCAAAAGGACAGAAGGTTACCTCGCGTGCAGCTTTGCTGGGGGGGGGGGACAGTGGTATGGATACCAATGGGCGACGTTCAAGGAAAACATCTTGCCGGAAGTAGCACGACAATGAAAAGCTAAGTTGCAAAACCCTAAGTGAACTCTTATTGTGAACTTATTTTCCTTGGACGATTTCGACTCTTGTATGGAAAACCTGCACGCGAAGGAACCTTGTTGCGATTGGTTGCGCCCTTATTCTGTTTCGAGTCTGCTCAACAGTCTAGGTGGCTGCACTGAAAACACCAGGGTCTGTTGCCGGAAGCAGCCCCGCCAGTAGGCGGCTAAAGTCCCGCACCTAGCGCTCACGGCAGGGGTGTGCGCGCCGGCAAGTCTCCAATCAAGCATAGGGTGAATGCATATAGAAAGAAATTAAACAAGGAGAATAACATACCATTTGTTCAAAGCATAGCAAGCTATATTACATCAGTCTTGCCACGATTCTAACATAAGACAAACTGTTCTTGGCATGGATGGCGGCGAGAAGTAAGGCAGCTAATCCCGGCGATCGCCTTCAACCCGCGTGACTTGGCTTACCCTGTCGATGATGGGCGTGACAAGTTCCTCAAGCGCCTTGACCTCTCCATCCTTCGGCAAGCGGTCGAGGACGTTGGAGAGGTTGATGCCGAGGTTATTGCGTGCCACTTTGACGAGCACCTTGCGGAGGACGGCCTGGCATCGTTTGCATGATTCGCTGGCCAGACAGGATGTTCGGTCGGAGTGAAGCTGCTCCAGGGCTTCAAGCATGCGGTAGAAGAACATGGTCAGCTTGGTGCTCGTGGACATTCTATCATCAGAAGAGTACCTAAAACCTTCTAGGCCCATGGTGGACAGTTGTGCAGCAAGCTTCTCCGCGACGTCGATGAGCTTCTCAGTCCAGACTTGTACTCCATGTACATAGTCGTTGTTGACGGTAGAGGCACTCTTGACCAGCTCCTTCTCATCTCGGTGATCCTTGACCAGAGCCTTCTCGTGGGTCCAGGCGGTCTCAATAGTCTCGGTCAACATGAGCAACTTTTTTTCCAAATCATCGATGGATTCACTGGCTGAAGAGAGCTGTTTGGTCTTGTCAGATATGACGAGCTGCATCTCCATCAGGCTATGGAGGGCTTTTTCCCTGTCCGACTCGAATGACGAGATCCTTCTTGCCATGATCCCCAAGATCTGCTTCCAGCTCCTTCACCCTCTCCTCCAACAAGTTCTTGGTGGCCTCTGCAGTTTCGGCAGCATCGATGGCCCCCTTCAGCTTGCCGATGCGATCCGCAGTTAGAGCCTCAAGCGTCTCTTTGTGTTTCTGCTCCAGCTCCCGGGTCCGCCGAGCGACAAGCTCTTTGATATCCATTTACTTGCCGCAAAGCTTGTCAGCAAGCGCCTTCTAGCAAGCAACAAGGTCCTCCTGATGGGCATCAAGCCCGATACGGCACTCCGTCAAGCGAGTGTCCTCTGGAGCAGCCCGTTGCTTGGCCTCCTCCTGTGCCTGCTCAACATCAGACTGCTGCAAGAAGAGTTTGCTCTAGCCTTGGCTTAGTTTCTCTTGACCAAACTTCAGCTCGCGGGAAGCCTGGGCAAACCAGGCTTGTGTTTCTTGGACGCGCTCCTGAAAGTTGGTCTTAGTCGCTTCCATAAATGCTGCCCTGGAATCTAGTTTCTCCTTTCGGGGTGCGGTGAAGCGCTTGAAGCTTTCGAAAGCTGTCACCCATGGTTTGGAGTTGCTCTTCTGGGGTTTTTCTATTGCTGGCAGTTGGTTCATCAACAGTCTCGAGCCCAGCAGCAGTAATGATCCCCCCGTCAAAAACTTCTCCTTCAGATGACACCCCAGTGCTTGCCATGCCGAGGATGCTGACGAACAAATTGTTGCCAACCTTAAGGTACTTGCTCGACGAAGGGGCTTCGGATGTGGGCGGCTGTTCCTAGACGGCCGCCTCCCCGACAACTGGGGATTCCGTGGCCGGCATAGTGCCTGGCACTCCTGCGGCAGGAATGCCGTCAGTACGGCCGCTGGCCTCCTCACGGGCCTTCTCGGCAGACTCCTTGGCGGCCTCCTCCCGCGCAACCTTAGCGGCATTGGCGACACCATTCTCGGCAGCTTCAGCGGCTTCGATGGCGGCACTCTTGATGGCCTCCTCAGCAGCGATCTTGTCAGCCTCGGTGGCAGCATACCTGGCGGTCTCCTCGATGACAACGTCAACATCCATGCTCTCCATCTAGGGGATGTCTAAAGGGCAAGAAAACAAACCAAACAAGGCTGAGGTGAAAGTTCAAGAAGACAAAAAGAAAAACACAATAATGAGTACCAACACCAACATCGGTTACCAGTGAAGACCTGCCAGTGCCCATGCTTGCCAGCTCTCCCTCGTCGCGATAAAGTGCACTAGAGGAAGTCCTTGTCGGGGATCCATCTCTGGGCGGCGTAGACGATGGAGGCAGCATATCAGGGACGGCCTATGATGGTTCTCCTTGTCTGTGCTCTCCTCCTGTACGTCCCGTGATGTCAGCAACAAAGATGCACACCCCGGCACTTGCTAGTGGGAAGTGAGTAATGGGCTCATGCTGGGGCTACGCCGGGAGCTGAGTCAAGGACTGCATCACGGGCTGGCCTCCGGGTTGACGATGATCGTATCTGGCGCACCTGAGGTGCTTGCTGGCAGCTCCTCACCTGTCGAGGTCTTCGCTCTCTTTGCTACCCTTTTCATCAGTGTTTCCGCATCCCTGTGGAAACAAGCCAAAGCAAAGCAAATAAGTCGAGTAAAACCAAAAATTCGGAAGGCAAAAGATACAACAGGATCCTTACTCCTCATCTTCTTCTCCCAAGCTAATGGCAGAGAGGTCAAAGGCGACTTCCGCCATGGTGCCCGTGGAGGGAGGTGGAGGGGTGCTCCTGGGTCGTTTAGCCGCGGCAATCACAGGTTGCCGATGAGCTTCCCGCCGCTGCGTGACCTCGTCAGCCGCTCCCTTGCTGGGGGCTACGCTACTCGAAGAAGTTTGGTGAACCGGAATCCTAGAAGCCGTGCCCCGGAGGACGCGCCTCCTCCTTGGCTCAAGAGTTGGGGCCTCCTCGAGCAGCTCCTCCGCAGTAGGCCAGCCCTGCCCGGCGAGATTCTTGTCCGACAACGTTTCCGCTCCGCTGGTTCCCTCTCCCAAGAAGCCAGCGCTGCCGGCCTCCGCGGGAAGATTGGCTTCCTCCGCCCTAATGGCGATGTATGCCATTTCTTCCTCAGTGATGAGGCCCTCTTCCTTGCAAATTTCCCTTTCTGTCAAGTTTTCAAAGAATTGTTGCGCCTGCTCTACAGATGGCTCAATCCAGGACACGTCAAGGATGTGAGCGTCAAACACCGGCATCATGGCGATGATTGAACCTAGAGCAGAGTTGTTGCATAGGGGGATTATGCCTGCAGGTGGCTCACATACCACAACACTCCTGAACAGTTTTTGGCAGAGAGCTGCGTGCTGCATAACTATCAGATTGTGGTTAAGCCCGTGGTGCACCCTCATGATGTTTCCTGCGTTCTGAATTTCCCAAGTTGGCCTCCCCTTATTCTGCAGAGGGGCGATGCACGAGCGAAGGAAATCGGCGCCTATCATCTCTATTGTGAGACCGGCAGCCCTAAGACGGTGAATCCTAGTGGGCGCAACTATGAGCTTCCCATCCTCAGGGTCGAGGGCACTCCAGTCATTGCCACGCATCACTATGGTTTGCCGCGGCAAGTAGTAAGGCTGAAGGTTCTCCTCCCGAATCCAGCACCACCTACCTCGCCACTCATCCCACCTCTCGCGGTAGGCCCCGTCTGGGTAAACCTCCTTGGCTCCTGGTCATGGAATCCAAGCAATAGAACCAGAAAGGGCTTCGCCTTGTTGGATGCGGGGAATGAAGTAATGGCGGAAAAGGGCGGTGCTAGGGATTACTCCGGCAAAGTTTTCACAAAGGTGAACAAAAACTGACATGCACGTCACGACATTCGGCGTACAATCTAAGAGCTTGAAGCTATAGGTGAGCATGATGTCGTTGAAGAAATCCGAGAAAGGGGGGCAGAGCCCGCAGTAAAAATAGTCGGCAAAGAAGTGATATTTATCTGGGGTGCCCTCGGAAGAACCTAGACTCATGTGGGTGGCAGGATGCGCTGTCGTCTTCGTCGCCCACATGTCCCGATATCGCTCCTTTAGAGTGTTTGCGTCAAGCACCGGCGAAAAGACGACGTGCTCCTTCCGCATCCTCACCAGCTTGCTCTCCGAAACAACAGTTTCCACATCCTTGCCCTTGCTGGCCTTGGGCGGCATGGTGGCTATGGAGGCGGAGGCTGAGGACGAAGAGCGCGTGGAGGCGTGGATGAATGGGAGGAGCTTTGTTTCGGGCTCAAGGAGGAAGACGATGGCAGTTCCCAGATTGGAAAAGACAAGAGGTAAATGAGTAGCGCCTCTATGGTTTCCTTTTTATGGGGTAGGCACGGGGCAGCCTCTTTACTAGAATAATATAGAAACGCTTCGTGGACGTACTGCTATAACGGCCGTGCCACGCACGTCCCTCACGTCCTGCATTCAATGGACATCGTGGGGGGCAGTAGATGGAATGATTACAATAGTTAATCCCTGCCACGCGTGCCCATGCACTGTTTGGGCCTATCCCAACAATGCCTCACACCGTGTATGGCCCAGGCCCGGGAGCTCCTGTTGGTGTACTAAAGTATGGGCTTTTTAGTACCCCGTACTTGTGCATGGATAGTCGTAGCCATACCAGTGGCAAGGCCTGCTAGGGAGCGACTAAGAACCAAATACAACAACATCGAGAAGTCATTCAAGTTGACAGACCGAAGACCGAAGGCTGGGACCCCGGCAAGATCTTGCCGGGATGGCCTACAAAGCCCCGACAAGGAATGCACCCGGCAAGGCCCTGCCGTCCTGCCAACACAAAGGCGAAGCCCCGACAAGCCCCCGCCAGTGCAGAGGCTAGGTGTCGCCTTGCTTGGGCACATGTCGAGACGCCGGCGATGGAGAGGCTAAGCGGTGCCGATGGGACGGGCTCCTATCCCGTCTCACAGACGGTCAGGGACGCGTGATGGAGCATTAAATGCATTTGTCTCGCACCGTCAATGTTAGGTATGATAACACTATAGCACTATACACCCCGTGTATGTACTGTACGCCACTATTGGTGACCCCTTCGAGAGTACAAAAGGAGGCCCAAGGCATTACGGTAGAGGACTTTTCAACCTTTTCGGACTCCTAGGCTCTTGGAGCTCCCCTAGCCCATTCTGCATGAGTAGCAGCTGTGTACTGTAGCGCTCCCAAAACCTAGGCTAGAATCCATCCAATACAACCAAGCAGGACTAGGGTTTTACGCATCTTTGCGACCCGAACCTGGGTAAATTCCGTGTGCTGGCCATTCGATCTGCTCTTTGTGCGAGCCTTCTTCCCTGCCGAACCATAAAGGGATCTCTCCGATACCATAGGTGTCGTTCCCCCGACATTTGGTAATAATGCGTATAGAGGTAATTTCAACTCTAGGACATTTCCTAGTAATTTCTCTAATAATTATGGTAATTCCTACAACAATTCTTATGGAAATTATAATAAGATGCCCTCTGATCTTGAGAATATTGTTAAATAATTTATTGGTTCACAAAAGATTTTCAATGCTACGATTGAAGAAAGAGTGCTCAAGATTGATGATTTGGCTAGGAGCGTTGATAGAATTTTGCTTGACATTGATTCTTTGAAAGATAGATGTACTCCACCCAAGCATGATATTAATAAGTCTTTAAAATCTATGAGAATTTCTATTGATGAAAGTAAGGAAAGAACCGCTAGAATTCGTGCTAAGCGTGAATGGCTTGAAAAAGTGTGTTCCCATGATAATAATGATGAAGATCTTAAAGTGATTGATGTGACTCCTATTGAATATTTGTTTTCCAATAAAAATCTTTATAAGTATGGGACTGGAGATAAGTCAACTTTAGTAAAAGAGCGTCCCAATGATTCAGAGTCTATAGATCTCTATGCTAAGATTGATAAAAGTGGGGTGGAAGAGGTCAGAACTTTAAATAGCAATCAACCCACTATTTTGGATTTCAAGGAATTTAATTATGATAGCTGATCTTTGATTTATTGTATTTTCTTGTTACAACCCATGATGAATTCTCCGCATGCTTATAGTCAAAATAAGGCTTTTACTAAACATATCGTTGATGCTATGATGAAATCTTTTGAAGACAAACTTGAGTTAGAAGTTTCTATCCCTAGGAAGCTTCATTATGAGTGGGAACCTACTATTAATATTAATATTAAAGATTATGAGTGCCATGATTTGTGTGATTTGGGTGCTAGTGTTTCCACGATTCCGAAAACTTTATGTGATGTGCTAGGATTCCATGATCTTGATGATTGCTCTTTAAATTTGCATCTTGCAGATTCAACTATTAAGAAACCTATGGGAAGGATTAATGATGTTCTTATTGTAGAAAATAGGAATTATGTTCCCGTAGATTTTATTGTTCTTGATATAGATTGCAATCCTACATGTCCTATTATTCTTGGTAGACCATTCCTTAGAACGATTGGTACAATTATTGACATGAAAGAAGGAAACATTAGACTTCAATTTCCATTAAGGAAAGGCATGTAACACTTTCCTAGAAAGAAAATAAGATTGATTTATGAATCTATTATGAGATCTACTTTTGGATTGCGTACCAAAGATGACAATACCTAGATCTATTGCGTTTTGCCTCGCTAGGGGCGTTAAACAATAGCGCTTGTTGGCAGGCAACCCAATTTTATTTTTGTGTTCTGTTTTTTTGCTTATGTTTTTGAGTGTTTACCACATTATTAATTCTGTACTAATTGTGTTTTGGTGTTTTTATTAGTGTTTGAGCCAAGTAAAACCTTTGGGGTGATCTATGGTGGTTGTTGATTTCATCTTGCTGAAAAACAAAAACTATTGCGCTCAGTCCAGGAATTTTCTTTATTTTTCAGAGTGCCGAATGAGTCTGAAATGTTTACAAAATATTGATATATAAATTTCCCAAGTTGTCCTAATGTTTCAGAATGTTTTGAGTTACAGAAGTATACGAAGTTTTCAGATTTCTATAGACTGTTCTGTTTTTAACAGATTCTCTTTTCTTTGAGTTGTTTACCTATCTTGATGAATCTATCGGTTCTATCATGGTGTATGAACCATGGAGAAGTTATAATACATTAGGTATTACACAAATATAAATAAATAATGAGTTCACAACAGTACCTAAAGTGGTGATTTATTTTTCTTATACTAACGGATCTCACCAGTTTTTTGTTAAGTTTTGTGTGGTGAAGTTTTCATGTTTTGGGTAAAGATTTGATGGACTATGGAATAAGGAGTGGCAAGAGCCTAAGCTTGGGTATTCCGAAGGCACCTCAAGTCATATTCAAGGATGACAAAGAGCCTAATCTTGGGGATGCCCCGGAAGGCATCCCCTCTTTCGTCTTCAATCCATCGGTAAATTTACTTGAGGCTATATTTTTATTCACCACATGATATGTATTTTGCTTGGAGCGTCTTTTATGATATGAGTCTTTGATTTTTAGTTTGACACAATCATCCTTGCTGCACACATGTTTTGAGAGAGACACGCTGAATCATGAATTTATTAGAATACTCTATATGCTTCAATTATATCTTTTGAGATAGGCAATTTTGCTCTATGTGCTTCACTTATATTTTGTTTGAGCACGGTAGTATTTGAATTTTATAGAAATAATTGAACTCTCTTACCTCACTTATATTATTTTGAGAGTCATTAAACAGCATGGTAATTGGTCCAGGTTATGAATTTAGTCCTAATATGATAGGCATCCAAAAGGGATATAATAAAAACTTCCATATTAAGTGCATTGAGTATTTTTGAGAAGTTTGATTCCTTGCATAAAGTTTTGAGATATAAAGATGGTAATGTTAAGAGTAATGTTAGGAAGTAATTGTGATTTGGTAAAAATACTTGTGTAGGTTTGTGATTCCCGTAGCATGCACGTATGGTGAACCGTTATGTAAGGAAGTCGGAGCATGATTTGTTTATAGATTGTCGACCTTTGTGTGAGGGTCGGGAGCGCGCGATGGTTAACTCCTACCAACCTATCCCCTAGGAGCATGAGTATAATAATTTTATTCGATGACAAATAGACTTTTTCAATAAGTATGTGAGTTCTTTATGAGTAATGTTGAGTCCATGGATTATACGCACTCTCACCCTTCCACCTTTGCTAGCCTCTCTAGTATCGCACAACTTTCGCCGGTACAACAAATCCACTTTCCTCAAAAAAGCCACCATATTCCTTTCCTCAAAATAGCCACCATATACCTTTCCTTAAAACAACCACCATACCTACCTAATATGGTATTTCCATAGCCATTCCGAGATATATTGCCATGCAACTTCCACCGTTTCCTTTTATCATGACATGCACCACCACTTTATATTGCATATAGAGTCATATTTTGTTCTACATTTTCAGTTGTAAATTTTCTTTTGAGTCGTAAGTAAATAAAAGTGTGACGATTATCATTATTAGAGCATGTCCCGTGTGAGGAAAGGATGATGGAAGCTATGATTCCCTTACAAGTGGGGATGGGATTTTGGACTTTATGAAAATTAAAAGAGGCCAGCGAAGCCCAAATAAAAAATGATGAATAAAAGAGGCCTTAGATGCCCACCAAAACAAACATGAGAGAAAAGAGAGAAGGGACATTGCTGCTATCTTTTTCCACACTTGTGTTTCAAAGTAGCACCATGATCTTCATTGTAGAGAGTCTCCTATTTTGTCACTTTCATATAACTAGTGGAATTTATGCTTGATGCACGTCCACTTAGTTTCCTTTTGAGCTTTCATACACTTATAGCTCTAGTGCTTCCGTTGCATGGCAATCCCTACTCACTCTCATTGATATCTATTGATGGGCAACTCCATAGCCCGTTGATACGCCTAGTTGATGTGAGACTATCTTCTCCTTTTCCTTGACAACCTCCACCATATTTTATTCCACTTATAGTGCTATATACATGGCTCATGCTCATTTATTGTGTTAGAGTTGAAAAGATTTGAGACATAATAAGTGTGAAACAATTGCTTGACTTGTCATCGGGGTTGTGCATGATATAAATAATTTGTGTGGGGAAGATGGAGCATAGCCATACCATATGATACTGTAGGGATAACTTTCTTTTGCCATTATATTTTGAAGAGATACAATTGCTTTGCTAGTATGCTTGAAATGCTATTGTTTTTATATCAACATTGAGCTTTTGTTTTGAGTCTTAAGGATCTGAATATTCATGCCACAATAGAGAATATTACATGGATAAATATGTTAGGTAGCACTCCACATCAAAAATTCTGTTTTTATCATTTACCTACTCGAGGACGAGCAGGAATTAAGCTTGGGGATGCTGATACGTCTCCAACGTATCTATAATTTTTTATGATGGCATGCTATTATACTATCTGTTTTGGATGTTTTATATGCATTAATATGCTATTTTATATTATTTTTGGGACTAACCTATTAATCTAGAGCCTAGTGCCAGTTTTTGTTTTTTCCTTGTTTTTTGAGTTTTGCGGATATGGAATATTAAACGGAGCCCAAAGGGAATAAAATCTTCAGAATGGTTTTTTCTAGAAAAAAAGAGATCTACCAGACTTGGAGTGCACGCCAAGGCACCTGCCAGGAGGTCACAAGCCCTCGAGGCGCGGCAACCCCCTGGCCGCGCCTAGCAGGCTTGCCGTCTCCTGGCAGGTCTCCTAACCCTATTCTTCGTACTATAAATACCCAAATATTCCCACAACACCAAAAATATCCACGCAAATACTTTTCCGTCGACAGAAGCCTCCGTTCTCAAGAGATCCAATCTTGGAGCCTTTTCCGGCAATCTGTCGGAGGGGGATCCGATCACGAAGGGCATCTACATCAACTCCATTGCCCCTCCGATGATGCGTGAGTAGTCCACCATAGACCTATGGGTCCATATCTAGTAGCTAGATGGCTTCTTCTCTCTCTTTGGTCTTCAATACCATGTTCTTCATGATCTTCACGGGGATCTATCCCATGTAATACTCTTTTGCAGTGTGTTTGTCAAGATCTGATGAATTGTGGGTATATGTTCAGATTATCCATGAATCTTATTTGAATCTTCTCTGAATTCTTATATACATGATTTCATATCCTTTCAAGTCTCTTCGAGTTATTGGTTTGGTTTGGCCAACTAGATTGGTAATTCTTGCAATAGGAGAAGTGCTTAGTTTTGGGTTCAATCTTGCGGTGTCCTCACCCAGTGACAAAGTTGGGGTAGCGAGGCACATATTGTATTGTTGCCATCAAGGGTAAAAAGATGGGGTTTTCATCATATTTCTTGATTTTATCCCTCTACATCATGTCTTCTTACCTAATGCGTTACTCTGTTCTTCATGAACTTAATACTCTAGATGCACGCAGGAGTCAGTCGATGTGTGGATTAATAGTAGTAGATGCAGAATCGTTTCGGTCTACTTGACATAGACGTGATGCCTATATGCATGATCATTGCCTTGGATATCTACATGATTATTTGCTTTTCTATCAATTGCTTGACAGTAATTTGTTTACCCACCATGATATTTTCCTTCAAGAGAGAAGCCTCTAGTAAAATCTATGGCCCCAGTGTCTACTTTCCTTAATGTATTTTCAGATCTATAAACCAAGAGTTTGATTGTTTGTCTAGGTGCATCCATTGGTGACTTGCTTGTTCCTCCTACTGGATTGATACCTTGGTTCTCATCAACTGAGGGAAATACTTATCTACTTTGCTGCAGCACCTTTCCTCTTCAAGGGAAAATCAACGCATGCTCAAGAGGTAGCACGCACCCTGCGGGTCTATGAAGCGTTGCTTCTCGCCTGCTCCAGCGTCATGGTGCCACCTGACACACACTTGCCAGCCGGATGGCACTTGAGCCTATCCCCATCGTAGGCACGTCGGCCATGTCGCATGCAATAAACGTGTTTTGGAAAAGCATGCCGCCGAAGGAGCGCTCCAACCCTCCCTACACGCCTAGTAGTATCTGGTGGCCGAAGATCTTGGCCTAGGTGAATGATACGTCTCCATCGTATATATAATTATGGAATGCTTCATGACATTATTTTATAACTTTTATATACTTCTGGCAATAATTTATATTGATCCAATGCCTGGTGTCAGTTCTTGTTTGTTGCATGTTTTTTATTTCATAGAAAATTCATACCAAACAAAGTCTAAACACGATAAACTTTTATGGAGATTTACTTTGGTGTGTGATTTTTGGGAAAAATAACCAATGCCGGACGAGGTCTGAGGGGCCCACGAGCTCGTTAGGCGTGCCCCGATGGGTAGGGCATGTCGGGCAAGGTCGTGGCCATATCGAAGGTCTGTTGGGTGTGCCCTTCAGTCAAAAGGAAGATAATATCTGGATAAATATCCCCTCAACATTTCATCCCAATTGGAGTTACAGATCTCTAGTAATTTAAGAAACGATGAAACACCAGAAAATAGGAGCGCGAAACAAAAGAAAATAAAGAGAGATCCAATCTCGGAGGGGTCCTGCCCTCCAGGAGCCATGGAGGCCATGGACCAGAGGGGAAACCCTCCTCCCATCTAGGGGGAGGCCAAGGAATAAGAAGATGGAGGATGGCTCTCTCTTCCCCTCTCTCCCGGTGGCACATGAGTGCCATCGGGGGAATCATCATGGTGGATATCCACACCAACAACTCCATCTTCTTCCTCAACATCACCATCAGCTTCCCTCATCTAATTACAGCGGTCTCCCTCCCGCAACCCGTTGTACCCATTACTTGAACATGATGTTTTATGCTTCATATTATTATCCGATGATGTGTTGCCATCTTATGATGTTTGAGTAAATTTCTTTTGTCCTATGGGTTGATTGATGATCTTGATTGGTTTCAGTTGCATGTTTAATTACGGTGTGTCTTATGGTGCCTTCCATGCTTCACACACATGGGGGATTCCCATTGTAGGTTGTTGCTATACGTTCATGGTTCTCTTATAGTGGGTAGAGAGAGTGACAAAACCTTATACCTAAGTAACGGGGCTGTTGAGTATGTGAGTAAAGGGGACTTGTTATTTAATGACATGGTTGGGTTTTGTCTTAATGATCTTTAGTAGTTGCGGATGCTTGCTAGAGTTCTAATCATAAGTTCATATGATCCAAGTACGGAAAGTATGTTAGCTCATGCCTCTCCCTCATATAAAATTGTAAAAATGATTACGGATCTAGTTATCAATTTCCTAGGACAATCTCACAAATACTACCACCACTTTTCCACAATCGCTAAACTAACCTAATTTTAATTTGATTAGAACAAGACCTAACTTTTATTTCCAAGTTCTTTATTATCTTGCAAAACTATCTTATTACACCTAGAAAGTACTTCTAGTTTTATTTCTGCAAAGTAGTTTACTCCCTGTACTAGGTAAAGTGAACATTGTTGCACGCAGAGTTGTATCGGTGGTCGATAGAACTTGAGATAATATTAATTCTACCTTTAGATCCTTGTTGGGTTCGACACTCTTACTTATCGAAAAAGGGTATAACCGATCCCCTATACTTGTGGGTTATCAGAGAACGCCGCCCACGTCTAAAACTACGGAGGCCGGTGGCCGGCATTGCGCAACAATATCGACAAGAGGTACACCTTCTGGAAAGGGTGTGCCTTCCCCGATGTCATGGCCATGTGCCACACACAGCTCATCCCGGGCAAGAATGCATGGGTTTCGTCGCTTCCCCCCACGCATTGATCCATGGCGCCCACGTCCGCGGAAGGGGGCGGCGGTGCCAGCAACAACAGGGGCCTCCGCATCGCTAAACCGGAGCTAGGGACGTCGAGTATGAGCTCTTCAGTCTACAGTGCCGACCTGCGCATCCCAAAACCCGAGCTAGGGATGAGTTTGCGTGGCGCCGCAATGCCCGTTGCTAGTGCCCAAGCTCGAGTCGGGCATGAGCTCATGCGACGCCACTCACGTCCCTTGGCAGTCCCAAAGCCAGATCCTGGGATGAGCTCGTGCGCCCCCCTACTCATGCCCAAGCCTAAGCCTAGGATGGGCTCTACGGCCCCCCTGCTAAATTCGGATCTGCTGCTGCTGGTGGAGTACAGGGGCGGTGGTCAACAAGCCCGACGACCCTACAAACAGCCCATGGCTCCTCGTGGCGTTGCGTGAGTCAATGAAGGGCCACAACGCCACCCCAATGACCCCACTGACACATCGTCGCCTCTGTGACCACCGACCTCATGAGCGAGGACGACACGACAATCGTAGGAGGAGGAGGATACGTCCATTTTACATCATGCTTTTATATTGATATTTATTGCATTATGGGTTGTTATTACACGTTATGGTACAAAACTTATGCCTTTTATCTCCTATTTTACAAGGTTTACATGAAGAGGGAGAATGCCAGCAGCTGGAATTCTAGACAGGAAAAGGAGAAAATATGAGAGACCTATTCTGTACAACTCCAAAAGTCCTGAAAAGTTACAGAGAATTATTTTGGAATATATAAAAAATATTGGGCGAAACAAATACTAGAGGAGACTCACCAGGAGGTCACAAGCCTGCCAAGCGCGGCCTACCCCTTTAGTCGCGCCTAGCTGGCTTGTGGGCCCCTTGGCAGGTCTTCGGTGCCCATCTTCAGCTATATGAAGGGTTTTGACCTACAAAAAAAACTGAAGAGAGCTTTTGGGACGAAGTGCCTTCATCTCGAGGCAGAACTTGGGCAAAAGCAATCTAGAGCTCAGGCGGAGCTGTTCTGCTGGGGAAACTTCCCTCCCAGAGGGGAAATCGAAGCCATCGTCATCACTAATGATCCTCTCGTCGAGAGGGGGTCAATCTCCATCAACATCTTCACCAGCACCATCTCCTCTCCAAACCCTAGTTCATCTCTTATATCCAATCTTTGTCTCAAACCTCAGATTGGTACCTGTGGGTTGCTAGTAGTGTTGATTATTCCTTGTACTTGATGCTAGTTGGTTTACTTGGTGGAAGATTATATGTTCATATCCTTTATGATAATTAATACTCCTCTTATTATGAACATGAACATGTTTTGTGAGTAGTTACGTTTGTTCCTGAGTACATGGGATAAGTCTTGTTATAAGTAATCATGTGAATTTGCTATTCGTTCGATATTTTGTTGAGATGTATGTTATCTCTCCTCTATTGGTGTTATGTGAACATCGACTACATAACACTTCACCATTATTTGGGCCTAGGGGGAGGCATTGGGAATTAATAAGTAGATGATGAGTTGCTACAGTGACAGAATATTGAACCCTAGTTTATGTGTTGCTTCGTAAGGGGCTGATTTGGATCCATATGTTTCATGCTATGGTCAGATTTATCTTAATTCCTCTTTCTTAGTTGCGGATGCTTGCGAGAGAGGTTAATAATAAGTGGGAGGTTGTCCAAGTAAGGGCAGCACCCAAGCATTAGTCCACCCACATAGCAAATTATCAAAGTAATGAACGCGAATCAAATGAGCATGATGAAAACTAGCTTGATAGAAATTCTCATGTGCCCTCGGGAGTGCTTCACTTTATATAAGAGTTTGTCCAGGCATGTCCTTTGCTACAAAAAGTATTGGGCTACCTTGCTTCACTTTTTCTACACTTGTTACTTGTTACCCGTTACAAATTACCTTATCACAAGACTATTTGTTACCGATAATTCCAGTGCTTGCAGAGAATACCTTACTCGAAACCGCTTGTCATTTCCTTCGACTCCTCGTTCGGTTCGACACTCTTACTTATCGAAAGGACTATGATAGATCCTCTATACTTGTGGGTCATCAAAACTCTTTCCTGGCGCCATTTCCGGGGAATGAAGCGCCTTTGGTAAGTGGAATCTGGTAAGGAAAAGAAAATTATAGTGTGCTGAAATTTACTGTCACTTGTTACTATGGAAAGTAATACTTTGAGGGACTTGTTCGGGGTATCTTAACCTCGTTCGGAAGCACAAAAAGTTTCTCCTCAACCTACTGAACCTACTGAAAATATTTATTATGAAATTCCTTCGGGTATGATATACAAACTTTTGGCTAATCCGTATGCAGGAGATGGAACACTACATCCTGATTTGCATCTAATCTATGTGGATGAAGTTTGTATATTATTTAAGCTTGCAGGTATGTCCAAGGATCATGTCAAGAAGTAGGTCTTTCCTTTATCTTTGAAGGAGAAGGCATTGACATGGTATAGGCTATGTGACGATATTGGATCATGGAGCTACAACCGATTGAAATTGGAATTTCAACGGAAGTTTTATCCTATGCATCTAGTTCATCGTGATCGGAATTATATCTATAACTTTTGGCCTCGTGAAGGAGAAAGAATCGCTCAAGCTTAGGGGAGGCTTAAGTCAATGTTATATTCATGCCCCAATCATGAGCTCTCAAGAGAAATTATTATTCAGAATTTTTATGCTCGGCTTTCTCATAACGATCAATCCATGCTCGATAGTTCTTGTACTGGTTCCTATATGAAGAAAGATATTGACTTCAAATGGGATTTATTGGAAAGAATTAAACGCAAATCTAAAGATTGGGAACTCGACGAAGGTAAGGAGTTAGGTATAAACCTTAAGTTTGATTGTGTTAAATCCTCATTAGGCACCGATGCTTTTCGTGAATTTAGCACTAAATATGGACTTGACTCTGAGATAGTAGCTTCTTTCTGTGAATCTTTTGCTTCTCTTGTTGATCTCCCTAAGGAGAAGTGGTTTAAATATCATCCTCCCATTGAAGTGAAAGTAGTTGAACCTATTAAAGTTGAGGAAGAAACTATTACTTATAATGTTGATCCTGTTATTCCTGCTGTTTATATTGAGAAACCACCTTTCCCTATTAGAATAAAGGAACATGTTAAAGCTTCGACTGTGGTTCGTAAGAGCTATGTTAGAACACCTACACCTCCTGAACAAATTAAAGTTGAGCCTAGTATTGCTATGGTTAAAGATCTGTTGGTTGATAATATTCGTGGGCATGTTATTCATTTCTGTGATGAAGCTGCTAGAATTGCTAGACCTGATGCTAAAGATAAACATAGACCTATTGTTTGCATGCATGCTGTTTCTGTTAAAATAGGAGATCATTGTTATCATGGCTTATGTGATGTGGGTGCTAGTGTGAGTGCAATTCCCTTTACCTTATATCAAGAAATTATGAATGATATTGCACTAGCTGAGTTAGAGGAAACTGATGGTACCATTAAGCTTGCTAATAGAGATACTATAGCACCAATTGGGATTGTTAGATATATTGAAGTCTTGTGTGGGAAAATAAAATATCCTACTGATTTTCTTGTCCTTGGTTCCCCACAAGATGATTTTTGTACCATTATATTTGGTAGACCTTTCTTGAATACTGTTAATGCCAAGATAGACTGTGAGAAAGAAACTGTTACTCTAAGTTTTGGGGATGTGTCTCATGAGTTTAATTTCTCTAAATTTCGTACACAACCCCATGATAAATAATTTCCTAGTAAGGATGAAATTATTGGTCTTGCTTCTATTGTTGTGCCTCCTACTGATCCCTTAGAACAATATTTGCTAGACCAAGCAAATGATATGCATATGAATGAAAGGAATGAAATAGATAAGATTTTCTTTGATAAGCATCCTATTTTGAAACACAACTTGCCTACTGAAATACTTGGGGATCCTCCTCCACCCAAGGGTGATCCCGTGTTTGAGCTTAAACAATTACCGGATACTCTGAAATATGCTTATCTTGATGAAAAGAAGATATATCCTCTTATTATTAGTGCTAACCTGTCGGAGCATGAAGAAAATAGATTACTGAAAACTCTGAGGAAGCACCATTCTGCTATTGGATATACTCTTGATGATCTTAAGGGCATTAGTCCCACTCTATGTCAACATAAAATCAATACGGATCCCGATGCTAAACGAGTTGTTGATCACCAACAACGATTAAATCCTAAAATGAAAGAAGTGGTAAGAAATGAAATATTAAAGCTACTAGAGGCAGGTATAATTTATCCTATTGCAAATAGTAGATGGGTTAGTCCCATTCATTGTGTCCCTAAGAAAGGAGGTATTGCCATAGTTCCCAATGATAAAAATTAATTGATCCCGCAAAGAATTGTCACAGGGTATAGAATGGTAATTGATATTAGGAAAGTAAATAAAGCTACTAGGAAAGATCATTACCCTCTACCTTTTATTGATCAAATGCTAGAAAGACTATCCAAACACACACATTTTTGCTTTCTAGATGGCTATTCTAGTTTCTCTCAAATACCTGTGTCAAAAGAGGACCAAGAGAAGACCACTTTTACTTGCCCTTTCGGTACCTTTCCTTATAGACATATGCCTTTTGGTTTATGCAATGCATCTGCTACCTTTCAAAGATGTATGACTCTATATTCTCTGATTTTTGTGAAAGGATTGTTGAGGTTTTCATGGATGATTTTTCCGTTTACGGAATTCCTTTTGATGATTGTTTGAGTAACCTTGATCGAGTTTTGCAGAGATGCGAAGAAACTAATCTTGTCTTGAATTGGGAGAAGTGCCACTTTATGGTTAATGAAGGTATTTTCTTAGGACAAAAAATCTCCGAAAGAGGTATTGAAGTTGATAAAGCTAAAATTGATGCTATTGAAAATGTTTCGTGTCCTATGGATATCAGAGGTATAAGAAGTTTCCTTCGTCATGCTGGTTTCTATAGGAGGTTTATTAAAGACTTCTGTAAGATTTCTAGGCCTCTCACTAATCTTTTGCAAAAAGATGTTCCATTCGTTTTTGATGATGATTTTGTAGAAGCATTTGAAATTCTTAAGAATGCCTTGATTTCTGCACCTATTATTCAACCACCTGACTGGAACCTACCCTTTGAAATTATGTGTAATGCTAGTGATTATGCCGTTGGTGCAGTTCTAGGACAAAGGGTTGATAAGAAATTAAATGTTATCCATTATGCTAGTAAAACTCTAGACAACGCTCAAAGAAACTATGCTACCACTGAAAAGGAATTTTTAGTAGCTGTTTGCTTGTGATAAGTTTGGACCTTATATTGTTGATTCCGAAGTAACTGTTCACACTGATCATGCTGCTATTAAATATCTTATGGAAAAGAAAGATGTTGAATCTAGACTTATTAGATGGGTTCTTCTGCTACAAGAATTTGATTTGCATATTATTGATAGAAAGGGTGTTGATAACCCCATAGCGGATAACTTGTCTAGGTTAGAAAATGTTCTTGATGACCTACTACCTATTGATGATAGCTTTCCTGATGAACAATTAGCTGCCATAAATGCTTTGCGTAATGCTCCATGGTATGCTGATTATGCTAATTACATTGTTGCTAAATTTATACCGCCTAGTTTCACATACCAACAAAAGAAAAAGTTCTTCTATGATTTAAGACATTACTTTTGGGATGATCCACACCTTTATAAAGAAGGAGTAGATGGTGTTATTAGACGTTGTGTACCTGAGCATGCACAAGTGTCATTTTGAGGCCTACGGAGGACACCACGCTAGAGATAGAACTGCACAAAAGGTATTACAATCTGGTTTTTATTGGACTACTCTCTTCAAGGATGCTTGTAAGTTTGTCTTGTCTTGTGATGAATGTCAAAGAATTGGCAATATTAGTAGACGTCGGGAAATGCCTATGAATTATTCTCTTATTATTAAACCATTTAATGTTTGGGGTTTTGATTATATGGGACCTTTTCCAAAGTCCAACGGGTATACTCATATTCTAGTTGCTGTTGATTATGTTACTAAGTGGGTAGAAGCTATTCCAACTAGTAGTGCTAATCATAACACCTCTATTAAAATGCTGAAAGAAGTTATTATCCCTAGATTTGGAGTCCCTAGATATTTAATGACTGATGGTGGTTCACACTTTATTCATGGTGCTTTCCATCAATTGCTTGCTAAGTATGACGCTAATCATATAATTGCATCTCCTTATCACCCTCACTCTAGTCCTCAAGTAGAATCAAGCAATAGAGAAATTAATTTGATCTTGCAAAAGACTGTTAATAGATCTAGAAAGAATTGGTCTAAGAAACTTGGCGATGCATTATGGGCTTATAGAACTGCTTACAAAAACCTATGGGTATGTCTCCGTATAAAATGGTTTATGGTAAAGCATGTCACTTACCTCTAGAACTAGAGCATAAAGCTTTTTGGGCAATCAAAGAGCTCAATTATGATTTCAAACTTGCTGGTGAGAAGAGGTTATTTGATATTAGCTCACTTGATGAATGGAGAACCCAGGCCTATGAGAATGCCAAGTTGTTTAAATAAAAAGTTAAGAGATGGCATGATAAAAGGATACAAAAGCGTGAATTCAATGTAGGTGACCATGTCTTGCTATACAATTCTCGTTTAAGATTTTTTTGCAGGAAAACTTCACTCTAAATGGGAAGGGCCTTATATTGTCGCGGAAGTATATCGTTCCGATGCCATCAAGATCAACAACGCCGAAGGCACAAATCCGAAGGTGGTAAACGGGCAAAGAATCAAACATTATATCTCAGGTACCCCCATAAATCTTGAAACCAATATTATCTATACCATAACCCAGAGGAGTACATTAGGGAGACCTACCAGAATGTTTCAGACTCCAAAAAGGAATAGGTATGTGGTACGGTAAGCAAACCGACTCGAAAACTTTCCCAATAACAATTTTTCTCAGTTTTGGAATATTTAATAAATTTGGAAAATTTAAAGTAGTCCGAAAAGTGCACGAGGAGGTGACAAGCCTGTAGGGCGCTACTTACCCCCTCGCCGCGCCCCTATGGCTTGTGGCCACCCCGTGCACCCTACGGACTCCGTTTTCTTGTAGGACACTCCTTTGGGTCGGTAAAAATTCATTATATAATCTCCCGAAGGTTTGGACTTTCGTATCACGACAATCCCTCATGTTTTCGTTTTGAGCTGTTTCTGCAGCAGATTTAGAGCAAGATGTCTTTGCAAGAGCGGTGTCTCTCACCTGACACCGGGGCCCCGAGCATACAACGAAGCCAATCACTTTGGGAAGACCATGAAGGAAGATATGGAGGCCGATTTGAAAAGGGTGGATGCCATGGAGGAAGACAAATAAGTTACCTCTCGTCTACATCCTGGAGTCATGTTGGAGGAACTTCAGAGCTCAGCAATTCCAAATTCAGTCATCCCTCCCAATGCTAGATTTCTTACTTATGAAAATATGAAAAAGAGTGTTGCTTTTTCTCCCACAGCAATGAAACATCCATGGTTGATGGGATCCTTTTGGTTATATCTTGATCTAGTAGAATAAAGTTTTTAGTGTGGTCTAGCTTTGAGTTTTGCTTTATGTTCCCCCTATGTAAGCAAGTCCGAGAGTTATATAATAAAAAGTAGTTTTGATGAGAGGGCTTTGCTTGTTACTATGATCTTGAGAAAAAATAAAAAGAAAAGGGGGTAATAAAATAAAAATAGAATAAAAGCAAAGAGTATATATGATGATCTTATAGGGAGTGATGACTTCACATACAAGAGGTATGTCGATTGAAATTTGTTGGGAGTTGACAAACATAGAGATTGGTCATTGGTGCAATTAGAAGGAAGTAATAAATAAAGAGAGGTTCACATATAAATATATTATCTTGGACATCTTTTATGATTGTGAGCACTCATTAAAATATTATATGCTAAGAAGTTGATATTGGACAAGGAAGACAACATAATGGGTTATGATTGCTTATCTCCGAATAGAAGTTATATGGTTATAGATCCTCCAACATGTAGTGCTTGCTTCCACCTCATACTAGCCCAAAACATCCGCGCCAAGTACAGATACTACTTGTGCATCCAAACACCCTCAACCCAGTTTTGCCATGAGAGTCCACCATACCTACCTATGGATTGAGTAAGATCCTTGAAGTAAGTTGTCCTTGATGCACAAAGCAATAATAATTGCTCCTAAATATGTATGATCTTTTATTGTAAGGGAAACACTACTAGCGAAAAGCCTAACAATAGCGCGGTTTTTAGGTGTATCAGTAGCACGGGTACCCGTGCTACTGATATGACGCTACAGCTAACTTGTAACAGTAGTGCTGGTAGACCCGCGCTACTGATATACATGTGATTAGTATCGTGCTTTACAACTACGTGCTACCGATAATAGGTGTAGCGCTATAGAGTAAGACACGCTACTACTAAGCATGGGTAGCAGTAGCGAGCTTTACCGACGCGAGGCCGCGCTACTGCTAGTTTTATTAGTTTATATTTTTTCATATTTGTCTTGTATTTGTATAAGATTTATACAATAATATCTAGCGTATCATACACATATAAATGTAATTATAGCATACACATACAAATAGTCTTATCAATTCATGTCATCATCATAATCATCATTGAACACAAAAGTGGTCTCTCGTCATCATCTCTCGAAAATAATGATACAAGTCTTGAATACTTGCAACTACATCGTCATCCATCTAAACAATGATATATACAAGAAGAGCTATCACTATGAGTGAGAGCGAAACTATGCTGTACATGAGGCGACTGTTATGAGCCCACTCTCACGCTAGCGTGAGCCTCCTCAAGTAACTAGTTTTTGCTTCTTGTCTGGTTTTGAAGCCTTTATGGCTGGCGCCCGAGATCACCTCCACTTGTGCCTGGCACTCGGACCACTCATCATATACTCCCGGAACCTTCCTTTGTACACGACATAGCACCGGTACATCCCCATCAAGAATCTAGGTACCTGTTAGAGATGCATCTTCATCAAGAGAATGTACAATCATATGCAACAAAGTATACTTGAGCAACATGAAAAAGAAAGGGTTAGCAACTAGATGCAACATATAGTAAACATAAATAATCAACGTAGTTTCATCGTATGCAAACTAATTAACTAGAGGTACACAGGTCATCATACCCAAGCTAACAAAGTAGCGTTACGCAAGTTCGGTAGGGACCATGGACATCACAAAGTTTCATCGCTACAGAAAGCATACAAGTTCAACCGAGACATATCATCATCATCGGCATCGTAAATCACTAGAAGTTCCATCCTTCCATTTCATCGAGGATGCACCCTAGCTTCTTGAACGGTGTGAGGTCCCGATGTTGCATGCCTATGCGTGTTCGGACGCCAGCTCGCGATATAGGGCCATGGTGAAGCATCCCCTTTTCTTCGACGACTTCTTTCATGATGATCATCGCAATGTCCCTCTGGATGCGAAAGAAGTCATCTCTAAGTTTATAATCCGCTTCTCCATGAGATTCTACCCACTTGCGGATAAGACCATCGTTTCCTCTTGTCATGCGAAGCTTTGTTGATCCGTTCTTAACTCTATCATGAGATGGGGGAGGTAGAATCCATCGTTCTTGCTTGGTTTTGGGACATGGATGCAGCAGAAGTCAGTTTTATGCGAGAAACCCCAGTTCTTGTTCCTTTGTTTCCTGATCTACAGGTGGCCACCCCTAATGTTGAAGCCTTGGAGAGCATAATGTAGAATATTCATTACGTGGGTGTAGTCCTTCTTCTAATAATTTCTGGTAGGGTCGAAATACACGACATGGGAGACTCGTGGGTAAAGAACGATAAGGACAGTGCGCCCGTTGCTGTGGGAAAAACACCTCAAGTTATTCTCCATATGAGCGAGAAGGAATGGTTGAAATGTACGAAAGGGTTGTCTAGCATTGACTTACTTTGGATGATAAGGCAGGAGGAATATTTCCTGGTCCTTATTCTGTACCATGAAGTTTTCGAGGTACTCCCTAGCAGTTTTACGCTCAAAGTCGTCAAGACTCAAGAAGGACTCATGCATGTAGTATGGATCCACCACATAGATTTGCGAGACTTCTTCTCTCTTCATGATGGAGCTCCTATGTAGCGCAAAAAGGCGGATGATTGTACAATCGAGCCGCCTTGTCAGAAACATCTCGAAGATATGATCAAACCGTAGGAAGAACACCTCCGCGGGCCGTGTGTCGACATAGCACTTCCCCTCAGGCACACAAGCCGCGTATGTCGGATATCCTAGATCCTTTGAGGCTAGTAGGCTTTTCTCAGTCGACAACACATGGTCGTGCAGTCTCCGAAGATCCCCTGATATTTCCTCCAACGGTTTTGGTGGTAGCATCGGCTCGCCCGTGACATGGAACATGGCCGCACCTTTGACGGGTACACGCTCTTCAAAATATGTCGTCTCACTGCTATGTGCTCTGGCTTGTTTACAGGCAGCCGAGCCTATCTTCCCCGGTCTCATCCCCTTTTCTTGGGCTGACCTTCTGGACCCTTCCTTAACCCCTACCCCAGTGTTGTCGGGCTAAGCACTGTACGACCCCCGGCTAGTTCAGCCTGTGTTGAGGCGGCATCTTCACGCGTGTCCTGTGAGGATTGCATGAAGAGAGACTTCTTGCAATCTGTCACACCCTGTGTTTATATCACTTTGTTATGCTTGCATTTATAAAAATTTGGAACCAATTAAAACTTTTTAGTGCATGCTTGTTTGAATTATTGCTTGTCAGATTGTTATGTTGAGTTTATGTGGCACTCTTAGGTTCTACTCCTCTCCATATTCATCTTCCTTGAACCAAACTTATTGCCCAATGATCATGCCATGTGAATAGTGTCCAAAACTATTTTTACCAAATATTATTTTGACCAAAAAGGATTTATTCAAATTAGGTTTTCAAAACCCCCTCAGTTGAGGTTTGCACTACAAGTCCTCAAATGGGGTGGATCCTCTTTCCACAAAGGCTTTATTTGAAACCGACTATATTTATGATTTCCCAAAGCCACCAAATATTAATTTTAAAGATTATTATAATATTTTATTTAAAGGATTTTTATTAAGACCAGAAATGGTTTTACATAGGGAAAAATTATTTAAATGCTTTCAAAATATTTGAGAAAATTTAGGGAAACTCGATGGACATATATTTTCCATATATATGAGTTTCAACACATGGTAATGTTCAAAATCATGGGCAAAACCCCTCAAAACCCTTTCTGTCCAAATCAAGCTTTTGAAATATTTCTATAAGAAATATTCACAATAAATTGCAAGAAAATTCCAGCAAGTCAACAAGTGATGACCTTGCAAAGCTTCATCTCAATCCAAATTGTTTTGATTCATCAAACTATTCCAAAACCCTCCGTGTCCACATTCAAATTTGAACAACTTTACATTGTGAAGTTTCTTCCCTTGACCCCAAACTTTGTGGACATGTTCTAATAACCAAATAATGATGCTACACTAAGTGGTGCATCAAGGAGATTAACTTAGAATGACTAGATCTACACAAACTAGATTCTGTTGATTTCTAGGGTTTCACAAGTTTACATTATCAACTTTGCTCAATTAAGCTCAAACTTGGTGATCAAGCCCAACTATTACATCCACTTCATCCTGTTAGGTTTCATTCCCAGTGGGAGAGCCTAGCCAGCCCAAATGCTGATCAAACACCTCTAGGCTAAATCTAAGAATCAATAATTGATCCCCTTCCCTTGTTCTCCATGAGCACAAATTTTCACCACAGCTCCACCTAGACACCTAGCACCTCCAGGAGAAAGACCAACGGCTAGCTCCACGATTGAGTGGGAAAAAACCCCACTTGCACCCCCTGGACAACATCTTTCTCTCCTTTCTCACTTCTCTCTCTCACTCCTGGCCACCTAGAGCATCCCATGCCTCTTTTCCCATTGTTTACTCCCTTCTGTAGCCAAAGTCGCGCTCTAGAGCATGCAACCGCGCTCCAGAGGGTTGACCTCCCTCTCCTGCCCATACCCGACCACCTCGGGCCTCCCCCTCGCGCCAGTCGACGCACCTCGACGTCCGCAACACGCCAGGGCAACGGATCCTTCCTCCCCCCCTCTCTCTCACCCTCCCGCACGCGTGCCCGGCGCCGCACAACTCGGCCAATCACGGGGCTCGCACGCACGCACGCTCTCACCTCCCCTTTTGCCCCTCTGGTCGTGGATGAGTCCCAGGTAGATCCCAGACACGTCCTCTCACCCTCCCGTGGCCTCTGGCCTTAGCCACGAGCTCGCCGGTGCACCCGAGCTTGGTGGACTGCACCTCCCCTGTAAAACGGCCTCCCCCGAGCCTCCTCTCCCCTATGGAACCTCCCTCTCTCACTCTGTCCCAACAGAGCTCCCGCGCCTAGTTCCCTTCACTTTAGGGCTTGAGCGCTCGGGATCAACCGGAACCTTGCCGCGTCGGCTCGCCGGTGATCTCCGCGTAGAGAGCCCCTCCGGCCCTCTTTCTTCTTCGGTTGCTCATCCCTCGCCCCACTAACACGTTTCCCCCTCTTCCCCATCCTTTTTGTAGCATGGGACGGCCCTAGCGACCTCCTCCCGAAGCTTCTCCGCCGTGGGACCTCGTCATCGGGGACCCGCGCCTCCCCATCGACCATCTCCGGCACCTCCTGAACGGCGGCAGCCTCGTGAGCCCATTCCCGCTCTCTGCTCCCCTTGCCGTGACTCCCTTCTCCACCGGTGAGCACCGCCGTCTCCTGGACGGAGGTTGACAATGGCCCTGGCAAGTGGGGCCCGCTCGTCAGCCTCTGCCTCGCCCTCCCGCGGCTCTCCCTCTCTCTGGCCACTAGGCCCCGCCCGTCAGGTTTTAAACCTGACGTGCGCGGGGGCGCCAGCGTGCCCGGCCTGGCTGGCCATTGGGCCGATCCAGCAGCTGGCTGGCTCTGCCCAGGGCACGGAACCCTTTTTCTTTTTCTTTTTATGACATTATTCCCAAAAATCCCACACAAATAAATAATTGTCATATTCCAAATACTCTTCCACCATAAATCTTAGAATATTATGCAGAATTTTATAGTGCCACTTGTAAAAATGTTTGCAAAAGTTTTATGTACTATTTTATTTTAAAACCCCTTTTTAGCATTTTTATACACTGTTGAAAATAGTTTTAAATTTTTTTCCTACCAAAATTCTAGACAAATATTCTTAAAATAGTTCTTAGTATTTATCAGAGTAGGGTAGCATTTTAGTAGTAGATTTTTTGTGCTTTGTTTTTGTGTGATGCTTATTATTATCGTTATTTATCGCGGCTACTGACTAGGGAGTTGGACCCGAAGACTTTGAAGACCCCGAAGACTTTGTTGAGCCAGACAAGCAGCCCTTTGCCTCTAGTTGCTATGCAACTGGGATGGGAATATGCATGGTGATGGAAATGCTATGATTTCAAAGACTTTCCGAAAACCCCGTCGAGTGCCACTAATGCCTGAGGGAGATGTTGATGAGCTAGGTAACCACTTGATAAATAAGTGGTGTACCGGAGCAAGTGAGTGTGTGCGGTTTTCCAAAATGGATTGGTGTAAGTTGCGACTGTTATTCCAACCTTACATGTATGACCACAATACCCCTTATGGGATGGGGCTTTGTTGACTACTATGGTTGGTGCTAGTAGGGAGCCCACATTACTAGTGGCGAGAGTGAAGTGGTCACTCTCGAGACGGGGTCATCCCTAAAGTGGAAGGCCATGCGCTATCTTTAAAGGCACCGGGCACACCGTTGCGTGCCCTCATGGATGATACATGTGATGTATATCATGAGGGATGGCTCCAACAAGTGGACTCTTTGTTTAGTATCACCATGGGAAAGGCATTGTTCGGGTGCTTACCTCGGGTATGTAATATACCGCGAGTCATGGATGACATGGAAGTTCCCTGAGTCTTGTGGGTAAGTGTGCAACCTCTGCATAGTGTAAAACTATTTGAATAGCCGTGTCCACATTCAAGGACAGTTGGATTACCGCTCTTGTGCTACGTCCATGGTTTCTAAACTTGGTGTGTGTGTGTTGGGGGGTGATGGTGACAAAGGTGATACTTGAGCTAAGTCCAATGACATGGCATGGTAATGAACATGAGATGTTGAACCCTCTTTATATGATGGTAGCTGAGACTTGTTAACGTGAATACGTGTTAATAGTTGATGCATGCTTACTCAAGGTTACTTGATCAAGTCATTGCATTCAAAATTAGCTTTCTGCAAAATACCTACTTAGCGGTATATCATACATTGTTATTGCCTTGTTCCATCATGGGTTTCTTGCGAGTACATTCAAAGTACTCATTGGCTTGCCACTGGTTATTTAATTGGCCAGGCATGCAAGATCAGGAGTACGGTGAAGAGTTCGATGGTGACGAACATGTGAACTAGGATGCTTCCTAGTCAGAATGCCTGTAGGTTTAAGGTAGATGGCATGGGTTCACGCTTTCGACCAAGACTTCTGTTGTTTGTTATGTTTAAATGTTTGGCCCTTGCGGCCCTATCTATGTAGGACTTGACCTTCATGGTCTTTATTTTTGTAAGACGCTAAATGTGGATGTAAGACTTGTTATTCAACTTCGGTGTGTTCAATGAGCATTGATCTCTGGGATCATTGTACATGTGCATTCGGTGATCACGACTTATGAGTCGAGGTCCCCATAGAGCTGGCATAAGAGCCATCCTGACTGTAGGAAGCCCTTAGTTAGCATGGACGTTAGTTAGGATGAAACCAATTTCAAACCACACCTAGCACCTACACTTAGGAGTTTCTGCACTTAGTACCTCTTCTATTCCTCACATAACACTCTACTGACTCTCCTTCCTTCAAACCTTTGTAGATGGCCGTCGTACCTAAAACCTTCCCGACATCCGGCTTTCCCCTACTCCTTGAGGATAGCCTGGAGAAGTGCTAGTTTCTCCAACCACCCATTTACCTGTACCACGAGGACAGGGTCAATGCCGTCACAAAGGAGTACCACGTGGATGTGGTCGTGAAGGCAATTGACTCCCCGACTAGCTGGTTCTTTGAAGGACCACAGATGGAGACCATGGCACTCGCAGTCGAGACGGCTGCACGCAAGGCACTTCTGCACCTTAGAGACATCATTCCAGAAATGGCTGACGAGCCGACTACTCTCTACCTTCCTTTCAGGAAGGATTATCTTGGCGAGAGTTGGACGTTGATTCCATCCAAGGAGGATGGCACACCACTCAGGTTCCAGACCTACTTCAGCCTCTCCACTGACAGTGCAGCTCAGAACCTGATTAAGGAGTCCATGAAGCTCCACGAGGAACTTCACCACACCCGAGAGCTACTACGCCAGGCCAAGACGAAGCCACACAGGATCAAGAAGGATGGAGCCCCCGAGGGACGACCAACTGTCGTTTACCGAGGAGGAGTACCCCCAGCTAGAGATGCACCCACACGTCATCGTCGCATGAGTGTGAAGGAGTATTGTGAACTCTTCAATAACCCGTCGACAAAGAATCATCAGGAAGGACCTCCTCGTTCTCTGACCCCCTCGACCAGAGACGATGCCTGTCCGGAGGACGATCAGGAGGAAGACCCAGAGGAGCGTGACTACGAGACCGAACACTCCACCACCTGAGTCCGAGAACCTCTAGGGTAGGATCAGTCATGTACCCCTCATGCGAAGTCGAGTCCGTGTAATGGTTCATATGAAACCATGTGTGCTTGTTGTTTGTTTTTCTGTTTGTGTTTCTATGCTAGACGCGCTTTTGCCTTAGGCAACATGTAAGCAACTCCATCGTCTATCTTATCTTGATATATGTGTTGGTCCTTTGACCTTTGTTTCACCACACTTGCACTCGACCAACCCCCTTAGGCGCGCTTTTCCATTGTTGCTTTTCCTCTCGTCTATCCCAGTTGTTTGACTTGGCAGCTCCAAACACGATGGTGACTGCTACCCGCAACAGCTCCTTCACCAACCATGAAGACGACAACTCTAGCCAGCAACAGGGAACTGGTGGGACTGCTCAGGCTGGAGGAAACCAGGAGCAGCCACAAGGCCACATTCCCCTGCCACAACCTCCACCAGAGAACATGACAATAGCTCAGTTTCTCCAAGTTCTTCGGGAGGAACACCAAGCCAACAATGCTGTTATTCAGCAGATGGCTCAGGTCCTTGTGAACAACCAGCAGCAAGGCAGGAACGGCAATGGCCGCACCACTCTGTCTGAGTTCATGAGGAATTCGCCCTCCAACCTTCACTAAGACTGCTGAACCCTTGGATGCTGACGACTGGATCTGCACCATCGAGGACCTCCTTGCACTGGTCAATTGCAACGAGGATCGTGAAAAGGTGCTTTATGCATCGCACTACCTTGGAGGTACCGCCAGGGCATGGTGGGATGGATTCAAGGTCATGCAAGGCAATCATGTGATCACCTGGTATAACTTCAAGGAAGGATTTCACACCGCCCACATTCCTTCTCGGATCATGGCTATCAAGAAGAGAGAATTCCGAGCGCGGAAGCAAGGAAGTGGCTCTATCAAGGAGTACTTGCATAAGTTCAACCTGCTGTCAAGGTATGCACTTGAAGATGTCAACACGGAGGCTGCCAAGAAGGAACGCTTCATGGAAGGACTTCAGCAGACCCTGCAGTATCAGCTCATCGTCTGTGACTGTCGGACCTTTTTCGAACTGGTAAACAAGGCCCTCATGCTGGAAGACAAGCGTCATGCCATAAACGACACTCGCAAGCGCAAGATGATCATCAAGGGTAGTTCTAGCAACTAGAAGCCTCGCCCCTGGCAGCCAACCCCGCCCAAGCCAACCTATCAGCCACAGCAGGCTAGACCTCCTGCACCTCGTCCGAGCTACCAGCCTCAGCAGTATGCCAATCCTAGACCAGCTTACAACAACCCCAATAACCACAACGGCGGCAGGAACGACAACAACAACAGCTATGGTCAAGTCACTTATTTTGGATGTGGTCTGCCTGGGCACATCTCTAAGCTATGCCCCAACAAGAAGCCAGATGCCTCATGCCCCAATGCGCCAAACCAAGGTCAAGGACGAGGAGCGCCACCAAGGATCCCAACTTCCCGCAACCAGCCCAACAATGGCAAGGGTCGTGTGAATCACGTCACCGCTGAGGAAGCCCAGGTAAACCCGGACATCATACTAGGTACGTTCCTCGTCAACTCAACCGCAGCAACAATATTGTTTGATTGCGGAGCTTCACATTCTTTTGTCACCCAAAAGTTTGCACTAGAGAGTGGCATGAAGCCTAGACCCCTCGGTAGTCATATGCTGATTCAAAACCCGAGATCAGAAGTCTGGGATAGGTTGTAAAGGAGTGGAGATTAACATCAATGGGGTAGACTTCCTAGCAGACCATATAGTTCTGGATTCACTAGGCTTGGACGTCATCCTTGGCATGAATTGGTTAACCAAGCACCAAGGCTTGCTAGACTGTGCCAAGAGGATTATTACCATGACCAATAGCCAAGGAGTGGAAGTCAAGTATGTTCCCTACCCTGCCTCTACTCAAGCCTCTCAGGCTAACTGTCTATCGGGAGTTGAGATGGATCAGGTGCCAGTGGTATGTGAATACCCGGATGTATTTCCTGATGAGCTACCCGGAATGCCTCCTGACCGCGACATTGAGTTCATCATTGAGCTAATTCCCGGGTCAGGGCCCATTTATAAGAAGCCCTATAGAATGGGATCTGAGGAGTTGGCTGAGTTGAAGAAGCAACTGGTAGAGCACCTCAAAAAGGAATTCATATGCCCTAGTGCCTCTCCTTGGGAATCACCTGTTCTATTCATGTCAAAGAGGGACAGGACTATTAGACTCTGTGTCGATTATCGTTCTCTCATTGAAGTCACAATAAAGAACAAGTACCCACTTCCCAAGATTGAAGACCTGTTCGAACAGTTGAACGGAGCCAAGGTGTTCTCCAAGATTGACCTCAGGTCTGGGTACTACCAGCTGAATATCAGACCCCAAGACATTCCGAAGACGGTGTTTGTAACCCGGTATGGCCTGTATGAATACATGGTCATGTCGTTTGGGTTAACAAATGCCCCTGCCTACTTCATGTACCTCATGAACAAAGTCTTCATGGAGTACTTGGACAAGTTTGTTGTCGTCTTCATCGATGACATACTCATCTTTTCCAAGTCTGAAGAAGAGCATGAGCAATACTTGGGATTGGTCCTAGACAAGCTTCGAGAGCACCACCTTTACGCCAAATTTAGCAAGTGTGAATTTTGGCTGCATGAAGTTAGATTCTTGGGTCATGTGTTGACTGCAAAAGGATTGTCAGTGGATCCTTCCAAGATTGAAGTCGTGACTGAATGGCAATCCCCAACCACTTTGAAGGAAGTCAGGAGCTTCCTCGGACTCGCGGGATATTACCACAAGTTCATGGAAGGATTCTCGAGCATTGCCCGACCCATGACTCCGCTTTTGAAGAAGGACAAGAAGTTTGAATGGACAACTAAATGTGAACAAAGCTTCCAAGAGCTCAAGAAGAGATTAACCATAGTCCCAGTTTTGGCCACCCCCGATATTCACAAGGAGTTTGTGATATATTGTGATGCATCGAGAACCGGGCTTGGAGGTGTTCTGATGCAAGAAGGCATAGTTGTAGCATATCAACCCAGACAACTACGTCCTCATGAAGAGAACTATGCTACTCATGATCTTGAGTTGGCAGCCGTAGTTCACGCCTTGAAAACATGGCGACATTACCTTCTGGGGAAGTGGTGTGAGATATACACCAACCACAAGAGTTTGAAATATGTTTTCACCCAAAGGGAATTGAACATGAGGCGACGAAGGTGGTTGGAGTTGATCAAGGACTATGACCTTGGTGTTCAGTACCACCCCGGAAAAGCTAATGTGGTAGCAGACGCCTTAAGCAGAAAGGCTTGTTCCTTGAATGATATGATTAAGGAAAGGCTAGCCTCCATGTATGAAGAGCTTGAAAGCTTTGGCTTGGCACTAGTTGCACCTAGATTCCTTGCCAACCTCGAAGCAAAGCCTACCTTGATGGATGATATCAAAGAAGCTCAGAAGGGACATGAGAGCATTGAAGGCATCAAGAGGAAGATCAAGGCAGGCAAGGCCCTAGGATTATCTGTGGATGAACAAGGAGTTATATGGTTTGGGAATCGCATCTGCATACCCAACAAAGAGGAGCTCAAGAACTTGATCTTGCAAGAAGCTCATGCCACTCCATATTCCATCCATCCCGGAGGATCCAAGATGTATCAAGACCTCAAGGCAAGATTCTGGTGGCATGGCATGAAACGGGAGATAGGCACCTTTGTTGCTAAGTGTGACATATGCCCGAGAGTCAAAGCTGAGTATCAGTGACCCGCTAGACTACTGCAACCCCTCAAAGTGCCTGAATGGAGGTGGGACAAAATCGGGATGGACTTCATCACCGGATTGCCATGGTCAAGCAAGGGACATGATTCCATTTGGGTCATTGTCAACCATCTGACCAAGGTAGCCCACTTCATCCCTATCAAGACCACCTATAATGGGAACCAACTGGACAACCTCTACATCAACCGGATTGTAAGCCTCCATGGAGTTCCTAAGGAGATTGTATCGGACCGAGGCACCCAGTTCACCTCAAGGTTCTGGAATAGGTTCCAAGAAGCCTTGGGAACCAAGCTCTCCTTCAGCACTACTTTTCACCGCCAGACCGGTGGACAGACGGAACGTGTAAATCAGATACTTGAAGATATGCTCTGTGCCTGTGTTTTGGCATATGGAGCCAAGTGGGAAGATTGCCTACCATTCACCGAGTTCTCCTACAACAACAGCTATCAGTCGAGCCTTCAGATGGCACCATTTGAGGTGTTGTATGGACGCAAGTGCCGTACTGCCCTCAACTGGTCAGAAATCGGAGAAGGGCTAGTCTTTGGCCCAGACATCCTTCGTGAAGCAGAAGAGCAAGTTCAACTCACCCGAGAGCGTCTCGAGACCGCCAAGACTAGGCAGAAGAGCTACACCGACTTTCACCGTCGGGACATGAGTTTCCGTGTTGGAGACCGTGTTTACCTCCGTGTCACGCCTCTCAAAGGAACCAAGCGTTTCCACGTCAAGGGAAAACTTGCACCAAGGTACATCGACCCCTTCAAGATCACCGACAGGCGAGGAGAAGTTGCCTATCAACTAGACCTACCTTCCGAGCTATCAGATGTGCACAACCTCTTTCATGTGTCACAACTCCGGAAGTGTCTCCAAGTTCCTAACTGCCCCGACCTCTACAAAAATCGACCATCAAGCCATCGATCTTCAGCCAGGCCATACTTATCATGAGAGGCCAGTTCGCATTTTGGATGAAGCGGAGTGTTTCACCCGAAGCTGCACCATCAAGTACTTCAAGGTCGAATGGAGCAAGCACAATGAAGCTGAAGCAACCTGGGAGCGTGAAAACTATCTTAGATCTGAGTTCCATTATCTTTTTAGCACTTAGCCTAGGAATCTTGGGGATGAGATTCTTGTAAGGGGGGTAGATCTGTCACACCCTGTGTTTATATCACTTTGTTATGCTTGGATTTATAAAAATTTGGAACCAATTAAAACTTTTTGAGTGCATGCTTGTTTGAATTATTGCTTGTTTGATTGTTATGTTGAGTTTGTGTGGCACTCTTAGGTCCTATTCCTCTCCATATTCATCTTCCTTGAACCAAACTTCTTGCCCAATGATCATGCCATGTGAATAGTGCCCAAAACTAGTTTTACCAAATATTATTTTGACCAAAAAGGATTTATTCAAATTAGGTTTTCAAAAACCCCTGAGTTGAGGTTTGCACTACAAGTCCTCAAATTGGGTGGATCCTCTTTCCCCAAAGGATTTATTTGAAACTGACTATATTTATGATTTCCCAAAACCACCAAATATTAATTTTAAATATTATTTAATATTTTATTTAAAGGATTTTTATTAAGACCAGAAATGATTTTTTATAGGGAAAAATTACTTAAATGCTTTCAAAATATTTGAATTTTTTTAGGGAAAGTCGGTGGACATATATTTTCCATATATATGAGTTTAAACACGTGGTAATGTTCAAAAACATGGGCAAAACCCCTCAAAACCCTTTCTGTCCATATCAAGCTTTTCAAATATTTCTATAAGAAATATCCTCAATAATTTGCAAGAAAATTCCACCAAGTCAACATTGTCATAAGTGATGACCTTGCACAGTTTCATCACTGTCCAAATTGTTTTGATTCATCAAACTATTCCAAAACCCTCCATGTCCACATTCAAATTTGAACAACTTTACATTGTAAAGTTTCTTCCCTTGACACCAAACTTTGTGGACATGTTCTAATCATTAAATAATGATTCGACACTAAGTGGTGCATCAAGGAGATTAACTTAGAATGACTAGATCTACAGAAACCAGATTCTGTTGATTTCTAGGGTTTCACAAGTTTACATTATCAACTTTGCTCAATTAAGCTCAAACTTAGTGATCAAGCCCAACTATTACAACCACTTCATCATGTTAGGTTTCATCCCCCGTGGGAGAGCCTAGCCAGCCAAAATGCTGATCTAACACCTCTCGGCTGAATCCAAAAATCAATAATTGAGCCCATTCCCTTGTTCTCCATGAGCACAATTTTTTACCACAACTCCACCTAGACCCCCAGCACCCCCAGGAGAAATACAAATGGCTAGCTCCATGATTAAGGGGGCAAAAACCCCACTTGCACTCCCTAGACAACATCTTTCTCTCCTTTCTCACTTCTCTCTCTCACTCCTGGCCACACCAAAGCATCTCATGCCTCTTTTCCCATTGTTTACTCCCTTCCGCAGCCTTTGGACATCAGTGGAGGCATCAGAGCACACCAAAGCCTCATCATGGTGGCCAAAGTCGCGCTTTGGAGCATGCAGCCGCGCTCCATAGGGTTGACCTCACTCTCCTGCCCATACCCGACCACCTTGGGCCTCCCCCTCACGCCAGTCGATGCACCTCGATGTCCGTAACATGCCAGGGCAACGGCCCCTTCCTCCCCCTCTCTCTCTCACCCTCCCGCACATGTGCCCGGCACCGCCCAGCTCGGCTAATCGCGGGGCTCGCACACGCGCATGCTCCTGCCTTCCCTTTTGCTCCCCCTGGTGTGGATGAGTCCCAGGTAGACCCCAGACAATTCCTCTCCCCCTCCCATGGCCTCTGGCCTCAGCCACGAGCTCGTCGGTGCACCCGGCCTTGGTGGACCCCTCCTCCCCTTTTAAAAGGACTCCCCCGAGCCTCCTCTCCTATCTCGAACCCCCCCTCTCTCCCAACAGAGCTCCTGTGCCCAGTCCCCTTCACTTTAGGGCTCGAGCGCTCGGGATCGATCAGAATCTCGCCGCATCGGGTCGCCGATGATCTTCGGGTATAGAGCCCCTCTAGCCCTCCCCTCCTTCGGTTGCTCCTCCCTCGCCCCACTAACGTGTTTCCCCCTCTTCCTCGTCCTTTTTGCAGCACGGGACGACCCTGACGACCTCCTCCCAAAGCTTCTCCACCATGGGACCTCGTTGCCGGCAACCTGTGCCTCCCCATCGACCATCTCCAACACCTCCGGAACAACGACAGCCTCCTGAGCCCTTTCACCGCCGGTGAGCACCACCGTCTCCTGGAAGGAGGTTAACGATCACCCTGGCAAGTGGGGACTGCTCGTCAGCCTCTGCCTCACCCTCGCGCGGCTCTCCCTCTCTCTGGCCACTAGGCCCCGCCCTTCAGGTTTTAAACCTAACGCGCGCGGGGTCACCAGCGTGCCCGGCCTGGCTGGCCACTGGGCCGGCCCAACAGCAGGCTGGCTCTGGCCCAGGGCACAGAGCCCTTTTTCCTTTTCTTTTTCTGACATTATTTTCAAAAATCCCACACAAATAAATAATTGTCCTATTCCAAATACTCTTCCACCATAAATCTTAGAATATTATGTACAATTTTATAGTGCACTTGTAAAAATGTTTGCAAAAGTTTTATGTACTATTTTATTTTAAAACCCCTTTTTAGCATTTTTAGCCACTGTTATAAATAGTTTTAAAAACCTTTTTCCTACCAAAACCCTAGACAAATATTCTTAAAATAGTTTTTAGTATTTAACAGAGCAGGGTAGCATTTTAGTAGTTTATTTTTGTGCTCTGTTTTTGTGTGATGCTTATTATTATCGTTATTTATCGTGGCGATAGATTGCGCTACTGACTAGGGAGTTGGACCTGAAGACTTTGAAGACCCCGAAGACTTTGTTGAGCCATAAAAGCAGCCCTTTGACCATGACTATGAAAACTTTTATTGCATGTCATATAGCACTTTATTTCGTGGCATTGATCATGATGATGTGGTATTCCCCTTCGGTGGGATGCCTCTGATACTTTCTTGTTGATACTTGCATCATGCATGACCCTACGTCCTTATGAGGGTTGTGCGGGTGGGAGTAGTTAGGTTGCCTCTAGTTGCTACACAACTGGGATGGGAATATGCATGGTGATGGAAATGCTATGATTTCAAAGACTTTCGGAAAACCCCGTCGGGTGCCACTAATGCCCGACGGAGATGTTGATGAGCTAGGTAACCACTTGATAAAGAAGTGGTGTACCGGAGCAAGTGAGTGTGTGCATTTTCCGAAAGCAGATTGGTGTAAGTTGCGACCGTTATTCCAACCTTACATGTATGACCAAGATACCCCTTATGGGACGGGGCTTTGTTGACTACTATGGTTGGTGCTAGCAGGGAGACCGCGTACCAATGGCGAGGGTGAAGTGGTCTCTCTCGAGAGGGGGTCTACCCAGAAGTGGAAGGCCATGCGCTGTCTTTACAAGTACCGCGCACACCGTTGCGTGCGCTCATGGATGATACATGTGATGTATATCATGAGGGATGGCACCAACGAGTGGACTCTTTTTTTAGTATCACCATGGGAAAGGCATTCTTCGGGTGCTTTCCTCGGGTATGTAATATACCGCGAGTCGTGGATGACACGGAAGTTCCCCGAGTCTTGTGGGTAAAGTGTGCAACCTCTGCATAGTGTAAAACTATTCGAATAGCCGTGTCCACGGTCAAGGACAGTTGGATGACCGCTCTTGTGCTACGTCCATGGTTTCTAAACTTGGTGTGTGTGTGGAGGTGATGGTGACAAAGGTGATACTTGAGCTAAGTCCGATGACATGGCATGGTGATGAACATCAGATGTTCAACCCTCTTTATATGATGATAGCTGAGACTTGTTCACGTGAATACCTGTTAACAGTTGATGCATGCTTACTCAATGTTACTTGATCAAGTAATTGCATTCAAAATTAGCTTTCTACAAAATACCTACTTAGTGGTATATCATACATTATTATTGCCTTGTTCCATCATGGGTTGCTTGAGAGTACATTCAAAGTTCTCATTGGCTTGCTACTGGTTATTTAATTGGCTAGGCATGCAAGATCAGGAGTACGGTGAAGAGTTCAATGGTGACGAACATGGGAACTAGGATGCTTCCCAGTCAGGATGCCTGTAGGTTTATGGCAGATGGCATGGGTTCACGCTTTTAACCAAGACTTCCACTATTTGTTATGTTTAAATGTTTGGCCCTTGCGGCCCTATCTATGTAAGACTTGACCTTCATGGTCTTTATTTGTGTAAGACGCTAAATGTGGATGTAAGACTCTTGTTATTCAGCTTCTGTGTGTTCAGTGGGCATTGATTTCTGGGATCACTCTACACGTGCATTCGGTGATCATGACTTATGAGTCGGGGTCCCCACACAATCCTTGCTAGGACGTTCATGCCCGGGCATATCATCCATATCCTCATGAGCATGCTGATAGCCCAAGTCTTCATATGGCTGACTCATCATATCTAAGTCAATGTCATAGGTGCCTGTATTGAGGAACCAAAGAGGGTCCTCCATCTCATCATCCATTCTTTGTTCTATGGGGGCGATTACATCAGCTACTATTGGACCCCCTTCATCATGTCGTCCACCGCTCTCACTTGGCACTACAGGCGCTGGTAATTGCGTAGGCGGGGTGGTGGTGTCCATAACTGCTTGTTGATGTTTGGTTATTGGTGTGCTCTCGACCGGCTCTAGACGAAGAAGATTCTTTGGCCATAGAAGCACCCAACCCTTGCAGCTTCCAATCCGCGATGGGGTCTCATCGTCCTCTCCCCCTAGCCGTACCAGAGGAGGCAAATCCTCATGCCCGAATTTCACACTCGACAAGGTAACCCTGAAGTGCCCACCGGGCATCGACTGTCTATGGAACGTGAGTTCCAAGAGCTTCGTTATCACCCCCTTTCCCACGTCCACCTTCTGGCCTTCGATCAAGTAGAGTACGGTGCATGGGGTTTCGTTGGCCTGCAAACACATGTTTGCGGCGTAAAACATACAAAAGGCAACGAAAATGGAATATTCTAGATATATGTTGGTGCGACATGTAATTACCGTGAGGGCGTCGAGCTCAGCCAAAAACGAAGGCCCGCTTAGCGCACCAGAGACCGAGGACGGGCTGCTATGAGCGGGTGCGGGTGCGGGAGCATGCCCGGTTGCATGAGAAGGTGATGGCGCGGTGGTGTTGCTCACCGAGTTGCTCTCGACAAAACTGGGCATGGGGAAATCATCTACCGTCTTGTATGGATTTTCCTTCGTCCAGTTGATGATACCCGGGATCAAGTTAGTAGCGGAATCATGTACAACTGCATTGACTGCTTGCTATAGCAACTCATTTTCTTCTTGGCTTCTTTTTTGCGTCCTCAGATGTTTTTTTCTCGAACGCAGGCTTCACCTTCTCATTGATGTCCGCCTAACTAAACTTCTTTTTCTGCTTCTTGGCCTCCGGGCCCTTGTTGTAAAACACCTTCCATGTGGCGCCATCTTTGGTGTTGTTGGGGATATAACCCCAGGGTGGGACCCGCCCAGGAGTCGCCAGGTCGTGCGGTTGGAGGCTTACGACAACTCCAGGAGTAAACGTAATCAGTGGGCCAAAGAGGCCTAGAGCTCAAAGACTGGATGTGACCCAGTGGGCTTGGGCCGCCGGGGGGGACTTGTTAGATAACGCATGTGAAGTTAGAGGTCAGGTCTATTGTCAAGTATACCCTGACCCGGACTCTTGTAAGCCTAGGGCCTTGACCCATGTATATAAGGGTGGGTTACCTAGGCAGCTTAGGCAACGAAACAAATGATCGATATCTAGGTCAAGCGAACTCGGTCCCTTGTAATCGATACATAGTCAGTACAACACAGAGCAAGACGTAGGCTTTTACCTCCTTCCGAGGGGCCGAACCTGAGTAAACCCTTGTCTTTCGATTCCGACCAACCCCTTCGAGTGTTGGGGAACGTCGCATGGGAAACAAAATTTTCCTACGCACACGCAAACCTATCCATGGTGATGAGCATCTACGAGAGGGAGAGTGGATCTACGTACCCTTGTAGATCGCTAAGCGGGAAGCGTTAAGAAACGCGGTTGGTGTAGTCGAACTTCTTCGCGATCCAAATCGCCGAGCGTCCCGCGATCCAATCACGAACCGTCCCGCGAACACATCATGATCCGTCCCGTGAACTCATCACGATCCGTCTCACGATCTTGATCACGATCTGTCCCGCGAACTCATCACGATCCGTTCCGTGATCACATCACGAACCGTCTCGCGATCTCGATCACGGTCCTTCCGATCTAGCGCCGAACGGACGGCACCTCCGCGTTCAGCACACGTGCAGCTTGATGACGATCTCCACCATCTTGATCCAGCAAGAGGAGGTGGAGAGGAGAGAGAGTTCACCGGCAGCGTGACGGCGCTCCGGTGATGGTGGTGGTGGAGCAATTCCGGCAGGGCTTCGCCTAAGCGCTGCAGAAATCCGATCTAGAGGAGAAACTGTGCACCGGTGAAACGGGTAGCACGTGGCCGGAAATTCTGTCCAAAAACCACCCAATCCACTAGTATATATAGGAGGAGAGGAGAGGAGAGGCAGCCAAGGCCTTTGGGTCGGCCGAAATAGGAGGTGGGAGCAATCCTACTTCACCTCCAATCCTAGTTGGAGTAGGATTGCCTCCTATTGGCTGATTTTCCACTTTTTGCTTTAGGACTTTCTCTCCTGCGCCATGGGCCTTTGTGGCTGTTTTCCCAGCCCACTAAGGGCTGGTTATTATTCTCCCACAGCCCATGGACCTCTTGGGGTCGAAATACCCCTCCCGGAGGTCCTCCGGTACACTACCGGCACTCCCGGTACAATACCGATACTCCCGGTACACTACCGATGAGCCCGAAACCTTTCCGGAAACCAAACTGGGACTTCCTATATATGAATCTTTACCTCCGGACCATTCCGGAGCTCCTCGTGACGTCCGGGATCTCATCCGGGACTCCGAACAACCTTTGGTCACCACCATACATAACTCTCCACTACCGAAACGTCACCGAACCTTAAGTGTGCAGACCCTGCGGGTTCGAGAACTATGTAGACATGACCGAGACACCTCTACGGTCAATAACCAATGGCGGGACCTGGACGTCCACATTGGTTCCTACATATTCTACGAAGATCTTTATCGGTCGAACCTCTATGTCAAGGATTCAGTTAATCCCGTATAACGTCCCCTTTGTTCTTCGGTATGTTACTTGCCCGAGATTCGATCGTCGGTATCTCCATACCTAGTTCAACCTCGTTACTGGCAAGTCTCTTTACTCGTTCCGTAATACAAGATCCCGTGACTAACACTTAGCCACATTGCTTGCAAGGCTTGTTGTGATGTTGTATTACCGAGTGGGCCCTGAGATACCTCTCCGTCACACGGAGTAACAAATCCCAGTCTCGATCCATGCCAACTCAACAAACACCATCGGAGATACCTGTAGAGCACCTTTATAGTCACCCAGTTACGTTGCGACGTTTGATACACACAAGGCACTCCTCCGATATCCGTGAGTTGCATGATCTCATGGTCATAGGAACATATACTTGACATGCAGAAAACAGTAGCAATAAACTGACACGATCATATGCTATGTTTGTAGTTTGGGTCTTATCCATCACATCATTCTCCTAATGATGTGATCCCGTTATCAAATGACATCTCATGTCCATGGCTAGGAAACCTTAACCATCCTTTGATCAACGAGCTAGTCCATTAGAGGCATACTAGGGACATGGTTTTGTCTATGTATCCACACATGCATTTAAGTCTCCGATCAATACAATTATAGCATGGATAATAAACGATTATCATGAACAAGGAAATATGATAATAACTAATTTATTATTGCCTCTAGGGCATATTTCCAACAGTCTCCCACTTGCACTAGAGTCAATAATCTAGTTCACATCACCATGTGATTCGCATTGTTATGAATCTAACACCCAATGAGTTTTGGGGCTCGATCATGCTTTGCATGTGAGAGAGGTCTTATAGTCAACGGGTCTGCGATATTCAGATCCGTGTGTACTTTGCAAATCTCTATGTCAAACCGTAAACACTGCTACCACACTCCACTTGGTACTATTTCCAAATGGCTGCTCCACTATACGTATCCAGATTGCTACTACTAGTCATCTGGATAGGTGTTAAAGCTTGCATCGACGTAACTCTTTACGACGAACTCTTTATCACCTCCATAATCAAGAAACATTTCCTTAGTCCTCTGGTTACTAAGGATAATTCCGACCGCTGTCCAGTGATCCACTCCTGGACCACTCTTGTACCCCCTGACAGACTCGTGGCAAGGCACACATAGGTGCGGTACACAGCATGGCATAATATAGAGCCTATGGCTAAGGCATAGGGGACGACATTCATCCTTTCTCTTTCTTCTGCCGTTGTCGAGCTTTGAGTCTTACTCAACTTCACACCTTACAAATCAGACGAGAACTATTTCTCTGGCTGATCCATTTTGAACTCTTTCAAAATCTTGTCAAGGTATGCACTCATTGAAAGTCTCATCAAGCATCTTGATCTATCTCTATAGATTTTGATGCTCAACAATTAGGTAGCTTTATCCAGGTCTTCATTTGAAAAACACTTTTCAAACAACCTTTTATGCCTTCCAGAAATTCTACATTATTTCCGATCAACAATATGTCAACCACATATACTTATCAGAAACTCTATAGTGCTCCCATTCACTTTATTGCAAATACAAGTTTCTCGTAAACTTTGTATAAACTACAAAAACTTTGATCACCTCATCAAAGTGTATATTCCAACTCCGAGATGCTTGCTTCAGTCCATAGAAGGATCACTGAAGCTCTCTCATCTTTTAGCATCCTTAGGACTGACAAAACCTTCTGGTTGTATCACATACAACCTTTCCTTAAGTAAACCGTTAAGGAAACGACGTTTTGACATCCATCTGCCAGATTTCGTAATTGAAAATGCAGCAACTGCTAACATAATTCCAACAGACTTTTAGCATCGCTACGAGTGAGAAAGCCTCCTCGCAGTCAACTCCTTGAACTTGTCACAAACAACTTTGCAACAAGTCGAGCTTTACAAATGGTGACATTTACCATCAGTGTCTGTCTTCATTCTAAAGGTCCATTTGTACTCAACGACCTGCCGTCTAACGAGCAAGTCTACCAAAGTCTATACTTGGTTTTCATAAATGGATCCTATCTCGGATTTCATGGTCTCTAACCATTTGTCGGAATCCGGGCCCATCATCGCTTCTCCATAGCTCGTAGGTTCATCGCTGTCCAACAACATGACCTCGAAGACAGGGTTGTCGTACCGCTTAGGAGCAGTACACATCCTTGTCGACCCACGAAGTTCGATAGTAACTTGATCCTGAAGCTTCATGATCATCATCATTAACTTCCTCTTCAACTAACGTAGGCTTCACAGAAACATCTTTCTGCGCTGCGCTACTCTCTGGTTGAACAAAGGTTTAACAACCTCATCAAGTTCTATCTTCCTCCCACTCAATTCTTTCGAGAGAAACCTTTCCTCGAGAAAGGATCCGTTTTAGTAACAACCACTTTGCACTCGGATCTGAGATAGAAGGTTCACCCAACTGATCTTAGGGTATTCTATGAAGATGCATTTGTCCGCCTTGGGTTCGACCTCATTAGGTGAAAACATTTTTCACACAAGTGCCGCAGCCCCAAGTATTAAGAAACGACAGCTTAGGTTTCTATCAAACCATAATTCATATGGTGTCATCTCAACGGATTTAGATGGTGCCCTATTTAAAGTGAATGTAGTTGTCTCTAATGCATAACCCCAAAATTATAGTAGTAAAACGACAAGAGACATCATAGCACGCACCATGTCCAATAGAGCATAACTATGATGTTCGGACACACCATCACACTATGGTGTTCCAGGTGGCGTTTAGTTGTGAAACAACTTTCACATTGTCTTAAGTTGTATGCCAAACTCGTGACTCAGATATTCACCTCCACGATCATATCGCAGTCATTTTTATCTTCTTGTCACGATGATCTTTAAACTTCACTCTGAATTTGCTTGAACCTTTCAAACGATTCAGACTTGTGTTTCATTAAGTAAATATACACTATATCTACTCAAATCATCAGTGAAGGTAAGAAAATAATGATATCCACTGCACACTACAAGACTCACTAGATTGCATACATCAACATGTATCATTTCCAATGAATCACTTGCCCGCTCCATCCAACGGGGTCCTTTAGTCATCTTGCCCAAGAGGCATGGTTCGCATGTCTCAACCGATTCGAAATCGAATGAGTCCAAATATCCATCAGCATGGAGTTTCTACATGCGCTTTATACCAATATGACATTTAGCGGCAGTGCCACAAGTATGTGGTACTATCATTATTAACTTTGTATCTTTTGACATCAATGTTATGAACATGTGTAATACTACGATCAAGATTTCAACAAACCATTCTCACTGGGTGCATGACCATTGAAGGTATTATTCATGTAAACAGAATAACCATTATTCTCTAACTTAAATGAATAACCGTATTGCAATAAACATGATCTAATCATGTTCATGCTCAACGCAAAACACCAAATAACATTTATTTAGGTTCGTCACTAATCCTGAAGGTAGAGAGAGCGTGCGATTTTGATCACATCAACCTTGGAAACACTTCCAACACATATCGTCACCTCACCCTTAGCTAGTTCTCCGTTTATTCCGTAGCTTTTATTTCGAGTTACTAACATTTAGCAACCGAACCGGTATCCAATACCCAGGTGCTACTAAGAGTACTAGCAAGGTACACATTAGTAACTCGTATATCAAATATACTTCTATCAATGTTGCCAGCCTTCTTATCTACCAAGTATCTAGGGTTGTTCCGCTTCAGCGACCTCTCACCTCATAATAGAAGCACTTAGTCTCGGGTTTGAGTTCAACTTTGGGTTGCTTCACTGGAGCAGCAACTGACTTGCTATCCATGAAGTTTCCCTCCTTGATCTTGCCCTTTTCGAAACTAGTGGTTTGATTAACCATCAACACTTGATGCTCCTTCTTGATTTCTACCTTCGCGGTGTCAAACATCGCGAACAGCTCAGGGATCAATACTTCTATCCCTGGTGTATTATAGTTCATCACTTAAGTTCTAGTAGCTTTAGTGACAGTGACTTGGAGAACTATATCAATCACTATCTTATCTGGAAGATCAACTCCCACTTGATTCAAGCGATTGTAGTACCCAGGCAATCTGAGTACATGCTCAACGATTGAGCTATTCTCCTTCATCTTACAGGCAAAGAATCTTGTTGGAGATCTCATATCTCGCAACACAGGCACGAGCCTGAGATCACAATCTCTGCCCCTAGAACATCTCATATGTTCCGTGACGTTCAAAACGTTTCGGAGCCTCAATTCTAAGCCGTAATGCATGACGCACAAAACTATCAAGTAGTCATCGAAACGTGCCTGTCAGATGTTCACAACATCTATAGACGATGCTAGAGGGGGTGGCGCACCGAGCGGTGCATTAAGGACATAAGCCTTCTGTGCAGCAATGAGGACAATCCTCAGATCACGGACCCAGTCCGCAATATTGCTACCAACATCTTTCAATTCTATTTCTCTAGGAACATATAAAAATACAAGGGAGCCACAACGCGAGCTAGTAATCTACAACATAATTTGCAAAGACACTTTGACTATGTTCATGATAATGAGTTCAATTAATCATATTATTTAAGAACTCCCACTCAAATTGACATCCCTCCGATCATTCGAGTGATACATGATCCAAATTCACCAACTCAAGTCCGATCATCACGTGAGTTGAGGTGGCTGCAATGGTGAACATCATTATGTTGATCATATCTACTATATGACTCATGTTCGACCTTTCGGTCTCTCGTGTTCCGAGGCCATGTCTGTACATGCTAGGCTCGTCAAGTTTAACCCGAGTGTTCTGCGCGTGCAAATCTGGCTTGCACCCGTTGTATGTGAACGTAGAGTCTATCACACCCGATCATCACGTGGTGTCTCAACACGACGAACTTTCGCAACGGTGCACACTCGGGGAGAACACAGTTCATCTTGAAATTCAAGTGAGGGATCACCTTATAATGCTACCGCCGTACTAAGCAAAACAAGGTGCATAAAAGGATTAACATCTCATGCAATTCATAAGTGACATGATATGGCCATGAACTTGTGTTTAAGATCTCCATCTTCGAAACACCGGCATGATCTCCATCGTCACCGGCACAACACCATGATCTCCATCATCTTGATCTCCATCAATGTGTTGCCATTGGGGTTGTGGCGCCAGCCCTGCTTCTACTTCTATTGCTACTGCTTAGCGATAAAGTAAAGCATTACATAGCGCTTAATGATTGACACGCAGGTCATACAATAATTAAAGACAACCCTATGGCTCCTGCCGGTTGCCGTACTCAACGACATGCAAGTCGTGAAATTCTATACATCACATGATCATCTCATACATCACATATATCTCATCATGTAATTGGCCATATCACATCACAACATACCCTGCAAAAACAAGTTAGACGTCCTCTAATTGTTGTTGCATGTTTTACGTGGCTGCTATGGGTATCTAGCAAGAACGATTCTCACCTACGCATAAACCACAACGGTGATACACTAGTTTGCTTTTCAACCTTCTCAAGGACCGCCTTTGTCGAATCCGATCCAACTAAAGTGAGAGAAACTGTCACCCGCAAGCCATCTAGGCAACAAATTGCGTCGAGGGAACCGGTCTCTCGTAAGCGTACGAGTAATGTTGGTCCGGGCCGCTTCATCTCACAATCCCGCTGAACCAAAATACGACCAAGGGAGGAAGCAATCTAAGCATCAACGCCCACAAACCTTTTGTGTTCTACTCGAGATCTCATCGAACCATCAACCTAGCTCATGATGCCACTGTTGGGGAACGTCGCATGGGAAACAAAATTTTCCTACGCACACGCAAACCTATCCATGGTGATGAGCATCTACGAGAGGGAGAGTGGATCTACGTACCCTTGTAGATCGCTAAGCGGGAAGCGTTAAGAAACGCGGTTGGTGTAGTCGAACTTCTTCGCGATCCAAATCGCCGAGCGTCCCGCGATCCAATCACGAACCGTCCCGCGAACACATCATGATCCGTCCCGTGAACTCATCACGATCCGTCTCACGATCTTGATCACGATCTGTCCCGCGAACTCATCACGATCCGTTCCGTGATCACATCACGAACCGTCTCGCGATCTCGATCACGGTCCTTCCGATCTAGCGCCGAACGGACGGCACCTCCGCGTTCAGCACACGTGCAGCTTGATGACGATCTCCACCATCTTGATCCAGCAAGAGGAGGTGGAGAGGAGAGAGAGTTCACCGGCAGCGTGACGGCGCTCCGGTGATGGTGGTGGTGGAGCAATTCCGGCAGGGCTTCGCCTAAGCGCTGCAGAAATCCGATCTAGAGGAGAAACTGTGCACCGGTGAAACGGGTAGCACGTGGCCGGAAATTCTGTCCAAAAACCACCCAATCCACTAGTATATATAGGAGGAGAGGAGAGGAGAGGCAGCCAAGGCCTTTGGGTCGGCCGAAATAGGAGGTGGGAGCAATCCTACTTCACCTCCAATCCTAGTTGGAGTAGGATTGCCTCCTATTGGCTGATTTTCCACTTTTTGCTTTAGGACTTTCTCTCCTGCGCCATGGGCCTTTGTGGCTGTTTTCCCAGCCCACTAAGGGCTGGTTATTATTCTCCCACAGCCCATGGACCTCTTGGGGTCGAAATACCCCTCCCGGAGGTCCTCCGGTACACTACCGGCACTCCCGGTACAATACCGATACTCCCGGTACACTACCGATGAGCCCGAAACCTTTCCGGAAACCAAACTGGGACTTCCTATATATGAATCTTTACCTCCGGACCATTCCGGAGCTCCTCGTGACGTCCGGGATCTCATCCGGGACTCCGAACAACCTTTGGTCACCACCATACATAACTCTCCACTACCGAAACGTCACCGAACCTTAAGTGTGCAGACCCTGCGGGTTCGAGAACTATGTAGACATGACCGAGACACCTCTACGGTCAATAACCAATGGCGGGACCTGGACGTCCACATTGGTTCCTACATATTCTACGAAGATCTTTATCGGTCGAACCTCTATGTCAAGGATTCAGTTAATCCCGTATAACGTCCCCTTTGTTCTTCGGTATGTTACTTGCCCGAGATTCGATCGTCGGTATCTCCATACCTAGTTCAACCTCGTTACTGGCAAGTCTCTTTACTCGTTCCGTAATACAAGATCCCGTGACTAACACTTAGCCACATTGCTTGCAAGGCTTGTTGTGATGTTGTATTACCGAGTGGGCCCTGAGATACCTCTCCGTCACACGGAGTAACAAATCCCAGTCTCGATCCATGCCAACTCAACAAACACCATCGGAGATACCTGTAGAGCACCTTTATAGTCACCCAGTTACGTTGCGACGTTTGATACACACAAGGCACTCCTCCGATATCCGTGAGTTGCATGATCTCATGGTCATAGGAACATATACTTGACATGCAGAAAACAGTAGCAATAAACTGACACGATCATATGCTATGTTTGTAGTTTGGGTCTTATCCATCACATCATTCTCCTAATGATGTGATCCCGTTATCAAATGACATCTCATGTCCATGGCTAGGAAACCTTAACCATCCTTTGATCAACGAGCTAGTCCATTAGAGGCATACTAGGGACATGGTTTTGTCTATGTATCCACACATGCATTTAAGTCTCCGATCAATACAATTATAGCATGGATAATAAACGATTATCATGAACAAGGAAATATGATAATAACTAATTTATTATTGCCTCTAGGGCATATTTCCAACATCGAGCTCACCGTCTTAGTGATGGCCTCGAACCTAAGTTCGTTCACCCGGACATCTGCCGTGACAAATCCATTGTAGTTGGCGCCCACCGTGGGGCTAGCGCTCTGTGGTATGAAGTTCTCGAATGGATCTCTCCCAGGGATCGAGGGATACGTCGTTGGTAGGATGACCAAGAGTCTCCATGGCAAGCTTTACATCAACGATGACGGCTGGGGCCCCGAGGCCGACTCAATCGAGTAGGGGCACCAGGTCCCCTTAGGTAGAATTCACGTCTTTAGCGGCAAGATCGGTGGATCTGAGCCTGGGCTAGACATCTGCACCGACCTCGTCCAGCCAGCTTGGTGCGTGCAACCCGCCCATGTTAACACGGGCAAGAAGCACGTCTTCGTCGGCTTTACCCAAGGCACGGAACTTGAAGGTTCCATGTCGGGAGAGGGAACTCTCATCTACTCAGAAGATGGTTCCTCGAGCAGAGAGACAGAATCGATCTATCATCTTCACAATGGCAGGCTTGGGGGCTACATCGAGAATTACCATGAGTCGGAATACCATGAGCCGGAGGAGTATGAGATGCCGAACCGTGCTGCTGTCTTCGTGGTGGGTTCAGCACCGGCCCCTAATAGCACAACTGTCGGGGTGACTGGATGTGGAGCTGGCAGGCCACCGACTCAAGTTCTTCTGGATTTGATGAACAAACTTTCAACGTTGATGGAAGCCGAGGCCACTATTGAAAACCAAGCAGCCCATAACACAGAGATCACAAGGTTGAAGGACCAGATGGCCGAAGTCCAACAGGAAATTAATGCGATGAAAGTTCAGATGGATGCTGACTCAGAGCGCCTTAAGGCAGAGGCTTTTCAATTAGAGCTAGAGCAGCAGTTCGTAGCGGCGGTTCACCAGATGAGGCATCAGTCCCGTTTGCCGGATCAATATGAGGCCAGAAATATTTTTAAAATACCAGGACGAGACAGAATATACCTTTGACCATAACCCGGACGGCGGAAGTACCTAGAAGCTAGGCGACGATTCACCGTCAGTAGCCAGACCCGCCGCGCCGGAACCAGACCCCACCACAATCTTTTCCGACGCTGTTGGGTCATTATTCTAACCCTACGGAGAACATGGTGGTGGCAGCGACCAGGCTTGGTACAATCCCCATCCCCGATGGAGGACCTTTCGTAGAGGAAGTGCGGAACGCCATTGGATACCTGCAGACGGTGGTGGCTGAGCAAGAGAAGTATACTTATATTCAGAGTCGCGTGCACTCAACCCCCATCCCAAGTCGTAGCTACAGCCGGTGTTATGAGTCGTTGACGGTTTCTAGCAGTGTTCGACATTGCAACCCATCGAGAGACGATCATCCAGTTTGTGATGCTTAGGCGTTGGTGGATTGGGCAAAAGCTCAGTGAGAGGCGGCGGCTCTGGTAGCTACGGCGGCTTATCAGGAACCCACAGTCGCACTTTCCATTTCGGTAGGAGCCGTATTAACTTCTAGGGCTGTGGGAGTGTCGTGCTTAGCATTGGCTTTGTGAAACGAGCGCCTGCCCAAAGACTTCAAAGGTCCTCGCAAGGTTCCCAACTATACTGTTGATCTGCCTCCAGAAGCTTGGATTGAAAGTTATGAATTAGCAATGGAGATGTTGGATGTTAGTGATGCAGTATGTGCCAAATATCTCATCATGATGCTCGAAAGCCGGCTCGCACATGATTGAAGGGGTTGCCACCCAACACCATTAATACTTTGGTCGAGTTAAAGGCGAAGTTCATCAAAAAATTCCAAGGAACGTGCAAGCAGCCCATGACGATTGTAGATTTGGATCATTGCATGCAGTGTGAGGACGAGTCGGCTGGTCATTGGGTCCGGCGGGTCTCATCCATCATCCACTCTTCTGATAACATTACGGCGTCTCAAGCGGTCCTAATTATGAATAAAAATTGCCACTTCACGCCTTTGAAGCAGAAGCTTGACCGGCTCAAGCGCACATGTCAAGACATGGGGGAACTAATGGCGGCTCTCACCAAGTATGCAGACTCTAACAACACGAAGGACCCTGGCTCCGATGATGAGAAATCGACAAAGGGCAAGAAGAATAACAATGGCAAGGGTCAGTCGTAGAACGGGGGAGGAAACAACAATAATAGCAACTATGTAAAGCGGAAGCACCAGGATGGTGGGTTAGAGATAGTGGCCAATGCCAATACTGGGAATAACCGCGGCAAGGGTAATGGCAAGCCGCCTTTTAAAAGCAAACCTGCCGACTTGGAGGTGATGCTGAACGATCCTTGCCTGAAACACAGCCGCCCGAATCAGTCGTCTACTCATGATTGGAAGCATTGTTGGATCATGCGTGAGTATCAAAATGACGGAGGTAACCAGCGTCCAGGCGGTAGCGGCAGACCATCCGGCGGGTCAGGACTTGGTCCTTGCGGGTCTGGGTTTGGACCGGGCGGCTCAGGCTCAGGCCATCACGGCCAAGAAAACCATGGAGGTAATAATCAGCAGTCTGGCGATGGAGGTCAGTAGCGAAACAACCAGTCCAGGTATCAGTATAATCCCAAGCACCTTAATTCCGGGCAATACCATGTTTTCACAACCATCTTTGACAAGCGGGATCGGAAGTTGCGCAAGCGGGTGGTTAATGTAGCCATGTCGGCTCTCCCGTAGTATTTGAAATGGTCTGAGTATGACATAACCTGGAGCAGGGAGGATCACCCGCCGCATGTGGATAACCCAGGGCAATTAGCTCTGGTGGTCGTCCCCCAAGTGGGAGAATATGTGTTCACCAAAGTGCTTATGGATGGAGGCAGTATCATCAACATTTTGTATTATGATACTTTCCGCCGGATGAATTTGCTTGACAAAGACCTCAAACCTTCTTCAACAGCTTTTCATGGCGTGGTGCCTAGGAAGTCAGCTTATCCAGTGGGAGAGATCTCTTTGGAGGTAGCTTTTGGTGACGAATTCAATTACGGGGTGGAATCTTTGTGGTTTGAAGTAGTCAAGATTAAGAGCCCGTACCACGCTCTGTTTGGACGACCGGCTTATGCCAAGTTCATGGCTAGGCCCTGCTATGTCTACTTGCATCTCAAGATGCCCGGATTAAACGGGACGATCACAGTGCATGGTGATCGGAAGACAACTGCCGAGTGTGAGGAAGGTGATGTAGCATATGCAGATCATTGATCAAATCATTGATGCAATGGCGGGTTGTGAGAGTTTGTGTTTTCTGGATGCTTATTCAGGTTATCATCAGATCAAGATGGCAGTTAAAGACCAAGAGAAGACAACCTTTATTGGGCCTTTAGGTGCTTTCTTCCATGTGTCTATGCCTTTTGGGCTCAAGATTGTCCAGGCGACTTTCCAGTGTTGGGTGCAGAACTGTCTACATGGTCAGATTGGGCGAAATGTTCACGTTTACATGGATGATATTGTGGTCAAGTCAAGGAAGAAGGAATCTATGTTGGATGATTTGAAGGAAACTTTTGACAATTTGCGGGTCTATAAGATGATGCTTAACTTGGCAAAGTGTGTTTTTGGTGTACCTTCAGGCAAGCTCTTAGGGTTTTTAATCTCTGAGCGTGGAATTGAAGCTAACCTGGAAAAGATAAAGGCTATTACTTCCTTGTCTAACAGGCGTGCATCAATGATGTCCAGCGCCTAGCGGGTCGTATTGCTGCACTAAGCCGGTTCATAAGCCGCCTGCGCGAGAAAGCTATTCCTCTATATCAGATGATGAAAAAGACATGATTTTTTCTGGAGTAAGGTTGCGGACGAGGCGCTTGAGGCGCTCAAGAAGCAGTTGGCTGAGCCACCGGTCTTGGCTACTCCGACTGAGAAAGAGCATTTGCTCTTGTACATTGCGGCTAATAACAGGGCGGTCAGCGCCACGATTGTTGTGGAACATAAGGAGGCAAGGAAGGAGTATCCCGTCCAACGGTCGGTCTACTATGTCAGCGAGGTCTTGATAGAATCCAAGCAAAGATACCCGCACTGGCAGAAATTGATGTATGGGGTGTTCATGGCAAATCGTAAGTTGAAGCATTACTTCCTTGGACACCAGATCATAGTAGTTAGCTCTGCCCCATTGGGAGATATCATCCAAAATAGAGAGGCTACTGACAGGATTGCTAAGTGGGCACTTGAGCTTGGGCCCCTTAATTTGAAATATGCACCTCGTACAACTATCAAGTCTCAAGCCTTGGTGGACTTCATAAATGATTGGTAAGAAAGTCAATTGCCCGAGGAGAAGACGGACAACACATACTGGACGATTCACTTTGATGGATGCAGGCAATTGGAGGGATTGGGGGCTAGAGTTGTTTTAACTTCCCCACGAGGTGACAAGTTCTGTTATATTTTGCGGCTAATGTTTCCTTGTACTAACAATGCAGCAGAATATGAGGCTTTGCTTCATGGGCTCTGGGTGGCTAAGGAGATGAACTTGAGCCGGGTCAGATGTCTTGGCGACTCAGACCTAGTGGCTCATCAAGTCTCTGGCACATGGGACTCAAGGGACCCTCGTATGGCGGTTTACCGCCAGGAGGTTGATGTTATCGCTGGCCATTTCAAAGGTTATTAGGTGGATCACATTGATCGACGCAAGAACGAGGCGGCTTATGCATTATCCAGGCTGGGGTCTCAGCATAAGCCAGTGCCGCCTAATGCGTTCTTGGACATATTAGATTACCCATGAGTCAAGTTACCGTCGGAGGAAGACTTGGCTATACCTGACCCGAAAGGGCAATTGGTGGCGGCCCTCCGTGCGATCCCTGATTAAACATTGCCTTATCTGGGTACTTAACCCGCGGCGTGTTACCCCAAGATGAGACTCTGGCATGACAGATCACAAGACGGTGTAAGTCTATGATTATTAAAGACGACGAGTTCCATCAATGCAGTGTGACTGGTGTTTTTCAGCGCCGTGTTTCTCCTGACGAGGGCCATGAGATCTTGCAAGAAATCCATGCTGGTGATTGTGGTCATCATGCCCGGTCAAAATCATTGCTGGCCAAGGCTTTGCGCCACAGTTTCTATTGGTTAATAGTTTGTAAAGATGCAGAAGATTTGGTCAGCAAATATGACGGGTATCAGAAATTTGGACAGCGTGCCCACGTGCCGGCTTAGGAGCTACAGATGATTCCAATTACCTGGCCGTTTGTAGTCTGGGGACTTGACATGGTAGGACCTTTCAAGAGGTCTAAAGATAAGAAGACCCACCTTTTAGTGGCGGTTGACAAGTTTACTAAGTGGGTTGAGGCTAAGCCAGTTAGTAAGTGTGATGCTGCAACAGTAGTTCAGTTCTTCAAGAAGCTGATTTTTCAGTTTGGCTATCCACATAGTATCATCACTGGTAATGGAACAAATCTATCCAAGGGGGCTATGAAGGATTTATGTGATGAGGAACATATCCGTCTTGATGTATCTTCGGTGGCTCACCCATAGTCTAATGGTCAAGCTGAGCGTGCTAACCAGGAAATTTTGAGAGGCATCAAACCCTGGCTTATGGTTCCTTTGGACCGCACGCCGGGTTGTTGGGTGGAGGAGTTGCCGTTTGTTCTTTGGAGCATAAGAACCACCCCAACGAGTCTACAAGCTTTATACCTTTATTCATGGTTTATGGTGCAGAAGTTGTTCTCCCTAGCGACATTCATCATGATTCACTCAAAGTGGCGGCTTACGTGGAAACTGACAATGAGGCGGCGTGACGGGATGCTTTGGCTGCCTTGGATGAAGAGCGGGATCTTGCAGCAGCTCATTCGGAGATTTATTAGCAAGACATGTGTCGATATCATAGACGCGGGATCAAAACCCAGTCGTACCAAGAAGGTGACTTAGTACTCCGGTTGATTCAAGACCAGTCAGATATGCACAAGTTATCACCTCCCTCGGAAGGACCGTTTGTGATCAGCAAAAATCTCAACAACGGATCATATTATCTCATGGATATACGGGAGAGTGACAAGTCTCGCACTTCTGGTGAAGAGACCAAGAGGCCATGGAATATTTCTCACCTTCGGCCATACTAAACTTAAGTCGCTAGCCGGCTCTCGTCAATGTACATATGCCTACCATTGTACAAACCATCTTTTATGATATAATAAAGTTGGCATCCTGCTACTTCTCGAGCAAGCGTTGGTTTCCCGTGAAGAGGAACGATTTGATGCAGCAAAGTAGATAAGTATTTCCCTCAATTCTTGAGAACCAAGGTATCAATCCAGTAGGAGATACAAGCGAGTCACCAATAGATGTACCTGCACAAAGAATCAAACTCTTTCACCCAATGCTATAAAGGGGTTGTCAATCCCTTCACGATTACTTGCAAGGATGAGATCTAATAGAGATAGATATAATAGGATGCTTGAACGGAAAGTAAAACTAAAAGTAAAAATAATGCAGCAAGTATTTTTGGTATTTTTGGTTTTAGATATGAAAGTATAATATGGAAAATAGACCCGTGGGCCATAGGTTCCACTAGATGGCTTCTCTCATGATGGCAAGTATTACGGTGGGTGAACAAATTACTGTCGAGCAATTGATAGAAAAGTGAATAATTATGAAGATATCCAAGGAAATGATTATGCATATAGGCATCACGTCCGTGACAAGTAGACCGAAACGATTTTGCATCTACTACTATTACTCCATGCATCGACCGACTCCTGCCTGCATCTAGAGTATTAAGTTCATGAAGAATAGAGTAACGCATTAAGTAAGATGACATGATGTATTGTGATAGCCCAAGTGATGTCCCTACCTTATTTGGCATGTAACCTATTGTATGAACCTTGTGCCATGAGTTTAATGAATGTTTGCAACTTGTCATCCATGTCTTGTTCATGCATGATGCATCCATCATGTCATGCCATGTTGTGAAGTGACTATGTGTGTGACTGTTGTGATGTGGTTTGAGGTGGGTGGAGCTCATGTGTGCAATCTCCTCTTTCTTCCCCTCTCTTTTATTTTCAACAAAACCCCCATCAAAATGCCTTAATTCCCATGTTATTTAATAATCAGAATTAAGTTGTTATTTAGAATATTTTAAAATGTTCAAGAGGTAGCCCTATATGTTTTATGAATTGTGAGAATGGTTGTTTTGATGTTTGAAGTTTGTATGCTTGTGAGTTTTAAATAACAGAGGGGCTGCCTATTTTAAATATTTAAAATTACCTGTCCTAAAAATCAACTTAATATTTTTATTAAATAGAGCATATTATTTTCTTTACAAAGGTATTTTTGTTTGCCCAAAAACTCCTTTATTTTATCTTTGGGATTTTTTCCTTGTGCTGTGTTGTTTTTAAAAGAGAAAACCTTCTCTGTTTTCTTTTCTGAGAGAGGGAGAGAGAGAGCAGAGTGGGCTTGCCTCCCAGCGCGGCCCAGCAGCTCCCGTAGGCCCAGCAGGAACAGACAGCCACCTGCTCCCGTTCTCCTCCGTCAGGTTTAGAGAGTGGGAGAAGGGTAGGGAGGCGCGTCGCCATGAGCTGTCGCAGTCGTCTCGCCGTCTGGCCCCTCCTTTTTAAGCCCCTCAGCGTCCGTGCCTCCCTATCTAGGGTTTCGCGCATCCTCCCGTGCTGCCGCCAGCCTCTCCATTCCTCTCCTCTCTTCTTTCCCCTCCGGTAAGTCTCTGTAGTTCAGAGTTCGGAGAGAGTAGTGCCGTCGATCGCCGTCGTCCTCACCGTAGGAGTCGAGTCGTCCTCATCGGAGATGTCGCGGGGCTCGAGGACCTCTCCCGCATCCCGTTCCCGGCGCTAGGGTGCCGTGGGAGGCTTCAAGCATCGTCTTCTCCCTCCGCGCCGCCGTTCTCCCGAAGCGGTCGTCGTCTGTCTTCTTCCTCCTTGTCGACGCCGCGTCTCCGC